>CM058041.1:94579072-95231093 GCA_030169165.1 Centaurea solstitialis
GATAGTGTTGTCCTATATTATATATTATTATTTAATAGTGTAAAATTTTAAAATTATCAATAACGCGATGAAAGTTCGACACGTTGGATGCACATTTCTAGATTTTAACAAATATTTCGCATAATAATGATTAAATTATATGTCTTTAAATTTAAAATTGAATCTTTGAAAAAATTATTATATTCACTCAACCTAAATAGAAGCTATTATTTCTTTTAACACGAATAAAGTACAGTAAACCAAAAATTAAAAAATATATTTAGAAGTTTTATTAGTTATAAATCATGTAGTTTTAATAAAATTAAAATCATAACTTTTAATTTAGTCTAAAAATATTTTATTTCATTTATTTCTTAATTTAAAGTCATAATCATAATAAATTATCATTTTTCATATATTTTAATCTAAATAATAAAGTATGATAATTCTTTATATATATATATATTTCTATTATTTTTAAATATAATGGTTTATATAGTTTGTTAAAATTACTCGGTTTATAAGGAGAAAGGTTAATATAAGAAGTGGTAAAAAATATGTGAAATAGAGAAGTGATTTCAGCCGCTGATACGGTTGAGATTAAGGTTGAAAAGTCAAAGATTATGGCTTTGACCGGTCAAAGCTGCAAACTTTAACTAGTCAAAATTCGCATGTCCGTGCAAGATCGCTGGATATTTTCGTAATTGTTACAAATAGACCAAAAACAAGTTCATATATGAATTTGTGTAATTCATATACGCGTTCATATGTGAATTTATGTAATTCATATACGTTTATAGATGAATATGTTTGTCGACTATTTGTAAAATTTACGAAAATGACCTTTCGTGTGCTACAGCCTACGTGACAAACTATTCGGTGCTTTACGGTCAAAGCCACAGTTTTTGATCAGATGGACGGCTAAGATTGTTTCTCTACTTTCCAATTTTTAACGCTTCTCATTTGAACAAAACACTATATAGAGTCAGGTTTAATTGTGAACTAATATTTCATCCTGAACGTGAGGACCATTAATATCGCGTCAGTTGACAAGATTCAATTTAGATATTCATGCTTTACACAGTCTGAATAAGAGTTTTATTCGGTCTGAATAAAAGTTTTATTCACTTTGCATGATATTCATACTACATAAAGCTTAGGTGCTAATTTAGATTGTGACGTGCTGTAATTATGTTGGTCTTTACATTCACAAATGAAAGATGAGTTCACATTTAAACTTTTCTCACACTATATATGTGTATATAATATTTGCAAAAAATATATATCTATTTTATCGAATATTATTTGGTTATAGAACATGATAATAATGATTTACATTTGCTATCAATGAAATAGGTTCACCCACTAAACCAAAATCCTAACACACAATTTCTCATCCTTTTCTCACTTTATTAAAGATGCCAATCTTTTTCCCCTTTTTTTTACTTTTTATCCAATCTTTTGACCCATACAGACAATAAAAAGATAAGACAAGCCTACATTAATTAATATAATGCAAGAGGTTGATTATAAATTTAGCTGTGTAATATGATACCATAAAATAACATTGAATCTTTATAGTAAAATATTATAAAGATATATTTTTTTTTGAACTTTTACAATAAAAGTATTGTGAAGGTTTAATAACGAAAACTCATTTTTCTTTGTGAACATGAAAACACCTAAATAATCATTATTAAGAGTGAATAACATAGCATTCAGTGTTAATTTAGAGTGAATAATACAACATTCTGTATTATTCAACATTATTCACTCTGAATAATACATTATTATTCAGTGTGAATAGGCTACGTCGCAGAGGTCAAAGTCGTTTTTATTGATCGGGTGAGTGATGGAGATCACTTATCTACTTCGTATTTTTGGAACTTCTCATTTGAACCAAATACTATATTTATATATAAACACACACACACACACACACAAAAGTTCAAATGAAAACTCAAATCTAATTGCGAACGTCAGGACCGCTGAGATAACGCCACGTAGCCTATTCACACTGAATTATTCAAAATGAATAATGTTGAATAATACATAATGTTGTATTATTCACTCTAAATTAACACTGAATGCTATGTTATTCACTCTGAATAATGATTATTGAGAGTGAATATGACACGTGATGTGCTCTTGGGTGTCTTCATGTTCACAATGAAAATGAGTTTTCATTTAAATTTGACCTTATATATATATATATGTTTGCGTTTAGAAGAAAACGATAAATTAATGGAAAACCATCATAAAAGTAGACAAAACTTATAATAATATGTTACGTGATAATTATATGCATCTATGTATAACTGGTTAAATATGTGAATATTTACTCATTCTTTTTAGAAGTGGTTCAATTGTATAAGGTCATTCTGTGAGATAAGGTTTCCAAAACTCGCACATCTTTCATTATAACTCTTAATTAGGCAGTGATTTATACTTATTGTTTCATAGGGTTGAATTTCTATGAGAATGAAAGTTATAGTGTGAAGGGTAAGAAAGGTTTTCCACCTCCGAATTAATCCTTATTGAAGAGAAAATGATAATTACTACTAATAAGATACACTAGATTGATTCTTTTTATAAAACACAATTCATAGATGTGCATCAGATTAAAAATGATCAAAGGTTAACATTCCTACCAACAATTCTTAACTTAACTCATAATCTAACATGATTCTTCACCATGTTTCACATATGTTATACTTTTGAATAAGACAAAAATCTTGGATTTCTTTTATAGGCATAAAACTCACTCTACATATTATTGTTCTATCTTTATGAGAGAAGCTTTCATGCTTTTCATCAATGCATTGTTGATTTGTGTTTTATGTTTTACATATATTATCAAAACCGAAGAGTTTTGCTTAAATGTTGATAAGATAGTGAAAGTGTATAACAAATAAGTTGTCTTAATAATGGTGTCTATGACAATTACCATGTAAGATTTTGTATCGGTTGGAAAGAGAAAATAAAGTTATCTTATAAGGGACTCAATATATGTTATATCAAACGTATTTTAAAATTGTGGTCCAGCTATGGTAAAATGAACAATATCATGGTTTGATTAGTCTAAGATGTTACAATGGTACCAGCGCTCGAAAACTGGACTAGTGTGCCAACTAGGATGCTAAGCTCCCACGGGGTGGATTTTAATACCCCACATCATTTGGGGATGGAAATTAAACTTGCCTTATAGGAGACTAAACGTCTCACCTGTCAACCGCATTTTTTAAACCGTGAGTGCAAATACGGACAAAGTAAATAATGTGAATTAAGATTAGTCATAAATTTTAAAACTCAAAAAGTAAGTTGATATCGGAAATTCTTCCGCCGCCTATCTCGTGCCATGCTTCTTTTTTTCCAATTCGCCATTAGGGGGAGGGGGGACCCACTTTAGGTTAGGTTGATCTCATCATTCATCCAATATATTTGTGTACAAAGATACTCATATCTATAATTCTATATTATAGGAGTTATCCAAAAACTAGTACATCAAAATAAGAAGACAAATTTGAAACCGTCTCTTATTATTGCTTTTGGCCTTTTGTAATCAATCAATTTAACTTCAAGCATAGTTGTTGATGACATTCGCATTTGTTACAAATAAAAAATTGATACATACATTTGTTATAAATATGTTAGTTAGGTAATGTTCAAAAATTAATATTGTTGTGTATTTCTTTAACATATTTATTGTTTATTAATTTCTATCATAATATAATGTATTTAGATGAATCCGATTTAATCTAATCATTCAATAGATTTCGTATTATGTCATACGATTCAATCCAATTTACATTGGACATGCGATTTAATTCAATCAATATTGTCGATTGGAGTGGATCGGATCGGATCAGTGACATCAATTGAATATTACCGTTGTTAATCTATTGCATGGATTTGATCCTCTAATATTTTGATACAATATATTAAATCACGTAGTCAACCATTTCAACCAATACGTATTAACATCAACTACGCAACAATATCATAAAATGTTAATCGAATCAGATCTAATAGGTTTATTGGATACTAGACTGTCATTCAATAACCAACCAATCTAAAGTTAAATGTTGAAATTTTGATCAGATTTGCTTCAATTAAAGTGAATAATATGTTGCAAGATTTGCTATATTTGAGTAATTTGATCAAATTAACTAATGTAATAATCTGTTTTTTTTTGAACAACGGTTTTAGTTAGTTGTTAGTATACATTTTAGTTAAATTAGAACGCTTCTCTCCAGATTCGAACCTAAAACTTCTACTCGAACAAAAAAAACGATTAGTTAATTTGTTTATAAATAGGTGCAAGTGGGGGAATAGAATAGAATACGATCCGGTTTACCAACAAAATGGACTCCCTTCGTGTGTGTGTGTGTTTTTCAACTTTGAGGTCCATCCTACGTACCGTACACTTCCACCCACCAAATTGGAACTTCTTTTTCTGACGTGTAATTTTTATATGCCGACATGGACCCTATGTGGGCCCCACCTTCCACTTGAACTTTAGCAACTTTTCTAGAAGGCCGGTCCTTGGTGTACGGATCATTCCGTAACTCCATGCCGGTTTTTTTTTCTTTCCTTTTTTTTTATTTGTCTCATATGGAAAACTCCAAATTTACAAGAAAAGACATGTATAAAATGATAAATATTGTATACAAGCAAAATGGTAAAAAGCTAAAAATAGTAATATTTAAAATATATAGTTTAATGGAGTTGGAAATAGTCGTATGAGTCATGTTTCATGTTTTGTTTTATAGCTAAATTCATTGAAAATAATGTATTAGAGCAATTAATAAGTCTACATAGTCCTTGGAGGTACCAATAAGAGTACGGATGCTATTATTGAATATTAATATGGATTTTAGAATTTTTTAGCGTTTTTTTAGATCACGGTGATAAGCTAGCTGTTGACTGATAAACTAGTTTATAAATAAATTATGTTAGCTGTTGACTGATAAACTAGTTTATAAATAAATTATGTTTGATAAAAATTAGCTTATGGGTATCTAAAATGACAAAAAGAAAATATATTTTAACATAATAATTAATATTAATATGGATATACTTGGAAAAGGCTATAAAAAGCTCCAGACAACTACGTGCAAATAGCTTATCAAAAACCTAACTTATAACTTATAAACTACTTTTTGTCCATCCAATGCCTTAATAGTCTTGTCGAAAGTGAAACCATTAGAAGATCATCCAATAATCCATTAGATATTTCATAATTTTGTTTCATTTTTATATACTTTGTCCAAATGTGGATTGAACTTGACTAACGGAAAAAATATATTAGTTCGATTGTGTAGTGGGTACTATTTTGGTGTAGTTGTTTTGGTATATGTAAGGTATAACAATTTTTTAGAGATCGATAACGTCCTAATTCTCACAAAAAATAGCCTTTTCTTCATTGCTATTGAAAAAGTTGTCCATGGGTTGGCTTATTTGACAAGGTTACCAATCATTTTGTTAAAAATATTTGGTCATTTTCACATTTGTTCAATATGTTGGATCTTATTGTCGAATACTTATAAAGTTTCTATTTCAGAATAAGTGCAACGCTTGCCGTATTATTCTAGTTGAAACATATGGGTCCAAGGGTGTGTTGATATTAATTAAGGCTTATGGTACCGCCTGCGAGCTTGCCTTTGAGCTTTGCGGGTACTAGCAGACTGGGGTACACCCCCAACGGGTTCCGACGAGGGCTTGCAAGCCTGATGCTACCCGACGTCTCTTTCTCTCTCTCACTCCCACTATCCTCCTTTCTCTCTCTTGAATATATATATATATATATATTAAAAAGAAAAGATTAAGGGTATGAGGGTAGTGACGACTTGTAGGGTAATGATATTTCTGTTAAAGGCTTGATAAGGGTATTTTGATAAAGCTGATATGAAGTTGATATAACATAAGAGTTATGAAGACTTGTGGATTGTGTTACTCATAACTCTTAACACATGGTATTAAAATAACATTAATAGTAACTCGGCTCATAAATTTAATGCTACATATAACATATTAGACGTCGTCTTTCCTATGACTCACTAACTAATTTTGTTAAATATGCTACATTGATTTTTGGAAAAATATATACACTATTTAAAAAATAAAAAATAAATATAATGTCGGTAAACACGAAGGAAAAGGTGTTAAATAAAAGGAAAGTTTACACGTTGCATATCCAACCGATAAATTATGCCGTTAGACTTTTTCTTATTCAAGATGCACCCACGACTATATCTCTATATGGAAGTTGTTACTTAGTCCGACTTATATTCAATCACACACACACACTTAGCGTGTTTTCAGTGCGTGCAACCTGTATGTATCTATCT
This sequence comes from Centaurea solstitialis, assembly GCA_030169165.1. Classification (NCBI taxonomy): domain Eukaryota; kingdom Viridiplantae; phylum Streptophyta; class Magnoliopsida; order Asterales; family Asteraceae; genus Centaurea; species Centaurea solstitialis. Next base: position 94,585,402 of record CM058041.1, read on the forward strand.
ATATCTATCTATATATACACACATATCTTTCACACGCTATTTTCTTCTTCACAATTCATCACTCAACTCTTATCTCTCTCTCATCAAAACATCCATCACCATGGCCATAAACTTGTGACCAAATTCAAGAACAAAACCCACATATTATTCATCGATCCATATGACCATCGATTTATAACCCAAGATTTCCAATTCCCACTTTTAAAATCCGATTTTGGGTCTGGGTTTTCATTTTCTTGAAAAAAAGATGAAGATTCGAGGGTTTTTGATCAAGCATAGAGTGACTTCACTTTTCCGGCGAGTTCGCCGGAAAAGTCAATCTTTCTCGGCGGTGGGTTACCGGCGGCTGGACCCATCTCCGAGGAGTATGTCAAAGCTTCTGAAATGGGGTGTCCGGCTGAAGACGAAAGCGATGGCTATTTGTTCGAAAAACTCCGGTTTTTTTCAGCAAAAGCAAAAAAACCCGGTTCTTGGAAAGGGTGGCGGTGGCGGTGGTGCTCCGCCGCGTGCGGCGGTGCCGAAGGGGAAGATGGCGGTGTACGTCGGCCAGAAAGATGGTGATTTTAAGAGGGTGTTGGTGCCGGTGATATATATAAACCACCCTTTATTTGGGCAGTTATTGAGGGAGGCGGAGGAGGAGTACGGCCACGACCACCCTGGTGGCATCACCATACCGTGCCGGATTTCGGATTTCGAAAACGTCAAGACGCGGATCGCCGCCGTGTGCGGTTGCCGGAAAATGCTGACGCGGTGGAGGAGGACGGTGGTGTGAGGCGGCGGTGGTGGTGGTGAGGATTGATAGGAGGTTTTTTTTTTGTTAGGTTAAAGTTTTGTTTTTTTTGGTTTCATGGCAAATGTGTAAAAATCCAGAGTAGCAAAGATGTATTGACTTGTAATTTGTGGATAAAAAGTTGTACTGTATTTTGGATTTGGTCATTTTTGCTTTGAATTCTATGAATTTTTTAGGGTATCCGAGTCTTTTGTCCGACTAATTTCGACTAAGTTTATCGACAACCAAAACGGGTTGTTTTGAGTTAATCCTTAGTGGCCACAGTCTGTTATCGTCTGGATTCAAATCTGAGATAGAAGGATTAATAGGATTGACAAATCAATTCTCCTATGCTCTTTAACCAGTATCTTTATTGCATGATTAACAACTTCTCTTAACCTATACCTCTAAAAGAAATATCAAATTAAGTTTTTTAATCACACACAAATTAAGTTCTTAACCTATACCTCTAAAACTTATATAATTTTTTAGGATCATTAATAATAGACCCCTCTAAATATATTTAAAAAAAAGTGTTTCAATTAATACAAAAAGATTAATATTTTAGTAGTGGACTAAGGAAATGATGCTCTTCTTTCTAACGGTGGATCAAAAACATACTTAATTGTTCACTTTTAAGACCATCTCCAATGGGATTTACACTAACTTTGGTATAAATGTTACTATTCACATCTTTAATAGGATCACTATTTTTCACACTAAATTTAGCATGATGAATAGTATCACACTATATTTGGTGCAACACTATTTTTTACACTACTTTTCAATGTAAAAAGAATTTGGTGTAAAAAGTAGTGTTACCCATTGAAGAAGATATACTAATATATAACACTAAATGTTACACTACTTTTTACACTACTTATGACATTTGGTGTAAAAAATAGTGTTTCCCATTAATGGAGATGTTGTAAAAATGAGTATACACACTTAATGATAACTTGATAACTTGATAAGAATAAATATTTTACTCAATTTTAGCAAGAGTTTCTTTTAGGAAAAATAATATACTTTCATTTGCTATTTTAGTATGTACAAGCGTTTAACAAAAATATGCAACGATTTTTTTAAAGTCACGTGGTATATTTTAATACTAAAATTTGTGGAATTTATATATTACACTATTAAGGTCTAAATTTCAGTAAAATGTTTTGAAGTATATAACAATTTAACAACTATTGATTTAGTATCAACAACATTTATGTAAGTTCGTAGACTAATTAATGTTAGGCTTCTAAGAGACAGACCGAGTTGAGTATCAAGCTTCTTGAACTTGACTTGGAAAAGGATATCAAGCTCAAATTCAAACAATTGTTTCAAAGTTGGACATGAGCTTAAGTTTAGACACTTTTTCAATATTTAGCTTGACTTCAAATAGGTATCTGCTAATTCGTTTTTTTTGCTTACACTCGAGGATTTTTATATTTTGATTATATAATTTGTAAACATATATATATATATATATGTTAGGCTTTAAGCAAACTTTATTTTGTGTTTGTGATCAACTCAAGCTCGTAACCAATACAAATGAGCTTGATCATCTCGTAAAAGACTTAAATCGTATACACCCTAAAGCGATTACACTTAGGAAAGAATAGCTTGTGATTATATTCTTTTAACATAAGGATATTCTAGGATGACTTAGGATCATGTGAGACCAAGCTGTTACCGTGAGACCGCGTGAGACCAATACCTAACGAATGAAACTTCACAAAAAAACACCGTGAATGTACATAAAACAAGAATATGCAGACCTAAAATTCACTTTCGATGCAAAAAAATATCGAAAACAAGCAAAAAAAACGAAACCTTCACAGCTCAAGTTCTGTGAAGGTTACATATATATAATGCGAACCTTCACAAAAAAAAGTGCTGTGAAGGTTTCGTTTTTTAAACTTTTTTTGGAATTTTTTTTTTCGATAATGTTTTTTAGTATGTTTTAACGATGAATGTTCAATTTTTTTAACCTTCACAAATGTTTTGATGTGAAGTTTCAAGAAAAATATGTTGGTCTCACCGGTCTCACCAAAAAGCCTTGGTCTCACCAGAACTTAACCCTTCTAGGATAAATGGACAATACTCCACCATCTTATATTATATATTTTTTACTTGAAATTATAAATGATGTTATTCGTATATATTCCTAACGTGGTAATGCATTAAATACAAATTCTACTTTGCCTTTGTTCTAAATGAAAGCATAAAGCGATACATCATCTATTTGTCAAAAGCCACTAATTGTCGTTGCACGAATCTTGATTTCTTGAAATCAACCGAATAAAGATATTATAAAACATATTTTAATTTGCACCACCAAAGTACAATTATGAATCTCAATAAATTTAGTCATTAATTAATTTGTCCAACATTAACACTTTAAGGTCATTCGTGGCATACTAAAGTACTAATTTTTCGGCCAACCGAAAGGAGGAGCCTTCTATTTCATCAACCGCTATGGTCTAATTTTGATGTTTTATGATTGTGTATTTATTAACGTTTTAAAAAAAATACACTCAGTATATTGTTTTTTTCGGAAGGCATAGTGGCATCGAACCAAAACGAAGAACTACCACAACCACACGCATGCACGGCTTCTCGACGGTATCGGACATCCAAGGGCTACCCATTAATTCGCCGATATCCTGTCCCAGCTAACGCTGGACCTAGAGCTCAACCACAGTTTTTGACTGGGCTAGAGGCGGCCTAGTCTATGACTGACCAGCCCAAGAACTGAGTACTTTTCATGCCCTCAAATTGACCCCCCTTGGATTCGAACTCGGGTAGACAGAGATACCATCCACAATCCCCCTCCAGGATATTACCGCCTTTAAAATGACCAGCTGAGCTAGACATGATTTGTACACTCGATATATTATTGTGTTTAGTAATACTAGATATGTACCCGCACACGTTGCAACACTAATTATGTTTCGAGGATTGTCAATATGTATTGATAACAACCGTTTAAGCGCTTTTATAATATAGTAAAGATTACAGCATCATGTAAGATCTTATTATATGTTATTAATTAGACTAAAACATCAAATATTTATTGCACTTTAATAAAATTACCAATTCAAATTGAAACTTTTACTCTATATGAGTTTGAAAGTTGGTATCTATATTTCAATTTTATTGTGTTTTGAAATAAATGTACACACTTAAAAAGATCGATTATTAGTATTATCTTTAATTATGAGATGAATAAAATTATCATTTTATTATTAAGAGTAAAAGTGTCATTTATTAAAAAAAAGTGATAACTATGTATTTATAAGACTTAGGATCAGGTGAGACCAAACTGTTTCCGTGAGAACGCGTGAGACCAATACCTAACGTATGAAACTTCACAAAAAAAACACACCGTGAAGGTAAATAAAACTCGAATACGCAGACCTAAAAATCAATTTCGATGCAAAAAAATATCAAAAACAAGGTAAAAAACGAAACCTTCACAGCTCAAATGCTGTGAAGGCTACAAATAAATAATGTGAACCTTCACAGCGGAAATGTTGTGAAGGTTCCGTTTTTTAACTTTTTAATGGATTTTTTTCTTCGATAGTGTTTTTTAGTATGTTTTTACGATGAATGTTCAATTTTTTTTACCTTCACAAATGTTTTTCTGTGAAGTTTCATGTAAAATATGTTGGTCTCACGAAAACAGCTTGGTCTCAGCAGAACTTAATCCCATTTATAAAGTTGTGATCAAGGATATTCATTTTGAGAGGAAGAGGATCTTTTAGCCCCTAATGGAGGAAAAATCGAACTATTCAGGGGGAGCTTGGCAATTTGCATGGGTAAAACTAAAACAATATCCATTATGGAAATGATAACAATATTGATAAAGCTCATGTAAGCGTATTCGTAATTGGGTAATCTGTATATAGAAAAGTAAAATGAAAATTTTACCAAAAAAAATTGATTTCCATATAAAATAAAAACTAGAGTAAACGTCATTAAAAAAACTAGAGTAGACTATAACTTTGCTCCATGTGGTTTGTTGTTATGATACTTTTCGTCCACCCAGTTTCAAAATTCCAAGATAACCATCGTGGTTTACAAAAGTCTCTGAGTTTGGTCTGTCCCTCTAATGGACATGAACTTTTAAGTGTTAAATGCCAAGCAATTTAGTCTTTTAGATTGTTATACTTTTTCCTATAAAAATGTAAAAGAATTATATGGGTCTATTAAATGGTGCCAAATGTGTCCCACTCATCGCTTCCCAATACTTTTTCACCTCCCTTAAACCTTTGTGACCCTCAGGTTCTCGTCTCTAGGCCCCATACTAATCAAGTTAGTATGCTCAAACTAGGATTCATGGCCACAAGCAACACCGAATCATACATAGATGTGGGGGAGGGCACTCACGGATCCCAAACATACTCATTCACTAGGATTACATTTACAACTCATGGTTAATATTCGATCTCACATAACCGTACCAAGTTGCCTCCAAGGATCCAATATCTCAACTAGTTACAAAGAGGAAAAACATCCCAAAATAAGCCCTCTGGATCCATTAGTATTAGTCTAAGATTTGTCGCAATACAATAAGCGTCAAACTACAATCAGCATAACATTCCCTCATAAAGGCGTTTTCTTTGAATAAACGTTGTAATGAACACCAAGTTTTATGTAGTTATCCATATCAAACCATTCCCAACATCTTGTTCCAAAATAAGTTCCAAAAGTTCATAAGACCAAGTAAAATCTTAGTTCTTTACAAAAATCATCCATTGTATTTACTAGAAATGGTGAAAACCTTAAACTTTTCAAAATGTCTAAGTTAGGTCAAAAAATTTCAAATGGTGAAATGTTATTGGGAGAAAACCACTAAATAGAACAATTGCTAAAAAGATTTTAAGTAATTACTAGCTCCAAAATTTCCGGGTGACAAAAATAGACAAAATAAGAAAAAAATAATAATAAAAGGTAAAAAGAAAAAAAGAAACACAAAAGCACACACAATTAACAGATGGTTTCTACAATCACTTTCAAAACATAATACAAATAAGAATTAAGGTATTTTCTTTCAAATAAGAATTAGGTCATTTTTAATTTAATTAAGGTATTTTTTTTTGTTTTATTTTCTTGAGTAATAATTAAGATAACAATCCCCTCTGGTTACAGTTAGCTGTATACAACTTTTTAACCCCGTTTTCAAAGTTACCATGCATTTTTGGCTTCTTTTTTTCATTTTTAAGTCATTTTTTCTTTTGATTTTTGGCCACCAATAAATGAATTAAATAAACTTAACATTTAATTTTAATTTGTTTTGGAAAGGTGTCTGGGCCAAAGCCCGACTAATTCCCGTTAATTTTGGGGGCTAAACATGGTCCAGTTAAATGTCCTCATGCATGCGCACGGAAAGGCTCGAATTCGGTTCGATAACCAATCCGCCACAGCATCGGAAGACTTGATTTTAATCTTTTATATTTTTCAAATCAGAAAAATAGCAGTTGTTAATAGACCCAATAATTCGATTTTTCTTTATCTTGTTCCAAATTAACATAACTCATATGATTTTATTAAGCTTTGAAGATACATTAAGAAATGATATTGAATGTACTTTGTGATAATATGTAAAATAATAACTGATGATTTTTGTATTTGAATTCATATATAATTTGTAGGATATAGGGGAAGTATCCGTTGCAAACCATGTAGATTGTACAAACTATACAAACCTAATCTTAGCCATTGATTTTGTTTTCTTAACCATTGATTTTGTTTATCTCCTAACTTTTAGGTGATTTTGAAATGTAGTTGAGAGAAAATCTAGGAATTGAATTAATCCACAGCATTGATCATGTACATGTACGGTGGAGATTGGTTTGTATAGTTTGTACAAACTATACGGTTTGTAACGGATACGACCCCGTAGGATATAATCCCCCTTTTGATGTTTTTCTTGTTTAGTTAAATATTTTAATAAAATTGCTACTTTTAATCACCAAAACTTGCGCAATCTTTTTTCGAACCAAGTAACAATGGGAATCTCGAGTCCACCCATATTCTTCTATACGTTTTTATTTCTTGAATAAGAGTAAACTACATTTTATTTCTTGAATAAGTTTAGGTTATATTCTAACATGCAAATGTGGGCATTTGATTTTTTTGGGTTCAAATAATACATTTTTAAGATTTTAGTCCCTTAGATTTTGGTTAGGTAGCGCTTGGTATATGGAATTGACATTGACGTGACAAAATAAAGCTCATTGTTCCATGTTTGACAGGAAATAAGATAAGAACACGAACCGTAAGCCAGGACACATTGTGTGTGGGACTGGGTGGGAGAATTTTTTTTTCTTTCACCATAGTAGATGAAACAAGATGCGACAAGGATCACAAATAACTAAAATTTACCAATCTACCCTCATTTAGGTGCTATTTGTTTTTTAAGTGGTGCTAAAGACTGAATCTGTTTCCACTTCTGATTGTTAAGTGGCGGTGCTGAAGACTGAATCTGAATCTGTCAAGACTGTTTGTTTTTGTAAACTGTCAAACATCTGAATCTGAATTTGATTATTCATAAGAACTAAAATCAACTTAAATATGTCAACTCAATTCACTTGATCTATGTTTCATTTTAAGTCATTACATTTTATTATCGTAATATTTATAAAATCACAAATTAATATATACAGGGGTGTTGTTATATGGACTCTCTTTAGTTTTTCATGCACTCGTATAAAAGTAGACTTTCTTATACTGGATCTCATCTGTACACTCACATAACCCTACTCATTTCACTCATAGGGGGAGAGGTTCCATTTATAATTCCCCATATACAGTTTGATTTAGTTTATAAACGATCATGTAATTATTGATGGTTGATTACAACTTTTAAAAAGATAAAATAAAACATAACTTTTTATTGTACTTAACTCCAATAATAATTGAAACGAAAAAAAATCTTGAACATGATAAAGAAATCTTTGAAAGAAATGGTCCCTATAATCGAGTCATTTTTCACAAGTGGTGAGGAATGGGTGAACAAATGATTTTAAGAGTTGGAATCCACATATTGAAAGTTATTTATGGGAAAAAAGGTCTTTTAGCAAATTGTTGGTTTAACTTTGGACCAATTGGAAGGTCCAATTGTGGAATGTGGGTGCTTAAAAATGACCCCTTTTAGGGTTCATCTTCAATTGTCAAAATCGCACTTGAAATTTTGAATCTTTTGATTAGATTCGACACTTACAATGGGAACAAGATTTGAAAATAATGAACATTTGTAAAATTTATGATGGGATAGATTGTAGATATCAGATAATGATATTTTTTTATAGTTTTCGGACCCGTAGCTTAGTTAGTAAAGGGAAGAGCGACTTTACTCAAGTACATAACAAGTTCAAGCTCGAATCATACGGAAGACACTCTTGAATCATCTTCTAATCTCGGTCGTCACGCAGCTTGAAGGCATTGTTTGGTAAACCAAAACTAGCTTATAAGCTAGCTTATTTTTTGTGTATATGTTTGGATTTAGCTTATAAGCTAGCTTTTTGATAAGCTACTTGGAGGTAGCTTTTTGGAGTTTTTTCTAGTTTTTTTTTCCAATTATAACCTTATTAATATTAATTATTATTCCCCAATATATCATTTTTGGTCATTTCACATACACATAAGCTACTTTTTGTCAAACATAATTTGTTCATAAGCTAGCTTATCAGCTACCAGCTAGCTTATCAGTTAGTTTGCCAAACATAGACGAAATGCCTTCTCTGATGAGGTTTTTAGGGATGTGCTTCGTGCGTAATTGATTAAGGTTGGTACTATAGAGGAGGACGCATAAAGTGTTTCATACGGTGACACCTTTCTTGAGCTGATAAGTGTTGATTTGTCAACACTAATTATATTTTTAGTCCGCATGTTTTTAGTTAAATAATGTTTTTGATCATATAATTATAGGTTTTTTTCTTCAATCAGGTCTAGTTTAAAGTAAAACTTTAGTTTTCAGTTTAATTATAACCACTATTATCATGTTTAACTTACATTTCTTTTTATAGATAAATTGTAGGAGATCGTCAAGATGCCGAATTTATAGAGATGAACTTAATGGACTGAATCTCAAACTTTTTGAAACGTTTTTATGGCAACCATGGGCCGAATTGATGTGCCCATTGAAGACACAAGATTTGGGCCAAAATTCATGAAGCAACCACAAAGCCCCATGGATCAATTTGGTGGGTTTCATTTGGATCATCTATGGGTTAACTAGTATATCATAGGATTTATTCAACTTGCTCACCTAGCAACAATTTATATATAAATAGATACGCTAGCTAGTTGTTGTAAATGACACACTTCTTCACTCTTCCCATTTTTGGGAAGAGTTTACTCATTTCACCTACGATAAAAATTCTCTCATTATTTTTCTAGCCAGTTTTTCCTAATTCGATTCTTCTAATCCGAGCAAGAATCACGTTTTGTAATTGTGCGCTACTTAAAGTCTACTTTCGGTTTCCTTTAGTTCCATCCTTTTACAAACCAAAAGTAACATTAAGTTGTCGTTAGTAAATTGAAGTATTATCCTTTCAAGTTTTACTTCATCTCGTTCTCTATTATGTGTTGTCTTAAATTTTCATTGTTTGGTCTTACTGTTCATAAAACACTTGTTGTAGCTTTATGTTGGAATTATATATTCTTTCGTGGTGCACAATTATTATCCAAGAGACAGGTTAATGATGAATTTTAGCGAAACATGTAATTTTGTTACAATTATAAGTTTTTTAAGCGTGCAAGTTTTGTAGTTTTTAATGGTTTGAAATTCCAGCTCTTATATTTCCACCATTTACTTTATGCAATTTACTTTATCGTTATTTACATTTATACAATTTACTTTATCGCGCTTACATTGTCTAGTCTAAATTAAGTCGGTTTTTTTGCATATCAACATTCATGGGTCTCGAATTTTGCGGACTGCAACGAGAGGAAGGCTTCACCGATCATCCGTCGAAGCTCCCATTGGATCGAGACTTTTTGGGCCAACTAATTGGCCATTTTGCACCAATCTCGACCCAATGAGGCCCATGGATATTTTAGAAGACATTTCTAGCTTTCTTTGGCTCTCTCTCTCTCTCTCTCTATATATATATATATATAGCTAGGATGCTTCATTAGTAATACATACATTTTTTATACGGTTTTATGGTTAGAGAAACCTTTTGAAATTCCGGTTCTTATATGTAAAAAGGTAGAATACTTCGTATCAAACGGTTTTTCTAACCATAGAACCGTATAAAAAGTCTTTAAAAATATAGTACACAAAGTTACAAGTTTTTTTTTTATTTCAAAAACATGTAAAAATTATGCATTTTTAGATTTTCTTTGACTTTTTTTATATGTTTTAGAACCATGTAAAAAAAGTCACATTTTTATAAAGTCCAAAACCATGTAAAAAAGTCGTCCAAAATTTTAGACGGTCCGAAACAATCGTTTAAAAAAGTTGTTTATGTAGTAGTATTGTATTTTGGTCTTATTTAATCTTTTAATTTTCTCATATTGTCATTGATAATACTAATCACATGATTTTGATTATAATTTTGCTTTAGTATTTTTGATTTGTTGATTTTGATTATTGATAATATTAGTTTGGTTTTGCTTGAATTTGAATGTTGGTAAATTATAGTTTACACCTAATTTTGCAAAATTGATTTGTAAAAGAATTCTTTAATTCCTCATTGGGGACGGAGATGGTGATGTATCATTTCCTTGAGCATGGATGTGAAAAAAGAATCATCTAAAGTGATGCAATATTTTACACTATTTTAGTGTTATGAATAGTACAATATCAAATTTAATGTAAAACTATTAAAAAGGTTTTGATACTTAAAAATATTCCTACAATTTTAAGATTTATGTATTTTTATTGTTTTATTACCTAATAATATTTTAATACATTAGAATTATATTGATTTTAGACTTTAATAAACTCAACTTCTTTTTATCAACCGTGGACATTAGTCGACTAATCCTGAAAGCTTAGAAAAGATCTAGAAAAATCCTCAATGGCCTTATAAAACTCGATGCGGTGACTTCTGAGGACAACCCTCAGCCTACCGGTTAAGGCTTGGTGTTGGGGAAAAACCCACCCAAGTTCGAATCCGGGGGTGAGCAACCAGGGGCCACTGAGTGTTAATCTAAGGGGAGCATGCTTTAGCTCTCGGTAAAAATTGCCAAGGATGTAGTCTGGCCAAAGTCCAGGTGAACCTTCCAAAAAAAAAAAAAAAAACTTATTTGATGAAAATTGTATGTCTTTTTGTATAGCTTAATTTAAAATTATTTGTGAATTATAACTTTGTTCAAATAGTATGATAATAAAGTTATTTTAAAAACATGAAATAAATTAGTATAATTTATAGAGTTAATAAATATAGGCATATTTTTTAATATATGTAAATCAGAATGAAAAGGACACATAATAATATATGATTTTCATAAATATTTAGGTGTTCATGAAATATGTCAAAAAAAATTATATTGAAGAAATTGAAATAGGATGATGTCACTATTGTGATTGGTTAAGTGAATTGGAACGAATTCTATTAAAATAATTGGAATCTATCTATTTGATTTAGTAAATGTAGCTTTGGAATTGAAATGAAATAAACTCTTTTTAAATAAACAATGTAATAGGTTTAAGTTAAAAATTGATGTATATTTTTCCAGAAAAACTTTTGAAGAATAAATTTATTTGAAAAAATTATACCCTTTTTCTCAATATTATATAATATTTTTTTTTTTTGAAAAATAGTTATGGAATCCGGTGCTTTTCTTCTTCTAGGGTTTTATATAAGATGACCTTTTTCGGAATAATTTATATTCTCTTGTAAAACAATGGGTCTCTAATATTTTGATTATTTATAGAAAATACAAAAGAATATATACCCACTTATAAAAAAAGCAATGGTGTTGATAGCACATTTTTATGCTCCCAAAAGATTATAACTATAAAAAAAAGTTAGTACCGTCTACGTATAAAAGGCAATATAATAAAAAGTATTTTTAAATAAAATTGTAACTTTATTATTTGGTATAAATAATCATTCCAGAATGTAAATTGAAATTATGCGAACTCTAAAAACTAGTGTAGAAGTTTAATACAAGACCCTAAGACAGATAAGAGATAAGATGCCTATATGTATGTTGCTTCATCAAATGTGTCATTCCCTTATTTGTTCATATATATTCGATGAAAGTGTACTTTAATGTCTTGACGTACCTTTTGATTATTATAATTTGTAAATCTAGTTAAGCTTTTGGATCTAAATCGTCATTCTTGTGTCTCAAATCAAACCATCTGGATTCGCACCTGATTTTTCAAAGAACCGGTTAAAATGGTACATGAAAACCCTAAAATCTATATGCAATAAAAAGTACACAAAAAGGTTAAAGCATCCATGCTTTGTAGCTAAGCTATGGAAGGTGAAAATAAAAATATAAATAAAGCGAGATCATAAGTAGAGTCTTTACGAAACTATACACTTGGCTTTTTCTAGACCTCTACACGAACCAGTGAAATAATTTTTATTTTTGCAATATCTTCATTTTTTACCTTTCTTGTTCTAAAATTACTTGTTTTTTTTTAGCATTTTAAAACATTGACAACTTTAACTTTAATCCATAACATTCGTATGTTATTATTCATTGCGATCAAATTGAGCTTTAGGTGGGTCCTTCTGACTTTATAAGCAAAAGAAATCCTATAGCTTGATAAGGAAGATCAAAAAGCAAGAATTTGAACTAAAAGATGTTCAAAATTTGCAAACTCTCTTCAACCATGCTCTTGTTATTCATCACCGTTGCTTTCTTCCCTTACTTCGTCAAATCTCGCATCTTCATCTATTATGGATGTTCTCAAGAAAAATTCCAGCCAAATACACCTTATGAAACCAATCTCAACTCTCTACTTTCCTTATTTGTTTCTTCATCATCTCAAGCCTTGTACAACAGTTTTGCCATTGGAAATGATACAAATGCCTCTTCAGAGTCAGCCATTTATGGATTGTACCAGTGTCGAGGTGATTTAAGATCACCAGATTGCACAAAATGCATTGAAGGTGCAGTTTCCCAAGTGGGGTTAGCTTGTCCTTACTCATACAGTGGCAGTTTGCAATTAGATAAATGTTTAGTGAGATTTGAGCATTTTGATTTCCTTGGTAAGTTAGATACCGACCTAAGGTTCAAAAAGTGTAGCAAAAGTGTGAGCCATGATGCGCAATCTGTTAGGCATCGTGATGATGTACTCACTGAGTTAGGTGAAACTAATCAAGGGTTTAGGGTTAGTAGCTCGAGTTTGATTGAAGGGTTTTCACAATGTTTAGGGGACTTGAGTCCAAATGATTGTACTTCTTGTCTTGGTGAGGCTATCGTAAAGTTAAAAAGTTTGTGTGGATCGTCTGAGGCGGGGGACGTTTTCTTGGCTCAGTGTTACATGCGATATTGGGTATCTGGCTACTATGACTCACCTTCAGGTAAAAGAGTTTTTGGCTCATGGCATCGTTATTTGTTTTCCATTTTCTTAACTAGATCTTAAATATCATGTAGAAAACAATAATCATATATGCAGTGTGATGTTTTCCATTAAAATAGACATGCACTTGTAATAGGTTTTTTTTATTTAGTTGTGCTCTTGATTCACACTACAGAGTCATCTGGAGGCGACGACGTGGGAAGAACAATAGCCATAATCGTCGGTGTCGTGGCAGGCCTTACAGCTTTTATCGTTCTAATTTCCTTTTGTCGAAGATCACCTGGTAATTTATTCATCTATACATCACCATTTGGCCTTTTGACTTACAAATGGATCAAGAGAACGAAAATCAAATTAAGACTTTCTTGAACATTTGGATTTTGATTTTTTTTCCTTATAAATTTATTCCATTTTCCTTTTAATTTTCTTTGATTATTTTTAAAATTAAATATGTTATATTTCAGGGTAATTATGAAAAAACATTAGACCTACTAAGCTGAAGGAATGAGAACTCGGGCTAGCACAACAAAATACAAACAGGTGCGGTATGACAATGGATTTGAAGTAATCGTTTATGACACCGTGGTTTTTGATGTCGATTTCAAATAAAACCAAATTGTCTTATAGTTCAAAAATTAACTAATGACAATGAAACAACTTACTAACGTTTATTTAAGGAGAAACAATAGATGAAATTCTTATGGCATTTGATCATTCGATGATAATTTTTGAATTTATATCATTTAAATCAAACTTATTGTACATAAACATTAAATGTTGTATTCTTACATTTAGTTTTTCTATTTAATTGCTTAGTATAGGTATTTTTTTCACCAGCCCACATGTCCCAACATTATCATTAAACTAGTTAACTTAATACTATTAAAAATGATATGCCTAATATAATAAATCTCAATAGTTGTTATTTAGTTAAATTAAGATCAATTTTTATGTGAAATAAAAATTACCTTTCAATTCTTTCCAAGCACATACAAGGCATAAGGCAAGTGGCTTCAAATTGGTATATTTACACAAAATAAAACATGATTCGAGTTTTATAAAACTAAAATGAGATAGTATGGTTATCAATTTTGACATGATAACATGATTCGACTAAAGAAAATAGTTCTTCCTTTGACTCTAGCCTTTAGAACACATATATACTTTTTTAACAACAAGCAAATATACAAACATTTTCGGGATCCAAGGATACTCAACTAATCTCCATTGACCATGACCCAACCCAATTAATGGTACCACTGATAGGTTCATGATCTGGATATCGCCACATGCTCATACCCCCCTCGAGAATTTACCTTGCCATTGATCGCAACACATATGCTCTCAAAAATCCTCATTATTTCATCAAACCCACTTGCTTTGATGCAGTCAATTAAAACCATAAAGTCGAGCGAGGGAGGGAGGGAGCTTTGAATAATGAATAGTTAGGAAATATTTAACATCCATATAAATTCAAATGGAAACCACAAAGTTATGAGATACTATCCATCAAACAACAATATATAATATAGGTGATTTGAGCATTTTACCCAACAACCCAAATACCATCAATACCACCCACTTTCAACTTGGTATCTCATAGATTGGAAAATATTTAAAAAAAGAGAGAATATATTTAGAATCTTACATTTTGTGTAACCTTTGTTATCTATCGGATAAGATTTATTATTTGCACCAAAATTTACACATCCTTTTTATTTATTTATGGATTTGACATTACACATTAGAGAGGCCCTTTTGGTAGGCATTGTTAACAATTAAGCGATCCTATGTGCTTCTCCCATCCTAGGGAGGCCCTGGGCCTAGGCCAAGAGGGTGACGGCCCAGGCATCATCAAGTTCGGTCCAAATATCCATTAGTAGGTTCAGTGAAAGACTTTTTGGACCGGTGTTTTACCGTTATGCATAATTCACTGGCCCGTTCATCTACCCAAACACAATTATATTTTCTTGGCCTGCTTTCTTTCCCAATACAGAGTCCACCTTCGATTATTTGACTAATTGGTCATACAAAACAGCTTAAGCTACCGCAAAAATCCAAACAATTAAAAGAAATCGTCAAATCGATCATACAAAACGTATGACAAAAGGGTATTTTTTTGGCCTTTCGCCATGGGAATAAAAAATCTCGGGACAATGTAAGAAGAGTAGACCGACATTGAAACATTACACTTGTTAAGAAGATAAATCATAAAAGTTGCTATGCATGACATAGAAATCTTAGATTTTAGCCATATCCAAAAACCAAAAAGTAGGTACTCTTTGTCTCTTGCGCGTGGGTGGAAAAATTCCATCGTCGTAAGACGTAAGGGGGAGGCCTTGGAAAACTCCAATCGTTGCTTTTCTTTCTATTACTTCGAAAGTAGCTGCTTTCTACGGTTTCGAAATTATATAAGATGACCACTACGGTTTACAAAAACGTCTTGCATTTGGTCCCTCCCTCTATAACCAACAAATCACAAGGACCAAACTTGTAAACTACTCTATTTCTTTTAACAAAATGAAATAGGAAGAAAGACAAAAAGTAAAACGTTAAAATTCAAAAATGCTTTAGAGTTAAAGGGTTCTTCTTGTAACAATATACTGAAGTAACGAACCAAAAGTGTAACAAAATGACAACCGCAATAAAATCCGTTTAAAATAGGACTAAACTTGATATAAAATGTCAACGACAAGGACGAAAAGTGTAATTTACTCCAAAAATGTATCTGGCATGACATACTGGCAGGTTTACAATCGGCAACAACCATTATCGCCGCCGTGAGACTGGTGGAGTTAAGCCATGGGAATATAGGTAAGAAGATCCTCTTTTTGCTCTGCTATTGAAGCCTTTGATTTCATATTGTTTTGTGTTAGAAGAACTACTGGAATTTTCCAAAATATAAAACCTAATTCTTCTGGTGGAAAACGATTTTATCTTGTTTAGCAAGAAATTTGGCATTATACAGAGTAATTAGGTCGGAAATTTTTGTGCAATTTCGTATTAATTTGACTTGCAGGAGTGTAATTATACTTTAAGTTTATCTGAAACTCCAATTTGAATACTATTATGCTTCAGATTTCGTTTAGGTTTTATGACTATGCTGTTTTCTGATGTTTAACTGTATATGATTCTTGTAGCAAGTTAGGGTTCCAGTTGGATACTTGAATTATGGCTGGAGTTAGGTTTCTGTTCTCGAAATCATCTCGTCTGATGATGTATAATACTTGTCTGAAACCGAACATATATGTTAACGAAGTTGAGGCCACAGTAAGACCGTGTTTTACTTGCATTAGCCGTGACTACACAACCGACCGTAGGAGTAAGAATGTGGACTTAATCCCGCCTAGGTTACCGAACTTGCACCTTCGGACTACTTTCCCTCTTCTAGGAACGACACACGTGTTGCATCAACGGTTATATTCATCGTCGTCCAAGGGTATTCGTGGAGAGGATGTGCAGGCTTCGGGTTCTAGTGGGCCGGAAGTTAGTGATACCGGTGGGTTTGATGGAAATGATTTGCTTCATAAGGTGAAGGAGGCGTGGCATTCGAGTGTTAATGTTGCATCCCAGACTGGGGAAAAGGCGAAAGAAGCTTTAGATGAAGTGACTCCCCATGTAGAACAGTTACTTGACACTTATCCGTATCTTCGAGATGTTATCGTTCCAGTTGGTGGAACGATAATGGGAACTATTGCAGCATGGGCCATCCTGCCAAGGATTTTTAGAAGATTCCATAGGTACTCGGAGCAAGGGCCGGGCTCACTCCTACCAGCAGGATCGTTATGGGCAGCGGTACCTTATGAGAAAAGCTTTTGGGGTGCACTAGAGGTTCCGGTGAGATATCTGGTAACCTTCATGGCATTTTCGCAAATGTTAGTAAGTTGCTTTTTTTTTGCTTACTTGCATGGATTTACTTATAGCCTCATATTGGTTTTAATATGTAAGTGTTCTTTTTATATGTGTTTGTACTATATAGAGGCGTGATGGTAGCGCCAACAACAATTGCATCACAGTTCATTGCACCTGCTTGGAGGGGTGCTTTTATACTTTCTGTTGTGTGGTTTTTGCATCGATGGAAAACAAATGTCATCTCACGTGCTTTGGTTATCAAGTCTGTTGAGGGCGTTGACCGAGATAAGCTGTTGACGTTGGACAAATTCTCGTCTGTTGGTTTGTTTGTCCTTGGTGGTATGGCTTTAGCTGAAGCCTGTGGGGTGGCTGTGCAGTCTATTTGACTGTTGGAGGGATTGGAGGTAAGTTTTGTTGCATTCGGATATGAACTTTCTATTTTCTAAAGAAAATTCAGTAAGTTATAGTGTTATACAACTAATAAATTGCTTAAAACTGTTATTTCCTATTACTCTATAAGAATTGCAACTGCTGGAAAGAATGACATTTTACATATGCATGAAATAGCATTTTTTATGGACTAGAAGGAACACTTCTAATTGCAAAATGAAAATTGGTATTACACACAGATGGTTTCAGAATATCAAAAATCTAATGATCATTATCTTTCATCTTTGTAGGAGTTGCAACTGCTTTTGCAGCTAGAGACATCCTTGGCAATGTTCTGAGTGGGTTGTCAGTACAACTTTCACAGCCCTTTTCAATTGGAGACACGATAAAAGTATGTAAAAATGATTTTGCGTTCTTTAATCTATTATGAATTTGTTATTGTTTCAAGTTTCTATTATATTATTTACTGTGATCTGTGAGCACTAAAACATCTCCCTCTTTCCCTTCTTGTACGGTGACATATTTTATTAAGTCCCATGCGATTATTGCTCGAGGTTGTTAGTATTGGTTTTCCTTGGTTTTCGCATAAGTGATTAGTCATTTTCAAAGGATTCTATTGTTGACAGTGGGAATAGCCATTACCAAGATAGTACTGCAGATGCTACCTGGGATTGAGGAGGACTCGAAAGTATAAATTAAGTAAACATCACTTGTTGCACTACTGAAATTCAGAACAAGAAGAGAATTCAAAGCTTTGTAAAACTGTAAGAGAAAAAGGGTTGGTTAATAACTTTTAACTGTAAATGATAGCAGTTACAGTCAAGATTTCTGCCTTTTGAACTCTCAATTAGAAAGAATTGTTGAGCGATTGAGACCTGCTTTTTACTTGTTTTATTGATACTAATCAGTTGCAGAAAAAATATTAATTTTAGGCCGGAGAAAATGGTATCAACTGTCAGTCAACATCATCGAAGGTTCCATTAGCAATTAAGGCTGACAACGATGAAGAGAGAAAGGGAAATTATGGCTGACATTAAACAAAATCAGAAACACGTCTAAACTTTTTGGTACCATTCTGTGTAGTGTAGGAAAAATAAAAGGAGATAGTATTTTTTTTCTTATAATTGATCAAGGAAAACCACTATATATCCAGTATGCTATCATTTTCTTTGATAAATCTGATTGTTCATGTGATGAATACGCATATCCAAAGGAAAAAACAACACACACACACACACACACATATATTTTCTGATTGTTTAAGTTGCAGGGCTACTCGTTAAACAAGTTCCATGCTGGTAGGATAGAGCATCCCTTGTGTCACTTTTAATCATCCTTGACCAGCTGAATTTACTACATAATATATATATATATGTGTGTGTGCGTGTGTGTGTGTGTGTGTGTCAATTTACTAGGCCTTAGGCAGCTCTTTATATCCAAGAATTGCTACTTCAGATAACGGCCATAATCATGATATATACAGTCTTCGTGTAAATATATTGTGAGCTTTACCAAATTCGCTCTTTGGCTTGGTTAATATCACGAAAGTAGATGGACTGGCAAATAGTTTGGTATATTTTTTAAGGACTTTCTACTGTTGTACTTGTAGCATCTTTCGTCATCGTGATTTCTGAAGCCATTAAAAGTTGAAATGTTAATAATGGTTTAGCGTTGCAATCAGTTTAACATAGTGTTGCATTGCATTTTTCAATTGCTTTTCCTAATTGTCACAACTCTTTTCTTTGTAGGCTGGATCTGTGGAAGGTCAAGTGATAGAGATGGGACTCACGACCACTTCATTGCTTAGTGCAGAAAAGTTTCCTATAGTAGTTCCAAATTCACTGTTTTCTAGTCAGGTGATCATTCTCTTTCATCTCTATCCTTGCATATCGCGTTTTTCAACACAGATCATCGCATTCCCATGGTACATTAGTTACACAAACGTATGTCACTGCATGTGCTCGACTGTCGAAGATGTTTATTGTAGCATTCTGATAACAAGCATTTAGTCTGGGAGTTTTCTGTTTAACTCGATATCTCTACAATATCCTTGATTTGCTTAGATGCTATTGACAAATGCGGCAGGTTGAATAATATGATATAATGAAGTCCTTGCATGTTCCATTCATAGGCTATTGTGAACAAATCACGTGCTGGATGGCGTGCGATGGTATCCAAAATTCCGGTGCAAATTGATGACTTCAACAGTATCCCCCAGATATCCGAGGAAATAAAGAACATGATGAAGTCTAACTCCAATGTTTTCTTGGAAAAAGAGCAGCCATATTGTTATCTCTCTCGAGTGGAAAGATCTTTCGCGGAGCTTAGTCTTGGATGCAACCTAAAGCAGATGGTATGTACATTTTCCCTCACACATTTCAAATGTAAAGCTGGGTTGCCAATAATATTTATGGTTGAACTTGAACTTTTGTGCATGGTTTATGCTATCTGCTACTAGCATGAATTAGAAAATGCTTTATTTGCATTATTGGCAATGGAGTGTATTAGCATCAATTGGTGTTTATAGCTGAAGGTATGCCTTGATGTTAGATATGCATAAAGATTAAGATACTTGTCAGAGCTTCGATAGTTATTTATAATAAATGATAATAATTTAGGTTTATGATCTTGTAGCTGTGTTTTGGCTGGTTTTTGAATTGAATCCTTGATCTAAAATTTCATTGATACTCATTAGTTGGGTCAAAAGTAAATTAGGATCGATGCTTAATAGTAAATTCATTTTACACGTTTTTGCACCTATTCCATTTGTTCTAAATAAATGAAATGTTCTGTGATTGCATACTGCATACATATAGTTTAGCTAACATGTTTAAATATTAGTTGAACATCTAGGATACCCTTAGGTAATATAAAACAATGGAATCTAATGGACCAAATGGTTACATATGCATAAAGATGTATTTTTCTTTATGAAACTTTGTCGAAAGAATTGAGACGACTATCCAAAAAATTTGTACATGTTTCCATCTTGGGATGCACCTACCTTCCATTCTTCGGCAAATTTTCAAGTTAGAATTACCTACTTGTCAATGTCATCATTATGAGACAAGATGCATTTCATTTTGTAATTATTGAAAGTCCTTTTACACATTCAACCGGTAATCACACCTTCAAGTACATTTAGTATGAATGGTTGCAATTATATAGGACTTGGGTATGTCGTATGCCTGAGTTCATCCAGATTTTTCTTCCATTTTAAAAGCTAACGGTAACACTATTCACCATGCCTCATTGCAGAGCAAAGACAAGCTATTTGCAGCAGAGCAGGATGTTCTTCTGCAGTCGGTTCAGATAATCAAAAAGCATGGTGCCGAGTTGGCTACTACCTCATCTTGGACATAAAAGAATTGGTAATTCTCTGAAACTACAACAAGCAACTACCTCATTTTGAACTTACCTCGGTACTTAAGAGAGCGATTGGTGAGTATAGTCCCGAGGATTGATTCCTTGGGAAAAAATGACCCTCAACTTGGAGTTTGGATCGTGTGATAATTGATTTTTGTAGATGAGTATTTTGTTTTTTATCTGATAGCACACAAAAACATGGACCTTCATCTGAATGGCTCGTAAAAAATACTAACCTCCGTCCATGTTCATCTACTTTCACCTTCACCCTCACCTACATTAATTTGGAACACGCACCCTTTAATTTGATGAACAAGGGACGTTGGAGGAAAATGACAACAAAATTTTGTTGTATCGAGGTTTGGTGTGATATTATTCTGGGGGATGCACCGAGTAGCACAAAAATACAAGTTTTTGTCTCGAGACAACAGGTGGAACGAAAATCATGGAAACAAAACAAGATTAGTCAATCGGTAAATTATGTATGTCAAATTAGAATGTTAAAAATCTTCGATAATTCTTTTAGCCGCTTACCTCACCCTTGCTCATCCAGTCCCGTACATTCCGGTTTTGTCTGTACCAAAATATTGTCTTCCGTAATCCGAGTTTGAAAAAGTGGACTGATGTTGGTTCTTTCATGCTTGGAGTACTTTTGCCCATATAGATCACGATTTTTTTGTATTCATTTGGTTTTTGTCCGCTAACATTTTGCTTTTTTCTCTTTTGTTTATATGAACAGCTAACTTACACGTTTGTTTTATTGCCGATCTTTATCTTGAACTAGAAATTGCAACGAAAAAACTATTTTTGAAATCAATTCTCTCTTTCCAAAGATATTGGTGTGGATATATAACCATCTCTAACAGGTTTTTGGTAAATTGCTTCCTTTTTTTATCTATCTCATAAATTAACTATACGTTATAAATTCCATTTTTTACAAAATATGCTATTATAGTTTTCTGTCAATAATTTTAAAATAAGTTAATTATTAAATATTGTATAATATTATAAATACCTATAAAGAATTTTCAAGAATAATGTATTCAAATAAATATTTCGAATTTTAATGTAGAACAAAATTAGCATGAATTTGGAAAGTCAATTAGTTAGTCACTTTTCGGTAATCATGATTCATGAAAGTGTAGATGGAAAAAGAAATACTTTTTTGTTTATTTATTCCAATCTTTATTTGGATTTTTTGAAAGCTTATCTTTTTAACAAATCTAATTCTAGTCATCTTTTTGGAATTTTGCAATTTCTTCCAACGTTCACAAAATTATGTAAGATTCCGATAATCCATTAAATAGAAGGGGTGATTTGGAACACGCAACTGTAGCTATCGTCGATCAAATAGATTGATCACAAGAATTGGATTTATATCAAGTTAATTATCTTAAAATAAAATTCTAAATAATTAATAATTTTAAAAGAATATAAATAAAAAATAGATATAAATATTTTTATTAAAATATTTAACATGTTTTAACTTTATAACATTTTAAAAACTATTAATATTTTTTATATTTAAAAATATTAAATAACTAGGTTTTATCCCGTGTAATACACGGGGTAATTTAATTAAAAAATCATACGAATAATTTGAGATAGATAGAGATAAAATAGGTAGATTAGTTTAATATTTAAATTGATAAAGATAAAATATTTTGAATCTAAAATAGTTGAATTAATAGGTTGAAGTTTAATATTTAATAGGATAAAGTTTACTAATTTTAAAATAAAATAGTTGAATTAATAGGTTGAAGTTTAATATTTAATAGAATAAAGTTTAATAATTTTAAAATAAAATAATTGAATTAGTAGGTTGAAGTTTAATATTTAATATGATGTGTGATAAAAAGATATATATATATATATATATATATATATATATGATAAAAATTCAAAAGATTAAAAAAATTAAAAATTAGAACTATTTTTGTAATACAAAATAACACAAAAAGTGTAATCAATGAGCATAAATACAAAGTCACATACGAGAAATCAACAAAAACTCCAAATTAGACTATAAACATGAATAGAATCATCATAATCATATCATCATGTGTAGGAAAAAATAAAAATTGAAGAGCGTTTGTAATACAAAATAACACAAAAAGTGTAATCAATGACCATAAATACAAAGTCACATACGAGAAATCAACAACTCCAACTTGGACTATAAACATGAATAGAATCATCATAATCATATCATCATGTGTAAGAAAAAATAAAAATTAAAGAGCGTTTGATTAATTACCTTTGTGTGTGTATGTGTAATTGATAGTGGCTTAATTAAGAGAGTTGCAACAATTGATTGAGATTGTGAGATTGAGAGATTGAAAGGGGTATTTATAGATTGAGATTGAGAGATTGAGATTGGGATTGAGATTGAGGTGTGTATTTTTGGATTAAAACCGTTTGATTTAATTATGTAGAGGACTTTTGAAAGTGGTATTTATCTTTTACATTATTTTATTTATTGTTTTCATATTTATTTATAGTTTGGATTAAAAAATGAAAATTTTTAAAGAGTTTGAGTATATTTTTCTGTTTTTCAACTTTGGAAAACTCTTAGAAAATTGTACTTTGAAAATAGAGAGAATATTTTTAATTCTTTATATCACCAATGAAAAATAATAATACGTGTATTGAGTATATTAAATATTACACAAATATATGTAGAGGATTTTTTAAACCGTTTGATTTAATTATGTATTTTTGAAAGTGGTATTTATCTTTTACATTATTTTATTTATTGTTTTCATATTTATCTAATATCTATAGTTTGGATTAAAAGTTTGATTTAATTATGTAGAGGATTTTGATTTTTGAAAGTGGTATTTATCTTTACATTATTTTATTTATTGTTTTGATAACTGAAACCGGCTCACCAGAACGCGACACGTGGCAATTCGGCTCACCAGAGCACGACACGTGTCAAATCTTTATATCACCAATGAAAAATAATAATACGTGTATTGAGTATATTAAATATTACACAAATATATGTAGAGGATTTTTTAAACCGTTTGATTTAATTATGTATTTTTGAAAGTGGTATTTATCTTTTACATTATTTTATTTATTGTTTTCATACATTATTTTATTTATTGTTTTCATATTTATCTAATATCTATAGTTTGGATTAAAAGTTTGATTTAATTATGTAGAGGATTTTGATTTTTGAAAGTGGTATTTATCTTTACATTATTTTATTTATTGTTTTGATAACTGAAACCGGCTCACCAGAACGCGACACGTGGCAATTCGGCTCACCAGAGCACGACACGTGTCAAATCAGTTACTCTTTTATTATATATAGATATCTAATATAATTAGTAACATTTGAAAATAAATAATGTATAATTTAATTTAGGCTTGGTTTGGCAAGCATAAGCTAGCTTATAAGCTAGCTTATAAGCTAGTCCATCCAAACATGTACCAGGAAGCTAGCTTATCAGCTAGCTTATAAGCTAGCTTTTTGAAACGCTACTTTGAGTAGCTTATGAGAAGCTTATTGTAGCTTTTTCCAATTATACCCCTATTAATATTAATTATTAAATTCAAAGGTACCCTTTTTGGTCATTTTACATACTCATAAGCTAGTTTTTGCCAAACATAATTTGTTCAACAGCTAGCTTATCAGCTACTAGCAAGCTTATCAATCAACAGCTAGCTTATAAGCTACGCTTGCCAAACATAGCCTTAATTAATATATAATTTTAATTATTAAAAGTTAATATTTATTAGTAATAAATAATTATTATTTTTTAATTAATAATAGTTAATATTAATAAAGGGTATAGTTGGAAAAAGTCACAAAAAGCTCCTCATAATCTACTCAAAGTAGCTTATGAAAAAGCTAGCTTATAAGCTACCTTTGGTCTTACCAAACATGTACACAGAAAATAAGCTAGCTTATAAGTCAGCTTATAAGCGAGCTTATTTTTACCAAACAATGCCTAAAAGTTATATTATTTATAAGTTTAGAAGTTACAATTAATATCCTTATAATTAGTTATTTAGTTTACTACTAATCTCTTACTTTTTCATCTAAACATTTATCATATTAAGATAAATAATCACATGTGAACTAAAATATGTTAAAATATACATTTCTTCTTTTACAAATTAAATCATTGTATTTCTAATCGTCTCGCAATAAATATTTAACTTTAAAGTTCAAAGCTCAACAAAATATTCAACTTTAAAGTTGAACGTGTTCTATTTTCTGTTCGAGATTGACTAGATTTATATACTATCCAATTTGTGTTATAAAATGATACATATCGAAAAATTAACATCGAGAGAAAGAAATAGAACAAAAGGTAAAACATGATTGTCGCCTCAGGTTTCAATGTCGAGATTATTCGCGCCGCATCGCGCGCGGGCAGACATTGAGTGTAAAAAGAAGAGTGTTTTAATTATATTATTTTCCTTTTTAATTGAAAAAAATTATTCAATTGAAGTCGAGTAGATAAAGTGGATTTAAAAGATTTAAAAAAAAGAACGTGAGAATAGATCCCCGACCGTTCATTGAATTTTTTATTGATGACAGATTTATATGATAAAGGCTTTGTAATTTATAGGATAATTACATGGAAAGAGTATGAATTAATTAGATGGATTGGGTGAGTTTGAGTTTAAAGAAAATAGTTTAATTTTTATTGCGTTTACTTTTCTTTAAAATATAAAAATAGATTTGCTTTTCTGTTTTCTAAAGTTAAATTACCTTAATTGTAGTATCTTTTAATTAAACGAGTTACATAAATAACGTGTGTTTTATTCTTTTTAATTTTAAATACTTTGTTAATGTGTATTTTTTTTCTCAATTCTTTTAATTGGATGTTTAAAACTCGATTGTGAAGATATTCATACATTAAAAAAATGTTTGTGTTATGATGAGTAAAATTACATTTTATGTGGCTATGAGTGATATATGCTACTTTGTATTTACATGTGAATATTGGTTGAACATGATTAAGGGGTTGTTTGGTTGATTTTTTTAAGTTGTGTTGGAATAAAATTGTTTATGTAAATCTGTCTTTTATAAATTGGGAGGATTTTTTTTCATAAAGAACTTGAGCACTTTCTTTAATTCGGAGGATCAACTCTAGAAAAGCTTGAATTTTTGTATAAAAATATCCTATGGTGTGTATCTCAGTTGGTAATAGGTAGATGGTAAGTATGCAACAAATATGAAATGGTCCAGGTTCGAGCCTTAGCTCGCGCACGGACGCCTTCATACCCACAAGCCCACAACCGCCTTCATAGCCACAACTACTTAGTGAGTTAGGAATGCCCCCAAAAAGGGCATTGGCAATCTGTGGTGGGCATGTTGGGGTGCCGGAATCAACCTTTTGCAATAAATTTCTTATGTCATTAAAATCATTACCAAATAGTTTATGAATAGTCGTATTCCGTTATCCGTCATGAAATTGAAAATTTTCTAGTATTTAAAGGAAAACGAAATTTAGAAAACATGTTTGGTTCATTCAGTTTTCATAAGTTTTTCAAGAAAATGAAAATTTCTTGGTTTCTAACTTTCAAGTAAATTAGAAAACTCAATTTAGTAGTTTTTTCCTAAACGTGTATTCTAATTTTCAAAAATGAAAAATGAAAACTTCATCATTTCAATCAAACAAAACTGAAACTGAAAACTTAACTCCATTTTCTAATAAAACGAGAACAATTTTCCACAACTAAATGCATACATAAACTCTTTATTTTTTGTTTTTGTTTTTTTCCATGTATTCTAAAAAGGTTGTTGAAGATGCCTTTGATAAAAAACATGAAATACAAACACATACCCAAATACAAATCACAAAAAGCATGACGATGTTTTTATTAAAGTTTGTTAATCAAAAACGTGATTCAACCAAACAAATTGCATTACACATAACGACGCCCTCATTTTAAAAAAAAAATAAAAACAAATGTGAATTACACTTTTGGTCCATGTGGTTATCACACTTTTTCAATTTTGGTCCCTAAATCAAACTAATATCAAAAATAGTCCCTAAGGTTGCCACTTTGTTTCAATTTTGGTCCCTCTGACTAACTTCTGATAAATAGGTCAGTTAACTCAAGGGTATTTTCGTCATTTTAGTATTTTCATTTACTTTAACCTAATATATATGTAATGGGACCCACCATCACTCTCTCTCAATCATTTATCTCTCTCTCTCTCTCTCCAAACAACCACCCCAACCACCAACCACCACCTCCACCCACCAACAACACCCATCTCCACCAATCAACAACACCCACCTCCACCCACCAGCAGCACCCACTAGTAGCACCTACCTCCACCCACCTCCACCCACCTCCACCTACCAACACCCACCCCATCTTTGTTGGTCCTCTTCTCCGACGATCCCATAACCAACAATGAACACCAGATTTTCATCAAGCCACCACCAAATCTTCCCACAAAAAATGTGTGCAATCGACGATTTTGCCGACGTACTACAGCCACCGCTGTCCTTCCCACGCCTTCAGCAGTGAGCCTGCCACCACCACGGACGGCGGCAACAGTTTTGGCTTGTCGGATTCCGACGCGCAATCGCCGGCGCGTCTTGACTCGTCCGTCGCCGGAGACGAGTGCGGTTATTCTGGAAGTCCGATCACAAGTCCGGCCACCACCGTTGTCGCTTGCAAGCGCCCCTACCACAAACCCTAACCCTCGCCGGAATCTTAAACCCTCGACCCAGCTTTCTCTCCAACCACCTCTTCGTCTTCCCCACCACCGCAGATCACCAGATCTTCATCTTCGTCTTCTCCGACGCCGTCCACTTAGCAGAGGATCTTGAACACGAACCGCGACCCACTTCGATTTTGGCCTCGTCGATTTAGGGTTTGGGGGAAAGGGGGAAACGACGTGGTTCGTCGGTGCAGTCTTGGTCGCCGATGGAGGAGGGGGGAACGATGTGGGTCGGATTTCGATCTCGTGGGTCTGGTTTTGGGTCGGATTCGTAGGTGACGGTGAATGGTGGTTTGTGGGTCTGATTCGTGGTGGTTGTGAACGGTGGTGGTGACGGTGAATGGTGGTTTGTGGGTCTGATTGGTGGGTGGTGGTTGTGAATGGTGGTAGTGATGGTGGTGAATGGTCCTGAACAAACAAACATAGACATATACAAACACAGATTGTAACATCCCATTTTCCAAACACATTCTTTAAAAGGAAAAGTAACCAAAATTCTCATATCAAGCGGAAGCTCGTCCAACTTACATCCAAAACAACAAGTTTGAAGCTTTAAACCATAAACCAACTCGAACTTAAAAGTAATTGTTTACGAAAAAGTAATAGAAATCCAGTTTAGAAACATAAAAGAGTTCATTATCCATTAAGACTTGTCCTCCTAGCTATCCCGACTGAACCGCGGTCCCGGAGCCTCAAACGGTAGCCTTCTCCTTTCCCTTACGGGAAGTACCTGCCACTAAAAGATAAAACAACAACGGGGTAAGCATAAAGCTTAGTGAGCACACACATAACCACTTACCACCATGCTACACAATCACTTTACAAGCAATTAACATATCATGCAAACTCCAACCTTCCCTACGGCTCAACACCATAAAGGAAGGACATATGACACTGGTACCAGGCCTCTCCAAATTCCCTAGGGGTATCGCTACCACCATAGGTACTCTCCCAAGTCCCCGAAGGAACACATCACATAATCACATGCAAACATAACCATGTACACATAATAACAAGGGTTAAGTGAAGTACTCACCTGTCGGTTGCTAGCAAACAAGACTCTCCACAAGTTAAAACGATCACTTGCAAACACCTAAGCAAGCATAGAAACATAACTCATCAACTTAGTCCAAAAAGGACCACTTGACACTCCAAACCGAAAAGCTAGCCTTAGACATAGCTAGGCTAGTCCGATTGACCTCAAACTCTAGGCCTCATCCTCTCATAACATCCCTAACATGATCCCATAGCCCAATCTCCGAAAAGAAGAAAATAAAATTTTGAAATTTGGCAGAGAGTTGCGCGGCCTGCTCCCGCGACCTCAGGTCGCGGGGCCAGGTCGCGGGCTTTTCCAGCCTGCACTCTCTCTCTCGCGACCTGCCTCGAATTCTGTGCCAAAACTCCAATTTTCATACCGTACACATCAACACATGATTTCTTAACATCTAGGGTCGATATCTAACAAATACATGCAAGTAATTCGACCCTAGAACCTCCCAATTACAACAATTTGATGATCCAAGGATCATCAATTCACACCCAACCCTAACCATCAAGACACTTCAAATTAACTACAAAAGACATCTTAATCAACATAAAGTTCATACCTTAAGCGCAATTGGTGTGAATGCTACACACCCAAGCCAAAACTAGTCTCTTTCACCCTTGCCTGCCTTCCTCTAGCCGCTCTCTATCTCCCTCTCCCGTACGATCTTTTGAAAACTGCCCAGAGAACTGTAGGGTTCTCTTTTCTATACACTCCACTCCTCCACCCTTGTACTTACATAAATCACACTTAAGCCCTTCAACTCCTAAAACATGACAAGTAAACACTTAAACCATCTAAATCAAGTTATAAGGGAAAATTAAAAACGGGTGTTACAACTCTCCCCCACTTACCGGGATTTCGTCCCCGAAATCGCCTATGCTTGGAACAACTCAGGGTGATTCCTCCGCATCTCATCCTCGGGCTCCCACGTCCACTCTGAACCTTTCCGATGCTCCCATTGGACCTTAACGATCCCTACCTCTTTGTTCCTCAATGTCTTGGTTTTTCTTTCCAAGACAGCTATCGGCTTCTCCGCGTAGTTGAGCCGTTCGTCCACCTCGATATCCTCCAACGGTACAAAGGCCGATTCATCCGCTAAACACTTCCGAAGCTGGGACACGTGGAAAGTGTCGTGTATCTGACTGAGCTCTGGCGGTAACTCAAGTCGATACGCAACCTTCCCAATACGAGCTACTATCTCAAACGGCCCAATGAACCTAGGCCCTAACTTCCCTCGCTTCCTGAACCGTATCACCCCTTTCCATGGCGATACCTTTAGAAGCACTTTGTCCCCCACACTAAACTCCAAATCTGACCGTCTCTTATCTGCATAGCTTTTCTGGCGACTTTGAGCTGCCTTCAGCCGCTCACGAATCTGCTGAATGCTCTCGGTCGTCTTCTGAACGATCTCCGTACTCCCCAGCTCTCTCTGACCAACCTCTCCCCAACAAATGGGAGTTCTGCACCTCCTCCCGTACAACATCTCGTAGGGAGGCATGCCGATACTGGCATGGAAGCTGTTATTGTAAGAGAATTCAACCAAGGGAAGATGAGATTCCCAACTGCCTCCAAAATCTAGCACACATGCCCGAAGCATGTCCTCGAGAGTCCGTATCGTCCTCTCGCTCTGCCCGTCCGTCTGAGGGTGGAAAGCCGTGCTGAACTGAAGCTTAGTACCCAACTCCTCGTGAAATTTACTCCAAAAGCGTGAGGTGAACCGAACGTCTCGATCCGAGATCACCGTCACCGGCACCCCGTGCCTCGCCACTATCTCCCTGACATAGATGTCCGCTAACACCATCTGAAGAAGAGGCCTCCCGTATCGCGATGAAGTGGGCACTCTTCGTCAGTCGGTCAACCACCACCCATATAGCGTCAGGGCTTCCTAACCGTCCTTGGTAGCCCGGTAACCAAGTCCATGGTCACGTGCTCCCATTTCCACTCGGGTATCTCCAAAGGTTGAAGTTTCCCATGTGGCTTCTGATGCTCCGCCTGACCCTTAAGCATGTCAAACACTTCTCCACATACTTAGCCACATCTCTCTTCATGCCTGGCCACCAATAGTCGATCCTCAAGTCACGGTACATTTTAGGTGCACCGGGATGGATTGAGAACTTCGACTTATGGGCCTCATCCAGAAGTGTCTGCCTCGCCTCGCACGAGGCTGGAACCCACACTCGTCGTAACGAGCCAACAATCCCGATGTCAGCCGCCAACTGATCCACTTGACCCTTTATCCTCTCCCTTTTCTGATTACAGCCTTAATCGCCTCCACTTGAGATCGACGTATCAACTCTATCAAGGAAGTCGACACGGTCAACCTCATACATGGTACTCGCAGTAGTAACATGCTCCCCTTCGACTCAAAGCATCTGCTACCACATTTGCCTTCCCGGGTGATAGAGGATCTCACAATCGTAGTCCTTTACCACCTCTAGCCACCTCCGCTGCCTCATGTTGAGGTTCTGCTGATCCATAAAATAGCGAGACTCTTGTGTATCCGTATAATAATGGTACAGCGAACCCATACAAGTAGTGTCGCCATAACTTAAGTGCGAACACCACCGCAGCCAACTCCAAATCATGGGTTGGGTAGTTCACCTCATGCGTCTTTAACTGACGAGACGCATAGGCGATCACCCGCCCCCTCTGCATAAGGACGCAGCCTAACCCGTGAAGAGGCATCACAGTAGACCGTCAGGTCCTCTACTCCCTCCGGTAAGGTCAAAACCGGAGCCTCACACAACTTCCTCCTCAACGTATCGAAAGCTGCCTCTTGCTCCTCACCCCAAACAAAGCGCTCACTCTTCCTCGTCAACCTGGTCAACGGAACAGCTATCTTGGAGAAGTCCTGGATAAACCGGCGGTAATAACCGGCCAATCCAAGGAAACTCCTAACCTCCGTGGGTGTCTTCGGTGTCTCCCACTTCATCACCGCCTCCACTTTCGCTGGATCTACCTTTATGCCTTCTCGGTTTACAAGATGCCCCAGAAATTGGACTTCTTGCAACCAGAAGTCACATTTGGAGAATTTCGCGTAAAGCTTCTCTTTACGCAAAACCTCCAACACCTCTCGCAAATGCTCCACATGCTCCTCCTTCGATTTGGAGTAGATCAGTATATCGTCTATGAAAACAATCACTGATCTATCCAACATCGGTCTGCAAACTCTGTTCATCAGGTCCATAAACGCCGCCGGTGCGTTCGTCAAGCCGAAGGGCATTACAACGAACTCAAAATGCCCATATCTGGTCCGGAAAGCTGTCTTGTGCACATCCTCCTCTCGAACCTTCAACTGGTGGTACCCCGAACGAAGATCTATCTTCGAGAACCAAGCGGCTCCCTGAAGCTGATCGAAGAGATCATCAATCCTCGGAAGTAGGTATCTGTTCTTCACCGTGAGCTTATTGAGCTCTCGGTAGTCGATACACATCCGCATCGACCCATCCTTCTTCTTGACAAACAGGATTGGGGCCCCCCAAGGTGAGGTGCTCGGGCGAATGAACCCCTTATCCAACAACTCCTCCAACTGCTTTGATAGCTCTTGCATCTCCGGTGGGGCTAACCGATACGGGGCCTTTGCTATCGGTGCCGCCCCCGGAACAAGGTCTATCCGAAACTCCACCTGCCTCTCGGGTGGAACGCCAGGCAAGTCATCCGGGAATACATCCGGATACTCGCTGACCACCGGTACATCTGCAACTGTCTTCTTCCTTGCCTCTTCACGACTGTCGACCACGTAAACCAAGAAGCTATGTCCTCCGTGGAGGACATGCTTTCTAGCCTTAGCTAGCGTGCACAACTTTGGTAATTTCTTCCGTCTTTCGCTCAGGATAGTTAATTCTCCCCCACTTGGGTTTCGAATCACTACCCGCTCGCTCTCGCAATCTATATGACCTCCATTCTTACCCAGCCAATCTACTCCTACTACTACATTGATCTCCCTCATAGGAATTGGGATGAGATCAATTCTGAATTTGACTCCAAAAATCTCTATTACACTGTTTCTATACACATGCTTACATAACCGATACTTCTGAGCTGCTATCTCTACTTCTAGCGGGCTGTCTAATCTACCCCTTACATGCATGAAGTTCTTACAAAAAGCATACGACACAAATGACTTGCTAGCACCCGAATCAAACAATACAAGAGCAGGTACAGAGTTGACAGGGAAAGTACCTGTCACCACGTCCGGCTCCTCCTTGGCCTCCTCGGCCGTCAACTGGAATACCCTAGCTCGGGTCCTCGGTGTCTCTGTCTTCTTACCCGTACTCTCGGTCTTCACTAGCGCTACCCCCGACGTCTGAGTTGCCCCATCAGACTGAGGGCACTCATTTGCTACATGCCCGGGTCAGAAACACTTGAAACAGAGCCTCATAGTCACCTTGCAATCTTTGCTGAAATGGCCCGGTTGCCCGCATTTGAAGCAGGTTCCCGACCCCATCCGACACTCTCCCAAGTGATGACGTCCACACTTAGGGCAGTTCGGAAACTCCTTCTTCACTACTACTCTAGGCTCTGTCGGCTTGAACTTCTTCGTCGGCTGAGTCTGCGTCTGAACTGTCTCTGCTTTCTTCCTCTTATTCTGCCTCTCGAGCTCTAGCTCCCGAATCCTAGCCACCTCGTGCATGCGATGGAAGGTCTTGCACTCTGACATCACCACAAATTCCCGAATCTCGGCTTCAGTACCTCCACATAGCGAGACATCTTCATTCGCTCACTTGCCACGTATTCAGGGCAAAAGAGCGAACGCTCCAGAAATAGGTCGGTGATTTCATTCACCGTCTCCGTCGTCTGCTTCATAGCCAGAAATTCCCCAGTCAACCTCTCTACCTCCACCTGAGGCACGTACTGCTCATTGAACAGTTCCTTGAACTGTTCCCAAGTCATTACAGCAATCTGCTCCGGAGTCCGCGTCCGGTTGATCAAGTTCCACCAATCTTTCGCCGCCTTTCTCAACAGGTTCGAGGCATAACGAACCTTCATCTCCTCTGAACATGAACTGGTGAGGAAAGCTCCCTCCACTTCAGATATCCAGCGAGAGCTGGCCACCGGGTCCTTCTGCCCGTTAAATTGTGGTGGCTGACAAGCCGAGAAGTCCTTGTAGGTAACGACTCTCGACTGTCCTCCACCCGACCCTCCCGAGCCACTAGGCCTTGCGGCCACGGCTGCCTCTACAACTGTCTCCACCTGGCTGCGCATCTCATTCTTCAGTTCCTCCTTCATCTGGGCAAAATAGCCCGGTAACATATCATGTAGAGCCTCTCCTACCTCTGCAGCTATCATCTCCCTCAGGTTAGTGGTTTCCTGCTCCTCTTCCGTGACTACCTTCTTGCCCTTCTTTGCTGGTCTCCCCATACTGATTCATAAAACACATAACTTTAAATACCACATAACTCTCCCTCCCGTCCCATGCTAGCTCGAACCAGTGGCTCTAATTTCATATCTTTCCTCTCCACATGCTCCTTAGGGGTCTACTAGACACTCAGTGGACACACACGCGGGTCCTATCATGCCACTACCCCTCCCCAAACAACATCGTTGGTTCATAGAACTCTTGTAACCATGTCAATTCCCAACATGTACAGTGTATTTGCAATGATATGGGCCCTTATACCATTGTAACTACACCCTACATGCCTAGCCTCAACACCATTACTTAAGTCCAAATCCCCTACTAAGTTGTCATGCACATTAACCATACCTTAAACTTTCATAACATAACAATCAATCACATACATAGCAATGTCATGCTTTTACTCCTACCACATATCTGTAAGCCTAAGTAAGGCTTGCATGCATACACATAGTCATAACAGTTATCATACAGTTCATGCTCAAAATTAACTGCGTGCACTAGTAATTCACATATCTAGTGCTCATATCTTACACATGCTTTACAATTATATCCTAACATAACAACATGCTCAACAAAAGAGGTTAGTGTGCTCACCCCCGTCCTGATGCTCCGGTCTGCAGTTCAGTCTTACTATCCATCTCCCATAAAACATTTCGTTGGTTACTTTTATTTACAAAAATACAAGCTTTTGGTTTAAGTCCAAGTATCCACCACTTGTGAATACTTGATTCTCTTAAACCTAGGCTCTGATACCAACTTGTAACATCCCATTTTCCAAACACATTCTTTAAAAGGAAAAGTAACCAAAATTCTCATATCAAGCGGAAGCTCGTCCAACTTACATCCAAAACAACAAGTTTGAAGCTTTAAACCATAAACCAACTCGAACTTAAAAGTAATTGTTTACGAAAAAGTAATAGAAATCCAGTTTAGAAACATAAAAGAGTTCATTATCCATTAAGACTTGTCCTCCTAGCTATCCCGACTGAACCGCGGTCCCGGAGCCTCAAACGGTAGCCTTCTCCTTTCCCTTACGGGAAGTACCTGCCACTAAAAGATAAAACAACAACGGGGTAAGCATAAAGCTTAGTGAGCACACACATAACCACTTACCACCATGCTACACAATCACTTTACAAGCAATTAACATATCATGCAAACTCCAACCTTCCCTACGGCTCAACACCATAAAGGAAGGACATATGACACTGGTACCAGGCCTCTCCAAATTCCCTAGGGGTATCGCTACCACCATAGGTACTCTCCCAAGTCCCCGAAGGAACACATCACATAATCACATGCAAACATAACCATGTACACATAATAACAAGGGTTAAGTGAAGTACTCACCTGTCGGTTGCTAGCAAACAAGACTCTCCACAAGTTAAAACGATCACTTGCAAACACCTAAGCAAGCATAGAAACATAACTCATCAACTTAGTCCAAAAAGGACCACTTGACACTCCAAACCGAAAAGCTAGCCTTAGACATAGCTAGGCTAGTCCGATTGACCTCAAACTCTAGGCCTCATCCTCTCATAACATCCCTAACATGATCCCATAGCCCAATCTCCGAAAAGAAGAAAATAAAATTTTGAAATTTGGCAGAGAGTTGCGCGGCCTGCTCCCGCGACCTCAGGTCGCGGGGCCAGGTCGCGGGCTTTTCCAGCCTGCACTCTCTCTCTCGCGACCTGCCTCGAATTCTGTGCCAAAACTCCAATTTTCATACCGTACACATCAACACATGATTTCTTAACATCTAGGGTCGATATCTAACAAATACATGCAAGTAATTCGACCCTAAACCTCCCAATTACAACAATTTGATGATCCAAGGATCATCAATTCACACCCAACCCTAACCATCAAGACACTTCAAATTAACTACAAAAGACATCTTAATCAACATAAAGTTCATACCTTAAGCGCAATTGGTGTGAATGCTACACACCCAAGCCAAAACTAGTCTCAATTTCACCCTTGCCTGCCTTCCTCTAGCCGCTCTCTATCTCCCTCTCCCGTACGATCTTTTGAAAACTGCCCAGAGAACTGTAGGGTTCTCTTTTCTATACACTCCACTCCTCCACCCTTGTACTTACATAAATCACACTTAAGCCCTTCAACTCCTAAAACATGACAAGTAAACACTTAAACCATCTAAATCAAGTTATAAGGGAAAATTAAAAACGGGTGTTACACAGATATATATATATATATACACACACACACATATATATATATATGTTTATTTAGTTATTTATTAATAAAAGTATTGGGAGTGGAGATGGTGGGTCCCATTAATCATATAGTAATAATTTTAAGCTAAAATAAGTAAAAATACTGAAAAGACAAAAATACCCCTGAAGCTAACGGACCATTTTAACAAAAGTTGGTCCGAGGGACCAAAATTGAAACAAAGTGGCAACCTTAGAGACTATTAGTTTGATTTAGGGACCAAAATTGAAAAAGTGTAACAACCACATGGACCAAAAGTGTAATTCACTCAAGAAATAAAATATGAACACTTTATCATCATAATAAGATAGTGATGGGTGCCCAAATCAAGAAGAAGTGAAAAATTAAAAAAAAATCCCCAACACATTCCATTCCATTCCATTGTCGCAAAATTTTAATTTGCGCCAATAGCCCCCCACCATCTCCACAACCAATTAACCATCCTGCAAATATATATACATACAGAGTTACATATATATAATCACCATCTTCATATCAATCCTATATATACTTGTTGCTGCTGTTATCAATTCTTTTCATCTAAGGTATGTATGTAGCTATAATATCCCTTCACTTTTCCATGCTTTTGTTTAGATTTATCAGTGATTATGCACTTTTTTTTCTATCTTATTGTGATTTATTTTACATGCATCAATTAAAATTTGTCTGAATCATACTAAGACAACTGATTCATGTGTAGATCCCTGGATGTATCCGTGTTTCTATAATCTCTTTCTGTTGGTGTGAAATTTTCGTATACCGATTGAAATTTATATTCGTTTTGTAGTACATGATCATGTTTTTTATGATGTAAATGGTGATTTCATTTGATTTTTAATCCAAGAGTAAAATTGTGCATGATTTTGGAGTTGTGGTTAAATGTTGGAAGATATTTGAGATTTAGACATTCTGGTAGCTTATAGAGACTCTTCTTTTTATAAAAAAAAAATCTCTTTTAAGAACAAGTGCTTAAAGTAGGTTCTCTGTTTTAGTTCTTGGAACAAACAAATTATGTAACATTATTTGCTTTCTGCATAAGTTTATGCTAAGCTGGTGTTTCAAGTTTGAAATTGGGATTGCACCTGAATTTGCTCAAGATTTGTACCAAGTTTTATGGCAATGGCTTTGTGTACAATTACTTGAGCATTTATGTCATCTAATTGTTTGCTCTTTGACTCGCTTTACTTAACTTTGTCTCTCTTGTAGCTGCAACAATCCAATTAGCAAACATGATGAAGATTGGGAGAAGAGGAGTTCATTATTTACACACATTAGATAGTGTTCCCAAGAATTTGATAGAGAAAGGCCAGAATCGAGTCATGGAGGCATCTCTTACTCTCATTCGTGAGAGGGCAAAACTTAAGGTAGATCTTTCATTGCATTATGCATCTTTTTGCCATTTCACTTGTTTGTTAAATAGCCATCCTTTACATGAATGAATGTCATACCAAATTCAGCAGGGACTTATATTTGCATACTTTGCATGTAAGAAAGATTCTCAATAAGAGTCCGATTTTAGTTTCGATCATCCACTTCAGAATTGCTTTCATAGTTACTTCAAACATGCCTACACAGACTGTAATGCTGTATTGCTATTGACCCTTAAGACATAGTAGATGAAGGTGGCTGTAGTCAGTTAAGAACATTGAAAGTAATTTTTTTATTGAATGGATGTTAAATGAAATAGTTTAATGAAAAAAAATGAGAACATTGAATTAGGATACTCAACTCTTCACACAATAGAAACTTGTGGCTGATCATTCCCAGTGTTCTAATACTACCAAACTAGTTCTATGTGAGCTAAGAGGTCTAGAACTTTATTTAGGTTTTGTACATTACACTTCAACAGAAACTTTGACAAATTTTAGATGCGATAAGAACTCTTTTGATTCTATTTGTTGTAAAAAGAGTTTTGACAAAGTGTTTGCTATATACTTTTTCAAGGGAGAGCTTGTCAGGGCTTTGGGTGGTGCTAAAGCTTCATCGTCTCTTCTTGGAGTTCCTCTAGGACATAATTCATCATTTCTCCAAGGTCCAGCATTTGCTCCGCCAAGAATACGAGAGGCCATCTGGTGTGGAAGCACAAATGCTACTACAGAGGAAGGTAAGTACATAGTTTTTGGTGCATATTAAATTTCTCAGGTACATAAAAGGTGATCTTTCACATATGTGGTGTTTCTTTCTTCCTTTGTTTTGGAATAAATATAGTACGCATTTGTTTGTTTATCATATTGAATTTTTGCTCTGTTCTGATAGTTGTTTACCTTATTATTGGCGCCACAATTTTCAGGCCTACATGAAGGGGCATAAAGGACTAATTTGTTGATCTTAGAGGAACCCGTGTGTCCTGTAGGATGTTTAGACTGAACCTAGACACTCACCCCCACCCTCTTGTGGTGATAGCTTATTTACTTTCGTTTGTTGCGTTATGACTTGTTGCGAGACTTGGGAGATTGCTTAAATGATTTTTGTTAAGCCTGTTATGTAACTCATAACACTGACCATTCTTCAGATTTATGGCTTCTTCATGGCTTGTTTATGTAGGCGATAGTGCTCGTTATTTGGACCTAGAGGCTACCAGCAACAACTTTTAGAACTGTAGATTGGATATATGCAGAAGTTTTGATTTATGTAGATTGACTTTACTTTCAGGCTTGAAATTTTCTTATTCAATATATGATTATTAAAGTGATTAAAACAAACAAGTACTGGTTATGTTGCAGTATGTCTGTTAATGTGTTCAAAGACATAATTTGATCATGTTGTACCCTGCAGGTAAAGAGTTGAATGATCCTAGAGTATTAACAGATGTTGGTGATGTTCCTGTTCAAGAACTTCGAGACTGTGGAATAGATGATGACAGATTGATGAATATTATCAGTGAGTCTGTCAAACTAGTGATGGAAGAAGTAAGTTATTTTAGTTTTGGAAGAAAAAACTGACCAAAATGTTTAATATCAGTTGAGCTTGCCGACTTTGACATGCACTGTTAATGACTATATGAACTGCTGAAAAATTATTTAACCTGCTTGTAGTTCCAAGCACCATAATTTAACTATGTAAGCTACTGATTTTTGTAGCGGACGTTTCTTGAGAAGTTCTCTTGGTGACCTAGGACCTATTAAGTGCCAACATGTAATCTTGTTGATATATTTGTGATGTTCTTTAGCATGCTTTTTAGTTGTATTGCATTTTCTAAACTTTAAACCTTTCATTACTCAAATCTCTAATCTCATTCGGCAAGTGTAGATAGAAGAAGCAGCACTTGGCAGCTGAGATTCTGTAACATGTTGATACTTTTGTAGAAGCATAATCTATTGCAATTTGCTCACCTAACATGAGGCAATACCTCATTCAGTCTTTTGTGTGATTATTAATTACAGCTTCTGAATTATGTCGTTGAAAACGTTTTATCTGTCTCTGTGAATGAGCATGCTTCTAAGTTTTGCTTCAAGCAAAGAGCCTAAGCAATATTGTCTCTTCTACAGGCTCCATTGCGCCCTTTAGTGTTAGGGGGTGACCATTCAATATCATATCCTGTAATAAGAGCCGTGTCGGAGAAGCTTGGAGGACCTGTGGATGTCCTTCACCTAGATGCACATCCTGATATTTATGATTGCTTTGAAGGAAACAAGTATTCACATGCATCTTCTTTTGCCCGAATTATGGAGGGTGGTTATGCTCGGCGCCTCTTGCAGGTGCTACTTTTTCCCTAAGCATTTTTCACGTATCTTTTAGCTTGGATGTTAATGTGAAGGGGTGATACCTAACCAACATGAACTAATCAAGAATAGAAATTGATAACATGCTTATTCATTATCTATGCCAGTTCTTATGAAATATTACATTCAACTTGTATATTAGCATAAAAAAGTTGATTCTTTTTCCCTTATTTCTATTAAGTTAATTTCAGCAATGGAAATGATATTTCTCGATCATTATCATGTATTTCGTCAGGATGGTTTCTATGCTATTTGGATAAGATGTTACTTCTAGATAGAGTTTATCAAGTCTCCTTTTGTTCTTCAGGTTGGCATTAGATCAATAACAAGTGAAGGACGTGAACAAGGGAAAAGATTTGGAGTTGAGCAATATGAAATGCGCACATTTTCAAAAGATCGCCACTTTTTGGAGAATCTGGTCTCTTTCTCTCCCATCTCATGTGTGTGTGTGTGTGTTTGTAGCTGTCACTGTGTACCCATGTACCTTCAATAGACATCAAATTTTTCAAAGATTCTGCAAAAACACTGTTAAGTTTTAAATAACATGTTAACAACCACTTAAATAGTCTGCACCACCTTAACAGACCAACTTCCATTATATTTAAAAGGTTCTGGCTGTGCACCTTCCTTGTGTTGGTGGTCTAGAAGCCATAATTCGGTTATGGGAGTACAAGGGTCATGTTTATTTGGTTAGGAGTGAACCTTGGAGCAACTGGTAAGGTTACTCCTATGTGACTAGAAGGTTGCATGATCAAGTCATGGAAGTAACCCATTTGCAAATGCAAGGGTGACCCGTAACGACTTACCTCTCAAACCTTCATAATGCCAATGAACCCTGTGCACAAGGGTCACACTTCGAATAATACGTTAGAATTTGAGCTTCAATTTTACTTTTCTACTATCATTTTAGGCTTTTCCATTTTCTTATTGTCTATTCTTAGGGGCTGTTTACTTAAACACTTACCCGGTAAGTGCTTACCGGTAAAATCGAATGCTATCACCTATCAATCAGACAATATTTTAGTATCTCAAAACGGTATCATATGCAACAATTTTCCCGGTAAGCGCTTACCGGGTAAGATATGTAAATCTCACTTACCGGGTAAGACTCTTAGTTCATGTCATCGCTCTTACCCGGTAAGATTCTAAGCCTTGTCATGTTCATCTTGTAAGGTAAATTGACCCTGTAAGCACTTACCGGGTAAGTGTCAAGTAAACGGCACCTTAGTTCTTTCTTTCAAGAAACTCGTCCTAATTTACCATCTTTCTCCAAGTTCTTTTTTACTTTCAGATTCTTCACACATTTTGACAAAATTTTAAAAGTACTCGGTCTTTTTCAAAACCTTTTTGCAAGGGGTCTTCAAGGAAATGGCCACTCTATTCTTTAGGGCAGAGAAAAGGTCTGTATATATCCCACTCTCAGACCCGACTTCTGAGTAAGTTATACTGGTTTTGTTTGGTTTTATTTGAGCTTCGACTTGTAGGTTGCAGCTCTGTTCTGCTTCTCTATTTTAGCTCTGCCAGAACTCGGCAATTGTCAAGTTAGCACCTAATATAACATCCGAACAGATGACTTTTGAAGTTTGATTTTTCAACGTGACAGTAAAAACAGCTAATTAGAGCAATGGTTACGTATATTTTGCTGATAATAATCACCTCACTCGGAGTTATTTATTGTTTTATTCCAGAAACTTGGTGACGGCGTTAAGGGAGTGTATATTTCAATAGATGTGGACTGTCTTGATCCTGCATTTGCTCCTGGTGTTTCCCATATTGAACCGGGAGGTCTCTCATTTCGTGATGTTCTCAACATCCTCCACAATCTTCAAGCTGACGTTGTTGCTGCAGATGTGGTCGAGTTCAATCCACAACGTGATACCGTCGACGGGATGACTGCCATGGTTGCTGCTAAATTAGTAAGAGAGTTGACTGCAAAAATATCAAAATGAGTACTCCCAGAAGCCATGGGTTCAATATCTGGCGGGAGAGTTTCTTTGGACTATCATTAAATTGATTCACCAGCTCTTGTGTAGTCAAGATTATATTCAATAATTTTTAATGTAGCTTGATCCGAATTATTCCATTTGTCTATTGCTTGTTTGAAATATATCTGAAGAACTCAGATTGAACGGTATAGCGCAAACCATCTTTATAATTTTAATTTTGTTTTGTTATTTAAGGGGATTTCAGGGGAGCTTTGAGCTACTCTACGACACACATATAAGCCACAGAAACAACCTCGTTGCAAAATACAAAAAAACTAATAAAGTCTTTCCTCCTCAACCCTCGGAAGGCCAAGAATTTTTGGTGCACGAGGGATGTTAAGGGGATTTCTGGATCGATCCCTTCACTGCACATGTTATATGGGCTAATGTTAGAAGTTAGATTTGATCAAAGATATAATTTAGCTTGTTATATTTCTATCTCTTTGTTTCTTATTTCAGTAGGAATCACGGCCATTAGCTTCATTTTGCTCAATGTCATTTAGTTCATTTCCCGTGCTTCATCTCTTCTCTCTACAACTATATTCTTATACCTCTTAGCGCAGGAAACGAACAACACAAGATTAATCGCAGTCAACGCTGCACAGAGGAAGAAAAACCTATCCAGATGACCATCGTTCAAGTTCGCTGGGACCCACCCGGGCTTCCCGTTTTTCGAGGTAATCTTCATTACTACTGACAAAATAATGCTGCTAGTATAACTCCCCATTGCCGAAGAACACATAGACAATCCAAGCCCAATACTCTTCAACTTATCCGGCACTTGTGCTGCAAAAAACTCCCACTGAGCCACATAAGTAAAAGCTTCGGCTATTCCCACCAAAACGTATTGTGGGGTTTGCCAAAATATACTCAAAGAGCTCGTCTCTTTTGGCCCTTCGCTTGCGTATCGTAGCCTGTGGTGTTCAACTACACCTGCTGTGATTATGGCCACTGTTGCTATAGCAAGCCCGATCCCCATTCTTTGTAGCTCGCTAGGAGGGTTTGGTTTTCTCTTTGTTATTTTGACATATAGAGGGAGAATGAGCTTATCGTAGCAGATAATGAATGCTGATGTGCTTATTATGTCGAAAATAGTCATGCTTGCTGGTGGGATGTGGAAGTTTGAGATTCCTCTGTTCATAGCTGCACCTTGCTCCACAAAAAGCGAGATCATCTGAATGAACACGACGGATGATAAGATGGTACATAACCATATAGGGAGCAGTCTTAGTACACATTTCACTTCTTCGACTTGAGTGACAGTACATAATCGCCACGGATGTGGATTCTGGCTGTCGTCAGGGGTCATGATAGATGCGCGATCAAGAAACCTGTAAAATGGAAGTCTTAGTACATGTTTTTGCTTTGACGAGCGTGCTTTTAGGTACAACTATTCATACAAATGGAGACCCGATAGACGACTACTAACCTATTACTCCCTCCATCCTAGAATAAAGGTCCGCGATAAAAAAAGACACACACTTCTAGAAATGTGTAGTTATTACGCTTTTTAGTTTATTAAATGACGATTTTGCCCTTAATAATAGATGGAGTAATGAATTTTCCATCTCATAATTAGGGGTAGAATTGGAAAGTAGGCACTTACTTCCTGAAAGTGGACACTTATTTTTGGACAAACTAAAATATGAAGGTAATTGACACTTTTTTGGGACCAAGGTTATAGGTATGTGGTTTGCATTGTATAAGAGCCTCTCCAACAGATTCTTTAAAATGGGGATCGTGAAGATTTTATGCAAAGTTTTGCTCCAACAGATTCTCCAAAATGGGGAAAGTAGGAGAGAGATGATAAACTTATCCAAATCCGGGAGAAATCCCTAAAATTAAATGTTAGGAATATTCCTACCAATAAGAATCTTTGAAATTAAATGTTTTAGTAGGGA
The DNA here is from genome assembly GCA_030169165.1 of Centaurea solstitialis. Lineage (NCBI taxonomy): Eukaryota > Viridiplantae > Streptophyta > Magnoliopsida > Asterales > Asteraceae > Centaurea > Centaurea solstitialis. The sequence goes on from CM058041.1 coordinate 94,629,228, forward strand.
GAAATATTTTTAAATTAGATGTATTTGAATATATTTATAATATAAATAATGTTTGAATCTCCAAAAGAATGGATTAGGTTGGAAGCAGCCTCTCTACCCTTTTGCGGTAGAGAGACAGTCTGCATACATCCTACCCCTGACCCTATCTCATGAAGTCTGTTTGGTTTATAGATAAGATTGGAACTTACTTGAAGTCGTTCGTATGAATTATCCTTCTTGTTCCTCCTTCGTCTCTTGAATAATCTTCATAGAGCCCATCTCCATTAGATGGCACCTGAAGCTTAACTTTCCTCACGGAAGCCACAATGACTTGAGAGAATCTAGAGATAGGATTACCCGAAGGCTTGAATTGTCGGTATCTGAAACTTCCACTCACTAGCGACATCAATGCTATAAAACTACATAGAGTCGATATCCAGAATGCCACCACATACAGTCCCATGGTTTCGATGTAAACTAATAGCGTCTCTGAGATCAACGATCCAAGATTTAAGGCAACATAGAAGTAGCTCAAGAAGGTCGTTTTCGCTTGTTTTTCTTCGGGATCTTCTTCATCGAACTGATCAGCCCCAAATGTAGCAAGTGCAGGCTCGGCGCCACCATTTCCGAGGGCAATCAGGTAAATTGATACATAGAAGATTGCATTTTCAAGTGGTGAATGAGCATTGCACAGTTCTCCTATCCTACCACAACCTTTGGGTTGTAACATAAATGCTTGAGTTGTCAGTGATAATGCCACCAAACCCTGTAAAAGGAGAGATCATTTCATGTCAAAAACAAGTTTTTGAGTTTGGTAAGCATACATCAAGTAGCTAATCATGGAAGCCATATAAGTTGGTTGAATAGAGATGTAAGTTGGAAAATTTTGGTGGTCAAACTTCTTACAATATTGGTTTGACATAATTGACGGTTTACGTTGTTAAGTATCACAAACCCATATACCAAATTACCAATATTGAAGAACTTTAGAATTGCAAGAATATATAGAACCCCATTAAATAACTCTCTAAAAAATCATTTGAGAAGAGAAAGGGAGGTTCTTATTTCAAACATATACCGAAAAGAAAGTGTCAAAGAGGGTAGACAATCTAGATGTCCTAGAGTGTTGAATCTTGGGTGAAGATCCCTTGATGGTAAATCTCGGCTCTCTTACCATGTAAGAATATGTGAAACCCTATAAGTTTACTCTTTAAAAGAGATCTTAAGGAGAGAATAAATGTTCCAACATATACTGAACATAAAGTGTCAAACTCTAACTAACGTGGGATTCTAGTAGGAATTAAATTGAACATTTTGTAAAATTGTGGTTTGCTTCCTAGTTATCATGTTTTGAGTCCCCTCAAGGCCCGGAGGTCTATCCGGCTATTAACTTCAGGGTTATGTGGGAGTAGTCAAGGTGCATACAAGCTACATATAATAGTTTAAAAGAAAAGTGAAGTTTAGAAGAAATTGGGTAAAGGGTTGGGACTTACAATGGTCAAAACAACTTGAAAAATGACACAAGTGAGGTATCTTCCCAAATAGGAGTCACTCAAGAAAGCACCCAAAAGAGAGAACAAGTAAACACTCCCCATCCAATTGCTAAACATGTTGGCTGATTCTGCATTTGATTGCCTCAAAACAGACTTTGAAAACAAAACCATATTCACTTCCACTCCTGTGAATGCAAGTGTTGCCAATCCTTCATTCACTGCATACAACCAAACAAAATCATAAAGATTCAAGTCTTTTATTCGATCCAAAAGACACCCACGAAAAACGATCACATACCAAGCAAGAGCATCCCGGATTTCCATCCTCCTGTTTTTCTCTTAACGGCTGGTTTCCCGTGCCAATCTAACGACCCATCTCTAGTGCATTCGTCTAGAAGCCTAGTCTTGACGTTCTGCATGGTATACTGTATTAGAATATACAAGACTATTTAAACAAGTTAACTGTGGACAAACTTATGTTAGAATTTGGTTTCTGATAATTTAAAATAATGGACTGGAGGCAAAAATGATTATGTACATTTGAAGAGAAGAATTGCAATGGCATAAATACATGATTCATGTTCTTGATGTGAATAATTGTGTTTAATTACTTTTGAAGGCCTTCAACCCTTTATTAATTTTTTTTAAATTACTTTAAAGAAATCTTGTAAATAATTATAAAATATATCTTATGATCAAGAAACAATGATCATGGTGTTGGTTGAAAGTAAAAATCTTTTTTGGTGTGAAGTTCGAGGAATAATGTGAATTCACTTTTCCTCACCTGCTTTTGAATTCCTTTTCTTTGGTCAAATTCATTTGACAAACGCAATTATTATAATTTTATTTTTATTGTAATTTCTTGAGAATAAAAATTGAAATTTCTAGTAAAAAAAGTTTAGGTTTTTCATTCGGAAAGCTTTCAATAAATTATTTAACAAAAATAATCTATATATAATAAATAAGTAACTCGACTATCACATGTCGTTATTTTGGTGAGTCAGATTTAGGATTTTTTTTGCCTAAAGATGTATCTGGACGTATTTTACATTTTCAGTTCATTTAGGCTTATCTGATTGACACGTGTTATTTTATTAAAAAAAATCCTACTAATTTAGTATATTTAAAAAAAAAAAGCAAGATCTTTGAGTTGTAAAAAAATTAGTACTGACTAAATTATAATTTGAATTGTTCAAGTTCATATTTGCATAATAAAATATGAAATATAATCTTGATAGTTATCGAGTTTTAACAAAGTTATTTTGACTAATTAATTTTATTTTAACATTATTCAAGTTAATATTTGTATTGCATATAAACTCATAAAATCATAAAATTAGATCTAGTAATAGAGAATAAAAATGACACAAAACAAGATTATTTGCTGAAATGCTCAATAATTTAAGATATTTTACACCACATCGTATATATACATGTCTAGTATCTGAATATGGCTTGGTTTGGCAAGCATAAGCTAGCTTATAAGCTAGCTGATAAGCTAGCTTATAAGCTAGTCCATCCAAACATGTACCAGGAAGCTAGCTTATCAGCTAGCTTATAAGCTAGCTTTTTGAAACGCTACTTTGAGTAGCTTATGAGAAGCTTATTGTAGCTTTTTCCAATTATACCCTTATTAATATTAATTATTAAATTCAAAGGTACCCTTTTTGGTCATTTTACATACTCATAAGCTAGTTTTTGCCAAACATAATTTGTTCAACAGCTAGCTTATCAGCTACTAGCAAGCTTATCAATCAACAGCTAGCTTATCAGCTATCCGCTAGCTTATCAGCTACCAGCTAGCTTATAAGCTACGCTCACCAAACATAGCCTATATCTTAAATGAAATAAGAATGTATTCAACTAGATTGATGAGCAATGATAAAAGAATATTTCTTGGCATTAAATTTTAAAGGAATCTTCAAGTTTGGATATTTTTACATTGTTTTTCAAATTTCTCTATTTTAATGAGTGTTTAGAAAATCTGTTTGAACAAAAAAAATGCGACATTTTTAATTTTTCTGTTTTAAAGAATATTTTCTAAGTACTTAGTAATTTAAAAGAATATAATTATGAATTAAATTAAATATTTTTATTAAGCTATTTAGCATATTTTAATACTCTATGAAAAAAAATGTAGCTTTAATATTACGTAACTTACATAAATATTTTAAAGATTGTTATATTTCTTTTTTGTTAACTAAATATACTATAATAATTGATATAATTAATATTTATTTTTAATTAATAATAGTTAATATTAATAAGTAACATAATTGAAAAAGGTCATGAAAAAATTCTCATAAGTTACTCCAAGTAGCTTATCAATATTTATAAGTAACATAATTGAAAAAGGTCATGAAAAAATTCTCATAAGTTACTTCAAGTAGCTCATCAAAGAGTTAGTTTATAAGGTAGTTTTTGTACATATAAACATATACACACAAAATAAACTAACTTATTTTTACCAAACAATACCTAAAACTTCCATATTTATCATAATTAAAAGTTTTAAATAACAATAAGTAATGCATTTCTAAAATATGTGTGAAAGTTAAAATAATGATGTATCCTTTGAAATTTATGCACCACTTGGATTTATAAATTAATTTATAATCAATCAAATCCTAAGCCATCTTTTTAGGATATAATCTTTAAAAGTGTTTCATATAATTAGAATTATTATTGTGTTTCCATTTTGGATATATAATATGATTCAAGACTTGCTAACCCTCATCATGTTTCATGTTCTGCAGTAAATTAAATAAAATAATAATTATAATTAGGTCAAGACTTTTTTTTGGAAAGAGTGTCTGGGCCAAAGCCCAACTAATCCTCGACAATTTTTAGGGGCTAAATATGGCCCCACTTAAATGTCTTCAGACATGCGCACGAGAATGCTCGAACTCGGTTAGGGCGTTATGAACCCTCCGAACAATAACCAATCCGCCACAGCATTGTTGACAGGTCAAGATTTTTTTGTTTTAGTAATATATTGATAAATTATTTTGATGGATTTTGATAAAATAACTCATGTTATGATTTATAATTTTAAGTTTTCATCGCATCTTGAAAACCTGTTTATAGATAAAACATATAATTATTAAATTTTATTAAAATAAAATGTTTTTAATATTTTCATCATATATTCTGAAACCAAAATGATTTTATGAAACGTGTTTCGATATATTTGTTCCATTAATACCACACTTATATTTAATTCTTTTTTTTCTCAAAAGAAAAATAAAAGATTTCCACATTGTTATCATTGTGAATTACTATATAAAATGTCAGTAAAATATAAAGTGGAAAAACATTTGTTTTTCTATATAATTATTTCATACGATAAATTTAAATAAGTGTAAACTATTTCTTTTTGTATTATAAGAATTATATCACCTTTCTACAAACAATAATTTGAGCTTGCTTCAATAGCTATCATTTTGTAGATATACTCATGGTGTTCCGTAAAGAATAATAGTATTTAATTAAATACTTTGTTTAATAAATTAAATGTTATTTAATTATTATTCTTAACAACAATAAAAGATTTTGTTATATTTAAAACAATGTCATATATAATGCATATATTGAAGAAAATCTAAAAAGAGAGGTTTGGTAAGGGAATAAATTAATAAATATGATACATTTAATGAGTAGAGATTCACTTATTGATCGTAACTCTAAAATTGATATACCAAATACGAAAATGAAACAAAAACCACACATTTTCTTCAATTTTAAGATTTCTATTGCACATAAACACTCATAATTTTTTAAACAAAAACACGCAAACACATTTTCTTCAATGACAACTTACGAGTGTATATAAAATCAACTGATTCAATCAAAATCAATCGTTCATAATTGAACTTTTAACTATAACTGAATCGGAGCATATTAGATCCAAAATTTCAACATCCAAATTGATTTATCGGTTCTTAAATAACAGTTCATAGTCTTATAAAATCGAATCAATCCAAAGACCTATCCAACCACCACATCCACTTAAGAAATATAATGCCGAATAACTTTTCATTGTTTTTAGTGTTTTTTAAATTAAAAAAAATATATATTTATAAATAGTTAGCTGAAACGGTTGATTAATTGAAAAACCAATCAAGATAATAAATTTGATTAGATGGCAAAATCGCGATATCCAATGGATGATCGGACCAGAACCATCTAAACTTGGATTCCAATTGATTATAATCATACATAACAAACTAGCTCATACACAAACACATACTCTTAAATCACATGAAATAAATCAATTATATATACATACACATATACACAGTGTGTGTATATGTATGCACGTGCATTTATACATACATATACGAGAGAGATTCATATGGGATTATTAAAAACGGTTTAATTATGTAAGAAAAATTAAATGGTATATGAAAAACTAATGATATTTATAGATGCAATTGATTAATTAAGAACCTGGAAGTCACTAGTGTTGCATAACATTGAAAGGTGATCATCTGCTGTTGAAGTTGGACCAGATTCTTTCCTAGACTCCATTTCACTCTGTGTGTGTGTGTGTTTTTTTTACTTTTATGAGAGAAGAACCAAATAGGGACTCATGCTCATTCCATGTAGATGTATGCATGATATATATAGTCTATATATATATAAATTAAACAATATATAATTAGATTTAGATTTATATACACATTTAACAATATATATTATTAGAATCATTTATACATACATACATACATATATATATATATATATAGAGAGAGAGAGAGAGAGAGGAAAGTTCAAATGTGAACTCAATTTTGGTTGTGAACATAAGGACCACTAAAATCGCGCCACGTGGCATATTCAGTTTGAATATTATGTGTTATTCAAACTGAATAACACTGCATTCAATGTTTCAGTGTTATTCAAACTGAATAACACTGAACACAGTGTTATTCAGTTTGAATAACACACGGATATTCAAACTGAATATGCCAAGTGGCGCTCTCGGCTGTCCTCACTTTCATATACACATATGTGTGTGTGTGCGCGCGCACGCGCGCAATAATATTTATTTTCTATGGTAGAAATGTCCAAGTGTGAGAAATAATGTTGCAATTATTTTTACGGCACTAATGTAAATTTGTACAAGGCTTGGGATTTTACGATTTTTAGTTGTAGGAAGTGGCGGATCTAGAAATTTAGATGATTGGGGTCAGACTACGAAAAAATTCATAATTGAATAACCTACCTGAATCAAAATGGTTTCGGGTTATTTAGTTTCTAGATTAACGGTTCTTTTTAATCATAATGGTTAAAGGAATAGCAAATTATACCATAAATTTTTATACTTTATATTTAGAAAATTGGGTTGAGAGAGTCCTTTAAGCATATGAAACAATTAACATATATCATAAACCAATTTATATTAAAGCTAAAGTAACAAGATATTGAGATTTATTTGATAAAACAATATAGAAGAACTAGATATTGAAATTTCTAATCTTATAATTTAAATGACCATTAATAAATCAACGAATGATAGTATCATGAGATATAGAGTTATGGTAAGAAGGGTTAGAAGGAATTTGGACGTTGATCATTTTCTCTCAAACTCATCCCATGAGTTGCGTTTGATACAGAAAATAATCCAGTACATCTTATCTGAATGCACATTCAATGGATGTAGATCCCCCTCTTATCCTTTTCATAGGAACTTGAGTGTGAGAACCCAACTAAACCTTAATACATATAAATTAAATATAATGTAACACCAACTTAGTGTGTAAAACATGGACAAGTTTAGTAAGAAGGGTTCTTGACGCATAAGTAAACGAAGAAAAAACTACAAAACACAATCATTAATTAGACACACAAATCTAGTGATCTAACAATTGTAAACCTTTTATTTACAAACAACAATTGCTATTAGATGTTTAAAAACGTGGGACAAAGAAAGAGTTTAAATAGGCAAGATAAATAAAATCCTAATCACTTCATTTGGTTATTATTGTTTTGTGTCATGCCACCATTGGGCATATTCGTCGGTGAAACCAGGGTGCATTAACACACAGAAACTTAACTTTAAGTTGTAATGGTAACAACCGTGAAACATAAAAATCTAAATGTAAATAGCTAAAACTAAAACTGGTTCAAATAAATCATTATCCACGTCCTTTCCTCCGAAATATCTCTCTGCTAAGTATCAATTCTAATTAGTTAGAGCGAATTACGCTCGTGGTCCCTAAGTTGCTCAAAATTTTGGATTTGCGCTCTAAAACAGACTATCTACACCGATAATCTATAGCTTTTTAATTTCATATCATGCAATGTTCTAAAAATAGGGTCTTGGGAAACCATGGCGTCGAGGGTGTTACCTTCACCCACTAGGCTAGACTATCTTTGGTTATAATAGTACTTAAATTTGTGCGTTAGAATAATTTTTTTTCTTTGCTATGAACATAATCATGTTTTCAAAGTTAAAATATTAGGACATGCATTACTAAATTAAGCTATCAAATAATTGTGAATAAGCCAGAACACTCAAATTGGTATAATCAAATTACATTTTTTGTTAACCGTACTTCAAATATTTATAGCAGAGATTTTAAAAAAGAAAGTATGAATCACAATTAATTTTCAAATGAATTATACGCTTGGTTTCTATAGTCTATAGTTTCTTGAAACAATTATTTGTCTTTCCTAAGAATTGTTAGTGACAATATTAACTTTAAAATGTTGATGTTAAGAAAATTGAAAAGTTATAAGCTATTAGGCTTTGTTTGGCAAAAAAAAAGCTAGCTGATAAGCTAGCTTATTAGCTAGCTTTTTGAAACGCTACTTTGAGTAGCTTATGAGGAGCTTACTGTAGCTTTTTCCAATTATACCCTTATTAATATTAATTATTAAATTCAAATATACCCTTTTTGGTCATTTTACATACTCATAAGCTAGTTTTTGCCAAACATAATTTGTTCATAAGCTAGCTTATCAGCTACTAGCAAGCTTATCAACCAACAGCTAGCTTATCAGCTATCCGCTAGCTTATCAGCTACCAGCTAGCTTATCAGCTAGTTTGCCAAATATAGCCTTAGTATAGATTTTTAGCGTTTGTTTTTTATATGTTTGAAACCAAAACCTAAATACGAGCAAACCACAAGGACCACCCCTATCAAAAGTATCAATCAACTATAATATTTTTTTCTTTATTACCCTATTTGTATTAATTAACATATTACTATATTTTTTTTATTTTTTTAAATTATATAATTAAATGTTGTGATTGACTTTTTTCTATTAAAACGTCCTTTTTAATCATTATACATATTTCATTTAGTTTATCGGCTAATTTTTGTTAAACATAGTTAGTTTACTAGCTAGTAAACATAGCCTTAGTCTAAGCTTAGTTTGATTGTAAACTTCAATACCCTATAAAATTAGTTGGTAAATACTTAAACTAGTGCCAAACTTTTTTTAGTATGTCTACCTCATTTTCTTGGGTCGTTTTGACTTTTGAAGTTTTTAGTAGGAGTGTTACAAAATGCATATCTATTTGTACCAAAATCATGTTAAGTACATTGAGAATAGAAGAATATTATTTAATGTTGACGTGTGTAAGAATGATGGTTGGATATATGTGTGCATTTACTCTTCCTTTTTTTAGAGCATCAACTATGAAGGTTTTGTTGTTCTTTTTGGGGTTGCAAAAATCTCGATAGTGAGACAAAAGTTTTTGTCCAATCATAAACTTTTATTAAAGCATTTACAATGAAGGTTCCTCTTGAAGACTTTCTTGAGATTTTACAAGAATCATCATTGTAGGATATATGTTCTTGCCAAATTCACTGGCTCTTATTATAACTTAGGTGTTTGAACAAGAACCTGAATTCTTGTATTTCTTTTTCTTTTTTTGTTATTATTTTTGTCATTCCTTAACCAATTTATTTTCTTTTAATAAACCTATAAAACATAGATGCTAAAGTTGGTACATATCCTAAGTAATTCTTTTTATTTTCATTTTTTCATTTTTTGTTTCTTGTAAATTTTTATTCAGATTTTGTATGTCGTTTTAGTAAGTTATTTTTCATTATCTTGTCAAATAATTATGTTTAGATTATTTTAAAATATTTATGTATAAGTAAATTAAAATTAATTTATATTCATAAGTTAATAAATTATAAATAATGATATATATTATAAATTAGAAAAGAAAATTGAGGTCCTATAGGAATCTCCATTGTGGAGTTTTATAGAGGGTTTTTTGTTTGGTAATTATATAGTAGAAAAAAATATGGCAAGTAAAGTTTTTAGATGTTTTTACCACTATGAATGCTCTTACAACCAAATGCTTAAACAAGAACCTATGTTCTTTTATTCTTTTATTCTATATTATTATTGTATTCATTACTGTTGCTATTTCTTAACCATGTTAATTTCTATAGTACGTGTAGACGACATATAATATTAAAATTGATACAAAAATAAATAGATTATTGTAAAGTATTTCTTTTTTTTTCTTGTAAATTTTATACAAAAGTTTAATGTTATTTTAATTAGTTTATTTTTAATTATGTTATTAAATTTTTATATATGTAAAGTAAATTGATTTATAAATTATAAATAATTATACATTATAAATAAAAAAGAAAAGTGAGGTGTTTTTAAGAATCTCTATTATGGAGATTTATTAAGGTTTCTATATTGTTGAGATGGTAATGAATTGATAGGAAAAAAATATTACAACTGAGGTTTCTAAAGATTTTATCAATATAGATGACCTTTAACCAAAATTTTCATAATTGTTGATAATTATACAAAATAATAATAGTTTAATGTTATTGATATAAAATGAATAAGAAAATAATTTCTCTCACATCCTATTAAGTTTTAGGTGACTTTTGATTTTTATATTTTGAAGTAATATAATGAAATTGAAATGTTAAATTTCATTAATCAAATTTCATTGTTTGGATTATTTTTTTATAGATAAAATTTCAAATTCTATTAAATTTCACAAATGAAAAAATTTGAGATTTTTTTTACCAACCAATGGGTATTTTGATGAAATAAAGTTTATTTTTTCATGATGCCGCATACCTCATATACTCTTCTCTCCCTATAGACCCACTCACATGCACTATCTCATACACCATATAAAGGGGTATCAATAGAAAATTTCAAATTATATTATAAAATTATTGTCTAATTTGATCATCTAATATATTTTATTTTATAAAATATTTAAAATAATAATAGTTTAATGTTATTGATATAAATGAATAAAAATAGTAATTTGTTTCACATCCTATCAAGTTTTAGGTGGCTTTTGATTCATAGATTTCAAAGAAATCTGATGGAATTAAAATATTAAATTCCATTAACCAAATTTCATTTATTTTCATTTGTTTGATTCGTTTTTTTTTTTTTTCATAGAAGAAAACTTTAAATTCCATCAAATTTTACAAAAAAGAAATTTGATATTTCTTAGCATCCAATGGGTATTTTGATGGAATAAAGTTTATTTTTACATGATGTCAGATATTTTCCTAATCCAATATAACATAGTAACAGAAAACAACTTATTTTATTTAAATATTTAATAACTATTTTTTAAATTGTAAATAATTATTTTATTAAACAATATCAAAAATATGTAATATATTTTTTCTAAAGTACTTTTAGTTAAAAATATAAAGTATTTAATGACTATTTTATTAAAGTATTTTGTGTCTAAAAAAATAAAGTTATCAAAAAGGATATTTCAGTTATATACCAAAATTTAATTCTAATTCTAAAGCTACATTTCATGAACTAAACAAACAAATTTCAATTTTTTAGTAGATTTCATCCCAATTATGTCAATAAAATTGTTGATCAAACATGACAACATTTTATTCCAATTATTTCAAAATCAAATTTGTAAAGATATCGATCGATCTAGTGATATGCGGGACAAAGATCGTTAGAAGTTGTCCAAGTTGCCAAGAAATAATTTCGTGGCATGTGTCTTCCGGGGGCAGGTATCCGTCTACTGGAAAGAACAGTTTCCCTTTTATAAAATGTGTTATCCATACAATAAAATTCCGATAATTGCATTTCTAGTTTTGCTTTTGTCTTAATATCTCTTCTATGACGAGTTTGACAAACAAAAGTTCAACATAAAAAATAATGTTTTAACGAAATTTTAAAATAAAAACTATAATGTAATATTTCTCACCGTAATATAATATCAAGATATTAAGCCATTAATTAACAACAATACAATATAAATTAATTACATAAAAGAATAAAAATATTATAATTTTGGATTTTCATCAACAGATTTGTGGAAAGGTTGGATTTGAGAAAACAAGAGAAAATAAAAAAAACTCTTCTAATTCAAAGAAATGAGAAAAGTATTTTTAATTGTGTTCCTCTCCTTATGTGTATCTCTCTCTCAATATTGTTGCATTGTTTTACTAATATTAATTAATGTTAACATCTTAAAAAAGTATTATAGTTAATGTAATTTTTCAAAGACTTTATATTTTAATTTCTTATTATAAAGAAACTGTAAAAAGATCCATCAAAGATGTCACAAACAATTATTATAATGATAATATACCACTACAAACAATTATTATAATGATAATATACAATTACAAACAATTTATTATAATGATAATATACAATTACCAAAACTATAATTCCTTATTTAGATTTATAATGTTAATATTACTTGTTCATTTTCAATGTTATATAAGTCTATAGCCTGTTTTTTAAGGGTATCAAAGGCTTTGTCCCGATTTAACTAATCTTGGCAAGATTCACCGATAGTTAAAGCAAGTTGTCCTAAGTTAATTTCCAGTGGTCACAATCTGAAAGCGTCTAGATTCGAACCTGGGGTAGAAGGGTTAACAAGTCATTTTCCCCACAAGCCTTTAACCAGTAAGACACAACCTTGTGGTTTACTTATAGCTGGTTTTTATGGAAGCAATTATCGATTAAAGCTAACATTGAAAAGTATATTAAACTAGAACGAAAAAGCAGGACCCGCATCCTAACATGTTAGGTGAGAGATACAAGATGAAGGTGTTAAAACTTTAGGTGAAATGTTGTTGAAAAGTATACTTTACACCGAAAAAAGTTTTGTCATTCTACTAATCTTTTTATTTTTGTTGATACTTAAATTTGTATTGATAAAATCATTTGATGTTTGGTTTTTTATTTCACAAGTCATGATCAAAAATGCTTTATGGTGTATTTAGAATGATTAGTAGGAAGATTTATCAATCACTTTTTAGAGGTTATACGTATGAATAAAATGTATTAAGTATGTTCTCTTTGGAGCTTTAAAGTTACATAAATAAATTAGATGCATCAACTCATATTATTAATTGGGAATCAATTATCTTAACTTTTTTTTTTTCTAAATAAAGACATTGATATTACATCATGAAATATACAAACAATAAGTATGGTAAAAAATGGTTAAATTTGTTAAGATGTTTTTATCACGAGGGTATGACTTAAAAGATGAAAATTAGATTGTTTACTATTTTAAGAAATGATAAATATATATCAAAGTTCAAGTTTGTTGTATCCTATCATATATTAGAAGAGATCTTAACTTTTTTTTTTCTAAATAAAGACATTGATATTAGATCATGAAATATACAAACAATAAGTATTTGTACGAGATGGTTAAAATTGTTAAGATGTTTTTATCATGAAGATATGACTTAAAGATGAAAATTAGATTGTCTACTATTTTAAATGAAATGATAAATATCAAAGTTCGAGGTTGTTGTATCCTATCATAGTTTAGAAGAGAGCAAATAGATTTGGACATTGTTAACTTGATAATGAAAGAACTTGGGAGCCTACAAAAGGTCATTGTTCGAACGATATTCGCTGTAAAAATAATTATCAATTTATGTGGTCTCAAAATAAAGTTTTATAAAAATAATTTAAATTAGCTTATAACGATGCCAATTAATAATAAGTTGGTAAGTTGTTTTTTATGAGATGTTTAAGATTACTTAAATATGTAAAATAACTAAAAAACTGATAAGTTACTTCAAATAAGTTAATAAGTTATAATAGAATGGCTTTTCAAAAAGGTATAAGCAATTTTTTTTTTCATTCCATCCAAACACTAAAAGTGCTTATTACTATTACTACAACGCAATAACTCGATAAGCACGATAGATAAGCAATCCCAAACACCCCTAAAAATGTTTTGTAAGTATTTACTGTACTTAGGTATGAGAGAAAAGTGTCATTTCAATCAACTTTCTATTCTCTATAATGCTCCAGTAGATTTTCTATCCTATTATCTATGATATAGATTAGAGACAAAACTCCCAATATAATTCTCTAAAACTTTAAATTAATGAGAGGAAAAGTTATTTTTATTTATTTATTCCACTAATAAAATTTTGAACTAATATCATTTTATATAATATAATAAAAAGTTTAAAAATAATATAATTGATGATGAAATAATATAATAGAGAATTTATTAAAGTCAAATATAATTACTTTTAGATGTTTTTAACTTGTGATTATCAATTTTAAAGAAATTATAAAAAAACGGTTAGCGATGTTCTTACTTATAGTCATTGTCGTTCATGGTCTTAATTTTTTTTTCTTTTATATTTTTAACTTATTTCTGTCTTTTTACCCGTAGCTAGCTAGGTTTATCAGAAAAAGAGAGCAAAAAAGGTGTACCAAAGAAAGAAGAACGAAATAGTTATTTCAAAGAAAAATAAAAATATAAGACCATTTGTGGCCGAACTCCGTATGCCATTAGCAAAGCCCTCTTTTGCCGATCGGTACCATCGGCTACACTGCCGAGGCCAATCGGCATAGACCAAATTGGGCTTGGTGTTGCCGACTCGCTGGACCACCCCACCCCACCACCTCTCTTCTTTTCTCTATCTTTTTTTATTTATTAATTATTTAGATTGATATGAGTGTGGCTGAATTGGTAAAGATTAAAAAAGTTTTGATAAGATAGTAAAAAGCTGATGTGACGATTGACAAGATTGGCAGTCTACGGATGTGGATGATCTAAGACTAGCCTAATAGTTAAAAACTAGAAAAAGAAAGCAAAAAATTAAATAATTACTCCAAAAAGAAAAAATATAATAGAGTTAAATGCAAATTTGGTCCTTGTGGTTTACAAAAATTAATGACTAAGGTCCCTCAACAAAATTTTTAACTAACAAGGTCCCTATAGTTTTGGTTTTTATAACACATATGGTCCTTATTATAAAAAAAATTAGAATTAAGAAAGGGCAATTTTGTCCATTCACTTTTCCTATTTCTTTAATCTTAATTTATAACATATTTGGTCCCTCTTTGATTAATATAATAAATTAAATTTACTTGATTTTAAATATACTATACTATATTATTTTTATGCGAAAAAACATGCATATATTATTTTATATTGAATACATAAATATTAATACCACCTCTAATTATATTTATTACTTTACAAATTATACAAATACATTTTATATTTTATGTTAGTTTTATTATCCATTTGAAACAAACTACGATTTATGATAAATTTCGAGTTATATTATTGAAAAGGGATCCATCTGATAAAAAAATAAATATAAATCACATATGTAATCAAATAGAATTATTATGTCTTTCTCATAAATTATCTATTGACACAATTTTATCTCGTATAATCATTTGGTGTCAAACTTTGCATGTTTTTGATTGCTAGTGTTATTTTAAACGTGATGTTGTAATTTCATAATTTCACTTATTATGTATTTTTTACTCGTTTTTGTTATTTTCATACTAAAATTTAGATTGGTGATGTGCTTTTTACTAAGTATATTGCAATTTGCTTCAAATGTATGATAAAATTAACATAAAAATATAAAATATATTTGTAAAGTAAATAGATATAATTAGAGGTGCTGTTAAAATTTATGTATTCAATATAAAGAAATGTATACATATTTTTGCATAAAAACAGTAATATAATATAATATATTTAAAAGGGCCAAATAAATATAACTTTATATATTAATTAAAGAGGGACTAAATATGTTATAAATAAAGATTAAAGAAATAGGAAAAGTGAATGGACAAAATTACCCTTTCTTAATTCTAATTTTTCTTATAAGAAGGACCATATGTGTTATAAAAACCAAAACTATAAGGACCTTGTTAGTTAAAAATTCTGTAGAGGGACCTTAGTCATTAATTTTTGTAAACCATAAGGACCAAATTTGCATTTAACTCAATATAATAATATATAGAGTAAATTTCACTTTTCGTCCCTGACGTTTGACCATTTCAACGGTTTTCGTCCCTCACCTTTATTTCAACATATTTGTCCCTAACGTTTGACAATTTGCAACGATTTTCGTCCCTCCACTTAACGATCGTTTATTTTTTCAGTTAAGTCCAATTTAATGAGGGGTAAATTAGTCATTTTACATATTTTCTTAGTTTTGTTGTTTTTACAAAAGTATCAAACTTCAGGGATCTATTTTGTAATTACCTATATATATATATATCCACATATAAATACACACAATCACATATGGATGACGAAAGCAATTATCGTCGGAGACTAAATCGACGAGACCAAATCATTGGCAACAACCATCCATAAAGACCATCACCAAATCGCCACCGAAGACCTTTCGATTAACATCTCTGGAAGATGGGTGCACATTTCGAATGACCAACTTCATCTTAACCTATCGTCGTCATCGACCTCAAGCCGCTAACTCATCACTTTGGTTACTCCCTTTAACCTTCCGCCCTATCCTTGTTTCACCATGATTTGGGTGGGTTTTTGCAATAATCGGTGTTGGACTTTGCACTCGGAATGCAATCGTTGATTAAGGAAGGGAGGGAGATGGGTTGGGTGAAAAAAAAGAAGTATTAACAGCGGTTGGGGAAGGGGATAATAGAAAATTGCCAAGATTTGCCAAAAAAAATTGAAAAAATTGGTGGGTAGGTCTAGTTTAGATCTCATTAAACTACCGTCAATCTCATCGGAAAAATGGTGGGTAAGTCTACTTCGAAATCGTCGGAGTTTACCTCACTTCGTCGACAGGAGACGATGTTAACGTTTTTTTTTTTTTTTTTTTATCAAAAGGCAGGTGGTAGAGAAGGTGTTCGATGGAGTGGGTGATCTTCTGTTTTGCCTTTAATGCAGTTGCCAACAATGGCTTGGCTGCTTGGTAGTTGGGTGAAGATATGGGAATGGGAGAGAAGATGAGAAGATGAAGGTGGGGTCCACATGGGAGGAATTTTATTTTTTTATTTTTTAGATATTGTATATATTTACATTGCAGGTCCCTCAAGTTTGGTTGTTTTTGTAAACAAAAAAGAAAAGAAAAGAGGTAAAATGACTAGAATGCCCTTCATTAAATTGAAGTTAACCAAAAAAGTTAACGGCCATTAAATGAAGGGACGAAGATTGTTGAAATATGTGAAAGATGAGGGACAAATATGTTGAATTAAAGGTGAGGGACGAAAACCGTTGAAATGGTCAAACGTCAGGACGAAAAGTGAAATTTACTCTAATATATAAATAGAGGAGAGTTATTTTCTTAACAACTAAATTTGTGTTAACCGTGTTAACTCATAGTTGCATACGTAAATCAATGAATTTTTTTTTTGTGAAGTTGTTTAAGATGATGAAAATGTTTCATAAACTTCAATTTTTGATGAAATTGTTTCATATTTCGGTGTTTTTATTCCTATGAAACTTTTTCTTATTCATGTGAATTTTTTTCATTTCTATGTAAAAAACACCTTCATATGAAACAATATCATCAAAATATTTAGTTTATGAAACATTTTTATCATATTAAACAACTCCACACAAAAATTTTCATTGATTTACGTGTGCAACTATGAGTTAACACGGTTAACACAAATTTAGTGGTTAACAGAATAACTTTCCCCTATATAAATATTCGTTATTTGGAAGCCAAATATATGGACTAAATGGGTTAGCCCATTAAAAGACCAGCCCAATAGTTGAAGCTTTCTGCCTCACTGTGTCTGTGGATATGGCGCAAGATAGCAGTAGCCCCTGACTCTCTCTCTCTCACAAACACGAAGGTGCAAAAATGGCGTCGTTTGCACCGACTCTTTCTTGTACAATTTCCCGCCTAAATCTTCTGGCAGAATTATCACATAATCATCACCGTACAATTAGGTTTTTCAGAACGTTATCGTCTAAATTAAGATCACAAAGTTCGTTCTATCATCGTAGATCGTTCAAATCTTCATTTTCGTCGGCCAATTTCGAGTCTACTAGCTCGAATTGCTCGAAGGCTCTCCGTTCGAATCCGGTTTTTAATGATGATTTGGTTGTTCTCGGAATCGAGACGAGTTGCGACGACACTGCGGCAGCTGTTGTAAGTAAAAACAATCTTACATTGAAATAATGAAATTCTCTTAAGGAAGAATGTTGTTGTTGATTTGTTGTTTTTGGTGTTGGATTCAGGTTAGAAGTAATGGTGAAATCCTCAGCCAAGTTGTATCTTCTCAGGTAAAAGGTTTATAGGTAATCATGAACTGTTTGCCTGTTGCTTACTTGTTATTAGGAGTTAATAGATGGTATGATTTGTGTTTACATTCACTTTTGGGCTTTGCTTTTGTTTTGAATGACTATGAATCAATTGGTATTTTTTTTGATGTCTGTTGTTAAGTTGATGTTAAACTACTAGAAGATGCATTGAACTAGAAACACTGTGGAGTTAAGAAAACTGTAGTTGTAAGGGTCAATCTTGAATTTGAGAAGTTATAAGCCAAAAAAATTTCACTGACTTTTTGTTGCAATGGGTGAGTTATAAGTTGAATTTGAAACTAGTAGATTACAATTTTTGAAAGGAGAGCCGTACCTCTGGCAAAGTTTCATGAATTAAAACAGAAAATTACAACCTTAGGTGAGACTGCCACCAACAAGCATATGCACTCAACCTTCTAGGACAGGCCAAGAAGTTAAGACAGAGTGCTACACCAGTAAACTACTCCCAAGAACTGGGTTGGAACAAACTCCAAACCATAGCACTAGCTACCAACAACCTTATTAAGCAAACAGGAAGTAGAAAACACACCCAAGTGTTGAAACATTAACAATTTCATGCGGCAACCCCAAATGTTGTAACTCACAATCTTCACCTGCATCCTTCTTTTTAGCTGCCATCCATTAGTCTTCATCATTCTTAATCCCGGGAGGTATCTTCCACAGGTCTGGGACCTTCTCAGTAGTCTACACATGACTGAGGGTAAGACCCAGGAGTTTCATTCTTACTACCGGTTGAATCACTTGCACCACAGCATTAGCTGATCTTTGGTCCTTGAACAAACCGGTGTTGTGCTCTTGCCAAATGTAATAAATTGGCTCTGCAAACACTAAATTGCTTACAGTGTTACATGCAAATTTGTTCCAGCCGTGGCTTATAGACGACCTACAATGTGTTCCCACTCATGCGAGAGAGTGTCCAATTTGACTAATCTCTTCAGCTTTCCCTAACTAGAGAAAGCACACTTAAAAGAAAAGACAGTCATGCAAATTGAGTTGTATCTTGCACAAGGGGCATACATAATTTGGGGGAACTTGCTTTTAGAAGAGGAATGTCCTGGGAGTTAAGTCTCTTTTCTTGCTGAAGCCAAATATGAAGGCATGTCAGGGTATGCATTGCCTAAACCAACCTAACTTGTACCAGGGTGCTTTTTCACACTCAACATGCATAATCCACACCCCCATCACTGAGTTGGAACAAGGTGCCGTTGAGGAGTTGAGGGTCATCATAAGAGATGATCCTGCATATCACTAGGAAGGTGGGAAGGCTCTATATACTTAAGGGGTATTTCCTACGGGCTTTATGCATTCCCAACCAATCTTGAGACCACTTCCAGTTTCTATTACCAATGACATCTGTGTCCTTGTCCTCCAGGGTGAACCAGCCGGGTGGATTCACCTTTGGTGAAGAGAGCACAAAGTGGGCCCATAGGGAGCGAATATCAATCCTGTCTGATGTTGAGACTCTGCACATCTTGTGGATGACAGAGGCACTTAGAAACTGGAGAAGTTTACACCAGCTACAAGTAGCACATGTTGGGATTGAGACATTCCAAAAATCCTCCTTTTAGCCTGTAAGCATGTATCTACTACGCCCATAGTGAATCCTTACCTGTCAGAATACTTCGTACATGAGTTAAAAAGAGCCACACTCTATTTAGTTAGGCTCTTTATGCCTAACCCCCCATGCCCCTTAAATAATCAAATAAATTTCCACGTGGCGTTCACCCTTCCTGCTATCATCTCCACTTGGCACCTAAGAACCCACACATAATTCAATCTCTTTGATAGAAGCAACACACAAGTTGAACACAAATGCCCAATAAATATGCATGGAGTTGAACACGCAGGCAATGAGTTGGAGTTGTCTTGCAAAAGAGGAATTTGTTTTTCTAATTGCCAATCCTCTTTTTCACTTCCTCAACAAGGATCTTGCAGATGAGGGAGATCGCAAGGTATCTCACAAGAAACTTGCTTTCTTTAAATGGTAGGATACGGAGTATAGCACTCTTAACCGATTGATGAACATTGCAAAAAAAGTCTTGTACTGTTAGGCATGAAGACTTGATATGCTCGTGAGGTCATCACGTTGATTACACTTTGTTTTTATACAGACTAGAAGGAGCTATACATTATCTACTCTTTTTAATAACTCGGCTCAGACATGACCACAAATAGGAGTCCCATATATAAGGAGCTAGGGGAATCACAACAGTGTTAATGTTGGGAATTGCTGTGTTCCTTAACGAGGAGTATGAGGGATCTAATGGGATTTTGCATTTTTAGTTATTTATGTATTCTATTTACTGTGTCAGATAGAATAGCAATCTTTTTCAAGTATAGCTAGCTGGCCTGATTTAGATTGAGAAATTGTCTTGGTTTTAGAAAATCCTTGGGAGCTAAGATCATCAGTAGCTTATGAGATAGTTATCCTTTTCTTTTTATTGAATTTTTTCTTTCTGTAAATCCATTAAGTTCGTCGAAGGTTGGAGGGCATAACAAAATGCTGTTATAGAATGAAACCTAAGCAATGGGCAATGTTCCATGGGTGCTATGATGTTTCTCTCCTATCTGACAATTTTTATTGATGTTACCAAATTAGAGAAGATAAAGTAAGTCAATGAACCAAACTGGCAAACATGAGGGCACGTGTACTTGGAAATTCTTATTCCTAACATTAAGAAATCAGGGGAAGAGATCATGAAGTTATATGGCCCCACCTTTATGCCTAAGTGTGTGTGTCATCACCACCCTAATTCTCTTCTTGGTCTTTTATGCTACACATGTTGCAACACCTTCTTTTTTGAGCAATTGGAGATACTTCTCACAAAATGCGAAATGTTATTTTTCACATGCATGATGCACCTAATATTCTAATGTATGTTCATCAAGGCAGATCTGCTTGAACGGTATGGAGGAGTAGCTCCTAAAATGGCAGAAGAAGCTCATGCCCGGGTGATTGATCAGGTATGGATCTACTAAATTGCCTCTATCATCTATCTTCTATTTTTTATATTTTTTTGTAAGTATGTAAGTTAAGTGAAATCCTTAATGTCATCAATGAAGTTCACTTTTTGAAAGTTTTCAGATATGAAGACCAGAAAATAGTGTTTCTTATTCCAGTTGCTCAATGGCTGTGGGTGGTACTATTATTTACATAGACACATAACATGGTATTGGAGAGAGGGAATATACCTGAACCTTGGTGCAAGGATAGCTGATAGAATAAGTTGATAGAATAAGTTGCGAGTCCCATTTAGCTCATCAAGCTGCTAACAAACAGGCCTTGATAAAGCTCTACGTGTGTGATGTACAAATGCACCATTAAGGTGTATCACAAAGATGCCATATTGCCATATGCAGTTTCGTAGAAAGAAATAGTCACCATCAATAACCTTCACCAGTTTGGTGGTTATTCGTGATGTCCAGTTTCAAGATTAAATGTAACAGATGTAAATGATAATAACCTCTGTTATCTCTTGTTATGCTTTTAGGTCGTTCAGGATGCGCTTGATAACGCTAACTTGACTGAGGCAGATCTTTCTGCAGTTGCCGTTACTATTGGTCCTGGGCTAAGCCTGTGTCTACGAGGTACAACTAATTTTTTGTTGTAATCGTTGTTTTTGTCATCTAATGGCGCTTAACTTACATGATTTGGGTATATAACAATATGGCAATAGGTGTAACTGTTAGTGTTAGATAATCTGTAGTTAAGGTTCTATCATACTTTTTAACCACAACCACTTCTATAATTACCCAGTGAAAAGTGTTTAGGTTCTCTCTATAAAGTTCTTACAGGGAACATTAGATAATTGAACCTTTCTTTCGAAAGTGTATCATAAGCTACACATCTCCATGGAGGGAGATTATGACATCTTTCTCAACAAGGTGAAAATCTCAAAGAACAAAACCACTAGACTATTCTTCTATAATTCGTTCACTAACACTCTAACTGATTGCTAACTTCCATAATTGGAAACACTTCTCTACCCCTGATTTTTCTTCTCCTGGAATATGAAACACATTCTAGATGCATCTGCATAATAATGCTTATGTCATAGTTGTTTTATACCTGATGTTAGTAGTTTGTCAAAATGTAAGGTATTTGAATTACTGCTTGGGGTGTGGTTGGTAGTCGTCAAATATTTATCATCAAGTCTTGTTTTCACTTCATTTTTTGTGTGGAATATGCTGTTTAATTTGATTAGAAGACAAGCTCCTGATACCTATTTCCAATGCCATTGTAGTTGGAGTGCAGAAAGCTCGAAAAATCGCTGCTAGTTACCAGTTGCCTATTGTTGGTGTGCATCACATGGAAGCACATGCTTTAATAGCTAGGTATAGTGTGTTAATCAATTTCCTAATGTTAAAGATGAGATAAAATAATTCAAACAGTATGTCCCAAAAGATTAAGCTTCACAAAGGATTTGATTTCTATGTCTGCTGATTAGATTTGCTTGCTTTTTTGTTGATTGAATTGACCTTTTTATGGGTTTTGACTGTTTGTCCGTTCATTCCATATATGAGTCGAGCGGAAAGTGAAGTTTGTGTTCATAATGAAGTTAGTTTTAGTTCTCCTGGTTTCATGTAATGCTTAAGCTACTTTATGTTCCACTTTTTGTATATTGCTTGATTTTTTTTCAGATAGGAAGTTCTGACCTACACATTGGAAGAGTGGTGTTAAACATAGATATTAGAACCTACAAGTCTCCTGTTTATCGGTTAGAGCATCTTCATAACTTGCCAGATTGATTAGGTCCGAGTGTTCAAAGTTCAGTCATATAGTCTTGTTATAGGTGTTGTATGATCTTGGATGTCTTACTAGTGGGCTGGTGAAAAATTCACGCAGTGGAGGAAAACGGATTCAATCTTGTAGCTAAATCTCGGAAAGGTTGTGATGATGCTCACAGCTACCCTTTTTTTTGGAGTCAAGATCCCTTGTTACTTCAATTTCTTAATACTGATTGAAAATACAGTGGATGGCCTAAACCCACTTTATAATCCCCTTACGAATTTTGTTAGTTTTCCGCTTTAGTCTAGCCAAGTTATAGTTGTGATTAATTTGGTTGCAAGAGAGTTTCCATGCATGGGAACACTCCAGAAAGGTAAGACCAATTGTTTGGGTTCTGGGGAAGTATGTACTATGTTTGCCTTTATATGTTGCACTTTTGTTATACATGCTGTTATTAAAGAACAATATGGTACACCTTGAGGATACCCAGATGTCTTGGATGATTATAATCAACATAGTTATTATGTCCAAGTGTCAAATGCAAATCTTTCAAGTAACTAATACACAAGGGGTCACTTTGTTTACCTTTTTATTTTCCACTATGCTTTTTGCAACTTTTTGGTGAAGTTGGTGGGTGGTATGATAGTTATAATGTAGGGATAGTTCTCCGAAATGTATTAAACTATCCCCAAAAATCTATTGTGTGTATCCAACTACCAAAAATGCTATTGTGTGTATTAAAGTTTATTTTTTTTGCTATTGTGTTACAAAATGACTTATAATTTTGGTAAACTGATACACACAACAGAAGAAAAAATAAAGTTTGATACATTAAAAAAAAGTTTGATACATTAAAAAGCATTTTTGGTAGTTGGATACACACAATAGATTTTTGGGGATAGTTTAATATATTTTGGAGAACTATCCCCTATAATGTAAAAGTAACCTGATCCACCTGCTTAGAAAGCAAAACAGAAAAACATGCGGGAAAAAAGTGGTATACATATTGACCCTTCTTGTTTTTGTTCTAATAATTATGTGTTTGCTACTTTAGAAACAACTGAACTTTTTACTAGGATGATTCTGCCTGCTCCACTTTCACCACTAGGATCTGCCACTCTGGTCTATAATTTCTTTAAATTCCAGTCAAATAATTAGTTCCCCTTTTAGAGATCTTCAAATTAAATAATTTAAACGTTTACAAACAAAACATCCTCATCATTTTATTCTCAACATTTCACAATCCTTTGTATTGCTTCTTTCTTGAAAGCTATCCCATAAGCCCAATGTTCTTATAATTGACTACTAGTAGGCCCCATCATTTGTTGGTGCTTCCATATTGTCTAGTTCAATCATGATTAATAAGAATTATTAACTTGACATGCTTGTGCTTCTTGTACATTCTTTTGGGTGCTCAAAAGGTGCATCAAATTATTACTTTTCTTTCTTGTAGGTTGTGCGAAAAAGATTTGCAGTTTCCTTTCATGGCTCTTCTTATCTCAGGTAAAATCAAGTCCAAGTCACATTACACTGTTGTACAATTGCAACTGATACATCCTATTGCCTTTGTATTTTGATTGTTAACCAACTCTGTTTCAATTGAAACTATCGAAATTAAAGTAAAATACTAAAATGTGTTGGATGAAGGTTATAACTGAAAAGAAATATTGCATACTTAATATTCAGTCTTGTGAAATGGAAGAATCCTTTAACAAACATCCAACATTGGACATTTGATTTTGTATGAATCTTATAGCTCTGGATATCAAGGGCAAACAGAAATAGAAAATGAACTCTTATTATTGAGGTAGACTTGTATGCTAGTATGCTAGTAGTGTCATAAGCAGTTTGGGATTGCCACTTGTGTACAGCAATATTTCAGATTTCCGTGATACTTTCTATCACTTCACTCGGCATTCAACTACCCTAACCACATTCTAAAGAATTGTAAAAATTAAATAAGGTGGATTATTTTTCCTGGCATTAGATCATTATGTCTGATCTTGATCCAGGATCCTGATCCTTTGAGTTAAATTATACAAACAAGAAATGGAGCATTTGAATGAAGATGCCTTACTACCATGCCTCTAAGACCCTCATTCCCAGTAGATTTGAAAATGTAAGTAAAAGTAAATAAGTAATATTAAACAGTTATCAAGTCAGAAATCTCTTCTATTTCCCATGGAGACTGCAGGGAGTGGGAGTGTCCTTGCTCAACAGGGATGTTTTTAGTTTTGAAATCCATTCTTATATCTCCACGAGTTAAAATTTGTTGATAGAAAAGGCACTTAACATTGTTAGAAACCTCAGTCATATATGATATCTCAACTTAAACCTCCACTTATTTTCTCTTGTTTTGTTTTGCTTCTTAGGAGGACATAACCTTCTAGTTCTTGCACACGAGCTTGGTCATTATTTACAACTTGGGACCACCATCGATGATGCGATAGGTGAGGCATATGACAAGACTGCAAAGTGGCTTGGCCTTGATTTGAGGAGGAGTGGGGGGCAGCCATAGAGGAGCTTGCTCGACGGGGTGATGCTAAATCTATAAGTTTATCTGTAAGTTATATTTGGGAGGAGCATGTATAGTTATTATGTACATCATTCCTTAGGATTTATTTGCGTGATTGTGTTTGTGCTTTCTTTGATTCAGGTTCCAATGAAACAACATAAAGATTGCAACTTCTCATATGCTGGTCTAAAGACTCAAGTGAGACTTGCAATTGAATCCAAAAATATGTACGGAATTTTATTTAAAAGCAATCATCATGATGAATTTTCATGGTTTTCTTTCTTTTCTGCTGGATTGCTTGTTTTATTTCCTATGGTAAAAAAAACACGCAAAATATTCTGGAGGTAAGTTAATATGGCTTGTAGATGGGGGAACTTTATTGAATGCTTCAGCCATATCTAGTACCTTAACTTTTCAGTTGTTACTGATGCTCTGATATTGTGAGGTCTCTCGTGCTGTTACTAATTTGTTTCCTAAAATGATTGTTATCAAATACAATAGATAGTTATGTTATATAATGTAGAGTCGATATATGTTTCCTTACTGCTATTTCTTCATACTTCTAAGTGCAGAATAGTTGTTTATGTTTCTTCTTTTTTTCCATAAATTATTAAATCACATAATCTTCCTTGCAGTGATGCTGGGATCCCCTTCTCTTCTGCAAGTATTGAAGAGCAAGGCCTACGAGCTGATATTGCGGCTTCTTTTCAGGTGAAAAATAAATTACTGCAAACAGTAAACCTCAGATCAATTCGGTTGCTCGTTCTTATGTGCTTCATGCTTTGTTCATTTCCTATCCTCTCAATTTACCTTTCATACAGAGGGTTGCAGTGTTGCATCTAGAAGAAAGGTGTGAACGGGCTATTCAATGGGCATTAGAGATTGAGCCTTCAATTAAACATTTGGTATTTCTTTTGCTGTTCAGTTTTATTATTTGACTGAAATCATTCACAAGTAGCTGGCGTTCTGGCAAGATGTTTAGTTTAGTTTATGGTATAACATTAAACCATTTTATTAATTCTGCTTTTGCAGGTTGTGTCAGGAGGTGTTGCATCAAATCAGTATGTGAGGGCTCGGCTCAATGAAGTTGTTGCAAGGAACTCCCTTCAACTAGTTTGCCCTCCTCCAAGTCTTTGCACTGATAATGGTATTTTATTTTATATTCTACTATACAAGTCTGAAGCCATGTTTGGCAACCATACGCTAGCTTACCTTTTAAGCTTATTGAAAAAGTTCGTTTGGTTAGACATAAGCTATCTTTTTCAAAAGCTACTTCTTGGGTTGATGCATGGAGTCTGGTGGAGGCATGTTTTATCCAATTAATTTGTTTAATTAAGTCTGCAGAACCTCTTAATTTTAATCAGACATGGTAAAGATGGTTTTTAAGAGGTGAAGTATTTTTTTAAAAACAAACAATCCCTCTAACAGTTAAAAAAATCCGTAGAATCTATAGTTATCTTTACAGTTTACATGTACATATATAACTTACCCAAAAAGGTTCGGGGTGTGAGAATATTTCCTGGATGTGCAAGTTTATAATGTTGCCTTTAACAAACTTTTCATTTGTACAATTTTCTCCACTGTCCATTCTACATTTCATCATAAGGTCTCTCATCTTTCTTGCATCAAGAAACTGGCCTTAAAATTACATCTTTATTTCTTCAGCACCATATAAATGGACCGACAGAATGAAAATGTTAAAATTACCGAAGGGATTAGACCTAATTTCTAATGTTATTTTCTCTTGCAGGTGTAATGATTGCTTGGACTGGCATCGAGAATTTTCGCTTGGGAAGATTTGATCCTCCGCCACCTGCTATTGAACCTGAGGACTGTCAGGTTTGCGATCTTCCCCCTTCTACTATTGGCTACACAACTACCTTGTTAACTAGTTTGGATAGATATCCTTTTTGTAGTAAGTTAGCAAGCAAGAAAATCGAACCTTTCTAAGTATATAATAATGTTTATATGCGGTAAATACTTATGCACACTCATTACCTTTGGTTAGGTTTGAACCCCTGACCTCGACGGAGGCTATATTTGTCAGTAACCCGGATATTGATGGGCAAGTGGCCCGTTAGTGCAAAACCAAAATTTTGATAGTTATCTAGGTGTAGCATGGTTACTAAATTTACGTTAAGCAGACAAATTTTGTTAGGATTTTCGATTGTTTTTCGGATGATGTTTGTCCATTGCAATGGAAACAGTTGTGTTTACCACAAGGCACCTTTTTCTTTCCATGAAAATTGCAACATTATGTATAAAGGTAAAATGGTTTTTAAATACCTAAAATAGCCTTCAACAAAGACTTAGATGAAGTTGTGTTTTGATTTGGGTAAAATGCAGATTGATTTGAGGCCAAGGTGGCCATTGGGAGAGGAATATGGTAGAGGAAGAAGCGTAGCTCGGTCAATGAGAACGGCTCGGATCCATCCCTCTCTTACTTCACTTACCCAAGCATCTCGACACCAACATTCGTAAAGCTTCATTGGATTTGTATTCTTGTACCATTTAGGTTTTCTGTTGTTGAGGTTTTGCTCAAATTGCATGATTTAACTTATATCTTGTATTCTCTTTTGGTTTAACCAACATAAAGTATAGGAGAGTACACTGTTATCATTCAAAATTTACAGATGGTTCTAAGATTTTATATATTTTCTATCTTATATATTGAAAGCTGATTTATTTTATAATTAAATTGGGTCATATATTGTTAAACAAATTTATCTATTAAAATTGTTAGTATTATATGTTAATAAATTTGATTATTAGGTGAAAGAAGCTAATAAAACTGTTATTTGGAGTATGGAGTTATACAAAAACTATAACGATGCAAATTATTTTTAGAGTGGAATATTAAATACAGTAAAAATATATGAAATATAATAACGTCATATATACATGCATGATACATAATACCATAAGTGACAAAAATAACAAAACAAATACATCACTAAATCGACATAGTTTTGTCATAGGTGCTATTAAATGCTTTTACTTGAGATGTAGGTTTTAGTAAATTGACGTGTTTTGCAAACAATGATAAACGGTCCTAAGGCCACCTGTACCACAATTCTGGTAGGGGGTGGGTTTCACCAAGCGGGTATCGTCGGTTCCACAACTTGGTGGTACGGACCATGTGGGTAAGGGCGCACAGGTACCCCTTCGAGTTTTAAAACCCGAGCACAACCCCCCCCCCCCCCTCTCTCTCTCTCTCTCTTATACATGCATACTAAAAAAAGATAGGGTTACTTTAGGTCCTTGGCAGCAGCTCGGGCTTCCATGCGGGCTCGCCTTGGCTATGTTACATCCCGGTGCGGGCTTCCGACACGGGTTTGGCAACCCACTCAGCCCGTTGTCTCTCACTCTTCCTCTTTCTCTTAATTATTGCGTATTTGGACTTGTGGGTAATGGTACTCTTATTTCGGGCTTGTGGATAAAACTGATATGGCAGCTTGAGCTTTGAGGGTAAAACTGATATGCCACCTTGAGCTTTGTTGGCTTGTAGGTTGCGTTAGGGTTCGGAAGATAGGAAAAAGAAAAGCTGATGTAACGGTAACCGAAAGAGATCCGTACAACTTGTGTAATAACTGATTTAAAAACGGATCTTTTCCTGGGTTGGTAGGATGCCCCCCCGGGGGTTGGTGGGGGAAATGACACTCTAAAGCCGCCATCCACCTTCCCACCACCACCACCTTCTTCCACCTCCACCAATTCAATCTTTTCAATCTTCAATCTCAGAATTCAGCTACTGTGTGTGTCTGTGCAAAGCTCAGAAAAAAAGTAAACAAGAATGTCGTCGATTCACCTTAATAACAACCTACAAACCGTCAATTTTACTCCCAAGACCCACAACCCCCTTTCCAAATCATCATCACCTTTTCTATGTTTTGGGTCCAAATTCAAGATTAATCAAATCTCTGTTTCTTCTAATCGACGAAACCTCAGGAGTACCACCATTTCATCTGCTTCTGTGGCCAGCAGCACCCAGAAGCCGTCAGAGATTGTGTTGCAGCCCATCAAAGAGATATCCGGAACCGTTCATCTGCCCGGATCCAAGTCTCTCTCTAATCGGATCCTTCTCCTTGCTGCCCTTTCTCAGGTATCACCATCACCATCATATCATAATTTTGCTTTATTTCATTTACCATTGCTTTCTTCCTTCACGAAATTAGCAAAAGGGTTTCGATAGTTGAATCAAATTATGTTCAAATTCGCATTTTTGACCCAAATTGGCTTAACTAAGTCAAATACCTTTTGCATTTTGATCCTTATAACCAAGGATAACATTTATGTTAACTTGCAACAATTAATTAATCATGTATCTTGCATCAACAATGTGCTAGGTTTGACATCAATAATCTAGCTCCATGGAGCATTTCGTTTCCTCTTTATAGATGTATTTCTATCATGGGTATAAAGTTGAAACCTTTTTGGATCATTTGTTAGTTCATGTATTGGTGTTGATCTACTTCTTGATGTGTATGGGTACTATAGAGATAGGTTTGTATCCAATGTTTACATATAAAGATCGTAGGATATCGTTGCATTTTGTGTGACATTACGTGGAAATCCCTAGATTAATCTCCAAAAGAGCCCTTGAGGAGAAAAGGAAGGTTCCAACATATATAGAGGTAAATTGGTCTAGCTGATGTGGGACTTTTAACATTTTTGCATAGGCTTAACATGAGGAAAAGAAAAGATATTTACTTATTAACTACCATTGAAGAGTACATGGTTAGAGTTCATCTGTTTCTACAGTGGAAATTTTGTCCAGTTTTCACTTCATTTATGGTTTTGATAATAGAGTCGCTCTAAGTTGGCTTACCGTTTGCTAACATGTGCATGTATGACCACTTCTGTTGAGATGATAGGGATATAATCTATGTTACTTTTCAATATGTTCATTTATATTTCTTATTGTGGAAAGTTTGTATGCCTCACCTATTTCATGAAGATCACCAACACCAACAATTCATCTATCCTAAACTAGATGAGATAGTAAAATGTTTAAAGGCTTGAAGCTTCAATCCGAATATATAAGTGCCAAAGAATTTTCCTATTTTATCCACCTACATATTATCTTAAGTCCAACATGAATCATCCTGATAATCTCTTCATCCTTTTTATATATTGATCCAGAGTAATGAAGGATATGGTTCCTAACTACTGTACCTCTGACATGCTCATAGTTGTTAAAAGCGCGCTTAGGCTCATAAGACTCAAGTACTTGGGCTTTTTTGAAGCTGAGGCTAGGTGTATTCAAGAGGCTTACTAAGGTGTTGTGCCTTGGTTGTAGAGCCTTATGGGCCTAGGCACGCCTCATAAAGAGTTATTAAATACCTAACCAAACCCTCATATCAAATAAGTTATCTCATATTCGTATCTGCTAGACTTCTTAAAAAGAGTGATTAAATAGATGACACTAGTCAAACCCTAATATTAAATACCCGGTCGTTAGAACTTCAAGCATCCTTCTTGGACCTTAAAACTTCTCCCTCACGTCTCACGCTTTAAGAGAGAGAGAGAGAGGTTCAAATGAGAAGTGCTAAAAAAATACGAAGTAGAGAAGTGATCTCAACCGTTGGACGCGATTCATGGAGGGGCAGAGGTCAAAGCCGTCTTTATTGACCGTATCAACGGTTGAGATCACTTCTCTACTTCGTATTTTTTTAGCACTTCTCATTTGAACCTAATACTATATATATATATATATAGAGAGAGAGAGAGAGAGAGAGAGAGAGAGGAGAAAGGTTCAAATGAGAAGTGTTAAAAAATACGAAGTAGAGAAGTGATCTCCACCGCTCATCCGGTCAATAAAGGTGGCTTTGACCGGTTACAGTGGACGCGATCACGGGGGATTGACGCGATTCATGGGAGGGTAGAGATTATTAGAGGGGACCTAGTCAAAGCCACCTTTATTGATGACCGGATGAGTGGTGGAGATCACTTCTCTACTTCTCATTTGAACCTAATACTATATATATATATATATATAGAGAGAGAGAGAGAGAGAGAGAGAGAGGGAAGGTTCATACTGAAACACTGAATGCCATGTTATTCGGTTTGAATAACACATAATATACAAACTGAATATGCCACGTGGCGCGATTTTAGTGGTCCTCATGTTATATATATATATATGGTGGTGGTGGTGGTGGCGGTGGCGGTGGCTGCTAATGGTGGCGCCGTTGGCTGGTTTTGTGGCTGCCAGTGGTGGCGGTGGTGGCGGTAGTGGCTTGTGGTGGTGGCGGTGGTGGCTGCTGGTGGTGGTGGCGGTGGGGGGCGGCGGCGGGTGGTGGTGTGGGTGGTGGTCGTGGTGGCGGAAAGTGGTGGTAGCGGCGGATATTATCAATACTCCAGTAATATATATTTAAAGAAGGAAAATTCTGTGGCTGAGAATCGTACTCGCGTTTTCTTAAAAAGTTATCGTTCTCGTTTGAACCACTTTCTATATATATATATATATATATATATATATATAAATAGTATTAGGTTCAAATGAGAAGTGCTAAAAAAATGAGAAGTAGAGAAGTGATCTCCACCACTCATCCGGTCAATAAAGGCGGCTTTGACCGGGTCCCCTCCTCTAATAATCTCTACCCTCCCATGAATCGCGTCAATCCCCTGTGATCGCGTCCACCGTAACCGGTCAAAGCCATCTTTATTGACCGGATGAGTGGTGGAGATCACTTCTTTACTTTGTATTTTTTTAGCACTTCTCATTTGAACCTTTCTCTATATAAATATATGTATGTATGTTGATTAGATGCTCCTTGCATTTCTAAGGCTCATGCCCGCGCTTGGCTCCTAGGCCCCAAGAGGCCGAGATCCTTTTGCGTCTAAGGGAAACATGGGCCGTTTAACAACTTTGCATATGGTCACTATCTCTCCCCTTACCTTATCAACACCATCATTATTGCATTATAGGTATTCTATTTGTTCAACTTGATTTATCCTTTAGATTCCAAAGTGTTTTTTTAAACCATTAACTTCTCATCAAAACTTTTGTCTAGTCTCATCAATCAACAAGATATTATAAGCAAAGATCCTACCTCTGTGTTGGATATAATGGGTTCATTTGGTACCTCTGTGTTGTATCATAAACCTGACGTCACGGTTTTGTGTCTATTTGAATTATTTTGTTTTTCAGGGGACTACTGTTGTAGACAATTTATTGAACAGTGATGATGTTCATTACATGCTTGGAGCTTTAAGAGCTCTAGGATTACGTGTTGATGAAAATGGCGCAACTAAAAGAGCAATTGTGGAAGGTTGTGGTGGTGTGTTTCCGGTGGGTAGAGAAGAAGCCAAGGATGAAATTCAGCTTTTTCTTGGAAATGCAGGAACAGCCATGCGTCCATTGACTGCTGCCGTTACTGCTGCTGGTGGAAATTCAAGGTCTTTTCAATGGGCATCTCTTTGTTTAGAAACTGTAAACATTTACTTGTTAGGTCAAACAAACTGATTGTCAACCACCATAACATTGTTATGAATTCTCTTCAGTGTTTTTTAATAGAATCTTGAAATTGCATAGAATTTTAAGATGATACACAAATAGGGATGTGTACATGTTATATTTGTGTTAAAATGTCATGCCTAGTGACCCGTTGAAGTTGCAATACTTAACTTGGTACATGGTAATAGGGATGTCTACATGTTATGTTTGTCAAAATGTTTGTTGATAGATGGAAGTATTTTGTACGGTATTCACATGTGCGTAGAAACCATATAGATGAATTGTAAATTTGTAATTAGGTTGTTCCTCAGTTTTTTTGGGGGGGTTTCCCGTGAACGTTATTCTCTGTATATATAAAGGATATGTACCTAATTCCTTAATGTTTATGGATATTTTTTTTCAGCTACGTACTAGACGGTGTTCCTAGAATGAGAGAGAGGCCGATCGGTGATTTGGTGACAGGTCTTAAACAGCTAGGGGCAGACGTTGATTGTTTTCTTGGTACAAATTGCCCACCGGTTCGTGTTGTTGGAAGTGGAGGCCTTCCTGGTGGAAAGGTGACGACCATTTACCTTCTTGCTATTAACTTGTTACATTTTTCGGTCGAGTTTCAATAATGAAGACAAACTTTTTCCATCATTTTATAACCTTCTTTACTCGGACTCCACATTGCAGGTCAAATTGTCGGGATCTATTAGTAGTCAATACTTGACTGCTTTGCTCATGGCAGCTCCCCTTGCACTGGGAGACGTAGAGATAGAAATTATAGATAAACTTATCTCTATACCGTATGTAGAAATGACGCTAAAGTTGATGGAACGGTTTGGTGTTTCTGTACAACACAGTGATAGTTGGGACAAGTTTCTTATTCGTGGCGGTCAAAAGTACAAGTAAGTCTATTCTTACATGAAAGTAGCAATCTTTTTAGATCAAATATCATTCGACACTAATTTTTTTTAAGTATATAATATTTATGCACGGCAAAACTGGCTAGGCCAATGACCCTTTGGTCATTTGACACGATTTTTACGGTTACAAAATCTTTTTCAGGTCGCCTGGAAATGCTTATGTAGAAGGTGATGCTTCAAGTGCTAGTTACTTCTTGGCCGGTGCCGCCATAACTGGCGGAACCATCACGGTGGAAGGTTGTGGGACAAGCAGTTTACAGGTACTACTAAAAGAAAGATATGAACTTTGACTTTGATGTCAAAATTTTGGTTTTATAAAGACTAATTTGAATTGAACTCTATTGCAAATTTAGAACCACTAAAAAGTTAATCAAGTATGCACTTTTAGGTTCAATGCAACTTAAGAATGTTTTGTTTGAAAATTTTTGCATCTTTCATGTTATTTTTGGAGTTGAAGTTTACCTTATTGACCTCAAAAGTCAAAAATGTATCTACATGTGTTGTATGATTGTCTTTTTGTTTATGAAGGGAGACGTAAAATTTGCTGAGGTACTTGGACAAATGGGTGCGGAGGTAACCTGGACGGAAAACTCCGTGACAGTGAGGGGCCCGCCAAGGAATTCTTCCGGAAGGAAACACTTGCGACCTGTAGATGTGAACATGAACAAAATGCCGGATGTTGCCATGACTCTTGCTGTCGTTGCTCTCTACGCTGATGGCCCCACAACCATTAGAGACGGTATGATTTCGGTGTTGTTTGTTTGTTGTGCTGAATAAATTCTCTGAATGACAAAATGACCATTTGACCCCTCCCCCTCACCAAAGATTTAAAAAAAAATCTTTTTTTATGATATGTGGCAGTGGCTAGCTGGAGAGTAAAAGAAACCGAAAGGATGATTGCCATTTGCACAGAACTAAGAAAGGTACAAGTAAATTGATGCAATATTGCTCTAAAAAAGTAGTCTTTTACACTCTTCATTTGGTTCATGCTAAAAAAGACTCTCTTGCCCTTGGAACTTCTCAGCTGGGAGCAACGGTTGAAGAAGGGTCTGATTATTGTGTGATCACTCCACCGGAGAAACTGAAGGTGACGGAAATCGACACATACGATGATCACAGAATGGCCATGGCGTTCTCGCTTGCCGCCTGCGCAGATGTTCCCGTCACCATCAAGGATCCTGGTTGCACCCGTAAGACCTTCCCGGACTACTTTGAAGTTCTTCAAAGATTCTCTAAGCATTGAACCCTAATGTGTTACGGTAGGGAAATGATTGGTGTGAATTGACCATTTTACCCTTCACCTGTCGTCTTTCTTCACTAGGGTTTTACTAAAACTAGATGTTTACATGACCCAAGAATGTGATTTATCTTACAAGTTTGTGGAGCCGGTTGTTAGCAAGATCGAGTGTAATCCTGAATTTTACGTGAAACTTTGTTAGCGGTGCACGAGTTTTAATGCATAATGTACAAGTTATTATAATAAAATGTGTTTGGATATGGCCAAGAGCAGAATTGTTTAACTTGATGTCCAGATTTAACTCATGGTAAAATGGTGATTTTTTAGTGCTGAAAGTAAGTGATTTTTAAAGAAAATGTCTGCTAACAAAAGTGGCTTGCTTTAATTGTAAATCTTGATAATTTTATGAGCATTAAAACCATGTTTTTAATGGGGGACTTTAATGATGCTGATTATAAGTTAAGAATTGTGGTGTCTAAAAGGCATCTCTGGAGGTATACACACAAACCCATCTCTGTACCCCTCTTTGCAAACTTTAGTGGTTTCTTTTGTTAATATTAAATGGGTGTAATGATTATTTTACAATAAAATAATCAGTATAATGGTTGAAAATTTATTTTATCTATAAAAGAAGTAATAAATATGTAAAATGGTTGGGGGTGGAAGTTGGTTAAGGATTTATGATACTTGGAAATTACTCCTTTCACAGCTAAGTTTGCAATAAGTTGAAGTTTGGTAGTGTAGCCTTTTAACAAACTCACATGATGTAGTGCCTCCTACTTTAACAAATAAAGTTAAGGAAGTGTTCACAAAAAGCCTTTGAGGGTTTACCTAATTTGCAATTAAAATCTTTGACTATCGATGAAAATGGGACGGGAACGTGTGCGGAATGTACCTTTGATCTCGACCCCACTCCCTATTTATGTCCTTGTCCCCCACCTTCGCTCGTCTAATCCCCAACACGTTTGGAAGGAGGGTATACGTGTCAAGTATGAAGAACCCGTTGGACACTCGTTTACAAAAAAGTAAAATACACACACATATTGGGTTAGATTAGGATGA
This sequence comes from Centaurea solstitialis, assembly GCA_030169165.1. NCBI lineage: Eukaryota > Viridiplantae > Streptophyta > Magnoliopsida > Asterales > Asteraceae > Centaurea > Centaurea solstitialis. Next base: position 94,665,147 of record CM058041.1, read on the forward strand.
GTAATATCGTCTCCAACCTTGTTCCGAACCCGCATCATGTACCCACCCCTCACCCCCAACCCACCCCACCCCTATTAGCGAACAAGATAGGAACCTTTTCATGTATGTCAAATTTCCATCTTCCATACCGACGCAGTCATTATTTTCTATATTTGAAAGCAATACTATTATTTTTTGAGTTATTGATTTAGTAATTTCTGCCATCTTATACAATAAAAAAGTGACCTTGTGTGGAGAAATTTTTACAAAACACAAATTGCACAAACATTTGGATCACCTAACAATTCCCATGCACAAATTCTGATATTAGACTATATGCATAACAAAGAAAAAAAAGGAGAAAGATGTGGTGGAACTTTTGAGGGTGTCCCTAATGCACAAGAGAGTACGTAGTACTAATAACAAATTTATTTTTCCTTTATGAAGATGTTAGTAAGGATGCAATTATGCACCTTAACAGGCATCGTTGATATAAATTTGTGATGTGATTATCACTAGCAGAAGAGATTTACATTACTACCTGTTGTGGACATCAGAACTCTCCATGTCTATACCAAGAATATACTCATGAATGTAGTCGAAAACAAAATCGTCCTCTTTCCAATTCTAGTATACGAAGACCAAATCTCTATGAAGCATCGCATCTGCAAACCCTTTTACATAACAATGTTCAACAGATACCTAGCTAACGATGATTTACTGACAAAAGGTTGAAGTTATTAAATCAACATTATATAACAAGCTATTGTCAAGGACTGTGATTGTAGATTGGGAAATTCCAAGGTCATCATTGTCAATCAACAGAATAATTAGATCCAAATGGTACCATAATTGGTTTATTTAATAAATAATTAGATCCAAATGGTGCCCATAATTGGTTTCTTTCACCTTCAAGGTTTGTGTGCTCCTTTGTATTAACCTCATATTAAACATGACTCATCCCATCCTCACATGGCATGTCTCTCTCCCTTTTTATAAAAAATTCTTTTATTCCACACCTCTCTTTCATGAATAGTTTTATTTGTTAATCAAAATAATAATAAATATTCTATTACCATTTTATGTACTTTTTTTTTTCTAACCACAGAAAATGCAATTACACATATCCATATGTGTATTTCTTTTTCTTTCAAATTAAGGATTATCAACCAAATCAATATCTTTTAAAATAAAATATGTATATTATGTATATGTATATGGTTTTTTTTTCAAATCCTACTCAAAATGAGATTCACTGCATTTATGTATATTATAGATTTGTTTTAAAAGATAACTATATAATAAATTAAAAAATACCTTCAAAGTTAGAGTAAAAACTATATGTTATATGTTCCTTATTTGGTATATTATGATTTTAGCCACTTTATCTATGTTTTATATTCGATTTTGAAGAAATTGTAACAATGAAATTTTCATTGAAAATAAGTGATCAAATAATGCATACATAATGTATATATTAGATAAAAGTTTTCAACTTGATTATGCAATTTTTGGCGAATTATGAAACAAACAAAAAGTTTATAATTATTACATTGTACAATCTTACGGAAAAATATATATTCCATTAATAGATTTTAAATATATCATAGTCACAAGTTACCAATACAAAATAAGATAAAGATATATGAATTAAAGGAGTCATTTGAGGTAGCGTTTTTGTTTAGGTTTTTGTCCATTTCACTATAAATTCCATTTCTATTATCTATTTTGACATGAGCGTATTTTATCATCTTATAGGTTTACTTTGACGTGGTATTTTAGAAAACAACTTGCTTCTTTCTTCCGAATAGACCTATCATCAAACTCTCCCAATTTACTATAATTGACCTTTATTAGTGGTAATGTTGTTGATAGAAAAAGACCCTTTGGTTCTCTCGATCACTATTGATGAATCGTGCACCGTACATCTAAACCCTATTCAATGATCCTCACCGTCGAGCTCTTCTCAAAAACCTTCTAAATTACATATGTATCACAAAATCAAGTAGATATAGGCCCTAAATTGCTTTTTAAAACCTTAATAACTCCAATGTTCATAATTTGTGGTTGTATCAACTGGGCATGTAAATATGTTTGAGTTCTTGATTTGGCACAACCGTGTGTGGCCAAGTGCAAAGTTTGGTATGAACGTGAGGATCAGGACATCAATTAAGTGAATATGTTTAGTAGTCTATTTCAGTAAGTCTTTATGACATAGACAATTTTGATCTAGCAAGTTTAATATATGTGTGTAAGTGGTCATAGCAATACAAATTTGGTAATTAAGCACTTTTAAAAACCTATGCCAACTGTGAGCATTCATGCAAATTACAAGACGAGATACTTGACTAGTAAGGTTTTCAGTGTGTGTGTTATGTATTGCATCTTCTAATTATTTTTAGCATGCTATCAGTATTTAAATGTATTTGCCTCTCATAGCACACTTGACAAAGGGGTTGAGCCGACTTTGACCAAATACAAGACATGTGTTGGATTTGCTCCACCCGTCCCTCGTGCTAGCCACAATCGCTAAGTGAGTCGAAAAATGCCCCTCACATTGGTGTTCTTGGAGGTGGTAGAGTTTTTGGTCAACAAAATTTTGCCCATATATTAAAATGTATCAACCATGTTATATATGCATGAAAACAGTTTGTGTGTGTATGAATACCAACGAGATGCAATATCACTTTTCAGAAAGTTATAGGAAATGAGACCAATTATGTTTTCAATATGGTGCAACATATGTCACAAAGGACTAATGTACCGAGTTGACTATTAGGTTCTTAGGTGTCCGCACCATACAAATTTGTTATTAAGTTCTCAGCTCCACATATCTATCGTATATACATCAATGTTCAATTATTACAATTACATATATGTTCTGTAAAAATGTTGTTTTAGATATATGATGAATGCTTTGTATGAACAACCACAACATGATTTCAACCATATTCAACATGATGTTTTCAATGTTTTAGACTTTTAGTATGCAACCCATAAGCTTATCTAGTTCACTAATGTCACGTCCCTTAGGAAAATGCCAAACAAGCAGTAACAAATTTAAAGGGAATACCTAATTGAGCTCTAGGCACTACCTTCATGTTTTCGATAATATTTTAGTTGAATATGTTTACAACAAACTCGTTAATTATTAGATGTTTGTGTTTTCTCAAGCCTCCATTGTGTAAGTTGGTTTTTTGTTTTAGAATGTCAAAAAAGATTGTAAGATGTTCCACTACATAAGTACATATTGTTGAAGTTTTATTAATATTTAAATTATTTAAATGATTTACAAGTACAATAATAACTTCTATTTTAAACCTATACATTGAAAGTGTTACAATCAACCATATGAATCAAAATTTCTAATGTTATTATGTTTTTCTTCTTAAAATGTGACAAAGAATTTAAATAAATCATATTTATTTTTTTCTAAAACAGTATCAATAAATGATTAGATGATAAGGAATCATATATAATTTACATTTAAAGCTTGCAAACCTCAATTTATTGCACATAATCCAATGGAATAAAAACTCTAACTCATCCTAAAAATAAGGATCAAGATCTCATCCTCTCCATCCCCCCAACAAATCCACACATATTTCAAATCCCCAAATGAAGAACTCCAACACAAATTGTGAATTTAACGCCTCTGAATTCCATGGCCCAATTAGTCATTTTACAATAAATAACCCTAGAAACTAGTATTAATTTTTTTTTTTTTGTAGTTATCAAAAATTGAGAAGTTACTATTATTGAGATAAATTAGTTGCAATCACTTTGGTAGAGAGAGATAGATAAGAACAGTTGTAGACGGATAAAACCATAACACTATTTGTAGCATATCCTCTCCCAAAAATTAACCCTTAATTACCCTTTTGCTAAATATCCATTAACATTAAAGATCCTTCCAACTCACTTCTTCTCTCTCTAATCTGTCATCACCCATTTCTTCAATCAATCCCATTAGCTGTAGAAGAAGAACAAAGAAAACCCACAAAAGTAAACAATCAATCTCTCCAAGAAACCAGAAGATTCCCCCATAAAAAACAAACAACTAAAATAAAGTGGGAGGAGAACCACCACAAACCCAAACAACCCTTTTCTTCCTTTCTTTATCTTTATCCCTTTGCATCTTTGATCTTTATCTTCATCAAATTTCAATATTGCATCAATCTTTCTTGTAAAAAGATTGAAATTTCTTGACACCCACAAAGTTTCTTGAACAGAAATTGGATGCCACTTCTTCTTCAACCCTAATCAAGATTTTCAAGATTTTTCAAGATTTTCAAGATTTTTCAAGATTTTCTTGATGACTATGAACAAGATGGATAAACCCCCTTATGTTCATAGACCCAGATGGCACTTTTCATCCCTAGCAAAACTCACATTTTGGAGCTTGGTTTTCATGGGATTGATCGTCTTCTTCTTCTTCAAATCACCGTCAACACCACCGCCATCGGATCTCTCTCGAAGATCTTTAAAAACCACTTCTTGGGGCGGACCCAAGTGGGAAAAAACGGGTCAGATCCTCCGCCCGGATCCGAACCCCAAATGGGTTATCCGTCTTGGTCACCGGCGCAGCCGGGTTCGTCGGCTGCCACGTCAGCGCCGCCCTGAAACGCCGCGGCGACGGCGTCTTGGGCCTCGACAACTTCAACGACTACTACGACCCTTCGCTAAAGAGGGCTCGCCAAACCCTACTCGAAAGAAGCGGAATTCTCATCGTGGAAGGTGATATAAACGACGTCGTATTGCTCAAGAAGCTCTTTGAGGTAAACCCTTTTACCCACGTTATGCATTTGGCCGCCCAAGCCGGTGTTCGATACGCCATGGAAAACCCTAATTCATATGTGCATAGTAACATTGCTGGGTTTGTTACCCTTTTGGAAGTTTGTAAAGATGTGAACCCACAGCCTGCTGTGGTCTGGGCATCGTCTAGTTCGGTTTACGGGTTGAATACGAAAGTGCCCTTCTCGGAAAAGGACCGAACCGATCAGCCCGCGAGCTTATATGCCGCCACGAAGAAGGCGGGGGAAGAGATCGCGCATACGTATAATCATATCTATGGTTTGTCTTTGACCGGGTTGAGGTTCTTTACTGTTTATGGGCCTTGGGGGAGGCCGGATATGGCGTACTTCTTTTTCACAAGGGATATCTTGAAAGGGAAGTCGATTCCGATCTTTGAGGCCGCGAATCATGGGACGGTTGCGCGCGATTTTACGTACATTGATGATATTGTGAAGGGTTGTTTGGGTGCTTTGGATACTGCTGAGAAGAGTACAGGGAGTGGTGGGAAGAAGAGAGGGAATGCACAATTGAGGGTTTTTAATTTGGGGAATACGTCGCCGGTTCCGGTTTCGGAGCTCGTGAGCATTTTGGAGCGGTTGTTGAAGGTGAAGGCGAAGCGGAAGGTGATGAAGTTGCCGAGGAATGGGGATGTGCCGTTTACGCATGCGAATATTAGTTTTGCGAGGAGGGAGTTTGGGTATAAGCCGACGACGGATCTTCAAACGGGGTTGAAGAAGTTTGTGAGGTGGTATGTTGGGTACTATGGTTCCGGGGGAAGAAGGGCGATCATTGAATGGATGGACGGGGTTTTGGTCGAAAGATTCGGACTCGTATGGTAACGTTATATTCAGATTCTTGTTAGTTTTGGTATTCACATTATTGTTTTCGTTCGTCTTTCTGCATGATCTTTGGTTTTTCGTATATCGTAAATGAAGAAAGGAATCGTACAAACGATGGAGAATCGAGTTTTGTGATTTGTACCGAAAGGAATTAAGGATATGTTTGTTTTTTTGTTTTGTTTAAAACTTTGGGAATGTAATTGTTGTAGGTTGATTATTGATAGAAGAAGAAATTTGGTTATTTGGTGTATGATTTTATGAAATTCAAATAAATAGAAGACAATCTTTTGAATGTTATTTGATGGTTGGTTTGGATGTTTTGAGTTTCTTGATTTTGATGAGTTGTGTATGTTGATGATGCATATAAAGGGTCTTTGGTTATCTTGCATTTTGGATCCCTTATATGTAGTTTTGAATCTGAGTTTGACTTGAAAACACAAGATGTTTAGATGGGGTTTGAATCAAGTTTCTTGATTTAGATTTGACTGAAGTCATCATTTGACTTGAAAGATCTTGATTTGTTTCTTGCATTTTGGATCTATGCTCTTTGATTTCAACTTCAAGTTGGAGGTTTTCTAAGAATGGTCATTCCTAGGATCGTGTGATAAGAAGGGTTAAGGTAACAAGAGTATGAAGTGGGTCTAGACAACTGACCACTTTTCATCTTAAACCTATCCCGAGAATTGCGTTTGATAGAAAATTGATTTAGTGAGTCTGATCTTAATGTACATCCAAGAGTGGAGATTCCTTCTTATCTTCTCATAATAAGTCTGCTTTTCATCGAGGCCCGACCCTTTGAAGAGCCCAAACAAAATGCAAGAAACATAATATTAGGTAGAGAAAGATAAGATTGGTGGTGATGGTGTTAGTTATATTGTAAAAATGGTGTTAAAACCTAGAGAGAAGCTGTAAAACATCTGTTTGTAATTCATCATCATATTCATGGCATGGCTTATGACTTATGAGATAAAAAGAAATTTGGACTAGGTTTCTTGTAGGTGGCCCATATGTAGGTGGGTGGGCCAAAGGTTTTGTTAATCAGTATTCAGTACCATGCCATCATGGGCCACATATTTTATTCAACTATGTATTGTAGGATGATATTTATATGTTATAGTAACTTTATGTTACATATATTTATTTGATTCTTAGTTTGTAATTCCATTTAAATTTTAAATTAAGTTACTATTAAACCCTTAAAATGTTATCACTTGCTTAAGCTAAGAAATAAAAAATATTACGACTTAGCTTGATTGGTAGGCAAAGTTAGCGTCTAAACGATTAACGGTGTTAATTTGAGGGACTCTTTTAGACCTTTAAAATATGGGTCATGTAATCGAAGAGGACTAAAACTAAGTAGTCATAGCACATTGATCAAACTCTAAATTGTATATAATGATATTTTTATTTGTTCTTTAGAATACAAGCATGTAATAAAATAAATGAGCTGTGAGTAAATAATCTTTATTGGTCACTAGATTTAGCGTCATCTTTTGTATTTATTATGCACTCTTTTGGTCATGATCTATTTGAATTTTTTTTTGTTTATTTTTTGCATGATTGATGAAATTTAATGTTCTTTATGAATGAAACCAAATAAATATAGACATATAGTCGATGTATACATACAAAGGATATGAGTGGATGTATAATATTGAGAGAGAAACTTTTCACAAAAAATATGTTGTAATTTCAATCTAAAAATATGTGTTCAAAATTTGTCATGGAAAGAAATTAAGGTAATGTTTGGTATGTAAACTAGAAGGGCAGGACAAGAGAACAGAAATAGACAAAAATGACTAGACATGACAAGTTGTTTGTCTAACTTTTGGCATGACTAGGATTAAATTAAACTGAACAAGTTGTTATCAGACGTTGTTTAATAACTTTATATAGTAGATACTCGTGGTGGTGGAAGTGGAGGTGGTGATTGCAGCGAAGGCAGAGGCAAAGGTGGTTGGTAGTGGATGTGGAAATGATGGTGGTCGTACATGGTTCTTTGAGAATGTGAAGATAGAAGTGGTGGCGACTAACAAGGGTGGATATGGAGGTGGAGGTAATAGTGCTGATAGGCAACAACGTAGTAGTAGGGTTAGTCGATGGTGGTGGAGAGTGGCCATAAGAGGTGATGGTGAAGGTGGTGGCGGTTGGTTATGGTGGTATTTTGGATGACATAAAGATGGTAGATAGTGGTGGAGGCCGATGGTGATGGATATAGAGGTGATGATGACGGTTGTGGATATGGTGGTAGCCAATCGAGGTGGTCAAACATTGGCTATCAATGGTAGGTGGTGGTGGTGGTGGTGGTGATGGTGGTGATATCTGTCAGTGACCACGACATCACTAATGTATATAGATCGCAACCTCTAAACTACAAGAGTACCTAGAAAGACGTATAAAAAACATGGATACGATTAATACGTTAATTGTATTACTGTCAACTATGTTTTTGTTGCAAATTAACTACAAAAGAATGTAGTTACATTAGTTTTTATTGTGATTATTTAAATCAATTGTCATAATGATTTTTAATTCCTTACTTCATCATGGTGTTACATATTATAAATAAATAATTGAGTAAATTATGGATTTTGTCCCTACTTAAAACTTCATTTATAACATGGACAGCTATCTATACACTTTTCATGGGATGACATTGAATCAAAGAGGGGGGACCACACTCAAAGTCGCCACGTGTCGCGCTCTCGGTTGTCCTCACGTTCACAACCAAAAAGTGGTTCACATTTGAACTTTCCTCTCTCTATATATATAAAAGTTCAAATTTTTGGATTACAAATTACAATAATATTAATTAAAAGAGAACACTAGAACAGAGTTTCGACATGACCATCACCCCACATGTCACCCAAGTGACCTGGGTTTGATCTCCCCTAGCCACAACAGTATATTTCTTAATTTTTTAGTATGTTGAAAATAACCAGTTAATAAAAAACCGGTTAAAAACCAGTTAAAAACCGGTAATTACATTAAAATTCTCAAAATTTATAACCAGTTAGAAAACCGGTTAAAAAAATAACTTGTTCAATTAGAATTGTAACCGGTTATTTTAAAACCAGTTTCGGTTATTTTTTTCGGTTTTTCGGTTATTCAGTTATTTTGTGCACCTCTACTTACCACTACCATACCATTTCATCCACAGCCGTACATGTCATACCACCTGTACTATTTAAATAATAAATATAAATCTTTATATTATATATATTCTGTATGTATATATATGTGTGTGTGTGTGTTTGGGCTTTTTTTGAGCTGCATCGGCGTACCGCTCGGGCTCTCTACCGGTACCCTACCGGCACACCTCGGCAGTGTTACCACCGGTAGGGACACGGTACCGCCCTCGGTACCGCCCGGCTGCGGAACGCCTTAGGTCTAGTTACCGTCTACCAGGTCCGTTAAAGTCGACACAAGAATTCTTTCACGTTTTTCATTCTTTTAAATATTTTTTAATTAACCTTTTTAAATTAGGGTCGAAAATGTATATATTAAAGACTTGGAGGGTTAAACACAAACAAAACTCATATTTGTTTCCTACCTTCATTCACAAACAAAACTCATCTTTGTTTCCTATATTCGGCCCTCCCATCAAATCATTCATCTCCTTTCGGTGAAACCCCATTTTATGGAGAAATCCCCTTTCCCTCCATCTTCTTCAAGTGAACTCCCCCGCCCCCTTCCTGTCCTACCCCTTGTCACTCCTTTCCTCTTCTCTATCGATCATTGCAAAACATAGAGAATCAATGTCTGGGTAACCGTAGCTTCTCCCCCACTGTAACCACTAAGTATGATAGTTGTACCTGACTTATTGGGGAACTCGATTCACCCGCCTAAACACCCCCCTCCCCCCATTGATTCCCCGTAAATCGAGTTTTAGGGTCGGGGAAGGTAATGCATTCTCCAACCTGCCTCGTCCCTCTATATATTTAACATATATACTTTTCTAACATTTTTTTTCTTAATTCTCTGTAATCCTAATTCTTCTTTTCATAACTCTCTCATATGTGTGTGTGTGTGTGTTAATCACTCACAGACGCCCCTTTCACACTAGAGTGTTCTATTCCTTTCTCACCTTCTTTGTAACGCCCGCAAATTTTGATAAGTAAAAAGAGTCGCCCTGTGTTCGGTTGAGGATTCTAGAATATAGATTTTGTGTTGAGGAATTAGTTTTTTAGTCCCGAAGCCAATCTAGAGAGTTTCGTGCGAGAAAAGTCGGATTTTGAGGCTGGGTATGGGCCCAGCTACAATGCCACGTGACTATGACAAAATGGTATATTGTAGACTGGCATTGTAGCTTGAACAAAAACGACCCTTGATGCCATTAGCGACTATGACGGGCGACAATGCCATAATATCATAGTTGCGTGCCATTGTCCTGAGGTTCATCAGAGGTGCTATTAAGTCGGGATTTTAATCATTTTTTTCTCATTTCTCACTTCTCTTACCTTCCCAATCAAATCATTCCCCACTCCTGTGTTCAAATCCTAACGAATTTTCGGAGGTTTTCCCTCGAAATTCAAGTATTCCTTTCTTATACAAACTTGTGATCACAACCTCAACTAATAAATCAAGATATGTATCTCCATTCCTTAAAATCTTGATGTTTTGGGAATATTGCTCAAGATCTAGTGGTAAACTCATCCTCCTATTTTGCAAATCTTAGTACTAGTTGTAAATGTTTTACTTTATGACTTTCTAATATTTTATTTCTTAAAGTTTTATTGATCTTTATTTATATAAATTTTATCGGCTTTCAAAACAAAATACTTATAAGCGTTGAGTAGTACCACATATATATTACTCGATGATATACTTGGCATGTATGGTAGGTTAATATGGCTCACACTGATAACTTGAGGGAATCTTTTGACCTCCAAAATATCTATAATATAACTAGCAAAAAAATCAAAACAAAGAAGCAACCAAAGCATACGGACCAAAATCTAAATTATATAAAATTATTGTTACTTTTTAAATACAAACATGTAATAAAATAAATGAGCTATAAGTCAACATTCTTATCGGTTATGTTTATCTTTATTAGTTCTTGCATATTGCGTGCGGTTTTAGCCGTGGGCTTGGTGTGCGGGTACACACACATATAGGGTTAGATTCAAATGTGAACTCAATTTTGGTTGTGAATGTAAGGACCACTAAATTGTGTCACGTGACAATATTCACTCTAAATATCATGCATTATTCAGAGTGAATAAAGCTTAGGCGTCTGTATTCATTCTGAATAATGTATGATATTCGGAGAGAATATTGTTATGTAGCGTGATTTTAATGGTTCTCACGTTCACAATGAAGATTGAGTTTTTATTTGAACTTTTGTCTATATATATACATAGAGGGAGGTTCAAACGAGAAACATATCAATTTAAGAGAACATGAGAAGCAATCTCAGCCACCCATCCGGTCAACAAAGGCGGTTTTGACCAGTCCCCCGCCTTAATAATCTCTACCCTCCCATGAATCGTCAATCCTCCGTGATCACGTCCACCGTAACCGCGAGATCAAGATGAGTCTGAATGCCTTATGGATTATTTTTGTACCAATATCGTTTATATGCAATTTTTTATGTTTATTTATTACTTGTTTAAGAAATCGATTAAAAAGGTTTCTTTGTGAAACCAAGTATAGTCAATGTATATATAAAAACGATACAAGTAAATATTCAATAATAAGATGAAAACTTTTCAAATAAAATATTGTTGTAGTTAATTTTAACATAAAATACGTGTTATGAATTTGGTGGTAGGAAGAAGCTAATTAGCTAAAGGAGAGTCATTAATATAGGGTTATCGGAAGTTGTTGAAGCTATGTAGTGTAACAACATCTCCAATGGGTTTTTAAAAGATTTCTTAAAGATGTAAAACAATATACAACGAAATGCAGTTGCGTTTAACCAACACCAAGATATCACTGGCGCAAATAACTTTTTTTTTGAACGACAGATAACTCACGCACACTTTTCGACATAAAGTCAATGAGGTATACGAGATCCATATGGACACTCGATTAATCCTCGGCGATTATGGACCAACCCAGAAGCCGCCGGCCCATGGTCACTAACACAAACAACTTGCAACCTTCAAATTACAAAAGTACCTAAAAAATCGTATACATATATAAATGAATATTTGTATCCTAAAGTCAACCATATGTTTGTTGCAATTAATTACAATATAATGTAATTAGGTGATAAGAAGGTACACTGATCATTTGTTTTTATTGTAATTAATTATTCAAAATCAATTGTCATTATGGTTTAATACATGCACTTCCTTATCAAAGTGTTTAAGATATTATAAAAATTAGTAATTTTTCACATTTAAATATGTATCACACATCAACTACAAATAGATATTATTGTTAAAGGTTACACACAATATTACTATATACTTTCATAAAAAGATATTTCATTATTCATCAAAATATCTATAAGATGGTAAATGCATAAAACTATGTACAAAAACCAAATTAATAGATAGTATCATATTAATAAATTGGAAAAAGCAAGTTAAATAAAAGTTATGAAAAGGTACTCTAGCTATACAGAAATAAGTAAAATGAAGTCTTTCACATATTTATATATCACTATGACAAATGATTGGCATCACTGTGGGATCGTATCCGTTACAAACCGGATAATTTGTACAAACTGTACAAACCAATCTCGACCATAAATGTAGATGATCAATGATGTGGATTAATTCATTTCCTAATTTTTCTCCCAACCACATTTGAAAACCACCTAAAAGTTAGGAGATAAACAAAATATAAACAAAATCAATGATTAAGATTAGATTTGTAGAGTTTGTACAAACTACTCAGTTTTTATTTGATACTTCCTTTAATATAGAAACATATATCGGGTTTGCATGGTGTTTGGATTATATATCGTCTCATAAAACGAGATATATAGTTAGGTTTTATTAAGGCTACGTAAGTCTTAAGTAAAAAAGGAATGTTAACTAAGTTGATTGCTAATGGACTCATATCTCGTTTACTTAGTCGGTCAAAAATCAAAAATCAAATACTACTATTCTACAATAAATTATAAAAATAATTCTTCGTAGGGCCATGATAATTGCCAACTATAGAAAATTTGAACAAATAAACAAACAATTGTTTTGTCTTTATCTAGCATCTTGAAGTATAAAGATGAACAAAGGAGCACCACTTTGCTTATATCGTCATTTCAAGTCCCCGTCATATAAAAAAATGAAGTTGGTTTGGTCGCCGGAGATGGCTTTGGAAGCCTTCATAGAGACGGTGAAAACTGTAAGTGTTTATATATGATTCTTTTTCAGTACGACATGTACGTTCTTAGTGACAGTTTTGTTGTAAGTGATATGACTATTTATTTGTTTGTTTGCTACAGTGCAAAAACATCCAAGAATCTGATGACGCAGAGATGATTTCTGCCATGGTGGGTGGGTGGAAACCTCGATTGATTGTAGAAGCATGGGCGAGTGGTGGTGAAATCACAACAAGCATCGGCTTGGAAATCGCGGCACGCCACTTGGGTGCACGTCATGTATGCATAGTAGAAAACGAAAATTCAAGATCAGAGTATGTGGCGGCTATGATCAACCATGGCTCACAAGTGCCAGAATTGGTGATGGAAGAAGCTAAAGAAGCAATGGCAACACTACAAGAGGTTGAATTCATGGTAGTGGATGGGCGATGCAAAGACTTGTATAAGTTATTTGGGTTCATTGAACTAAGTCATCGAGGTGCAGTCTTGGTGTGCAAAAACACTATGCAAAGGTACACGGTTGGTTTTCATTGGGACTTCCTCATTGGCGAAAAGGCACGTGTTACTAAATCAACGATTATTCCGGTAGGGCAAGGATTGAATATTGCATATGTGAAGAAGAACCTTAAATCTAGAAAATCAACATCTAAATATTGTAGTAGTCGTTGGATTACAAGAATAGATGAGAAGACCGGTGAAGAGCATATCTTTCGAGGATGACTAAGGGTTAATTTTTACGAAGTTTTAATAATAGTGATCTTGTAAATGGTGTGATAATATGCTATTTTAGATATACATTTTTTAAAACATTTGAAAAAATCAAGGGATTAAATCTATGTCAAACTTTATTAATTTCCAACCAAATCGATTATAAGATCTAACACTATTATCTCTTAATCAATGTTCTAAAAAACGCGTTATGGCGGCGTTATAGCGCGCCATAACGTCGAGGAGCAGCCTTACCGCCACGTTAATGCCTGGCGCGACTTTGAGGCTTGGCTTGCAGTATGCGTGTTACAGCGAGTTATAAGGCGGGTTATGGGATGTTTCACCACATCCCCCTCGGTCTTTTGCTAGTAAGCCACCACTCTTGTGGAACCTTTAACCAACAAATAAATGAACTAAAAATATATAATTTAAAACAATATTTGAATCATCATTGATTAAATTCTATGTGTTCAATGGTTATTACTTAATTAGTTAAGGAGGAAAAGCGGGACGAGATTCAAAAGAATTAGGCAAAATGTCTATTCTTAAACGACAGTAATAAAAAAATGCCGATAAATTAAAATGTATTTTAACTAGTAAATTATAACATAAAGCCCAATTGTGATGTAACTTATATGGTTGGTTACTTTATACAGAGTTGACATTTGGTGCTCAAGTTGTTCATATTTTTTTAATTTTAAAATAATTTTATAAATTTCATAAATAATTTCAACTATATTGTAATATAATATATATTATATATTGAAAATTAGATAAACTTAATTGTTAATCACAAAAATATGAGGGAAGAACAATCATATCTCTAGCCCCTGACTTTTTAAGGTGTGTATCACTGTAATCCAGGTTATTGTGTGTTATTTGGTATACATGTTGGTTGAGTTATGATATTTAAACTAATTTATTCTACTAAGATGATTTTGAAAATCTGAATTTAACTTAACATATTATTTAAAATGATGCATAATGGTTTTTTTAAAAAGTATAACACAAAGAGTAACATTTTAAGAAGAAGAAAGGTAAATTATCAACTAAAAAGTTCTTTGAATTTATTAACTGCTCGTGCTAATACTGATACACAAATAAAAAATTAGATTATTACTAAACCACAATCAGATTAACAATAAAAGAGTAAGCTTGCATGTCTTAACAACATTATGCAAGTAAAAATGTCGGCATCAAATGACCAAAAGCTGACCTCAAATTTCAAAAATCCACAACCATAATTGATAACCTAGACAATTGAAATTCGTTAAGTTTCAAGCTAATCAACATTTTGTTGAGCAAAGATAGGGATGTAAACGAGTTGCGCCGAGTCGAGCCAGAAACTTATTGAGCCGGACTCGTTTAGGCTTTTTTAAGCTCGAGCTCGAGCTCAACTTGTTTAGAGCTTATGATGTTGAGCTTGAGCTCGGGGTGGGCTCGTTTAGGCTCATGTAATATTTTGATATTTTTATTAAAATGATATATATATATATATAGAGAGAGAGAGAGGTGGGTTCATACGAGAACGGTGTCAATTTAAGAAAACGTAAGGACGATTCTCAGCCACACATTTTCGGTTACGGTGGACGCGATCACCGATCACGGAAGATTGACGCGATTCATGGAGGGTGGAGATGATTAAAGGACGGTGACCCGATCAAAGCCGCCTTTATTAACCGAATGAGTGGCTGAGAATTGTCCTCGCTTTTTTCTTAAAAAGCTATCGTTCTCATTTGAACATTTCTCTATGTATATAAATATTAAAAATTAAACATATAAAATATATATTATATTATACATTGAGCTCGTTTAGGCTCATGATGAGCTTAAACGAGCTCACACTATTTGGAGCTCGAGCTCGGCTCGTTTATTAAATGAGCTTCAATCCAGGCACAAGCTTGAGCTCGAGCCCTTTAAGGCTCAGCTCATTTAGGGCTTTTAATGATCCGAGCTCGAGTAGCTCGCAAGTAGCTCGACTCATTTATTATCGCTAAGCAGAGATAATCCATCAATATTGCTTTACTTCTAAATCTACCTCACAATCTTTATTGAATAAACATTTTCATGGGGTTAATTTTGGGCATAATAAAGCACATGTATCATCGAGGAATTGAATAAAGCCTATTAGTTGCTCGTTAACAAGATGGGCATAGTCGGGATATTTTCGGGTCGGATTAATAGATGATTTTTAATGTATTTAGTTTATGAAACCACAAGAACAACGATAAATTGAATAAGAAAAATTGTTTTGTCCCACTTTGTCCCAATTCGTGACCTGTGTCGATGTCTCATATCACACAAACTGTGACAGAGAATTCTTATTCTGTTCTATATCATACCGAACATGGACCAATAAGTTTTGTCCATTCCATCCCGTCCCATTTCGTCCCATCTCGTCCCGTTTCTTCCCGTCCCATTTCGTCCCGTCCCAAACACAACCATAGTCGTAACAAGTCAGGCTTCGGCCCAAAAGTTGCTGAAAATTACTGTGGGCCCAACGTTTTCTATAAACACACGTGAATTTGATACCTCTTTCAGGGGATTTTGGCGGCTATACCCACAACGGTGCTCCCCTTTGCACATATACCCATACCATAACGGCGCCATAACGGCCCCATAACGGCGCCATAACGGCCCCATAACGGCGCCATAACGGCCCCATAACGGCCCAATGTGCATAACGGCCCTTATAACGGCTTTTTAAGGGTATTAGTGCAAAGTGGGGATGGGGCTATGGGTATACACATCAATTACCCCCTCTTTCAGAAAGAAAAAAAAAGGTAAACTTCAAGATGAAATTATAAAATTATTTTGTTGGCAAATAGTAATTTAAACTCTCCCGCGCTTAAGCAACATACGTGGCCATTTGTGTGGGCCCTAATTTTCCACGTCACGAATTCATGGCCCCACCAACAAATTTGTAATTTTTCTGCCATTTTTGGACATCATAAACTTCTTATAAACCCTAGTTTTAGGCCAGCCAGGGGTTTATCGAATACTTTGAAGAAATTGAAACCAAAAGGGCCTTCTCAAACCCTAGCAAATCCAATCCGATACTCTAAATCATGTCTTTCTGGGGTGAGCTTTTTGATTCCTTTTCTTCTTCAATTAGGTTTTCCAATTCCAATTTTTGACCACCAATTGTTTATCGTATGTATATGTATATATATATATATATATATATCTGATTGTATCATACGTATATCCATAGTCGAATCATAAGTTTACACATGTAATTTTATTGATTATGTTAGGTATTGAAGTCAAACCTGGAAAGCCATATACGCATTCATCCAAAAATGGTAGAACACGCCTGCGAATCTCTCAGGTAAATGTGTTATATTTGCATTGAACGATTGTGGTTTGAATTTAATCTGTTTAATTCGAGATGGAACGATGAATATTGAAAATTGACAACCTTGAGTACGACCATCTGTGTTACAAAGCCATTAGATTTCTTTATGAAACCTCTTTAAAGGAAAAAGGAAAACCTAGGGCTAATATGCATTGGATTATATAGAAAAAAAAAGGTATAAAAGAGAGGATTGATCATGTTGTAAAATATCATCTCTTAAGTGATGTGGCAATCTCATCTAGGCTAGGAACGAACCTCTCCATCGTCTTTTATGTAATTTGTGATAATATCCTATATTCCTATGGGTATCGACTAACGTAATTATGTGGAGGCTAAGTAACAAGGGTGCGAGTGATTGGATTTGAGTTCACCACCGATTTATATAGATTCTTGAAATTATAAGATTGTGGCAATCAATCTGGAACCGGATACAACAGTTGATTTGAGTATTCACGTGTGTTTATGGAAAACGTTCAGCAGGCAACAACATAGGCAACTTTAAAAACACTCCTGCTTGTCAGTCGTTGGATCAAGGCTTATAATTGTTGGTTTGATGTTTTGGTTTATCATCTATTAAAGGCTTTGCTCACTTAGAATATAAAAAGCTAGGTTGCTTCAGAGATAACTGTTGAATTTGTGTAAAGATTTTGTTGTTGAATGCAGTTTACTGACGTTTTTTTTGTTTGCATGATGCTTTATATTTCGTTTTCATTCTAGGCGACATTGGCTAATGGATCTGCAACACTGAAGAGTTTGGTGCAATGCAACGTAGGAGATAAGCAACCTGTTCTTTTATGTGCACTGCTGCCGACTAAGACCGAGTCATTGCAATTGGATTTGGAATTTGAGGAAGCCGAAGATGTGGTATTTTCTGTTATTGGTCCCCGAGGCGTATACCTGACTGGATACTATGTTGGTCACAATCGACAATCAAATATACAAGATGAATCGTATCCTTTTGTTCATTGAATGGGTTTCTTGCATTATCCTTCACTCTTTGTTTATGACTTTGCATTTTTTTTAATGCATCATACCATCAGAAAGTCTCATGTTAACCATTTGTCTGAAAGTTAATTTTGTTTTACCAGTCTTCTTTCCCACCTGTTGCATATTAGTTTCTTTCACTTCTATAAGATGAGGTAGTGTTTTTTTTCCTTCACTATGATGGCAAAAGAGAATCATATGGAGAGGATATTGCAAATTCGGAGACACAAGAATCGAATCATAATAGTGATGAGGATGAATATGAGGACAGCTTTATCAATGATGATGAACCCGAACCTCTTACACCTTCTCCTGTTTCTAGTAGCAGAGGTGTGTTAAATTTGTGCTTCTTTTTTCCTCTTTATCGAAAATGTGCACTATTACTTCTAGTTGAAATGATCAATTTTACATCAACAAATTCAAACAATGGCTATCGCAGTCGAGGATATTCTTCAATGTTTGGTGGCTTCATTTGTTTTACTTTTGAGTCAAAAATCTTAGTAAGTTTGTATCTCAAGTATTTATAACTACCATAAGGTTTTGATATTTTGGCTAATGATCTTCAAAAGGTTGTGGCTTTCTTTTCTTGCACTATTCATCAGATTAAAATGCTTCAACATATAGTTTTCATGCATTTGTTACTTCATGAAAAGCGATGATTAACTTTTTCTACTTCAAATGATTTTGATTTTCTTTGAGCAGATGATGATGATGATGGAGAATTTTTGAAGAAGAAAAGAAATGGTAATGGCGGTCGTAAAAGGCTCAAAAAGACGTATCATTTGATTGAATCTGATGATGATTTGAGTGTCCCAGAGATCGAAGACGAAGATGATTTCCCAATTTCATCCATATGCAAGAACAAGAAGTCACAAGTATCAGACGAAGAAACTGACAAAGAAACAAAAGGCGAGTTAGACAGAGTGACCAAAACCAATGATGATAAGTTGAAGTCAAATGGTGTGCATTCTGGGGTTCTTGATTCAAAGGAGAAGGTCAATGTACATTTAACAGACGACAAAACAAAAGGGTAAGTAATTGGTTTATATTTCTGCAAATTTAGTATAGGTAGTTATCAAAACGTCTGAACTATTGGTTCTTATTCCTTGCTTATGTTAGCTTGATACTTGTCAGAGTTACCATTATTGGTTTCTTCTCGCTGAAAGTAGCAACTAGCTGAAACTGCCCAAAATTAGATTTCAAGGTCAATCTTTTGTATTTAAGTTTGACTCAAAGTCGTTAATGGTGACCAAGGGTAAAGAGAGGCCCATGTCTTTATTAAGCATGTAATATCTCAAGTATTCTGTTGAATTACTTGTTACATGCATATACATATATAGTCAATTTCATTTGTGAACCAATATATTTGTATGAACTTGTGAACTCAATCCTAGCCATACAAATCTTATTTTGACGGTCAAGATTAATCATGGAAGTTTTCTAAAATCATGGGTGGTTAATAAGATTAATCATGAAACTAATCTTGACCATACATCTTGAATTTGAACGGTTGAGATATGGTTCACAAGTTCACATGTAAAAAATGGTTCACAATTGATTATCCCTCTATGTGTGTATATATATATTCGGATTCTAAACTTGAGAATGATTTTGTCATGGTGTTCTATTCATATATTTAAGATTAAGAATAATTGCATTCAGTTTCTGTATTAATAAGTTTATTGTGTGACAGGAAAGGGGATCAACCCAATATGTTGGAACCGTCTTTGGCTGAAGTGGCGCCAGAAGGCATATCAAAACCAAAAAAGAAGAAACAAGAGTCCACTAAAGAGGAAAAGGCAACTGATCCAACTTTTGTTGATCAGCCTTCCGTACAAGTTCCGTTAATTGAAACGAAAACAAAGAAGAAAAAGAAAGAGAACACCAAGAAGGGTACTGCTGATAAAGCTGATGATGTTGGCCACACTGATCCCGTCGAAGATAAAATACATAAAGCTAAAGTGGAATCCGATTTCATGAACCATGATGTGTTGGCCGTCAAAGATAATAATAAACCCGATGATACGTAAGTTCAATCTTATTTTCTAAAACCAGTATAAGTCCATATATACATCCTGGCCGTAAAAGTTTATACTAGAAAGGGAATGATTGTCTTTATGTTGATCCTTGTTTGTGCAATCTTTGCATTTGATTATAAAGCAGTGGTGTTGACCGTTCATTTGAGGAGCTGGCTTCTGCTGAAGTTGTTCCTGAAAAGAATTCAAAACCAAAGAAAAAAAGAAAAGGACGTAGTGAAGTAAGCACTGATGGTACAGATGGCAACCTGCTTGCAGGAAATAAACAGGAGGATGATCAACAACCAATTGATAAGTATGATGAATTTCAACTTCTTTCTGACTTATATTTTCTTGATGCTGGTAAATATATGACTTATTGTTTGTTTGGAAAAGTAATGGTGGAAACAATAATTTATGTAGTTATCAAATGTGGGCCGAGACAGAGCTTGACCACTTATATTTGTAGTTTAATACAAGCGCTGTAGAAGCCAATTTATTCTCGTCATTATTAGGATGATATAGTCATATAGACTATATTTGCGTAATTACTAAGACAATTTTTTTCCTGTTCATTATTTATTTTGATAATCTGTTAGATACTTAGTACCTTAATTTTTGGGATCCTACTAGCTTATTATCGTAACTTAGTACACAATGAATTCAAATGCTAATTTAGAAAACATCTCCCCTTTACATGCAGGAGTTCTGGTATTGATTCCAAGCAATTATCAAATGGAACTCAGTCAGAGGAGAAGAAAGTTAAAAAGAAAAGGAGAAAGACGAGTAAAACACAAGAGGACGAGGAAAACACAAATATGGAGGTGGAAAAAGAAAATAAACAGTCTGCTACAGAACCTGAAGGGAACGATGAGGAATCTAACAAAAAGACACTATCTAATGGACTTGTTATTGAAGAACTCGCAACAGGCAAATCTAAAGGAAAAGTGGCTACTTTAGGGAGAAAGGCAAGTTTTAATCTTTAATTTTGCACACTTTGCACAAACTGGGGTCTTCATGGAAACTGTCACATTAAAAGCACTTCAATATGCTTTATCTGCTTCAGGTCAAGGTACAATATGTTGTCAAGTTAAAAGAGAACGGACAAGTCATTGATTCAAGTGGCAAATCTCCCCATAAATTTCGACTAGGTACTCTTGTCATCATGAATTCTTTGTTTTATTTTACTGCTGCTACTTAAGCTTGAGGCTTTTGTTTTATATTATACCATGAACTCTATGTTAATCTTACAGATGTATTATATGCATTATGCAGGTGATAAGGAAGTTATGGAGGGGTTAAATGTTGGTCTAGATGGTATTATTCAACAACTCATTTATAGTTTATGCTTCCTTGGTCTTACAAAAACTGCAACATTTGATTTCACAATAGTTATCAAATGTGTAGTTTATCAAAAACTACACATTTTTTTGGATAACTCTGGGTATCCAGTCACGCGCCTCAACTAATTCCACGAGGTCGTAGGGGTTAAACAAAAAAGAAAAAAAAGTTGCGGTTTTGGTTGGTCAACTGAAGTTTCTAATTATCTAATAGAAAATTTTGATTCCGCACATTACCCTTTGTATGTACAAATTTTCAGGTATGCGAGTTGGAGATAAGAGAAGACTCACCATTCCACCGTCAATGAGGTATGCAAGTAATTCAGTTGTCGTTTATCTTAGATACGAAACTCTTTTTTCTTATATGACTAACTATGGATATATTACTTTTGGTAGCTCGGGGTATAAAGGAACCGGTGAGAATGTACCCCCAAATTCATGGCTGGTGTATGATGTAGAAGTGACTGGCATCCATTGATCGTTATTTATGTTGAATGCATATAAGTTAAGAAGCATCGAGAGGGTTTGTGATGGCTGTGGGCCCAGAAAGTTTTGTTCGTTGTATTGTTTCTGGGTCGATCAATCATTAGTTTCTTTTGTAAGAACGTTTTGAGAAACATCCTTTATGCCATGCGGGAACTTCTGTTACGGTTTACTGTGATTTTGGACTTAAATGGTAATGAAATGCCCTTTACTTCCAATCTTATGAACAAAACTTATCCTGTTCAGCTGCTGAATTCTTGTTTGGGCTGTTAGCTTTGTTAAGAGAGTGCTTATTATCTTGAGTAAATCTATAGAGGTTGCTATTCCCACCCCTTACACTCATAATATACATACTCACACCCTTTTATAATCTTCCCTATCTTACTCACATAGACGTACTCACACCCTTTTCTTCTTATGTGGATAGAAATCACCTCAAGTAATCTATGTACGCTCAAGTTGATAGGAACATTCATGAATGGATATTGTTTAAAATAAGTGGTTTATTCACATAATAATCAATATATCATGATATTTCAGTTCATACATGCTTTAAAATTAAGTTAAAAACAAACATTGTTCAATGATTGCATGATCAAATTGTTAAACTCCTTACTAGAAGGAAAAAAAACATGTTTAAATTGTTTTTTTGTATAGTCTAAAGACGTTAATTTGTAGAAATTGAAAGGCAGTTAATTTGGAACATTGAAAAAACATAGAATTGTACAAATTTACAAACAAATGTTCATGTGATAGTTTTATATAAAATAACATGTGCGAAAATACAGTCTTTCTACAATGTTCTTATTTTCATATGTGAAAAAAAGTTAAAGTACCTCGTGCGTGTGTGTGAAAGAAGTCTACCAAGGAGCAGGAACTGCCATTTTAACCTTTCTCGGGGATTCCACCCACAAACCCAAAGTTTATGGCTGACTGATATGGCTCACTATCATTTAGCTATTGCATTTCTTTTTCTCATTGCTGGGCATATGTATAGAACTAATTTTGGAATTGGACACAGTATGAAAGATCTTTTAGATGCACATATCCCTCCAGGAGGGCGATTGGGACGTGGGCATAAGGGACTTTATGACACAATTAATAATTCGATTCATTTTCAATTAGGCCTTGTTATAGCTTCTTTAGGGGTTATTACTTCTTTGGTAGCTCAACACATGTACTCTTTACCCATTTATGCATTTATAGCATAAAACTTTACTACTGAAGCTGTGTTATATACTCATCACCAATACAACGCAGGATTTGTCACACCAATACATCGCTGGATTCATCATGACATGAGCTTTTGCTCATGGATATTTCTAACATTTATCGCAATTTTTAACCCAAATACTTGATTTTTACCGCTACAAAAACTAATACAAACACTTTTTTTAGCAAGTCCTTTTTTATCACTACCACAACTGAGTAAATCATTTATGCAAAAAAAGCATTCAAAAAGCACTCCCAGTCTGGTCCCAGAGACCCCCTCTACTTACCACGTCTGCATCTCCGGTTCTCTCACACACACACACACCACACTACCGTCTACACACAGCAATGGCATCCATGGCCTCATGCTCATCATCACCAGCTGCTACCTATACCTATAGCTCCTCCATTCATCATCACAAAGCTGCTAAAGTAAATGGAATCAAAACCAGAATCAATTGCTTCATATCTTCTTCATCCAACAACAACTCCGACGAAAAACAACAAAAACCAACTCGAAGGTATCTCATCCTTCTCCCACACCAAAGAATGCAGATGAGTTGCTCGATTAAATTACACAAATGAAAAATGCAGGGAGATTATCTTGAAGACCAGCGAACTTGCAGTCCTTGGTGCCATTTTTCACTTCAGGTTACTTTCCCTTTCTCAACAAACTATTCTATTCTTCCGCCATTCGATCGATATGTTTAATTTGATCGAATTAGGTTTTAATCAATCTGATTGCAAAATAAAACTGTAGTTGTGAAATGCTAAAAACCCTAGGATTTAGAGATAAGGACCATTTGGATGCATATAAGATCCTAGTTTTGGTTTGGTTTTAACCTAATTTGGAAATGAATATTGAGTTATCTATGATGCAGTGGAAATAAGCCAAGTTACCTTGGTGTACAGAAGAAGCCTCCTGCTTTGGCTTTATGCCCTGCAACAAACAAATGCATTTCAACTTCAGAGAATATCAGTGACAATCTCCACTATGCACCACCATGGTAAACATATATCTCTTCTTATCTTTTCCTCATTACTTTCCTTTTATTTTTGCTTTCAGTTACAATCTCCAATTTCAAAATCAATAAAATAATATATGTAATTCTTAGGAGAAATCAATAACCACCACACACACACACATATGTAATTCTGAAAAACAGTTGATGATCATAAGGTTCAACATTGGTAGTATTACGGTCTACTTATGTCGGTCTTAGTTTTTCCTGTTTTTGGGTAGAGGCAAGGTCTGAGTTTGTTTGGTTTGGTTAGGTTACTGAAAATTTAAAGGATGACGGACTCGTACTTTCTTTCACTTTTTGAGGTCCGATAAAGAGTTGGTATTTCTTTTTCTGGGATGGAGAGGATATGAAAAATACCCAACATCTTTCTTAGCATACGCTAGTTTTGACTTGCACTTTCTAAGAATACCAATGAGAATGGCTTGTGTTTGCTCTTACTAGCTACGGATTCTTGGCCTTCAACTCATTTTATGCAGGAACTATAATCCAAAAGAAGGTCGTGGAAGCAAGAACCCCGTGAGCAAAGAAGTAGCAATGGGGGAGCTTCTCGAAGTGGTTAGATGTTTAGTTTTCAAGTCCCCTTTCTTCATATTTAAGCATGCAAAAGCATTATTTCGGCAAGTACTGATAACTAACTGAGTTTTCTTGTTTCTATAGATAAATTCAACAAAACCGGACAACTTCACACCAAGGATAACGGAGAAGAAAGATGATTATATACGTGTGGAGTATGAAAGCCCAATTTTAGGGGTAAGCTGAACAAAAACTATGTCCTGTCCTTTTTTCTGTTGAAATATGGACAAAAATTATGGTGTTGAGTTACTACTTTGTTTTGTCTCAGTTTGTGGATGATGTTGAGTTTTGGTTCCCTCCTGGAAAGAAACCACTTGTACAATACCGATCAGCATCACGCATTGGGCTCGGTTTTGATGCCAACAGAAAAAGAGTCAAGGTGCCATGCATTTCCCCACCCTCAAAAACATCTGCAAATAGTTCATGACCTGCCTCTGCCCTTTTGTTTATAATCCACAATCTATACTAAACCTTTCAAGGAAAAGCATTGTTTCATAAATCACGAAAACAACCACTTTATCCATACGGATAGAGCTATGGTCTGCATACATCATACCCTTCCCTGATGGGACATATCGGATACATTTGGTTTGAATGTTCTTATTCTCTCTATTGATAGGCATTGCGTCTAGTGTTGGAGAAGAAGGGTTGGGCTTCTGAAGATGACTTTTGACGAGCTCCATGAAGATGTATAACCGTGTAAAGGAGCTACAGAAGTTGCATGCAATTCATGTCGAGCTGTTAGTATCCACGTCTTGGATTTTACAATTTCTGTTTGTTTATGGATACCATGAGACCTCGATGAGTTTGAAGAAACTTTTTGTTTTCTAGTTTTTGTCAGAGCTTTTCTTCAAGGTCAACAAAATTTATGCGACTGTAAACTTATATAGATCCAACATTCAAAGTAATTCACAAGAATTCAGGTTACCAAATGAGTGACAAACCAAACCAAACCAAACCTAACCCAGTGAATCTTACAAGGAATAGGGTCTGCAGAAGGACCAGAAACATTATTGCAAGAACGCCAATCGATAAAGTTTTAAGCTTTGTTCTGCAGAGGGACCGACAACCCCATGAGAGATACAAGACGGATTATGCTGTTATGAGCAGTTTAATCTCTGCGGAGTTCCTCGTATTCACGTCGAATGCCATCAGCATTTAATACTACAATTTCAACCTTGTCTCCCTGGTATATATACAAAGCTTTAGAGTTCAAAGCATATTAATAATTCACATGGTTATTTAGCATTTTCATTTTTCATTCACATTATGTGAAGCATACCAAAAAGGGCGGGTGAAAACAGCGAAACTTACCGTGTATATGTCTCTTTCTGTTGCCGATGAAAAAAAGGTCTTCACCAAATCAATAGCTTCGGTTTCAGAAAGTGGAGTAACGGCATCCTGCACAAAAGATGGAAAACCGAGGCTTTTCATGAACACCCCCAGCTTGCAAAACAACAATATAAAAGAAACAAGAGAGAAAACTAGAGACAAGATACTCTTCCTTTCCATCCAAAAATAAAGGTCAACATATTTCTATGTTAGTTTGTCCCAAAATAAGTGTTCGCTTCTGGCACGGAGGGAGTAACATATAAATTTATATCGAAGTAACAAAGAAAGACGTAAAGATAGCTGGTAAGAGAAGAGGACTTGGAGATTTCAGCTGGTTATCCAGGAAAGGAGTGATGAGTGTGGCACCGGGACCTTGAGCACTGTATCCGACTCTCTCATATGATCCAACAGCATCGTATGTGAATATGCAGCCCTTTCCTTAATGTTACACAGATGAGTTTATGTTAACACACATCACGGCCCACTCTACGACTAAAGCTAAATATATCTATGTACCTTCACTATCGAGGCCGCCTAAAACATTGAAGGCGTAATATGGGAAGAAACGTTTTGGTAGAGGGTGTTTGAGAGAAGTTGAGATGGAGCAGGGCAACTCATCTGCTTGTTGTGTTGATGTTGATAGATCTTTCATACACAAAAAGAAGAACCAAAGAAAAAAAGAGTTGGTTTATTAGTTTTTCCACAAAATATATCAAAAAGCAAATCAGACCAAAGAAACCCAGTAAATCCCACAAGGAGTTGGTTTATTAATTTTGGGCAGTTCTCCAAATTTGTAGAATCACCTTACCATGTAGCTATGCAGTTATAGTGGCGAAAATTCAATTTATCCGTCACGACCGAGATATAAAATAGTGGTTATAGCGGTGATATCGAGATGATATCTTAGCTCAAAAGCGGGACTTAGAATTATATACATGTTATCCTGACCAAAGCACTGAAATATTTTCAATGCCAAACCATCGACATTCAAACAATATGCAAACTACAACCAGAGAAACTTCATCCATGGAAACAACCTATCTACTTTTCAAGGTAGAGGTAAGATCTACGTCCATCAAACCCTTCCCCTTCCTAGACCCTCTTCGTGTAGGATTTACTTGTTTTGTTTAACCCGAGAAACTTCACAAAATGAAATACAAAAGCGAAACTCTCAGCAGGAACAATAAAGAAATAACCATTGAATGCATAAAAACAGATTAACAGAAGGATAATGTGAATGAAGCAAGAGTAACTTTCTTACTATGCAGGGCCACAGTTAAGATGCATATTTTTTCACATAGACAAGATACACAAGCAGGGCAAGGACAGAAAAGGAAAAGTGAACTCTCCTATGCCCACATTCTGCAACCGAACATACGCGAAATGAATAGAAATTAAACTCTTAAGGGGGGTTTGGTTAGCCGGAATCTGGTGGAATAGGAATGGTCAATTCCATTGACCAAATTTCTTCATGTTTAAGGAATAGAATTCAATTCCATGAATTCTTTCACTTGTGGGTTTGCTCATTCCTTCTCAAATGAGATGGAATTGATTTCATTCCTTCAAATCTTTTGTTAATGACAAAATGCCCTCATCCGACCACCATCAACCACCACCACCTTCGGTCGCCACCGCCTCTGGCCACCACCGTCAGCAACCACCACCACCACCGGCCACCACTACCATTCAACATTATTAAATGTTATTTTATTAGTATTTAAAAAAAAACATAAAAGAGTATTTTGGTCATTTGTCATCATTTCATTCCAATTCCAAAGCTACATTTTGTTAACCAAATAGACAAATTTCAATTCCTTTAACAGATTCCATTAGATTTCCTGTCAACCAAACAGCTGGTCAAATATGATAATATTCCATTCCAATTCCTTCCAGATTTCAGTTCTTTTGACATATTTCATTCCTTCAGAAATCATTATGCGAATGAAACACCCCCTTATGTTTTTAAGCTACCCATTTTATTAAACTGAAACATAAAACTTGCTACACAGCACCTCAGGGGCTTTAGAAAAGGGTCCCATTTACACTAGAAACACAAAATGTACTCAAATTTACATGTATACTTCACATTTGCACATGGATATAATGGACTCTAATTGTGGAGCTGAGAAACACAAAATGTACTCAAATTTACATGTATACTTCACATTTGCAAAAACATGGATAATGGACTCTAATTGTGGAGCTAAGGAAATGTAAATTAGTGCAAGTAGCATCTTTTTTACCCTTTTTCCTTAAAATATTTTAACTTAAAAGAGTGCAAGCCTTTGTTGGAATTAAACGTGGTAGTCGTTTTCGGCTTCTAAAACTTGTGAACGGATTATTTGTTTGATTCTAGAGTATTGGAATTAAACTAGAAGCAGAGTTATTTACGGACCTTGAAACTTTAGTGGCAAAGGTGAACGAGTTGCATAGGGAGTTCGATTCCACTAGGTACTATATCAAACGTGTAATGAATGGATCGACTCGCAAGATAACTTTGAATGAGAACATAGAAGAAAGCCAACTTCGTCTTCAATTTACAGAATCAAGCTAAATATTCTACCGTCCAAAATTAGGAAGAAGGCTAACTTTCTTTTATTGTCTCGAGTTACTTGAATAATGTATTTTGGTTGATGATTGTTGGGTTTACTTTTATTTTGGTAGAGATGACCAAAAACAGGTCATTTGGTCGAGCCAATTGGTCCTAAATCAGCTCTTGTACAAAGAAGTTGCCTTCTCGGTCAGAAAAAATATCCTTGATCTAGGTCTAGCTGTTGAAAATAGTTTTCAATATGGGAATCTTCTCCCAAATAGGAAGGAAAGTTAAGTTTTGAGTGCATTATAAATCCTAGCCTATTTGATTTATCAAATAAACAATAATGGGTTTATGAGGTTTGGGCTTTGATTATCACCAAATTTGTTGGAAATCTTTCACTTCATTTTTCATTTTCTCTCTTCCATTTTCTAATGGTTCATTGAGATGAGAGGATATCCTTCGTCTAGATTAGATAAATGGGCTAATATTATCTTAAGGATAGTGATTACAAATCACATCCTAATCTATGCTTCTGTTTTGATTTCTTGCACTAAATTTCTAACACTTGCAATCGGTCCTTATCCATCATAAATGCTCCCGGTCCCAGACACGACCATTTTTTTAATAGGAACTTTAAATTGTTTTCACTCGGAACTTTAAATTGTTTTCACACGAGAATGTCATACAAGTTTCTATAATTATGATTTCTGAAATTAAGTATTGAAATACACTTTAAATATTACATTCACTTGAAAAAGAAACCTATAAAACTTATATTACAATTTGTAATAATCTTTTAAACATTAAATTTAAATGGAAAAATTGACCCATATCCAGTACGAGTCTCGACCAAGCCTAACTTTACCAGAACACTCATAACCAGAACTAATGATTATGGGTTAGGTCAGGCTCTGTTCGGCTATTTCTAATGTTGAGTAAGGAAAAAACAGAATGTTTGAACATGGTATTGTTTTGTAATTTCAGGATTGTTCATGTAGTCTACGTTTGGCCAAGTAAAAAAACATCATCAAACTAGTCCATGTGATGGTCGGCTTTTCGTAAGAGCAAACATGTGGTTCTAGAAACTGTGATCACAAAAGCAGACCGACCAAGTCATACATTTGAATTGTAAGAGCAAACAAGAAGGTTTGTCGGCTGTTGCATCCATAGGTGGAGCCAGCCTTGGCCCAGGATAAGCCAAGGTCCACCTCAACTATATGTCTGTGGTGCTCCCTTAGTATGACTTCATAGCCATCGTCATCCCAAAATCCCTTCTTGATTTAAATTTCACCTATTGACTTTTGAATTTTCGTTCTTCACCCATTTTCTCTCACATTCTTTGACTTTCTAGTATGTTTTTTTTTTTAATATTTTATTTACTTAGAATTAAGAGGACCACTCTTACAAAAAGTTCTTACCTCCAACTTGCACCATCTTTATGTTTAGTTTAATAGGTTAATTGTTGGAAACATGCATGTTATCTCAAAATTAATGACATTTCAAATATGAGATATCAAACTGTTGTAAAAAAAAAAAACTAATGACGTTAATATTACATGGAAAGAGAACCGTGAATTCACTAGATCGTTAGCACCAGCCAAAACCCTTTCCAAGTTGTCCAAAAAGATCAGTACAAGAAATAGATATCTAAAGATCAAGACATGTAGAATCGAAAATAGACCGAGTAGTTATTTGGTGGTCTAGTATTGCTACTATAGTACTATATTGATATCGATATTCGATATCGAAATCGATTTACTTCCATAAGTTTATTAAAAAAGTATTTTCTGATTCGACAAAGTGTCTAAATAATCAAAAATATATCTTTTGTAATTAGTCTTGGTCTTTTAATACGATTAAATTATTGATAGGTATATGCAGAACTTGCTATTTAAACGTCTCAACGACATTTGAATATTTCTTAATAAAGTCCGCCGTCCAAAAGTTCATAATTTAAAAGTATTATTTTAGATATTTAATTCGTATATTACCACTAAATATGGCATTGGTAGGTCCATTAAAATAATAAAACACAAATAAAAATAGTGACGTACGGTATGAGTACCCTTTCAATTTTCCACATGACGTGTAAATACATGTACTCCACATAACAAACTAGAGGATTAAAGGAAATTTGTCGGACTAAAGTGCCATTTCTTTTAATAGTTTATAAATATATAGATATATTTTTGAGTAAATAACATATTTTGTCCTTGAATTATCTTGTCTTTGGTTGTTTAATTAGGAAGTCTCACTTGCTTCAATTGAAGTCATAAAACCGCATGTTGATTCGATCTCTAAGTTAAATGTCGTTAAATTTCTTTTTATCAAGGTTTATCGTGTCGGATTTATACGTACCCATAACAAAATTTATGGGTATTGCAGTAAACGTGTGGAAGTGGATCCAATATCTTAATTCCTAGCTAAGTAGGTGGTTTCATCTAGGGATGTTAAAAGAAAAACCGGTGTACCGTTTACACCAAGTCAAGTCAGACCATTTTTGGCGGTTTAAGCGGTTTAGCGATCCGGTCTGGTTTGAAAAATAGCGAAATCAAATAGTCCGGTCCCGTCTATGGTTTGGAGGTTTATTTGGGAGGGTTGGATCAAACAAACCGCCATATGCATATACATATTCTATATGCATTTTATTTTTTTAGTGTTATGTTTAGATATCTTATTACTTTTTTTT
Organism: Centaurea solstitialis; assembly: GCA_030169165.1. Taxonomy (NCBI): domain Eukaryota; kingdom Viridiplantae; phylum Streptophyta; class Magnoliopsida; order Asterales; family Asteraceae; genus Centaurea; species Centaurea solstitialis. Next base: position 94,696,293 of record CM058041.1, read on the forward strand.
GGACTTCGTTTATTTTAAACAAACTCAAAGAATGAAGGCGTGGATAGGGACGGAGCCACGAGAGGGGGGGGGGTAGAATAGGCAGTTGCCCCCCTAACGTTTTAAATTTTTCTTTAAAAAAATTTATATATTAGTCATATTTGGGTAATTGCCCCCTTAAATTTTTAAATTTGAAATTTACATATTAGTGATATTTTGATAATTGCCTTCTTGAAAATTTAAAATTTGTTAAAGAGAAAACAAAACAGAATAACAAGGAATAGAGAGAGAATGAATCGATATTTCTCATTAAGCATAAACCCTTTAAATAGGGATAATTACATAATGATAATGATAAGCATGGAAGGAGATTTACTCCATAAATAACTCTTATGTCTATCTCTATCGTCAGATCCTTTAGACGATGGCACATTTATCCTACAACACTCCCCCTTGTGCCGAGTCAAGAGAATGGTGGTGCACATTCGCTGCCTCGTTAAAACCTTACGCCAAAATAAAAACCCACCGGGAAAAAATAAAAAATATGACGAAGGAAAGAGTACAACGCACCAGTTTTCTTTGCAGTATAGACTTTTCCTTTAGTCTAATGTTTTCTCTGATTTGTACATTACTCATTAGAATTAAGAAAACAAGATGGTATATACAGTGTTGCCTCACTAAAACCTTACCCCAAGGAACAAAACCCAATGGGAAAAATAAAACCTTGGGTGAAGGAAAGAGCACAACATATCAATATCACATACATAGTAGACTCCCCCTTTTGTCTACTACTCCCCCTGATTTGTGCATTAATCAAGGGAGTTATGGGAACAGTACATGTTTCCCAAATATGGTTTTAGGTAATGATTGGTAAATATGTCACATACTTTCGACATACTACTTGTATAATAACTTAAGCTGAATATGCTTTGTTTATCACCCTTTATGTATCTTACTTTCATCTAATGATACATGATGCATTAGTTCCATATATGCGGGTAGGGTATTGGTTTAACCCATAATATTAACTCCTCTAATATGTGTAATGATAGTCCTTAATCATGTACACTATTGTAAGGTAATATTGTTAAAATGTTTTAAAGAGGTAGTTACATAAAGTTTGCTTAGTTTACTTTCAAGCAATCAACATATTCCCTATGGTAATTCCTTATCCACTATGGGAACCTTTATATGGGTCAGACACCTAATATCAACAAATAATTACCAGTAGACTATTACATTAGTCACTCATGATAGGTATTGAAATTCCATTATCAACCTCAACCCTCTTTCTTTAGGGAAATTATAAGCCCATGTCAATGATTCTAAAATATTAATTTTGATATCATTTCAATGACGTTGCGTTGGCGCTGAGCTAAATCTAGCTAACAAATTCATTGAGATATAATATATGGTCAATTGTATTATCTAAAGTACAATAATGCGCCTATTGTACTTAGGTACAGAATTCTAGCTCCGAACACCTCTTCGTCATCATCCTTTAGACGGAATAGATATTTCCTAATATCCAACACTTTGACCAATCATGGGAGTGCTAGCCATATACGCATTGTCCATATTAAATTGCCTGATCATTTGGGGACATATGCGTATTGGTGGATTTATATTCCACAAACTCGATGCGATAACTTAAAAATCGAGTTTTCCCAAGATCTTTCATCTCAAATGCAGATTTCAAGTAACTTGTGGTTTCTCTTATTTCATCAAGAGTGATATTATGTTCATAACATCGACATATAAAGCTACACTGAAAATCTGGAACTCGTTTTTCTAAACAAATACGCAAGGGCACAGTTCATCGTTCTAAGAATGTTTTAGCTTTGTGGTTTAGAGTTATTTAATTTGGTCAATGTAATTTCATCAATTACTTTTATATATCTCTTAATCTAGATCCCCATAGATATATATATATCAACCACATCAATGAGCTGCATTTCCAGTTCTTCGGAAACTACTATGCTAAATAATTAGCAGAACGTTTTAACGTTCATCATAGGAGAGTAATTCTCATTGACAATCCAGGGCGTCGTGAGAAACCTTGCGCCAAAGGAGAGTCTTATACATTACGACTTAATTATTCTCATTACGCTTCTCAGACAAATGATTTATCTATGTCCTACAGGCTTTACACTTGGTGGGTTAGCACTACCAAACCAAATACCTGTTCATTTGTCAAGTAATATAATTATCCTAGATTGCTTATTTAGGCCAATTTTCTCTTGTTGATATTTTTCAACTGAGCATGGTTCGATATCATCGTGCTTTATCATTCCATAAGCAACGATATATGTAGATATATCATCATCGGGTATGATCTGTCCAGCGATTCATATTCATTCGAGATTTATCTCTGGAATCAATATTAACTTCGGAGCGTCCTCCAGTAATGATTCATGGACATAGTTTATAATCAGAGATAATCCCATAAAGGGTTGATAATAGATATTGGTTGTGCCTTACTCTTCTCTTCCATTAGATGAGTATTTATCGAACCAAGTAGCTTCCCCCATTTCCTTTTAGGAGCTACGGCCTCAACCACACCTTCCACCATGTGTGATTGCAACGCTCTTTCCAGCGGCGTTGTGCCCTTATTTAGGGACTTTTTTTGACTTTACGGGTATATTTGCAGCATCTATATATTATATTGTCACTTCTTGTATAACTTTAAACGTATCAGGTATCGAGTCTGATTCGTTTGACTTCAACTTTACATTATGAAGTTTAGGGATCAATATGAAATATAATGAAAATATTCCGTGACAGTTCCCGTCGTTCATTTGGAAAATACTTTTTCCTATCTCCCCCTAACGACTGGAAGACTGTCATCAAAGTGACAATCTGCAAATCATGCGGCATAAGAATCACCCGTCAAAGGTTCTAATTAGCGGATAATTGTTGGAGATTCATAACCAACATATATACTTCATCGTTTTTAACGACCCATTTTGGTGCGCTGGTGGGGCGCAATTGGCACATACTACACAACCTAACATGCATAAATGTACAAGATCAGGCATATATCCAGTTACCAACTGGTATGCATGATATTGGTTGGCTAGTAGTGGGTTTAAAAAAAAAATTAAGGTTGCATGTAGTATTGCATCCCCCATGTAGATGTATGTAGATTGGTGTGCATAACCAATACTCTAGCTATCATCAACATTCTTTTGATGACAACTTCTACTACTCTATGAGACCATTTTATATCTACTCGTGGGGTATAAGAGACTATATATTGATCTCAATATATATATATATATGCAATAATAATCAAATTCTTCTGATGTAAATTCTCTAGCATTGTAAGTCATATAGACTTATAAGACAATCAGGGTGGTGAGCCCTTAAACGTACAACTAGTGCTAGGAGTGCAACAATTTATGTGGACAATAATACGACATTCGTCCATCGTGTCAAAACCAGAACCATAAAGTACTTTAATGGTCCGCATTCTGGTTATTTATGTCCATAAATATAACCTTGTATTCGTTGTAATAATGGAATATTTTTGTATTGTGTTCTTAGCTTTATGATGGTCTCATTCATGACTTAGCTAAGGATTGAGATATATATAAGTTATAAGTATTCGAGAGGGCATATTATGATAGTGGTGTTGCTTCTTGTGCTGTAGAAGTCAACAATTGCAATTTGGTTAATTGTCTTATTTTGCCTTTCACTCGAAAGAAAATGTGTCTATGTGTATTGTGTAATATACAGATCACTATGTGGTCATTGTCCAAAGTTCATTATTGGTGACAAAATATGATCTAATGAACTAGAGAATCAATTGATTGACACACTAATTTCTCTAATATATCTTCCTTTTATATCATTAGAGTTAATGTATATATACCCATTTCCATTCTTTTAGATTCCAACTGATACGAATATCTTAACAAGGTTCTTATTAATATGACAGTTCATAGTCTAATTATTATGTTGGGGAGAAAATTAATATTAATCCATTTCTTTAGATCAGGTGGGAGGTTCCACAAACTTAAATTCTCCTCGATACATTCCTTCATGGAACGGAGAATATTGGAGTTTTGTATTTCTTCACATCCACAAAAGTTATATTCAATTTTAGATATGCAAATACATTTAATTTGATAATTCAAAATTAAAAAAAATCTAGTTCATAAGATATGTTTTTTAATAACTAGTATTTAGTGGTAGCACATATGTACCAATGTTTGAATTTAACTTGTGGGCAATAGTTGTATATGTGCTCAAGGTTTTGAAAAATCCTTTCTGACTCTTACCCTGACCCTGAACTTTTGAGGATCTCATCCACATGGCTCATAAAGGTCACATGTGTGAAATTTTGTTAAACTCACAATCCTTTGGAGTTGTTTCCACCTCTAATGCTTTCATTATTGCTTTAGGGAAAATTTCTGTGTCCTGAAATGTCTAGTCTTTGTCTTAGAAGGAATATTGTTATGTCTCTCAACCACTTGCAGCAGGTTGATGATTATGTCTAAAAGATTATATTTCAACACACATATACTAGTTCATTAGTATGATTGTTGATATATAAATTATGCCATCTTCTATGAGTTCCTTGCCATAGAGATTGAGACACGTTTTGAGACAACATTTCTTGGTTGACATAAATTACTTTTTGGAATCGAGTGAGCGGGTTGCATTCCACTATAAGATTAGTTAGGGAAGTATATATTCATTAATACTATCTATTCAACTTTTCATGGCATCCTACAATTCTTCGGGTGCTTCTAGTTGAATGTATTCCTTATGAAAGCTAAGACAGATATGTGGTCTTAAGACGTGATGGTAATTGCTTGTACCTTTTCATGAGGTTGGTTTTTAGGGTCAATATGAAATTAATGTGTTTTAGCCTTTTAGGTATATCCTTGTACCTTTTCTATTAAGAGCCTTTATATTGGATATTCATATTTATACTCAAGCTCTTTTGAGTTTAGGCAATCGGATCATAGATGAGTTGTTTCAACTAGTTACGTCGTATATAAGAGAGAATGTATGATTTCTCTTTAAGTACGAATTACGGTCTATAATCAATTATATTATATATGAAATTTCATTATCATAACAAAGTTGGATTTTGTATGCTTACATTTTATTGATAATACTTTATCAATATCTCAATTTACAAAAAGAAATCACTCAATTTATGGATTTCCAGGTAGTAGGGGAATCACTTGGATTTCTTAAATCCCTACAAACCTTAGGGCTATTTACACCCGTTTGACAAAATCCAATCGATATTTTGCGATTTATTTAATTTGAAGATATCATTGTTAGTTTTAGATGCTTTGGCAAGAGGCCAAAATGAATATAAGACATTGGCATGTAAAGCCAATTAGAAGGTTTTAATACCTTAATGGTATTTTGAGAGATTTTGTCGTGAGACAAATAAATTTTGGTTGCATAAAGTCTAATCACGAACTTTTAATAACATCATAATAATACTTTTAGAGCCTTTAGTAAAAGACCAACATACATGAAGGTTTGAAAGTGTAACTTTCAAAAACTTTATTATACAAGTAGGAACTTATAATAAGGTATCTGAAGCTTTTGGTAATAAAAAGAGCGAAATATATGGGGAGGAAGTGTAACTTCTATAAGTTAAATATAAAGTTTGAAAGTATGAGTAGAAACTCATAATCAAGATAAGCATTTAAATATTATGTAGGAAAGATAACCCTAAAATTAAATCCATAGCTAAACCAAGATTCACATATGATTATCCATCCATAATTCTAGATCTAGTTATCAAAAGAATTCATTTAGGTAAATTTATTAAATTAACATTAAAGAGGGAAAATTATAAACAACAAAAATTTTCATACCTCACAACAATATTTAAAGATATACATACCAAAAAAAATATTAACCAAAATAAAAGAACTATCAAAATTAAAAAAATATTTGGCAAGTAAATAAAATTTTTAACCTAAAATATTTAGGTAGCTGATCATATTTATCAAAAGATATATTTATATTGATTAGCTTAAATCATGAAAGGATTACATTGTAATTATAAAACATATTTTAAAAAAAATGTAATTATAAAAAATATATATATCGTCATCCTAAACTATAAAGGCTCAAAAAATAAACCCTCTGTTTTGTTTTTTTTTTTCATTCACCGTCGAAAAAAAAACATGCACTATGATATATGAAATATAATATATATGTATAAGGAGGTGTGTTCAAAACTTATAATATGATATTAAAGAAATATATATAAACACATAAATTGACGGTGGGGTTTGTTGTTGTTATTCACAATTTTATTTTAATAACTAAAAACAATTTTCAAAAATCATGTGAGAGTGAAACATAAACAACAAGCCAGTTCTAGAATTACATAGAATGTATGATTATCATATATCACTTAAAAGAAACTAAACAGATAAATTTTTATACAATAAAACATAAACATGTATAAGTAAATTTACAGTCATTACATTAAGAATAAGTTAAATTCATAGTCAAGTAGATGAGATATAAACAAAGAGATACTTACTTGAACTGCAATAAACGAACCTTTTACTAGTGGCAAATAAATCAACAGATGGAATAAGTAGCCATGTAAACAACCCGAGCTTACGTGCTGATAACGTGTTAAAGAGAAAACAAAACAGAATAACAAGGAATAGAGAGAGAATGAATCGATATTTCTCATTAAGCATAAACCCTTTAAATAGGGATAATTACATAATGATAATGATAAGCATGGAAGGAGATTTACTCCATAAATAACTCTTATGTCTATCTCTATCGTCAGATCCTTTAGACGATGCACATTTATCCTACAACAAAATTACGATTATTATTGACATTTTGGAGGTTTTTTGTGTATAAAAAACTAATTTTCTAGATTTAAAATTGTTGTTTAGAGTTCCTCCCCCCCCCCCCCCCCCCCCCCCCCCAAAAAAAAAAAAAAAATTTGGCTCCGCCCTGGGGATGGACTTTCCAATATCTAGTTTTGTTAAAGTAGATATATAATCTAAATTAAAAATTATATATGTTTTTGAAGTTTAAATTTTAAAGCCATAAAAGGCCTAAAATGCCTAAACCGGTTGCACCAAACCGTGGAAACCACAGTTCGATTTGACCAACCTGGGTACTTGATGTCAAACCGCTCAGTTTGAAAACAATATAAACCATCACTTGTGGTTTGGTTTGTGGTTTACAAGTAAAACCATCCAAACCGGACCGCAAACACCCCTAGTTTCATCGATCTGAATTTAGCAACAATAAGAATTTTGTTAAAGTCCTAAACTTGTTGATTGCAAAACTCGAACATTAGAAATTAATTTAGAATAGCTTAAAGAAGGTAGACAAGAAAGCTAACCACAATCATCAACCACCATCTATAATTAAGACGCCCATAAGGCTATCAGCAGCCAACCCTCCCAACCCTCTCAGCCTAACATGCCACAACAGCTGGCACATCAACTTTTCTTCAACCCTCTCATAACCATCTCATAACCCTCTACAACCCGTACCCAACCCTCTCAACCATCTCACACACAACACACACAAGAGACACACAAAAGCAGCGGCTTCACCATGCCGAAAATAATCCAGCCTGCCGGCTACCATGGCTGTGCACCCAGCCCGTTGAGCCCGGCGGGTTAGGGTGAGAACCTGCCGCAACCCGCTTGCCCAGCCCGACGTCCGCTGCGCATAGCCTAAAAAACAACAAAAAAACCCTTAAAGCTAAAGGCGAACATGAGTGAAAGGGATTGGGGCCAATGGCCGATTCTCAGCCCTCAATATATATATAAAAAAATAACTTTTTAAGAAAACGTGAAGTCAACTCAACCACTCATCCGGTCAATAAAGGCAGCTTTAACCAGGTCACCCTCTTTTAATCATCTCCACCCTCCATGAATCGCGTCAATCTGTGATCGCGTCCACCGTAACCGAAAATGTATGGCTGACAATCGTCCTCACGTTTTCTTAAATTGACATCGTTCTCGTATATAAACCCATATCTCTCCCTATATATATATACATATATATAGGATTTTTCATGCAATCGTTGATCTTTGTGCGAGTATCCAACGAAATTCAGTGAATGAACCAATATGGGAAAACAAACCCAATTCATTCATTTTAATCTAGTCTCGAGGTCATTACTTCATAATAACAACCCCTTTCGATTAACACATTTAACTTTGTCTCTTCATAATTAGTTACAACATTTAACTTTTGGTGATTAACTAAGGATGAGAAAATTTTGGAATTATGTTTTTACTTATTTGTGAAATATTGTTGAATAATTCCAGATTGAAGGAGTGATAAAAGATTTTTTTTTTTTAAAAGTCATCTTTTTAATTCAAGAGTGTATGTGAGACATGTTAACAATATTTTATTAGTTTTAATGATTCGTGGACCAATTCGTCATAATTAACTCGTTACAAGAAAATTGCTTTTACATGACATCAAAAATCTTAAATTGGATGCCTTAATAATTTTGCATCATGCATATATAGAAGTGTTCTAATAAATTATTATAATGATTTTTGTGTGCTTTAACCAGTTTTACCACACTTTCAAAAATAAAATGCAACATTAGTTTTTTATAGGACAATTTTGGAGTGTCTCTATGAACAAATGTTTTTATATTACACTTCTCCAAAGAAAAAGGTTTAATAAAACCCACTCTCAGTTTAAATAATTAAGTCTTTAAATTATTTTTTGAATTAAAAATTCATTAAACCTTTTCATTTTGAATAACCAAGTTATTGAACTATTTTTTTTTTATAAAAATCATTAAACTTTTTCATTTAAATAAATAAGTTACCTAACATTTTTTTCCAACAAAAATAAACATCGAACTTTTAGCTATTTATTACTTACATTTTTATAAACCAAACTAATTTAGTTTATTTTACTTAAAAACATTATTATTCCTATATAGGCAGTTTTTTATTTGTGTTAAAAGGACATAGACAATCGATTCTTAAAAGTTCAATGGTTTATTTATTCAAAAAAAATATTATTGTTTAAATTGAGAAAGTTAAATGGTTTTTCATTCAAAAAAATCGTTTGAGGCTTTACAATTTAAAATGAAAAGGTTTAATAGTTTTTTCATTAAAAAAATAATTTAGAGACTTAATCATTTAAGATGTAATTGTTTTTTTGCTTTTTTTTTCAAACTTTTCCTCATCTCCAAATTATGTTATATTAGAAGTTATAGGACATTTTATTGTTAAAAGTGTTTAAAAAACTTGTTAAAACGTCCACTAATATTATATAAACGTATTATGGTACTTTTACATAGAAAGCATAATTGTCTATCACAATATTAAACATTTGTATATTTTAATTTTGATGTCCTTGATTTTGTTGTAATAACTATATATTCACGACTTTATTGAAACAATTGAAACTTTCGTACTAAACCTACGTATCATGAAATACTCAAGGGATGAAATTCGTAATTTACTTGAAATAGTTGGGAAATAGCGCGGAATGCACTCATTGGTCAAATAGTGTTTATACTCACTATGGCATATAATTATATTTATCTACACAAATAGTTTATTCCTTTGTACGACATCACACACAATCAACCTTTTCAACGAAATTACAATAGTAGACTTTATGCAATATTGCCCACATTTATAGTAGTTATCACAACACACACATATACATACATGCACACACACATATATATATATATATATATATATCTATACATATTCTCTCTACCCGAATTAACTTCCATTAGAACATAAGTATTGTAGACAAGAATTGAGAAAGAAGTGCATGAAGATCCTTGGAGTTTTAAATCTTCTATCGTTCATGGCTAGATTTATCTCAGTCTTGACTAGATTTATTTCATTCTTTTCTTCTTCACGTAATCACCAAAAAACTTTTGTTCTGTTTCCCAGATCCATATATGAGGTAAAACCAACTTATGTTCTGGTGATGTTTTTGGCGCTTACCTTTTTCATTGTCGCTGTTTTCTTTAAAAGTTCGTTGAAGCCATCCGATGAAAGTAAAGATTTTCATACTCGTTTTATTTCTTTTCTTCCTTTATTAGAAGAATACCCATTATCTTACAAAGTTGATGAAGAGCTACTCAATGAAACATATAGGTTCACTAATATTATTGATGAAACGTATAGCCTCACTAAGGTCATAGAGGAAAATGACCAAGAGTTCATCCCTCGTGTAGTTCACTTAGAATTAATCAAGGGTGCCACTGGAAGTCATGCAGATTACAAAGATCTCATACCAGTATCAGTTAATGTGGAAGTGATCGAGGGTTCAATTAAGACCAATGATGAGATTGAAGAGTTCCATGGGTATGATGGCTATGACGAGGATAACGATGATGATGAATGTGATGAAGATGATGTCGATAGCGATTATGAGAATGATGGTAACGATCACGATGATCTTAAAATTAGGATAGACGAATTCATAGCAAAACACATTAGAAAATGGAAGGAGGAGATGGTCCATGACAAGCTTCTTTACTTAGAATACTAGCAAAACAAATTAAGGGTTTGATCAATGTATTGTAAATATGCTATTTTCTATCTCTTTTCCCTTTGTTTTTTGTGTAGAGGGTAAAGGGTTCAAAGCTTGTAATGTCTTGTTTAATTTTTTTCAAGATTCAAGATGGAATTATCTTTGATATGTAATATATATAGATCTGTAGGATAATGTTTGTGAATAATAAATAAAACCCATTGTGTAATATATAGTTATATCCTCTTTCTCAAAATGTTTGTCTTTAAACCAATATTAATTTTAGCATCTATATTTATCTAATATATTCTTTTTCTATAAAGTTTATAGAATATATTCAATGATTTTTCCATACATATAAGCTATAACATAGTGTTTATTCGACATTAATTAATTTATCTGTTTACATCTGATTTAAGTTCATATGTTTTTCTTCAAAGAATATATTTAATGATTTTCACATACTTATAAGTCATTACGTAGTGTTAATCTGACATTAATTAATGCATCTGTTTACATCCAATTTCTTCCAATTAATTTCATATGTTTTTCTTTATATAATTCTACGTTGGTTCTAATGTAACTTTCGTTTGCCGTCAAAAGAAAATATATCATCAAAATTATATTTAAGTATTTAATTGAAATTGAAAGTTCGATAATTATATAATTTTTAGTAACAATGATGTGATCATTTTGTTTAAAATAGCACAAAAAATCATTTACAACCAATTGATTTTGACTTTTAATCAAATATCTATTATGGAATGAAACTCACCTATTTAATTCAAGTTGTAAATATTAAACATGAAGAAATTTTGAATAACACAAACATTACTTCTACTATTTCACGATGCTCATTATACGACCCTGAGAACAAATGTTGTAACAAAGTGAATAAATTATAATTCATGAACACATAAGATTTTATTTGAATGTCTGAAATGACTAAGGAGCATCAAATTCGCATGTACATATATGTGACATGTTAATAAGAAAGTCAAACAAAAAAGTATTAGAAAAATGCGTACCATATTGATTTTTATTTCATTCATGGCTTTCTGTTTACTTCATAGCAGGGACGAGCCTAGAGATTTTTATTAACGGTGACACTATTTAACTATAAGAAACATTTGTAGAGATATTTTTTATTAAGTCAATATTGATTTAGTGATTGGTTTCCTCGATTTTTAAATGAAAAGTCTCGTGTTCAACTTTTGCTATTACAATTTTGTAAGAAAAACATAATAAATATGATATTAAAAGCTAAAAACTAAAAAAATAACTCAAACAAGATTTGTACCTATGACCTCCTCTTTAAAAAGCAAGGAACTAACCAACTCAGCCAAATAGCATTTGTGTGTGTATTGCAGTTTAAAAATACATATGGTGGCACACAACAAATTAATACGATTGCACTTTCACGACCTTTACACTGCGACGGAGGAACGATATGGTGACACGTGCCATCGTGTCCGTCCTTGCTTCATAGATTCTGAATTTTGCCTTGTTAACGAAACTTCATAACTTTATAAAATTATCTTGATATGTGTTCATGGAGAATCATGTGTTGTACTCTTGTGTTTGATGTGTTCATGCTTATGGACAATCATATTTTTTATTATTGTTCAAGAGGTCACGATCAATCGTATCATATACTGCTTGTTTGGTAGACTTTAAGGAAAAACATATGTATTTGTTATGAAATGATATACACATAAGGTAATTAACATATGGATACTTAGATAATTAATATTTATGAGATATGATGCTCATTGCTCTATTTCATAAGTACATTCAAGAATCAAGAAAATGAAGATCCGATGTTACAAAAATGACGCATTCAATGTTTTGTTTCGATTATTTGAACATTAGGACCAAATGAACGGAACGTCTACAATGAATATGACCATTGAAAAATGATATGTTAACGAAAATTTGTTAATTTTAATAATTCACGGGTCAAATAGTACAAATTAACTATTGATGACTTTTGTTGAAACAATTGAAACCTTCAAGCTAAAGCTACACAATACGAAATAGTGGAGGGATGAATTTTTTTGTAACTTTCTTTGAAAATATGAGCAGCAACCAGGAAACATTCATTAGTCAAAAAGTGTTTAAGATGAATGACATGTACACTAATAATTTATTCCTTAATTTGGTATTTAACTAAATTAATGTCACATTCAATCAACCATTTCAATGAAACATCACAAGTAGACTTCATTCAAATATTTATATCTATTTGATACCATAACTTCAACATGCACTTCTTTATAATAGATTAGTTAATGGAAATATGATTAATTTATCCTTTATCAAATTCAACATCATTATATCATACATACATCAATCATATATCTTGACATGTAAGTAAATAAGCTTATATGTATACATGAAAATAATCAAATGTTAACTATAAAAATGCTACAAACTAGGGGAAAATGATATAAAAGATATATTTTACATGATTTTTCTTTTTCAAACATATGTTTTTTCCATAATGTGAAAAAAATACTGTGATACTGTGAAATGAATCAAAGACATATTTTAAATATATGGTTTCACAATATAAAATAAATACATGTGATGATGTGAAAAAATACATTACAAAACAAGTATATATGAAGTAATAATACTCAAATTCTATTAACTAGACGAAGAAAACAATGAGAAATACTATATAGGGTAAGATTTAAGGAAAAACCTCAAAAAAAAAAAAAAAAAACAGTAAAATCAAAAAACAAGGAAAACATCCTTATAGCCCTCTATTTGAACCGTGTGTATTTATGCATAGAAATAATTTGTCACATGCACACGTCAGGGAACCAGTCCACCGGCCCCCGTCGGGAATGGCGATTGCCCGATAAACGTGTTCCCGGGGATGGGGACGGGTATTGCACTCCTTGTCCCGCACCGCACCGCACGGCACCGTACCGTATATATATTATTTATTTACATAAATTATATATTATTTTTCTATTATATTGGTCTATGGTTGTTTCTATTCGATATATTATGAATATTACTTTGTACGTTTTGGTACGTTTGTCGTTAAAAATAATATTTGAATTTAATTTTTTTTCATTTTATGTTTATAAATTATTATACGTTTACATCTATAAATTATTATACAATATATTTTTAATTTTTATGAATATGTGAGATTTAATTTTTTCGACGGATTTAAAAAATTATACTTTTTAATTAAAATTTTAAAATCAGCCGGAAATATTTTTAACTTTCTAGAAAATAAATTTATTTTTTCCGGCGGATTTTAAAAAATATTTTTTTTAACTAAAAATTTAAAATCCACCGGAAATATTTTTGATTTTCTAGAAAATAGATTAATTTTTCTGGCGGATTTCCGGCGGAATTAAAAAAAATTAATTAACTTTTTAAAATCCGCCGGAAATATTTTTAATTTTCTATAAAATACATTAATTTTTCCGACGGATTTAAAAAAAAATTATTTTTTAGTTAATTTTTTAAAATCCCTCAGAAATATTTTTAATTTCTAGAAAATACATTAATTTTTCCAGCGGATTTCCGACAGATTTAAAAAATATATTTTTAATTAATTTTTTAAAATCCACCGGAAATATTATTAATTTTCTAGAAAATATATTAAATTTTCCGGCAAATAATTAATTAAAATCCATCGAAAATCTGCCGGAAAATATATATTATTTGATGGGGTTCCAATTAGTTGCATTAGCGATTCTTCGATGGGTTTCCGATTAGACCCTAATTGGTTTGCATCTTGATTCATTATTTGATCTCCACATGGTCTAAATTTTGAATCTTGACCACTATTTAGCAGCATATTATGTCTCTTTTCGATCGTCCTCTCCCTTCTCTCTCTCTCTCTCTCCCTCTCTCTCTCTCTCTCTCTCTTACCTTTTCTCGTGTTGCTTTAGCAAGAGGGTGATGAAGATTTGCACTTCTCCTAACTCGATTAACTTTTTTCCTTCGGCTTTTTGCCGCATCTAGAGGAAGACTTTGCCTTATTCTTTGCGGTTGTTTGATCGTCTCCAGTCTTCACCACGGACCGATCACCGTTTCGGACAAAACTTTGCATTTCGAAGTAGAAGAGTCCCTGTTCGATAAGTCATAAAACTGCACCCTCGGTCGGGAAGGAGTTCTTGAATGGCACCTTTAGATTTCGTGATCAGCCAGTCGACCGTCACTACTAGAAAAAAGAGCAATTCTGGCAGATATTTCTCGCGAAAAAATCCGCCAGACGGATTTCCGACGGATGTTAATTTAGTCAAACAACGTTGACTTCTGCCGGAAATATTTTTAAAATAAAAAAAAACTAATAATCAATAAACTTTTCTGGCGGATTTTTGACGAATTTCTGGCGGAGTCTAATTATTTTTTTAATTTATTAATTTTATATAATTAATTAACATTTTTCGGCGGATTTCCGCCAGATTTAAAAAATTAATAATATATATATATATATATATATATTTTTTAAATCCGTCCAAAATCCGTCGAAAATATTTTCTATAGAGGTATTGACATATATACTGATAGTGAAAGAAATAAAGGTTATCTAAGTGCCGTCTATTGCCTTAGTTTTCTTAATAGTCAAGAATCAAGAGTGCATTTATTAATAATGGAGACAAAGAGCTATTTTCTCCTTTCTCCCTTACCTTTTTGTGTAAAAGTTGGGCAAGTTTTTTTGGTGAAGAAGAAGAGAGTAAGTAGTTTCATAATAATCTTTGAGTGGATAGGAAGCACTTCTTGTTGTGCCACTTCACGTGAGTGATAGCAGCATCTTGTTTGTGTGTGCGGGCGGACGGGCAGGTGTGTGTGCGTGTGTTCATATGATACGGACCAAAGCGAGGGTTAGACTTATCAGCGGCCCAAAGGAGCCAAATTAAGTCAAGGGGGTTGATTTATAATCTCTAAACTACTCTTTTTATTAGGATAATTATTATTTTTTGTTTCGATAATTATCATATTAGGAGGAAGGTATCGTTCCCTATATAAGGGCCAATCACCTTAGAGGTTTTATTTTGTAACGTGCGTTTTTTTCTTCAATAAAGTTTAATATCACTTGCAATCATATATGTTGTTCTATATCGTGAAACAATGCATATAATAGTAAAGTGTTGTTTCTTATAAACGGCTTTACTTTTCGATTCAAAGTTTCGTAGGGTTCTCACTTGCAATTTATATGCACAAATAATCAAACTCAAAACTGTTGTAAATCAAATCGCACAAAAATGACATAATAATAACTCGAATGCTAAATTTTTTTCAGCATTTTAGAAGCGATTTATACAATGCTAATTAACATCGAAAACTGTAGTCTACCAAGAGAATGGCAAGTTTTTTTTAAATTTAAATAAAACATTGCCTCAAATCAAGCGAGCGTTTGCGGAGGCTAACATAGCATCGACCTAATCACATATTACGTAGTTTTTAGTTGCGCCAGCTGTTTTGCCTCTTTGCCTCGAAGGAGGACCCGTCATTGAGCATATCTTGAGCGTCGGTTTCCATTCCAAGTTTTGAGAGAGCGAGGGCCTGCATGTAAAAGGCGGTTGGCCATTCGGGCAAGCATACTTGAGCTTGCATAGCGTCACGCAATGCAAGCTCTGGTTGTCCGAGCATCAAGTATGCGAGGGCCCGCCGCACGAATATGGTGCCCGAAGGGACTGACATCATTGTAACCAACTGCATTTTTCAAAGAAAGCAGAAATTGCAACAATACTGTAAGTAATCAAGCATAAGCGAAGCTATCGAACTGATGGTCACACTCGTTGAGAGGCAGCATGCTGGTCAACTATAAGGGTCCTTTTGGTTTCATGGAACATTTTTGAAGGATTTGGATTTCGGAGGATTTGGAATTTTTAGGGTCCATTTGGTTTATAGGAATTAAATCGATTGGCTTTCATGTAGGGATTTGGATTTGGGAGGATTTAGAATCCTTTTGTGTGTTTGGCTTGTAGGATCCCGAATGGATTTGAATTCCCGTAATTTATAAAAAAACTATTAAAATTATAAAAATAACTAAATTACCTTTTATGTAACTTATTGTTAAAAAATAAATGTTTTTAACATATTTTCAAACATTGTTACATAGAAATCCAAGGAAATCCCTTGAAATCCTAACCATCTCCTTGGGATTTAAAAATCCTATGCTTGAGGGATTTCAAATCTGGACAATCTTGCAAACCAAACACGGGATTGGAATGGATTTGAAATCCACATCCCCCCAAATCCATTCCATTTCATTCCAGCAAACCAAACGGGTTAATGTGTTTGGTTTGTCGGATTTGGAATAAAATTTCATTCCATTCTTGATAAAAGTATTTAAATTACATTTTTGTTAATTGATTATTACCAAACAATAGCATTTTAACATGTTTTAGAACATTATTACCAATAAATCCTCTGAAATCCTGCAAACTACCAACTACCCCATGGGATTTTAAATCCCATGTTTGTGGGATTTCAATTCCTAACTTTCTTCTAAAGGGATTGCGATGGAATCCAATTCCAAAACCCTCCAAACACCACAAACCAATCCGGTAATAAGGGTGTGTTTGGTTTGCAAATGGTATTGGATAGGACTGAAGGGACAAGTGAGGTTGGTTGGCCAATGAAAGAATTGTGGAGAATTTAGGGTTTTGATTTCACATGGGTAGTTTAGGAAATTACCAATCTTGTTTCATCTCACTGATTATTGTTCCACGTATTTAGATGGGAAAAAGACTTTCATTTTGCAATTTTATGTCACAGGGAACCCCTGTTTTCTTCCTAGACCTCAACCACTGCTCTAAATCTATGCATCTAAGCTTCAATGTATATGAATCTATGAGTAAATGAAAGAAATACCTTTGAATAGTATTCAACCGCACCATTGAAATCTTTGTCCCTAAATGCAATATCTCCAAACTTCTTCGTATTTAGCATATCTTGCACTTGTTGGGTCCATTCTTGAAACGATAGCTTCATAAAAGATGACAATACCCGAAACAAACAATGAAGCACGATTAAAGAAATAGTCATGAAACAAATTAGTATGCCCACATGATCCATGTTGAGACTAGAAAAATGGGCTATTTATCCAAAGGACCCAAATAGGAAAACAAGTCAGGTAATTTGTAATCTTTTCGAAACATGCTAATTCAGGTAATCAAACAACTTGGGCAGAATATAGGACGAAAGAGTTAAGCACACCTCATTTTCAGCCCCCTCTTCATCTCTATATCCCGTTTTTAGCAAAATGTCATGCACTGCAGTAAGATCCATTCGAGCACACGCCTTGCCAAGAGGAGAAAGTAAGGTTGGAACAACCGCCGGAGTCTTTGTCAAACCCATCAACACATGTGATGCAACCTACAGAATGAAAAAAAAACGACCAAAAACAACTTAACAAGGTTCATATGTTTTCCAACATATACAACAGCATTCAGCAACCTTGGATTTTTATAGAAGATAAAAGAGTGACGGTTTCACCTCTTTCTGCTTTTGAAGGGGTGCCACTGCTGTAAGAAGAAATTTGACATCTGGACGATCTCTACCCTCGTACTGAAGACATTTCGAAGCAAGTTCCACCATTGCGGTTGCATCTTCATCAGCATATTGTCCTTCCAAGGATGAATCCATCAGCAGCAAAACATTTTTCCCCCGTATTAAATCCAATGCCTACAGAAGATAAAACAAGAAAATGATTCAACTTTGCAACACTTCTTTAGAATCAGACTGCAGATTAGGATAGAACAAGGTTAATGCTGGTTTGTTCATCTTGGCATGGATATGTGATGCACAAATGTGATATATATATATATAGGGGTGGGTTCAAATGTATATATATACATTTTGGTTCAAATGTGTATATATATATACACATTTTGGTTCAAATGTTCCTCTATATATATATATAGGATCAAGTTCAAACGTGAACTCAATTTTGGTTGTGAACGTGAGGACAAATCTCAGCCACACATTTTTGGTTACGGTGGATGCGATCATGGAGGATTGACGCGATTCATGGGAGGGTGGAGATTATTAAAGGAGGGGACCCGGTCAAAGCCGCCCTTTATCGACCGGATGAGTGGTTGAGATTCGTCCTCATGTTCACAACCAAAATTGAGTTCACATTTGAACTTTCCTCTCTCTCTCTCTCTCTCTCTCTCTCTCTCTTATATATATATATATATATAATCACAGATTATGACGTTTTTTTCATCATAAGGAGGAATATGGACGAACGAGAAGTAGCTATCAGAAACTTGTGTAGAAGTATATGGAAAATCTGCAAGAGAAGGCATGTAAAAGAATGTATGTTACATGGCTTGGAGGGATATGCTTTCCGCTCAAAAGATCCAGCAGAACAGTTCCGTAACTGTAAATCACACTCTCTGGAATTACCCTGCCTGCAATAGATAGAAGCAAATGCCATTGAAATCCATACAAATTATTTTAAGGCATACATCCAACAATACAAAAGAGATCCGAAAAACTGCAGCTCCTTGGAATATTCTTCTCAACAATGTAAACTAAATCTCACATCCACAATACTCCCCATATTAATGTTTAGAAACATCCTTCATATATCTAGTAATAAACCATCAAACTTAACCCAAGTCCATACAACACGGCATAGTTCAGAAAGAGATCTGGTACAAGATTCATGATCTGCTTCTTGTTATGCAAGCTAAAGTTTAGTACTCTTTGAATTTCAAACCTCTAGATCTCTATACCACGATTTATGTTGATTGCTGATATTTTATAGAGTAACCTAATGATAATGTTCGGTTAAAATGGAAGATGTAGATGGCCCACCACCTATATCGTCACCAGTTTCTTCACCACTGAACTATCAGACAATGACTACATGGGATTGTATCAAAATGGCAGACCAAACAAATAGCTAATTTCACTGCCTTGGCACCAAAGTTCTAACTTTTCACGTCACTTCTGATTCTAACTTCGCAAGTAAAGCCAATTACTTTGAATGTCCCCATTACAAAGATAAACCACTCTTATACATCATCCATGGCCTAATTTAGCATGTGAACTATAAATAAGTAGTAACAAAAAGAAATTTGAAAGTTATTTGGCATTAAGTGAATGGAAAATGCATCATGAAAGGACTTACATTAAACTATAGTAATAGAGATGAATTTATCACGGTTTACTATATATAGTTGATTAAAGGAAGAAGTATACAGGAAACATATGAGTTAATATATAATCTTCAATTATCAAGATTTGTAATGATTCCTTATGGGTTGAATCTTCAGAAGCTGGATATGGGTCAGTCTCTTATTGCATCACTTGATGAGGCATAGTCATATAGAATTTATTTATGCTTGTGCTTGTGAAGGTAAGTACAAACCAATGTAAAGAAGGAACAAATGAATACTTAGGTCTTGAAGTCATTTCAAATTTTATTTAACTTTTATTAATGGTAGGAAGTATAGAAAAAAAAAACGAGTCCATTGAGAAACTAATGGTTTGCTTCTGACACATACAAGGCATGTTTCATCCTGGGTTTCCTATTGGCTGATTAGCTGCATTGCTTGAAGTAAGTGTCAATATTACCACTTTCTAAGCAAGCATCATAATCTCACGTTTCCTAATTTGTATGCCAGGCAACTCCTAGAATCACGATCACACTTTAAGAAGAAAAATGTTACATTGTAGGTCTATCTAGGAGCTTAATGTGGATAACAACATTTAGCAATGTTATACATTTTGTGGGCAAGCAGTTGCTTTTCAGAATACTGCACAACTGTATCTTCTCTTTGAGAGTTTTGGGTGGTTATGGTTTATGTAGGACTATCTTTATCTCCGCAAATCACAGTGCAGAACATTTATTTTGCATTATTTCATAGGTCATTGAGAAATTTTAAGTGAACCTTAGTCCCTTGGGGTGATCAGCTACAAAGTCATAACTGTATACCACACTGCTACATATATGTATGATTGTATGTATATGTATGTATTTATTAAGCACCAGAGCGAAGGCTTCAAGAACCAAGATTCCTAGAAGAGATGCAAGAAACTCAGAAATGAAGACCTGAGTGCTGTATTAAATATTTTGTGAAGTTGACAGGACTTTTGACAGCATCCCACTTGCCCAAAATTGGATATAGAGTTTCTAATGCATTATGGTAGTGCACAAAGAGAAACTTGCCTAAAGGGTGATACACTACCCAAAGGCTCCTTGGCTTTGTTGGGCTTGGATATTGGAAGGCCTTGTACACAGTTTTTCCCTTAATTTTGCAAAGAAGCTGTTTCGGTGATTCAAAACATGACCTTCTAGTCACAAAGGGAGTAACCTTACTGGTTTCTCCAAGGCTCACCCCTAAAGAAAAGCTTCTGTGGGGCTTCAAAAACGATATGCTAAATCTTCCACAAGAGAAACAAATGCTAAGCATGGAAGTGTATTACAAAATTCTATAAGGTATACCTGTGCGCAAAAATTCAGGAGGAGTGTATGCAAGATTAGTGCTATAGCTCTTCCCATCTCGACTGTTCTTCATCAATCCAAAACTAGATAAGCAGGGATCACCGTCCTGAAGTACAAAAGCAACTCTAATTCAAATGAGGTCTAGTAAGTTCACTTTCGATTAACATCACATGGTGAGACAAATATCAGAAACACCTTGTGTTCAAGATGATAACCATTGCGGTTTTCCTTTTCTGAGCAAACAAAAGATGATATGACTCCCCTACCCGTTTTTCTGAGGTCTCAAGATGAACTAGGCTTCTGACAACAATTCTACTGCTCTGCTTGAGACCTCACTCCATTCGACCCGAAATTAAACTTTGAATACATATTGATATTTAACTTGTAAAAACAAAAGGGACCAAATTATATTTTATTAACAAGTATAGTAGAAAAGTGACTGATGGTTGGAAAAATAAAACCTTAAATAAACATAATATACCAACTAATGTCATGTGTGCCCAAATCCTAACACCCCTACTTGGGATGCGCATGTTTGATATTTATTCCCCAACTTGGGGATGCTTAAAGTATACAATCAATACTATCACAGTATCATATTTACCTAATGCTCCTTGATATGGAGCATTACTATCAAATATATCAACCGCTGATATATAGGATCAATCCAAGTCCTTGAAGCGGTTGATCAATATGTCAGCATCTAGCTCCAGAGCATATGTAAGCTTATTGGATGAAGGCTAATATTCATTACATTTACACCAATATTTAGACAAAAAGACACATGATTACATTCACTTAGTTTACAAGGCTCATAAAACAAAGTAGAGGCAAAATTGAACCCAAGGTGGATGCTTCTCATGAGCCTCACATTGAGTTGGATTTACTCATGTAACCAAGTAATTGTTGTCTTGGCTAAGCCCCTCGCACAACCCAATTGGTCCTATAGCTAGTAAGTCAGACATATATATACACACATACATATTCTTTGACATAAGGAGTGCTTTCATATAGGATCTTCATATCGTCTTATTTAGGCTTATGTATCTCAGCATATAGTTCCCACGAACACACACATGTACATGCATATGTAAATACATAACTATATATATAACAAATATATTAATGTATGTACTTTCTGTTTTTATCTCTTTCTCATATGAGTTTTGCAGAGTAAGATGAGGCTAAGGTTTCCATAACAAAAGTTGTGGCTTTAATACCATGCAAAATATATAGGAACAAACTGATACTCATTAATGAGAAGAAGAAAAAATATATTGTAAATAAACATAAGATAAATACTAATATCCCATATAGTGAACATTGCTAGAAAATGCTACCTATCAAATGATGTGTTAACCATATAACTTCAAGTAAATTTTTACCTGAGATATAGAGTTGTGATTAAACATGTACCTCATCAAAGAGGACCCTATAGGCATTCAGATCATGATAGATTTTCCGATTTTCTGCATTGCAATGCTCAAGTGCTTGTGCAATATGGTATGCAACTCTAACACGCATTTCCCATGGCAAAGGCTGTTTATCCCCTATACCAACAGTCAGCTTATTAAACACCATAGTAATATGTCCATATAACAATCAAAGGAACCTAAATCATCCACAATGTCTAAAAGCAAAAACTAAAACTGATTAGGAATGGAACTCATTAAACAACACGACATACGTCCTATTGCAACAACCGAGACTTACCAAACGAGATAAATATGTTTCATGCTTCCATAATTATATATATTTTCTTTATTACTCCAGAACAATTGGTTTCAAAATCTCTAAACATCCATATTACATACACATTGATGCTTCTCCAGACAATAGCTTAGTTTCAACAGAAACTCTACATGGTTTGTTTGCACAAGGCCCCTATAAATGAATTTGAAACCTACCATACATAGAATGCTCTGTCTCATCTAAGATGAAGAATTATGATCTTTAAACTGCAGGATGTAAATAAATATGAGCTTTAGCCTAGGTAACTTTGTTGTCATGAATATACATAAACAAAGCAGTGGTTGTGTACTGGTAAGTGATGTGCATCCAAGGTCACATTCAATGATTTTGGGATGGTAGAATCAGACATTGAGATTCATCATCTCTTGTTTTACTTAATACTAATGGATGACAGAAGTATGTCACATACATGTGATCATGAAGCATAATGCATGATAATATATCAGCATAGGAGTTTTGCAACAGTGACAGGATTTAGAGTTGGTGGAATTGTCATTGTGTCCGGTTGATAAAGCTTAACTGAGATGGCATGCCACAACCATCGGCAGGATGTACTATTACCTAGATAGAAGTACATGCTTTGCTAGTCAAGGATAAGGTGTGGATTGTGAGCAATCATCACCTTTGACTATAAATGTTACTTTGTGAACTTGTGGAGCAAAAATAGATCAACTAGTTCAGTTAGCAAATCAGCCTACTTTTGCTCTATTTGTTGTATACGACATCAAAACCATGAGCTATTCCTATGATAAGCCAATCCTGTCCATGAGCTATTCATATGATAAAGCACGTCATGCTGTTTTTTCCAGAAACGGAGTAGAATCATTGTGTTAAAAGGCATAACACGGTTATAACAATTTACATCTGGATGATGCATTTGAAATAATCGGAAGGGCAAATTAGTCTATAAAAGTTTGTTAGCATCGGAAGTAAAGGATGACTTGGAGTTCATACAGTGAAATAGATGCTTCGAGAGTGTATCGTTGGGCATGTATTCAGCCACTAAAAGACGCTCGTCTCCTTCTGCACAACATCCAATTAGATTCACTAATCTATCATGCCGAACCTTGCCAACTCCAGCAGCTTCTGCCTATAAAAGAATGTCCATTAAAAGTAACATAAGAATTAAATGTGTAGCCTACTAAAACAGAGCACGAGTTCAAATCATGTCGCAAAGTAAACTAACTAAGCAAACAGTAAAGCGAGGGCATGTTTTGGTTCATATTAAGGAATGGGAATGCAGTAGAAGGGAATAGAAATGAGCGCTGCATTGATGTTGTTTGGTTAAATCAATATAATCAACGAAAAAAGGAAGCATAGAAGTTTGTAAGTTTTAAAGCAGCTTCCCGTAAAAATATCTTTCGGAAGCTCTACGTAACTCAAAATAGCAACTTCTTTGGTAAGTCATAAAGCACTTCCCATAAAAAATCCAAAACACCACAAAAAACCATCTTTCCTATAAAAGAATCATTCTAACTTCCCTATTAAAGTTTCTAAACCTACATTTCATTAGAAAAATCCCACTTTTCAGGTATAAGCAAAAATGCAGGTTTTAGGGAACAAAATGTAATTAATTTGTAATGTTGTGGATTTAGCTAGACAGGGTTGTCTACTTGTCCTTACAAAAGGCTACCAAATTCCTTAAAGTAGCAACTTTTTGAGTAAATCTAACTTGATTTATTTCAATCAAAAGCAACAGAAAAGAAATCATCATATCACTTAATTCACTTTTCTAAAAACAACAACTTTTCCATGGTAAACTCATAATAATAGATACGGACAAGTGCTAGATTTTACCTTTATACAAATTTAACAAGAGAAAACACAAAAAAAAAAATGAAAAATCAAAACAAACAACAGAATCTCCAAAAATAAAGATTACCACAAATTGCTGTGGATCGGGCCAAGAGAGCTTAGAGAACCGCTTAATCGCAACGACTCTATTGCTACGAAGCTTCCCTCTATAAACCACATTGGGAGCTTTCTCTCCGCTTTCCGATACTATAAGGTCACTACTGAAGCCATTGGTAGCAGCTCGAAGCTCCGTAAGCTCAAACTCCTTGAATGCAGGGACTGCTTGCTCTTGTTCTTGTTGACCTAATCCTTGTTGCTCTCCATCACCTTATTTTTCATCAAATCCAAAAAACATTAAACATCCAACCAATCAGCAATCCATAATCAAAATTGAAGGCAATACTTCTCCGAAATATATTCTAACTATACCCAAAATGTTATTGTGTGTATCCAACTAAAAAAAGATGTTACTGAGTATATCAAACATTATTTTTCCGCTTATTGATTGTATCAAACATTATTTTTGAGCTTATTGTGAATACACAATAACACAATAAGCTAAAAAATAATGTTTGATATAGTCAATGACATTTTTTTAACATTTTGAGTATAGTTGAATATATTTTGGGAGGGTATACACAAAATTGAAATTACTTCAAATACTAGATATATTTAGTTAAAGTATGTTCCATTGGAGATAAGTAAGAGAAAGTTTGAGAGCTTATAGTGATATTTATAAAGGTACCTGGATCTGGTTTGGATTGAGGAACCTGGTCAGGAGATTGAACATTGGCAGTTTTGGACTGAAAACAGCCCATTGTGATGATTCAATCACATAAAAATTCTAGGAAAAAAAGTGATGTGATATGGTGGTGGTGGTGGTGATGATGGAAATGAAAACCCTAGAAATTTTGAATGAGGTTGATGGAGAGTGTGATGAACTGAACCTTTTTTTTTATTTTTTTTTGTTAGTGGGGGAGCAAAGCAAAGGAAATACAGGTGGAGTGGAGGAGAGAGAGTAGTTTATGATTGGGGGGAGAAAGAGAGAAGAGAGAGAAATATGAACATGTGAAGAGCACAGTAGGAAGGTCAACTTTAGTTGACTATCAATGTCACCATCTTCTTCTTCTTCACCCATTCTCAAAACCACAAAACACGACAAAACGTAGGGTTGTCTATTCACACCATAGCTTATTTGGTAAATATTTATGTGTCTAACGTTTTAAAACTTAGGTTGGAGGTACTGAGGGTCAGAAATGACAATGATAATGAAAACTGTTGTTTGGTTTGATATTATATAATGGAATCATTCATGCAGATTCATTAATTTTCATTCTTGATCAAATTGGAGGGAATGAAATTTTTATTTTTACTTGGTTCTTTTTTCATGCATTGTTTTATCTATGGATGTTAAATGAAACATCTTTTGTATTTTCAAGTTGGGAAAACATATTTTTTTAATATGAAGCTATTTTTCATTGATTATATTGGGTTAACCAAACAGCATCAATGCAATGCTCATTCCTATTCCCATTCTCCTGCATTCCCATTTTCATTTTCATTCTCATTCCCTGAAATGAACCAAACGCATATTAAGGGGGTGTTTGGTTGGGGGTATTGAACAGTCAGGAATGGGAATGATAATGAAAACTGCTGTTTGGTTTGATATTATATAATGGAATCATTCCTGCAGATCCATTAATTTCCATTCCTGACCAAATTGGGGGAAATGAAATTTTTATTTCTACTTGGTTCTTTTTTCCACCCATTGTTCCATCTATGGATGTTAAATGAAATATCTTTTGTATTTTCAAGTTGAAAAAATATATTTTTTCAATTTGAAGCAATTTTTCATTGATTATAGTGGGTTAACCAAACAACGTCAATGCAATGCTCATTCCTATTCCCATTCTCCTGCATTCCCATTTTCATTTTCATTCTCATTCTTTGAAATGAACCAAACGCCCTTAATTTTATCGTTTAAGATTCTAGTTTGTCAAAACGAAATCCTAAGCAACAATTTATTCAAGTATTCAATAAGTAAACCTTTATTGAGCAAGAGTTATGACTTTCTATTTATCGGAGAAGATCTTTTATAATTTTATCGTTATTACCGTTCTTAGAGGATAGAGGTGGCAAAAAGTCATGTTCGGGACCGATTGGCTTGTCGTAACCTGTCCCGGCATAGATGGGCCCCAACCAAAATAGCTAGCCCAGTTAAGTTTTATAAAGCCCGGTTATGAAGATTACGTGCCTGGGTGTGGGTGGGTTAGGATCAAATTGATGGTCCCTCTATATTTATTTACTTTTTAATTTTGTAGCACATAAAAATACCTTTTTAAAGAAATTAACCAACTAAATAGACTAAACAAATATATATATATATATATTTATTATAATTTGGTCATTCAAATACATTAAAAAGAATATGTTTTTGTTATAAACAATTTGTTCAATATAATATGCTTTAAAATGTCTCATTTAGTCAATCAAATACACTAAAAAAATACATTTTTATATTATTATACAATTTACAAAATACACTTAAAAATACATTTCGGTCTTCAATCAAATACATTTATAAATATACATAAAATATATTTAAAGATAAATTTTAAATAAAATATCAAACTAATCTCGGTTAAACCGGACAAACCTTGATTTCGCCTAAAAGTGTAATTGGTCCTTAACCAGCGGTTCCAAACTAGTCCCAAATAGTCTCATTCCTCCACGGTCCTAGGCAATTCATTCACCTTTCATGTGTTTGTTTTACAATGTGACACTCTTTTATGTGTACCTTTTGTTTCACAAATACGTAAAAAATATGCATATTGTGAACCAAGTACATATGAAGAAGCAAACACATTGTGCAACAAATATATGTTAACTAATATGCTAAATAGAAAAATCATATGAAAGAACACATGATACACTAGTTTTCAAGGTTATCATGATATACATCTAATATACAACTTAGAAACTCATAAAACATGAAATCTGAATCGAATTATACAGAATAAACCGACACAAAACAAAATTACTTATTAAAATACTCAATAACCTAAAATGTTTTACGCCTCATCCATCTTATAGGCACGTATGTAGTTATCTTTATTATAAACATATATTTGGAACCCCAAATCGATGAAACACAATTTTTAGTTTGATTTAATACACGTAACGCTCTTATCCAACCAAAAAAACACACCAAGACTTCTATATTATAAATAAATTTATAATACAACAACAAGACTTTTCAGACGACTCCAAAACACAGCATCGAAAACCAAGGAAGAAAAGAAAGAAAGAAGCCAAATCGCAACGGTACCCACCATATCAAATCTCTAATCCAAACTTTTTTATTTTTAATTTTAATTTTAATTTCTGGATATGATCTACTACTTCTACTCTTCCTTCATCTCGGTAATTTTTTTGTTATTTTAATTTCGTTTTGACTTTGGTTTGACTCGATTTTGAAAATTACGATTACTTTGATTTGATTTGAGTTGGTTTTTGATGAATTGATGATTGTGTAGAGTTTGATTTAAATGCATTGATGGGAATTTTATGATTAGGGCTTTTAATTGTACGAATCAACGATTTTAGGTATAAACATCATTAGGGACTAGTAACCATGGACGATTTTGATTTTTATCCTTGATTTCAAGTAGTTAGCCGATGATAACATAAATTCAATTTGGGATTCAACTGTGGATGTAGAGAATTTGATCGTTTGATTGTTTAATTTTGGGGGTTTTAGAGGTTATTGTGTTCATTGAGTTTTTGCACTAATCAAACCCAATTTTAGCTTTCAGTTCTTGGTGTCAAATAGATGCTTTTTTGCGTAACTGTGGGTTTCCAGGACAACTTACATGCATAGACTAAGCCGTTGTTTGGTAAAAATAAGCTTGATTACAAGTAAGGTACATGTTTCGATGGACCATAGGCTAACTTATAACCTAGCTTTTTGAAAAGCTACTCTCACTAGCGTTTTGATGACTTATGAGACTTGTTAACTTTTTATTACAAATATACCTCTGCGAAGTTTTACACTACCAATTTTAAACATGTCTTTTTTTTTTGTCATTTTACAGTCATAAGCTACCTTACCGCTATTTTTTTGCCAAACGCATCTTAGTCATCAGCTACTTTATCAATCATAAGCTAGGTTATCGGCTAGTTTGCCAAACATAGCCTAATCCCATGGGCGACCACAACCATTCTCAACTCGTTGCACGTGAACCTCCATGGGACAAGGGATTTGGCAATGCCTAGATTGATAAAGTAGCTGATGACTAAGATTGGTTAGAGGCTATATGGACTATGGTACAGGCCATTTAGTTGAATGACCTTCTCAAAAAAACTTGATTTAAAGAATCTAACCTTGTATTGTCTTTCTAAGTGTTTACATAATCTATTTTGAGTCTATTTTGAGCCCATGGCAGGTCAAATGAAGGTCATTGAGATGATTTCTTTTAGAAGATCATGCTCGTAAGTTGAAACTCATTTAAGGTCGTTTATCCGAAGGACATGGTTTGGTACCTTCTCCAACTTGTTCATGGAGTAAGAAGTAATTAGTTGAAATTAGATGGTATTCAATTGGTTTCCAGCCTTTCAGATTTTGGGAGTTTGTTAGATGTCTTTATACATCTCTTTTGTATGATAGTGTGCTTATACCCTCCTCATAAGGGAAAAGGTAAACTGAAAAAAGACGAGAGAAATATAAAGAAAAGATGAAAAACATGTACTATTTGGTATGCAGACTAGATGGGACAGGACTGAACAACATATTGAATTATTTACAAAATACTCTTGTAATGGGAGAACAGGTATAAATAACCTCCAAATTAACTTAAAACGATGGTGGAAGTTATTGGTAACCCACAACTTTGAACTTATAAGGCGCTCATATATCTAGTTTTCTATCCATGTGGAACATGTTGTTATGTTTTTACGTAGTTCGCTTATGGGTGAATTCATTGTATTATTATATTGCAGGAGTTGCCGTTATATGGCTAAGAGAGAAGTTAGAAGTGACGTTTCTGAGGACTTGACAAGGGAGTCGTTAATTGCTCTGTCTTATTCTCTACCAGATACAAATCTTTCTTCACCCGACCTCCCCAAAAGCTCAAGCAGCGGGAAGAATGTCGCAGAGATTGTAAATACGGATGAAAAAGAAAAACTTAGGTGCAACTTGATCTCGATAGCGTATGCAGAGTCGCCTGACGTCAAGGATTCACCTGTGCAAAAGAAGGGTGAGATCGTTTAAAACGCTTTTAGTTGTCTTTTAAGCTTGTTGTTTATGGTGTGAATCATGATGGCATGACCGACTTGGGTTTGGAGTCGTCACCGTTACAGCAAATAAATCAGATGTCATGTTTTGCAGTCTGTGAATGTTTCCTTGTGACTATTGCAACTTGGTTTCTTGGCTTTTGAATTGTAAATTCATTGGTACCTTATTTTCTGAGCTTGTTTTTATGCTTTTCCATGCGATTAAACCTAACCTTTTTGTGTCGGATGGTAACGTGAAGGGTTTATGGTGCTTTACGTTAAGGCTGTGAAATTTTGTTTCAGTCTTGGCATAGAACCTGATCACTCATTTTGGTTTCAGTCCGAAACCTAATCTGTGTGACCCAACCACAAGAACTCTTGTGGTTGGGTCCCACCTGGAATGTTGTTGTTTTCAGTCCAAAACCTGGTATGGGACCCAACCACAAGAACTCCTGTGATTGGGTCCCATATGGAATGTTGTATTTTTCTTAGAAAAATGCGTCTGTTTCTTGACTACTTAGATGTGATGTATCAACTTCTATATGTTTGCTAAGCTCAAAAAAGGGGGCTTGAATCTCCATTGATGAGAAGGGCTTGGAAAAGCTTGAACACAGTTCCAAGAGTGATGAGTATGAGTGAATTAAAACTAAAAATTAAAGTAAGGAGCGGAAAATATGAAAATAAGAGCTTCGGTTTGTCGTGCCAGATGCGTGAAACGTAATGCCGGGTGGCCAAAAATTGGTGCTTGGGGCCAGGCCTGAATCGTGCCCTCGAATTCAAGCTGACCGGTCTCGACCAAAAATCCTACGATTAAATACTAGGATCAATATTCATAGGGGTGTAAACGAGCCGAGCCGAGCTCGAGCCCGACTAAGCTCGAGCTCGGCTCGTTTAAATTTATAAAGCTCGAGCTCGAGCTCGGCTCGTTTCGAGCTTTATGCTTCAAGCTCGAGCTCGGCTCGTTAAATTTTTAATAGGCTCGGGATCGGCTCGAGCTCGGCTCGTTTGTCAAACAAGCCTAAACGAGCCTAGGCTCGGCTCGGGCTCGGCTCGTTTACATGCTAAGCTCGAGCTCGTTTATTGATATTGGGCTCGTTAAAAGCTCGTTTATATAAAACATTCAACTTATTTATCAAACTTTCCAGCATAAACATATTACCCAATATAAGGAACAAAGCAAGAAATAAATTCAAAATACAAAAACATTAAAACTCCAAAGTACAAAAACATCAAAACTTCAAATTACAAAATGCAAAAACAATAAATCTTGACAAAACGCTTCTTCTTCGTGGAGGCTTCCTTCTTCTGTCGTTCCGTACAAAACTTCCGTAGCTAATTCTTCCTTCTGTAAAAATAAAATACTTAAGACGATTAATAATTTAAAACAACAAAGGTAATATGTTTCTCTAAATTTCATTGTAAATAACAATCAAACAAATGTAATAAACAGTAATACAGAGCAAAGTTATCTCAAATTTATGACAAAACCAATTAAAAAAGCTTACAAATAAGGAGAGGTTGTAACTAATTCTACTTATGTAATAGCTATCTCATTCTCATATAGCTCAACAAGGCCATAATAGATCTTAAGAAAAAAATACAGCTTAAGCTCTATTATAACCCCATTTAAGCTTAAACTAAGTGGTCAAATAAGGGACAAATAAAGTTCAGTAAAAGGCTGTAGAAGAAGCACAAATGAAAAAAATACCATGGTAAATAAATATAATCCATCATGAATTTCCCCCTCTAACATTCCTAAGAGGTATGTTAATCATGGATAAAATACATTTCAGCCATTTAACAATAGGGGTGAGCAAAACCGGGTACCCGGCCAAAATTCATGGAACCGGAACCGGAACCGGAACCGGCGGTTCCTAGAATGAAGGAACCGGAACCGGAACCGGTTGCACCGGTTCTTCATATTTGGGAACCGGTCCCGGAACCGCCGGTTCCGGTTCCGAAACCGGGTACCCGGTGTCTAATTTTTTAAATGTTTTTTTTAATATTTTATGTTATAAAAAAGAAATTATTAGTTATTACATAGTCACAACGTAACAAAATAAATAGTAAACGACGAAAACTTATCCGATAAAAACTATATAAATAATTACGACAATTTTTGAAAATGAAAATAACAAAAACACAACTTGAAATGTTAAATACGATATAAAAATATCGAAAAAAGAGAATAAATAAGTCGAGTGAAAAAGTGGTCGTAAATTTATGCGTAATGTAAAAGGTAAAATAATAATTTTAAATTTAGTCTATTAAACATAATAATCATATATATAAAATTACCTTTATTAATATATAAATATATACATATATATAGCCTAACCGGTTCCGGCGGGTACCCGGCGGTTAGCGGTTCCACAAAAATGAGAACCGGAACCGGAACCGGTCCCGACCGGTTCCGTATTTTAGGAACCGGAACCGGAACCACTTACACCGGTTCCGGTTCCGGAACCGGCGGTTCCATAGCGGTTCCGGTTCCAAAAGCGGGTACCCGGTTCCGATGCTCACCCCTATTTAACAACATTCTAAATTTATGACAAAAACAATTAAAAAACCTTAAAAATGAGAGAGGGTTACTGTTGTTCGCTGAAATATGAGGAAAAGTGGAGAACGAGAGAGGGTTACTGTTGTTCGCGGACGATTAGTAGTGTGATCGATGTCTGCCATCCACCGGTCGCCGCCCGTTATCCACCATCTGCCGTGAGGAAAATGAGAGAGGGAGACCAACGTTCGCCGAAGATTAGTAGTGACGAGCGACCGTTGTCTGCCTTTCGCCGGTCGCCGTCCGTCGGCCGTAAGGAAAATTAGGGTTTGCGCCGTCGTGAGGAGGGAGTGAGCTTGAGAGGGAAATGAAATTTGGGAGTCCATTATAAAGCTCCTTTTTAACTTATTGACTTCTCCAAGAAGTCAATAAGTTAAAATGGTGTTTGGCAATGTAAAATGACTTCTTGAAATTTCATTTGGACAAGGGAGGAAACGGAGGTTTTGAGAAGTAAAAAATCCTGACTTCTCCAAGAAGTCAATAAGGACTTTTGGGGAAAATGACTTTTGAACCCAAAAATGGAATCCCAAACACCCTCAAAAGCTAAAACTTGAAAAGTGAATCAGAGTATACGAACGGAAACCCTATAATTGTTTTATTTTTTCAAAATTTTTTATTATTTAATTATTTATTATATATTGTTTAATATATATATATATATTTACATATTATATTAACTGGGCTCGTTTAAGCTCGTTTAGGCTCGCGAGCTTTATCTTAGAGGCTCGAGCTCGAGCTCGTTTATTAAACGGGCTCGAAATAAAGCTCGAGCTCGGCTCGGGCTCGTTTAACTCGAGCTCGAGTCGAGCTTTTAACGAGTCGATCCCGAGTAGCTCACGAACAGCTCGGCTCACTTACACCCCTAATCAATAATTCGGTCTCGGTCCTTGTTCCGGTTCCACCAGGTCGCTCCCAAATCCGGTTGGTTCTAGGCCCAGCCCGGTTTATTATTTTGTTTAAAATAAATCCATTTATGTAAAAGTATTAATAAAAAGTTTTTATTTTATCGAACTAAGCCATGATTAAATAATGTATCTACTTGGAAAAAAAAAACTTGAAAACGTTCGAAAAAATCACTGAAAGGAAGTATTGTAATCAATAAAATTTTAATTTTTTTGAAAAATACATAACATGTTTTGTTTGGATGGCTTTAAGACTTCTTAAGTTTCTAATCGGTTAGTTCTTAACTATCGAATCAAAACTGGTAATCATATTTTTACTTGATTCTTTTTACTTGAGGTATTGAGGGGGTCAGGAATGGGAATAATAATGAAAATTGAGGTTTGATTGATATTATATTATGGAATCATTCCAATCCATTTCTAACCAAATTGGGGGGAATGAAAATTTTATTTGTACTTAATTCTTTTTCCATGCATTATTTCATATATGAATATTAAATGAAACATCTTTTGTATTTTAAAGTTAGAGAAACATATTTTTTTAATATGAAACAGTTTTTCATTGACTATATTAGGTTAACCAAACACCATCAATATTTAATGCAATGCTCATTTCTATTTCCATTCTCCTGCATTCCCATTTTCATTTTCATTTTCATTCTTATTCCTTGAAATGAACCAAATGCGCCCTTAATATTGATACCGTCAATTGCATTATTTAAAAAACAAATGTCATAAAACATCCGGTATGAGGATTCGACAAGAAACATAAGCATTGATACTATATGACAAAACTTATGTTTGATGATGTGTAAAATGACAAGATCACACCTATGGTCCCTCCATGCAAGGGTCTTTTGAGATTGATATTGAACATGTCTCTAACTTGACCATCAACCATGGCCATGACCATGAATGGGACCTTGAACATTACCATTGTTTCCTCACCATAACCCTAAACACTTGACCTTTGTGAAAAGACCTCAACAATGCTCGCTCATAGCTTAAACACAAAGACAACATGTCTAAATGCTTAAGTCGGTTGTATTTCTCATGTTTGAATTTCAACTCAATGTTAATTACAATTTTAAAAAAAAAATCAAAGACATTGTTATATTTGGCAAGAAAGTCAAATGTGCAAGAAATTTTGGTATCATTTGCAGGCCCGACTCCAAACACATGTAACACGTGCAATCACACAGAACATCAAGCCCAAGGGGGCATCAACTTATCATCTATTATTGTTAATTTGGGTTTAATAATCCAGGAGTTAGAGTTTAGTTAAATCACAGGCACAAGTTTCAAACGCCTAGCTAAGGCCTGGTAGTATTCTTGGCGCATTGTGAAGACGTTCTTGAATTGCAATCAGTGAATGTCCAAACCCCAAAAATTTCGGCCGATTTATTGGCACATCGTGAAGACATTCTTTCATAGTCTTGAATTTTTTATTGTTCTTTCACATCCTTCAACTAACAATGCTCACTTCAATTGACATATTTAAGTTGAATTTTTGATATTCACACGTTTTTTTCAGTTTACAAAAACAATCAGTTTTATCGATTCAAATTTCAGACTTCAGTCCCACCTTTTAAAAATCAGAATTGAAATCAGATTTCAGACTGCAGCCCCTTTTAAAAAACAAAAGTCACCTATGTCTTTTTTTCTAAAAAAAGAAGGTTAAGTTTAAAATTTTCTATATAAGGTTGTTTATAAGTTATAAATTTAATTTTGATACCTTCAATCATGGTTAAAAAACAAATGTCATAAAACATCCAATATGAAGATTCCACAAGAAACAAAAGCATTAAAACTGTACAATAAAACTCATGTTTGTTTAGATGTTAAATGGCAAACCTTTGGTCCCTCCATGCAAGGGTCTCTTCATATTGATCCTGAACATGTCTCTAACTTGACCATGAACCAAAACCATTACCATGAATGGGACCTTGAACATAACTATTGTTTCCTCATTCTAACTCATCTACTAACAATAAACACTTAGATCTTTGTGAAAAGACCTCAACCATGCTCATAGTTGAAACAAAAAGACAAGACACCTCAATGCTCAAGTCGGTTGTATTTTACGTCATGTCTTATGTTTGCTTTTCAATTCAATGTTAATTAATGACTTGAAAAAAATCACATTTGGTAGGTGCTCATGCCATCTTCTATGCATCTGGATTAATTTCATGAGGCTCTAAAGTTAACTGCCAGAAGTGGCCTTATGGGTTGAGAGGACATGAACCGGTGACGACCCCTATGTGATCAAGAGTTCAAATCCATTGTAGAGGGGTGAGCATTGAGTCCAAACAGGAAAAGATAAGTAGGGTGAGCATTGGGTTCGAACCGGACCGAACCTGGTTTGTAAATGGCCGGTTCTTAGGACTGAGAACACCGGACCGTATATATAGGTAATATCGGTTCCGATGCCATTTTCGGTGTTGGTCCCGGTTCGAACCGATTCCCTACTTATCACCTTCACTTCTGTCCTCATATCATCATTCGTCTATCACATCGTACACAGCCATATGATGATGAAAAAAACGATGCCATCTCTGTTAAGATGCAACCAATAAATTTGAAAGATGTCATCTCTATTAACAACCAATAAATTTCTTGCTACGAAGAAGTGGTCGTATTTGACTATAATAAATAAATACACATACATACATATATATATATAGAGAGATTTAAATACAAACCATATAATTCTTATAAACTTACAAACCTAATATCAACCATTGATTTATTTTCATAAAATCGTAACTAGTCTATTGGATAGTTTGTTAGTTTTCATATGGGAGGTTATGGGCTCAGATGTTTTATTGCAATTTTTTTCCATAAAGATAACAAGTCTAAAAACTAATTAAGAAAAAAAACGGTAACAAGTTTCGAACTCGGGAGTGGCGGATCCATGACTTTCTCCAGGTGGGGGCACCTATAAGATAGATTAAAGTCTACAAAGTTCTCTGATGTATTTCTAGCGTAATTCCAACTTCTCAAGGTATTTTTAAAGTTCTTTTGGTTGATTGTAAGGGATTTTTATTTGATTTCAAGGTACAAATTTCGTTTTCTGGTTGGTGGGGCGTAGATTAGAAATTAACGGGGGATATTAAGGTAAAATGTAATGTTTTTCTCTTATTATAATGGGCGCCTATCCCGGATGCCATATGTATAGGGCTAGATCCGTCCAGAAACTCGGGTCCGAGATGAAAGAAAAATCATGCAAACCGACTCCTTTGAAAAAACTTATGTTTTTATAAAAAAGCAAAATTAAACTGTGGGGAAGAGTCTGATAAAATTCTTGAAAGAAAAATTAAAATAAAATACGACATCGTGTAAGTCGCTATATTATTAGCATGCAGTCAACTTTTAGACTACGAATATATATACATATTCCTCCATCCCAATCGTGTTTATTCTTTAGTTTACACGCTTGTCTTTTTGCGTATAATCTAACTAATATTATTTTTAAAAGGCTTGCTAATCCAATATAAGTATTAGAATTATATATCTATTTATTTTTTGTACCGCTTAGAGACGCCAAACAACGTTTTATAACTTCTCCATGGATGCATTTTTCTATTTATAAACATGTCACTGAACTAATCAATAGTATATTATTGGGCCATGCGTTATACTAATTGCCATGGAATGATGGAACTTAAAAGCAACTTAATGTCACATTAGCATTACATCAGTTTTTTAGTACCTTACTCAAAGGCTAAAGCTATCTAAAATATAAGTTATACCCAATTCAATCTTACCCACACATTAAATAATTAATAAAATAAGAAAATAAGAGAGAGATAAAGAGAAACAAGAGAGAGAAAGGGATGGAGGGTGGGGTGGGGTGGGGATGGGTTTGTCGCTCGACATGTGGAAGCCGAGGATCACAAAACTGAAGTACGCGTGATGGTGTTGCCGTGAGAAGCCGATCAAGCCAAAGAACAACCAAGGTCTAGAGCACAACGAACGACCTTAACATACATATATGATATTGAAAACATGTAATTGAATTCTTGTTGTTACATGTGAACATAGTTATAGTTAAGGTGACAAAGTCTAGCTCAGTTGGTCTTCTTAATGGCAGTAACATTCTTGGGGGACCGTGGATATGGTATTCCAGTCTACCCGGGTTCGAATTCAAGGGAAGTAAATTGGAGGGCATGAGGAGTACCCAATCCTTGGGTTGGTCCAGTCATAGACTCCCCCCCCCCCCCCCCGGCCCAGTCAAAAACTGTGGTTGGGCTCTAGGTCCAGCATAAGCTGGGCCGGGACAGTGACGGATTAGTGGGTT
This sequence comes from Centaurea solstitialis, assembly GCA_030169165.1. Lineage (NCBI taxonomy): Eukaryota > Viridiplantae > Streptophyta > Magnoliopsida > Asterales > Asteraceae > Centaurea > Centaurea solstitialis. The sequence continues at coordinate 94,733,783 of CM058041.1, forward strand.
TCCGTAGAATCGTGGATGCCCGATACTGCCGGGGAGGCGTGCATGCGTGTGTGTGTTCGTGGAATTTTTTTCGTTGGTTCTATGCTGTTATGCCTTCCAAATTATTTTTACAAATTATTCGCTATCATCTTGAAGTTATTGAAAGAACGAAATGAAACAAAAGGTGACTATTTTATATGTTAAATCTTTTGAAAGTAAGTGAAAACAGAAATACTTTAGAAGCTCAAAATTAGTTATTTTACTTGTCAATAAAATCAATGGGTATGACATAGGAGTAGAGAACTAGAGATGGACCGATTCAAAGGGGTATATGGAATTATGGATGCCGGTAAAATACTAAGGAGGCGTTTGGTTCATTTCAGGGAATGGGAATGAAAATGAAAATGGGAATGCAGGAGAATGGGAATAGGAATGAGCATTGCATTGATGCTGTTTGGTTAACCCAATATAATCAATGAAAAATTGCTTCATATTAAAAAAATATGTTTTTCCAACTTGAATATACAAAGAATATTTCATTTCACATCCATAGATGGAATAATGCATGAAAAAATAACCAAGTAGAAATAAAATTTTCATTCCCCCCAATTTTGTCAGGAATGGAAATTAATGGATCTGCAGGAATGATTCCATTATATAGTATCAAACCAAACAGCAGTTTTCATTCCCATTCCCATTCCTGACCCTTCAATACCCCCAACCAAACACCCCCTAAAAAAGTAGGGGATAAGTGTAAATTGTTTAAGGTATATGTTTATGGACCTCCAGTTTGACGTCACTTTTTCATTAGTGCATCGACGATCTCAAGCATTGTCCGCAGTTTTTACTCTCGAAAGAGGTATTATGCACAACAAAAATCTTGTGTCGCTATTTTTATTCTTTTGCCGTTTGTTTATTGAAGGATACCATCTTTAGTGGGTGAAGGTCCATTCAAACGTTAAATTTTTTGAATTCAAAATTTGGCATTAATAGTTTGATCCATTCATGAAATCAAACCAATTTGGTTTTTCAGTTTTCGGTTCGATTTTTCGGGGTCTTTTTCTCGGTTTTGGTTTTCGATTCGGTTTTTGTTCATCCTTACCAAAACACCCCCTTCATTCAGGGGATGTTTGTTTACCTCTTAACAACTCCATTAAGAGGCAGCCTCTGAAACGTTAAGAGGTAAATGTTGTTTGGCAAAAAAGAAAATTGTCTCTTAATGGTTCAAAAACCCTTTAAATGGTTTTGTATCCTAGACGTCCCTTAACCATTAAGTGTCCTGATTTCATTATCAACAATTAACAAACAACCATATTTCACTTTCCACTATATATTAAGAGCCTCTTAATCATCCAGCACCAAGCCATTAAGCAACTGCCAAAAGCCCATGGGCGGAGCCAGGATTTTTAATCAGGGTGATCCTTTTGTTTCAACTATATTTTTTGCAAGATTATTAATTACTTTTAGATTGTGTCGAGTCCCTTGTTTAAACCCTTTATAAAATTAACTGTTCTTAATTGGGATATATACATGTGATTTTCTCATAAGATAATTGTCTCCTTGCTTAAACTCATTATATATAGGGTTATATTTATGTGAGACCAACTTGTTTTCGTGAGACCGGTGAGACCAAACTTTGTTACTTGAAACTTCACAGCAAATAACTGTGAAGGTAAAAAAAATTCTCGAAACCTTCACAGCAAAAACACTGTGAATTACGTTCACAGTGTTTTGCTATAAAGTTTCAAGTGTAAAAGTTCGGTTTTAATGTCTTACCGGTCTCACGAAAACATGTTGGTCCCACATGATCCCAAATCTATATATGTGTGTGTGTGTGTGTGTGTGTGTGTGTTTAATGGATAAAAATCAAAGAGTTATTAAAACATGCAATAAATCAAAATAAACAACTTCGTGTGAAACTTAGTACAATGATTTTCTAATTTCATAAGACAAAAAAATATATATGCTTTGATTTTCTTATAAACTCAAATATCAAATTTATATATAAGAATTATAGATAATAAAGAGAACAACTAAATGCTGTCATGATAATTGAAGTAGGCACCAATCACTTATCACATCCAAAAACTACATGGCCTATTTTCACTATATATAAGAAACATTTTTAATAGTGAGGGTGGTCATGCTGGGCCAACATTGGCTCCGCCCATGCTAATAAACACTCCATCAATGATGCATGTTTAGGATGTTTGGCAAGCTAGCTGATAAGATAGCTTTGACTGATAAGCTAGGTGATGAATAAGTTTCGTTTGACAAAAGCTAGCTGATAAGGTAGCTTATGCTTGTAAAATAACAAAAAAGGACATGTTTAAAAATTGGTAGTGTAAAAATTACCAACGATATATTTGGAATAAAAAATAATAAGTCCCATAAATCATTATCATTAAAATATCAGTAATATAAGCTACCTTATTTTTATCAAACCGATGTCGTAATTCTTTTCCTCTTGTTTTTTACTTTTTTAGTTTTTAGGGAGCTCGTTCGGTTCTTTACACTATTTTATTTGTACTTTCCAATTTATTATGTTTCTTTATCCGTTGCTCTTATTTTTGTATTTTATTTACTTTTTTTTTAATGTTTTCTACGGTTTTGAAACCCTTGAAAATATGCAAAACGTTGAAAATATAAAGTTATAAAATTTAACTTGTTACTTATTATTTTGATTTTTTATCATTTCAAAATAATGAATTCTTCAATTAACTTGTGTATGTTGGTAAATGTTATTGTAAATTTACATATCTTTGGCTTAGGAACTTAAAATTGATAATTTTCATGTATTTAAACAGAGAAAAACTTCAGAACTTTTAACATTTATTGAATCTTCCAAGATTTTTTGAACTTGTTTCTTTTGAATGCCGATTACTCTCAACACAAACAAGACTCCCAGGGCAATTGGTAAGGGTTTTTGGATCGATTCAACAAATAGAAGTTACGTAATTAAGCAAATTGTTAAAGGTTTTCGTTATAGTCCATCAATTTGTCACATATCTGTTTTGGTGGAACACGTATCTTTCCATGTTCTTTTAACTTTTTACTTATTTGTCCCTCATGATATTTTTTTTTCTTTTGATTAGATTACTAATATGTTAAAGGAAAAATTGAATAGAATAAAAAGACGAAATGTGAAATTCTCATTAATCATAAGTCCTATATATAAAGATGAGTTACAGGTAGATAACTACGAGATAATTCAGTTTCAATTAGATATTGATATATTTATCTCTTTATCAATCTATATCTCTATCGTCATATTGATTGTATAACAACTTAAGCATAGTATATTTTGTGTTATCACCTTTGATGTATCTTAATTTCATTTATTTGTTACATGATGCATTATTTCCAAATATGCGAGTTGGGTATTAATTGAACCCAAAACACTAGTTCTTCCAATATGTGTAATGATAGCCTTTGACCATATACACTCTTTAACAGTCTCATGTAGAGTAATATATTGTTGGAGTAGTTCGAAGAGGTAGTAACATAATGTTTGCTTAGTTTACTAAAGGCGGCTTTGACCGGGTCACCCTCCTTTACTCATCTCCACCCTCCATGAATCGCGTCAATCCTCCGTGATCGCGTCCACCGTAACCGAAAATGTGTTGCTGAGAATCGTCCCCACGTTTTTCTTAAATTGGCATCGTTCTCGTATGAACCAACCCCCTATATATATGTAGTATATACTACAGAGGGAAGTTCATTTAGAAACCAAAAAAAGAGTAAAAACTTACAAACCGATGGTTTTTTGGTTTAAATCAACGAAAACTCTTCGTAAAGTTATTTATTATGATGCAAATGTTTCATATAATTTATTTTTTGATGAAATTGTTTCATATTTTGGTGTTTTTTATATAAAAATGAAAAGGTTTCATACATTTTTCTATGCTTATGAAACTGTTCTATGTATTTTCTTTAATCCTATGAAACCTTGTTATTTTTGCAAAAAAAACATCAAAAAATGAATTATATGAAACATTGGCATTATATTAAACAACTCTACGAAAAGTTTTCGTTGATTTAAGCTATGCAACCATGAGTTTCTACGGTTTTTACTCTTTTTTAGGTTTCTAAATGAATTTGACTCATATACTACATAATATATATATATATATACATGTATATGTGTGTGTGCGCGCGCGTGTAGTACATAGCATGTATTTGTATTGCAATTCGTTTATATCATTTGATTACCAAAAAGAAAAGGAGCAATTCGTTTATATCATTTGATTACCAAAAAGAAAAGGAGACAATGGCTTCTGCTATCAATATATTTTGTCTTGGTTGTAAGCTAGTAGTGGAATACAAGCATTTATGTGTTGGCAAATTCGGTTGCTATTGTTAGAATATGTGGAACCCCATGATTAATCTCCAAAAGAGCCCTTAAGGAGAGAAGGGGGGTTTCCAACATATATAGTGAAGATTTGGTCCAAGTCTAGCCGATGTGGGACACTAACACGCCCCCTCCAACGAGGCTAGATGGAGGGCTGAGAAGGGCGGAGCGGCGAGGAGAGTGCCGGCTTAGGAGAGTGCCGACGTGTCAGTCCCTAGAGTGGTAGACCTTGGCTCTGATACCATGTTAGAATATGTGGAACCCCATGATTAATCTCCAAAAGAGCCCTTGAGGAGAGAAGGGGGGTTCCAACATATATAGTGAATATTTGGTCCAAGTCTAGCCGATGTGGGACACTAACAGCTATAAATGCAGAAGTTCCAAACTTATGCCAAGATTATATTGCCCAATCATAATTTTTAGAATATCCCATTTATTTTTACTTTCTTTATAAACATTTCTCAACATTTTCCTTGTATTTTTAACATAACAATTAACATTTAAATTATATAACTTTACTGTATAATAATATTATAATGTGATTTTAGGAGTATCAAGTAAAGAATTAATAAAAGAAAAGCTTTATCAGGGTCCCATCTGATCCCAACCCAAAAGTCATTGAGCAAAGATGGTGAAGCTTGTGTGTGTCTCCCAAAGACATTCACCCTCCAATCACATTTAGAGGGAACGAATATGTTCAAATGCTTTCTAACACAATAACATACTTGTAGGCCATATGATATGATAATATTATAGATGGAAAAATAATAATAATGGAAGAATCAGATATTTAATTATGATATTTGTATATAACTTTATATAATATATAGGGTCATATTTACTCTGAATAATCATGTATTATTCACTTTAAATAACATCGAATGTTGTGTTATTCACTCTGAACAATCAGAGTGAATATGTCATGTGGCGCGCACTCTCGGTTGTTCTCACGTTCGTAATAAAATTTGAGTTGCAGCCGAACTTTCGTATATATATATATACAATATTAGGTTCAAATGAGAAATGCTAAAAAATACGAAGTAAAGAAATGATCTCCACCAGTAATCCGGTCAATAAAGCCGGCTTTGACCAATCACCCTTCATGAATCGCGTCCATCAAATATTGAGATCATAGTTCTAATCAAATATGATGGCTTTGACCGGTTAAAGCCGCAATCTTTGACTCGTCAACTATGATCTCAACCATATCAACAGTTGAGATCACTTCTCTACTTTGTATTTTTTTAGCACTTCTCATTTGAACCTTTCTCTCTCTCTCTCTCTATATATATATATATATATTTTGGCGGATCCACTCTTTGATTAGAGGGGGAAGGGCCACCACCAGATGTTATCAAATGGGATTTTTCTTTGTTGAAAATTAGTCTTTTTTAGATTTTTGTCATATTTCCCCTCAGTCATTTCTCGTCCAGGACCCCGTTAACAAAAGAAAAGGCCTTTGAAGTCAAATAAAAAGCCAAAAAATAGCTCTCGAATTCAACCAAAAAATCAAAAAAGTTTTCAAAATCAACAATAAAAACGAAGAAATATCTTGAAATCAACCAATAAAACTTTAAAACCCCTTAAAAAGTGTAATTACGCTAAAAACATATCGGGCAACTTTGCAAATATTTACTCTATCTTAAAGTTGACCCCACTAAGAAATTTTTCTAGATCCGCCGCTATATCTGTGTGTGTGTGTGTGTATATATATATATATATAATGTTAGGTTCAGATGTGAATTCATCTTTCATTGTGAATGTGAGAACTGAGAACTATAGGTATCGTGCTACGTGACAATATTCTTTATTCAGTCTGAATAAAGCTTAGACGCCAATTTAGATTTGGGATTACTTCTTCGAAATGTATCCAACTATCCTTAATATACTATTGTATGTATCCACCTACAAAAATTCCTTTTGTATATATTAAACTTTATTTTTTAGTCTATTGTGTGTATTTTTGATACACACAATAGTATATTGGGGGATCGTTGGATACACATAATAGACTCAAAAATACACATAATAGACTCAAAAATAAAGTTTGATATATACAAAAGGAATTTTTTTAGGTTGATAAACACAATAGTATATTGGGGATAGTTGGATACATTTTGAAGAACTAATCCCTTTATATTTTCATGTGACATGATTTTGTTGGTCCTCATGTTCTCAATGAAAGATGAGTTCACATTTGAACTTTCCCTCTCTCTCTCTCTCTCTCTCTCTCTATATATATATATATATATATAGAGAGATTTTAATTTGTGAACCATAATTTTGGTGTGAACTTGTGAACTGAAGCCAAACACACGATTTCATTGGTTAAATCAATGAAATTGATTAATGAAATTGTTTAATATAATGAAATTATATTATATGATTCATTTTTTGATTAAATTATTTTATATTTCAAAGTTTTCTACATAAAAATCAATAGGTTTCTTAAAAATATATGAAACAGTTTCATAAGAATGAAAAAGTGTATGAAATCTTTTGATGTTACATAAAAAAAACACTGAAATATGAAGTAATTTCAACAAAAAATGAATCATATATAATTTCATCATATTAAACAATTTAACGAACCAATTTCATTGATTTAACCAATTTTGGCTTCAGTTCATAAGTTCACACCAAAGTTATGGTTCACTAAATGAAATCCCCCCCCCCCTCTCTCTCTCTATATATATATATATATATAATATATATATTTAAGAGAGAGAGAGAGAGAGAGAGAGAGAAAGGTTCATGCGAGAAACATAACTTTTTAAGTAAACGCAAGTACGATTCTCAACCACTCATCCAATCAATAAAGGCGGTTTTGACCGGATCACCCTCTTTTAATCATCTCCACTCTCCTTGAATCGCGTCAATCATTCGTGATCACATCCACCGTAACCAAACATGTATGGTTGATAATCGTTCTCGCGTTTTAAATTGACATCGTTCTCGTATAGATGTAGGTTTATACGAAAACGATGTCAATTTAAGAAAACGCGGGGACGATCATCAGCCATACATTTTCTGTTACGGTGGACGTGATCACGGGGGATTGACATGATTCATGGAAGGTGGAGATGATTAAAGGAGGGTGACCCGGTCAAAACAGCATTTATTAACCGGATGAATGGTTGAGAATCATCCTCGCGTTTTCTTTAAAAGTTATCGTTCTCATTTGAATCTATCTATATATATATATATATATGTAGGGGTGGGTTCAAATGTGAACCACTTTTTGGTTCTGAACGTGAGGACAACTGAGAGCACGACACTTGGCGGATGACTAGGCGGCACGTCAGATCCACGGCGGATGACTAGGCGCGATTCATGAGAGGACATTGAATTATAGAGGGGGACCACACTCAAAGCCGCCACGTGTCACGCTCTCGACTGTCCTCACGTTCACAACCAAAAAGTGGTTCACATTTCAACTTACTATATATATATATATATATATTCTAAAATAAGTTATAGTAATTACTTTGTTTGAAATGGGTTAATTAATAATTTTTTCTGATTCGGACAATTATAACTAAATTAATTTGGATTATATTGTATTTATAACAGTTATGGTAATTACTTTGAGTCTTTGATTGAAATGGGTAAACTAAACGTAAGAAAGTCTAAAACTAAACATATATATCAAATAAGTTGAATAATTTAAAAGTTGCTTAAAATTGCATGCTTATTCATAATGCACCATTAAGAAGTTAAATAGTTATTTTTAATAATTGTTCTTATTATAACATTTATTATATTTGTTTAAATATTTCAAAAACCATTTAATTAAATCGCGCATTTTTACACTAGTGTCACTTTATCAATTGATTTGCAATCACCCGCGTAGTGGATGACCTTATGGTCACTTCATCTAATTGATTTTTCATCATAAATTAATCAATTCCCTTTGTATTGTGAAAATATAAATCGAAACTAGCCATTTACGAATGTTAGGCCATGTCTGTCACCGTTATTTTTTAGGTTTAACCCAATACTTCATATCAACGCCACATCATCCCAATTCATACTTTTTTCATATTTTTTAATTATATATATATATAGAAGAGAGAGATAGAGAGAAAATGTTCGGGCTCTAGAGCTCGAGTAGAAGACCGCGTGCCAAGCCCGAAATTGGTGTAACAACATCGGGCTCTACCCGATTCAGATACCGAAGCCCGCAAGGGGGGCCGAGTACGTGCTACACATGGCATTTTTCATTTGAAAACGTTCTTTTATACATTTCGATGTCTATTTTACATTATTTTTTAAATAATTCGTTTATCATAAAAAAAAACTGCTACAATGATTAAAAACATCAATCCCTGAAGTTATATTAATGTTAAAAAATGTTTATCTACTTACAAAATCATATAAATATGATATGGGCACACCACATAATGTGGTCTAAGAATGTGAAAGGAGATTGCCTTTCAAAAAAAATGTGAAAGGAGATTAAAACTTAAAAAGGTTGTATTTGTGATGGTAACCCACTTCCCATCACATCCATGTTACCCCAACATATCCACAAAAAACTAATCTCTAATCCAACATTTAGATCATTTTGTGCACCCTATTTGGGAACACTGAATGTTAACTATTGTCTTATTTCTTATTCCAACTATACTTATCATCATCATCATTACGTCATTTTATATGTTTATATAAGGGTAAATTGCGTAAAAAAAAACGTAGTTTACTCTAGTTTTTGTTTTAGGAAATGTACTTTTATAATACACATTTAAGGGTCTATAACAAAATTTTACAACAAGAAAAGGAGACTCATTACCAATATAGTAAGTCACTATTGATTTTTCAAAAATTATATTATTTTAGAAATTGTAAATAAGCATCAATATTGCCATGTCATCAAAACAAATTTTATATAAATAATGTTTATCACCTACTCCAAATCTCAATCCATTCATTTCACATTGTTATCGTTTTTTTTTAATTTAATTTATTTTTCTTAAAAATTCCCTTTCCTTATAAGCCTTACACAAATCAAAACCCGCTTCCTAAACTCCAAAACCCCATTATTTTCATTCCTCAAACAATATCTCCTCAACAACTATTGTTTTTTTTCCAAGAAGAATGAAAATAAAGAGATGGTGAAGAACTTCAACGTATCAAACATACAAAATCGCAAAGTTGGTTTTTTTGGAGCAAACTAACAAAATCGGAAACACATTTTTTAAGAATATTTTTAAGGAAGATAAATTAAATTAAAAAACGATAAGCTTAGAAGAGAGATGGATTAAGATTTGGAGTAAGTGATAAACATTATTTATATGGAATTTATTTTGATGACATAGAAATTATTTAAGAGACATGACAATATCAATGCTTATTTATAACTTTTAAAATAATATAATTATTGAAAAATCAATAGTGACTTACTATATTGATATTAGTCCCATTTTTTGTTGAAAAGTTTTGTTATAGACCCTTAAATATGTATTTTAAAAGTACATTCCCCAAAACAGAAAGTAGAGTAAAGTACGTTTTTTTAAACGCAATTTGCCCTTTATATAATGTTTAGTTTGTATACCGAGATATAGGGGTTTTTATTGGTTTTTTACTTTAAGTTCAAACAAATTTGCATAAATATATTTCATCTGGAGTAGTGATGGCCAAACCAAACCGAACCGACCCAGCCCGATTCAGAAAAACAAAATCGAACCGCCCTGAACTAGTTTTAGGCCTGAACCACCCCGCAACGGTTTTAGGCCCCAAATTCGGGACCGGTTTGGGTTTTTAGGCATTTTCCGAACCAAACTGGTTTCAGCCCGAACCGGTTCACGAACCAGTTTCCAAATCGGTTCATGCCCGAACCGATTTTTTCTTTTTTCTTTTTTTTTGTGAAAAAACTAACCGTTATAGATCCATTAACTAGCCGTTGAGATGTTTTCCTAGCCATTATTTTGGTAGTTTTTTACCCTCCAATGTATATAAATAGTAAAGGGGTGTTATGGATCAAACCATCAATTTTCAACTAGCAAAAAACGCATAAATTTTCATTTCTCGGCTCTCGTATATTTGTTTCTCGCAATCTCTAGTTATCTTATTCTCTACTCTCGAGTTTCCTACTTGCTTTAAAAAATGGCCGAAGAAAATTAAACCATTATTGCTGAGCATTCACGAAAAGCACTGGTTTAGGCGCATTACAACTTGGTCTAGTTTTCCGACGGTGAAAAAAAGTGCAATGCAAACGGTGTAGAGAATTCCTTAAACCCAGTTCAAATTCTACGTTAAGAAGCCATTACGAAGTAAACACATATATGCAAGAAGTTGAAATCGAATGACGATCCAAATAAACCCATACCTGACAATTTCGATCAAGTATGGTCGTATAATGACGATCTTGCGCGAGAGTTACAAATGAAATGTGTAATTCAAACGAGGTTGCCTTTTGGACATTTCGACAGCAGTCACATGACAAACTTGATCAAAAAAAAAGGGTTCCAACCATGCTACACCGGATCGTTAAGTCGTCAAACTCTTTGACATGATGCACTTCGAATACTAAATAGAGATGGCTCCAGATGGCTTATTGTGTAATTATGGAAAAGTTGATGTAGTGCTGATGTACAGTAAAGCTACAGAACGAGGAGGGTTTTCCTACGCATAGCATAGAAAAAAATATATATATTCTAATTAGGTGGCTGCTGATATTTTGTTACTTAACTTACATAGCTAAGTAACACATACATACCAGATCATGGTACTATCATAGTTTTGTCCACATTACTACCTTGCTATCAAACAAAAATAAAACCGTGTTTGTTGTTTGTGGAAATTATATTTTTATTTTAGTTTAGCTTTTCATTTTCATAACTTACACCATGCATCTGGAGTTGTATATATTTTGAAAATGAAATTTGTTAAAACACCAATTAATATACTTTATCATACCTGATTTTCACTTAATTAGAATTAAATTACTTGATGATTTATAGAATTAAATTACTGCAAATAAATCATCGATAATTTAAAAAAAGTATATTTTAGTTTTAGTTTACCTTCATTTTCTTGTCTTGTACGTAGTACTCTTGTTGAGTCTACTAATTATTTGATTGATTAAAATTAGAAATAAAAATTAGGACATTTTCAATTGAAAACCTAAGTTTCATTGTGAATCTCATGATAAAAAAGGCATATTATGTGTTTTATAAATTTACGGATTATTTATTATAAATAATGTATCATTTGTCATGAATTGTTTATCAATTTATCATTGATCATGAAAGGTAAATGTAGATACATGAGGATACATGTTTTTTTTAACGACAATTGTATTAACGGGGACTAGCAAGGAGCTATGTCGACAAAAGGAAATATCATAGGTTCAAATTACAACTCCAATCAAGCCAACTAAGGTTTCTACCGATTGAGCTCATGTGACAAATCCAATGGAAGGCTACAGATTGGATGTTGTTAGCTATCATCAACAGATTAACCAAGTTGTTGTTAAACAAAGTGTCGTTATGAATGCCTAAATCTTCCAAACGAAACCATGTTTCACTACTTCTTGTAAATAATCTTCCTGGAATCTCGACCGTGACCATTGGTGCAACAATAAAAGATATTCGAAATTGTTGCCGTTGTCCGAAAAGCGTTTCGTTAGACCTTTGATGCATTCCTTACCTCAATTGCCTTACTAGGGTGTACAAAAAGATGATCGGTGATAACTCCAAAATTATACATATTTTACTCGTGCCAGTTCCCCACTTTTGTCTTTAATTTGAGAGTATTTTCGATATGTTTGACTTAAAAAGGTGTAAATCCTAATCTTGTAGGTTTTGGAGGTGCTTGTGCGTAAAAGTATAAAAAGAGGGTAAAAAACGTCAAAAGGAGACTTTTGTGAAGACTTTGGAAATTCGGATATTTCTTGGCTCCTAAGACGGTTTTCTTGCTCCCTAAGATGGATGACTTCCTCCAAAAGACGGATCTTCAACAGATAAGGCAATGAAATATTTTGGAAAATCAAATGAAGAAATCTGGAAGCTGGGGGTGTGGGAATTCTGGGGAAGCTGCTCGCGCCGCGAAGAAGTTGCGAAATTTTCTCTCTCGGAAACTTCCAGAAGATTAGAGTTTGGAATCGTGCATGTTTCGCTCCGCGAGGGTGCCGTTTCGCGAACGCGAAACTGGGCCTGGCGGGTTTTCTTTTAAATACAGCCTTGGGTCATTCAGTTTATTCATTCAGTTTTCGATACAATTCTCTCATAGTTTAGTTTAGGTTAGTATGGGAGCCGCTTAGGGTTTCCAACCCGAGAAGATGGAGGCTCGATGTGACAACTACGGAGGAGATTCGAGGGAATGCTGCGACAAATCTACCGGTCTTTAGTTTGGTGTTTACGCATTTATGATTAGTATGTCTATGTACTGATTCCTTTTGTGTTTTCATTATGGTTTGAATACTTTGGATTTTTATTTTATTAAATAGATGAATGGTTTGTTGAATGTTATCTTTGATTCCGGTTTGATTCGTATTGTACGGTTATTTGAACTCGTTGGTTGGGTGTATCTGTTTGACCTAGATAGATAGACTCCGTTAGGTTAATCAACCTTTCTTGACCTTCATTTCGGTAACACGGAGAGTTGTGTTAGGTGGTTAGCTCGGACCGAGAGCAGCTAGATAGTAGAATTCCGTGCAATAGTGATAGAATTGGGTGACTGGTACTGGACTGCCTGACAATTAGTCTATGTATTAGGAATAGGAAGACCAACCTGGTTTATAATCTTAGATATTCATGCTTGGGTGCTTTGTGCTTAAATTCTAACAGCAATCATTAATCTATGTCTCATGAAAGTAAACCATAATGGATTCAGTTATATCCAATGTGTGTTTGTTCATCAGTTTTCCACTTCTTGGTTAGGTTTATTTATTATTTGTCTTTTATCTTTTAAAATACTTTTCCGAAAGCAAAAACCCCAATTTTCCAGATTAATTAATTATAGCTTTAGTTGACATCTAGCTTAACCGTTCCCAGTGGTAAAAACGATACCTGGACTTTTCTACACTATATTACTCACGATCGGGTACGCTTGTCTGTGAATGTGGTAACAGTGGTTAGGCATTAGAGGTTAAAACTTGCTTCGCTTTTTATATACGATAATTACCGCATCAATCGGCTGATTCCAGCCTTCTGGTTACAATAAGGTATGAGTGTTCAAAAAAAACCCGAAGAACCGAACCGTATGATCCAAAACGATGTGACCTGAAAATAAAGGTACCCGTCGAGTCACGAATCGGGTTCAGTTCTCTAAATTTACTATCTGCGGATACCCATTCAAAATATATATTTAGTTTTATAGTTTATTAAGAAAAATATATTTATTGATACTTCATAATAAAAAATTACCAATGTTAAGAAAATCTCCATCACATGTCATGTTTTCTTCGTTCACCCCCACTAACATTTGTTTGTCAGTCAGATTCAGTCTAGATCGTTTTTCCACACTCGTATCTACGACAATCATCCATACTCTTATCATGGCCAGCATTCGACAAAATACGAGTGACCGTGAATCGAACCGTAGATACCCGCTCCTTTCCGATTCACTTCCATGTAGAGACCTGCCCCGCACAGTTCGATTTTAGGTAGTAAAATTAGCTATCCATCTTGTACATATGGCTTTTAAAATTTTCACAACCCATTCTGACCCATAACCACCCATTGACAAAGGACACAGTCTACTAGATTTTAAATGAAAATTGAATTTTATAATAGATTTTAAATGAAAATAATTCCCTTTTTTTATATATATTTTTGCCAATAAGTTTTTAGAAAAATGTGCAAGTATAGTAGATCTATGAAATAATAAAGATAGAATAGAATAGGTGGAATTGATAAAAGGAAAGCTGTATTTGAGTAGAGAAGAGAAGTAGCCAAAAATGCCTTTTATGTATCCAAACAGAATCCTTCTTGTTTCACTACTAGACAACACTGCCCATTCTATTGGCCGGCAAACAACATCCTTATTGCTCTTTTTTTTTTTACTGAGATTTAAATTATATTAATTTATAGACTAATAATAAGTAAACAATTTTGAAGTTTTAAAAGGTCACAAAAATATATGGAAATATTTCAGGTGATCTATGTTTTGAAAATACGATTAAAAAACTGAAAAATGGTTAAAGGCCATACGTTACGCTTAACTCGATTTTAAATTATTGTATAAGTGCTATAATGGATTGTAAGTTGTAACCTTTAAATTTAATTCAAGATATTTGGATTAATAAACAGTGTCTCAAAAATGCTAACGAGTTTACTGTAATTGGTGATGAGGGATTCATCTAAGTTGTTACAAACGTCCCTCGTAATGACTCAATCATATCCGATGAGGTTTGTCTTACCATCTTGATCGATGGTACAAGGATCAATTTTAATACTATTTATAACATCTCAAAGCCCAAAGCAGCAAGTTAAGAACATCTGCAACAAATTCTCCAAAATATAGAAGAAAAAAGTCAAAATCTCCACACACAAAAATTACTTTCATCTTCAACAGATTCTCTCTATTTTAGGCATTGTTTGGTAAAAAAAAAAAGCTAGCTTATAAGCTGACTTATAAGCTAGCTTATTTTCTGTATACATGTTTGGTAAGACTAAAAGTAGCTTATAAGCTAGCTTTTGATAAGCTATTTTGAGTAGCTTATGAGAAGCTTTTTATGACTTTTTCCAAATATACCCCTTATTAATAATTAATTATTATAATTATAATTATATATTAATTAATAATAGTTTTTAATAATTTAAAATAATTATTAATTAAATTAAATTGTACCTTATATATTATTTATTTTTAAATGTTATTAATTATTATTATATATTATTTAATATGTTTAACTATCAAATAAAAATACAATAATTTTTAAAATGTTATATAAGTGAAACATGTTAAATATTTTAATAATTATTATATTTATATCTAATTCTTAGTTATATTCTTTTAGAATTATTGATTATTTAAGATATGTTAAGTTGATTAATTTTACTTTTATTATATTTAATAGCAATTTAAATTATTAGTTAATGTAGATTTTTTCTAAAGTTTATTTTAACAAATTCTAAATTTATAGTGTGTATATATAATAACAATATCTATATTATTTTTTAACATATTACATTATTAGAAATTTATTTTAATTATATTATTAAAATTTTATCTTAATTATATTATAAAATACTTGTAATTGATTATTTATTAAAGATGTCTTTTTTGGTCATTTTACATACTCATAAGCTAGTTTTTACCAAACGTGACTTGTTCACCAGCTAGCTTATCAGCTAACAGCTAGCTTATCAGTCACTAGCTAGCTTATCAGCTATCAGCTAGCTTATCAGCTATCAGCTAGCTTATCAGCTAGTTTACCAAACATAGTATTAGAGATTACACAATTAATTATATTATTGAAATACTTAACACAACTGATAACGTATTATTTTCTCTCCCCTAAAATTTTAATTTCTAGCATTTTTATTGGTAGAATGCATAGAAAATTAATTTTTTCTCCTAGGTAATCATTTTTGGTGAAATTTTTAAATTTGAAAACTTTCATCATATTTCTCACAGTTTTTTTTTTTCATTTTGGAGAAGATTTTATGAAATGTCTTAGAGCAAAATAACCCTAAAATCTCCGGTTTAGAAAAGCTGTAATAGATGCTCTAACCTATTACTTTTGAATCCAACTTAAAGACATGGTAGAAGTTAAATCTATTCATTTTTGTATGTGAGAGTATTTGTAAAAACAAAAAACTATTGAAAAGAACAAATGCCAACGGTTTCTTAAAAAAAGGAGATTTTGGATTTTTGCTCCAACATATTCTTTAAGACTTTCTATAAAATGAAAAACTAAGGAAAAATATGATAAAATTCTCTAAGTTTAGAAAAGCTCTTTAGAAATTAATGTTTAAGAAAGAGAAAATGATTATTTTTCCTAATACTTATATGTTTAAAGAAACAAATAATATTTATTAAATGTATTGAATATTTTAATAATATAATTAATGTTGCGACATATAATAAGAGCAACTCCGATAAATTCTTAATTTTTTTTCCCAAAATAGAGGATGAAAACCAAAATCTCCTAAATGTTTACATATCTCCAACAAGTTTTCAAATTTAAAAGTAGAACATTATTTATATTATTAAAATATTTTCACTTATATAGTATATCATTGCTTGGTTTGATATTATATAATGAAACCATTACTATTGATTTATTAAATTCCATTTTTAACCAAATTGGGGGTAATGAAAATTTAATTTCTACATAGTTCTTTTTTCATATACCGTTTCATCTCTTGATGTTAAATGTACGTCTTTTGTATTTTCAAGTTGAAGGAAAATATTTTTTTAATATGAAACAATTTGTCATTGATTATATTGGGTTAACCAAACATAATCAATACAATTCTGATTTCTATTCCCAATCTCATGCTCCCATTTTCATTTTCATTCCTTAAAATGAACCAAACACTTTAAATATTACATTTAATGATATACTATATAAGTGAAAATAAAATAAAACATTTTTTTCCCGCATGACAATCATTTTTCAAGAGTTCTCTATCTCTCCTATTTTTTTATATATTAGAAAATTAGGAGACTATGTTGTGGAATAAAAGAGGCTAAAATATCAAAATTCTCATTTATCAAACCATGTATTTACTAATTTAAATGAATAGATGAGATTGTATTGTAACAATTGTACACATAAGATAGGTTGTATACTAAACCATCCATTTATAGCAGTTGGTTTTTTTTGTTAACACTAATAACTAGTGTTAACTTTGTTAACCAATATGAGGTCTTAACCGGTTAAGGATCGATTAAGCCTTTTTTTTTAATAAAATAAAATTTGTGATTATTTCTTAAAAGGAGAAAACACAAAAGGAGAGAGGCTCCGAGTCTCCTAATTTGAAAAAAAATATTTAATGCTCAATATTAAAAAAAGTCTAAGATATGTGTATGTAAATTAACCAAAAATGACATATTAGATAAATAATCAATTATCAATATTTTATAATATAATTAAGAAAAATCTCTAATAATGTAATTAAAATTAATTCACAATATGCAACAAGTTAATTAATACAAATAAGATATTATAATATGTTGATCGAAAAAAATATAAAATTGATTATTTTATAATATTATAAATTTAGAAATTTGTTAAAACAAATTATAGAAAAATCTACATTAGTTTATGATTTAAATTACTATTACTTGTAATAAATATAAAAACAAAACTAATCAACTTCACATACTCTAAGTAATCAGTAGTTTAAAAAAACATAACTAAAAAATAGATTACTATTTTTATTAAAATATTTAACATATTTTAACTATCTATAAAAATACTGTTTTAATTTTATGTAACTTAGATAAACATTTTAAAAATTGTTATACTTAACTTTTGTTAACTAAACATATTAAATAATAATTGATATAATTCATATCTATTAGTGATAAATAATGAATATATTTTTATTAATTAATAATAGTTAGTATTAATAAAACATAATTAAAAAAAGTTACAAAAAGCTCTTAAAATGCTATTTCAAGTAACGTTTCAATAAAGTAGTTTATAAGTTGTTCATCCGATCATGTACCTTGGAAATAAGCTAATTTATAAAGTAGCTTATTTTTGTCAAATATAGCCTTGATTGTTTTACCGATGAGAATTTGTTATCATTTTCTTACCTTTTTTTTTAAAAAAATGTGTTGAATGATATATTTAATATATTCAATATATATATGATAATAAAATGTATATTATAGTTGAATGTTTTTTTTTAGAGATTTTAAGTTTTTCTTATATATTTGAGAGTAATTGTTGCACATGGTTTTAAAACTCTAACTTTAAATTTCATAAAATTAACTGATAAATACATGATAAAACCGATAATTGAAGAGTAACTCTATCACTCTCTCAAAACCATACAATAAAATTGAGATAAGCATAAATAAAAATAAACTATAAAACTAAAAGTTCAAGTTCCCGCTTTAGGCTTTGTTTGGCAAGCATAAGCTAGCTTATAAGCTAGCTGATAAGCTAGTCCATCCAAACATGTACCAGGAAGCTAGCTTATCAGCTAGCTTATAAGCTAGCTTTTTGAAACGCTACTTTGAGTAGTTTATGAGGAGCTTATTGTAGCTTTTTCCAATTGTACCCTTATTAATATTAATTATTAAATTCAAATATACCCTTTTGGTCATTTTACATACTCATAAGCTAGTTTTTGCCAAACATAATTTGTTCAACAGCTAGCTTATCAGCTACTAGCAAGCTTATCAATCAACAGCTAGCTTATCAGCTATCCGCTAGCTTATCAGCTACCAGCTAGTTTATAAGCTACGCTTGCCAAACATAGCCTTAGAGTCAAGATGTAACTTCCTATATTATAGAAATACAATAATACTCATATTTATATGGAAATTCATCAAATAATTACCTTTAATAATCAAAATATATTATTTAGTGTTTACAAAAAACAAAATATGTGTGGTGGTGTATCTTAGATGCCAAATATACCATTTACTATTTTTCCTAAATATATATATTAATTTTTTATTCAAATACATGTATTATTTTAATACTATTTAAGAAGATAAAAAAATCACTATATCTGTTCTCTCCTTTGTGCTTGTGGATATATTATATATAGACACAAAGTACTCCACCAAATAAACCCATCACCACCATTCCCATCCATCTCTCTTCTCTCTCTCTTTCTCTACATAACTGATCATAAGCCTGAAAGGGATATATCTATATCTCTACTTATATATATTGTGGGTGAAATCTGATTTGTGATCAAATTGGAAATGGGGTTTGAAGAATTGGGAGGGAAGAGTGGTTATTATGTGGGAGTTTTGTTGGGTTTAGTGTTGGTTTTGAAATGGGTTTTGAAGAGTGTGAATTCGTGGGTTTACGAGGGAAGTTTGGAGAAGAAGACTCGAGAGAGTCTGCCACCGGGCGATATGGGGTGGCCGTTGATCGGAAACATGTGGGCTTTCCTCCGAGCTTTCAAGTCCACCGATCCTGATGCTTTCATGTCCGATGTAATTCGAAGGTCATTTCCTTAATTCCTATATCACCCGGCCTCCTTTGATTTTATTTCTCTCTTGTTATATATATATGGTCAGGTTCAACGGAAAACCGATAGAGTAACACCCTCGTAGCACTCCATCTGGACTGTATGCACTTGTACATACAGGTAATTTTGTAATATGCATAGGTGCTTAATGCATTTGTGTATAAAAACCCAAGAAGAACTCAAATTACCCGTATGAACAAGTGTATACGGTCCAGATGCAGGGCTACGAGGGTGTTCCTCAGTTTTCCTTTGAATCTCCCTATATATATACACGTATATTTAGTAATGTGTTTTTTCTGGTTTTCTTAATACCGAATTTGTTTGATTTGATTTGATTTACGTAACACACCAAAACTAGTCCCTATTTATGAACATGTCCAAGAAACAGTCTAGTCTTGTTACGTTTGTGGGTTGGACATATTGTAGAAGTAGAAATGCCGAAAAATCGTCTTACTAGTTGTATTTTCTCAGTCACAAGGGATGAGGGATCGTGTGAGAAATTACAATTATAATGGGTATGATCTTTGGGTCTCTACGAGTTGACTTTTTAATTTAACTTGATTTTCTTTTACTACTTTTAGTACCTTCAATAACCTTGAATACAATCATGTACTTTTTCTTCTAATGCATGTTCATTTTTAAACCATTTTCATGAGTTTTTGTATATATGAATTTGTTAAAGTTTTAACCATGATTACAAAGATAGATAAATAAAGTTAGTTGTATAAACGAAGGTATATGAATACTTTGTTCTCACATTCTTATGATTTAGGGGATCACACGAAAAGGCCATTAACCCAAATATATCAATCCATTTTTTTTTCTTTTTAAAAGTCAAAGATTCCAACCTTTCCAAAAATATAAAGTATGTATAATTATTTTTTTGCTATATAGAGATTTTTAAAATATTGGGGAATCCTTGCTTTATTTTTTATTGAATAAATTTTTTAATCTTTATCATGTTCAATCAATAAGGAAAAGGATATTGATAAGTGTTTAATTTGACAATATAAGACTCAAACTTGAACCTTTTGTCCAAAGGTAAAACATTTACCATCTAATCTATAACATAAAACGTAACTTTTTCTCTTATAACAGAACCATAAAACGATAGCTCATGCCATCGTATCTATCCATGGGGTCTCTACTCCTATCCTCCATCAAAAGAAAAAGGATAAATCATTAATTGTTTTTTGATTTCTTTAGTTGACAAGCCAATCATTCACATATTCAATATTTTAAAATATTATATTGTAAGCTTTCTTTATATTGGGTTTTTGATTTTTTATTAGACATGTTTATAAGTTAATAAATTTGTTTGAATGGAATAGATTCATTTTCATTATAAATATTCTTTCTACACCACCAAGATATGTCTCTATCTTTTTGGGTCCGAAAACTAGACTGGGAATACAACACAATCGTTTTTAAGAAAGCCATAACATGCATTATTGAATTGTACTCTAAAAATCCAGTTTTATTGGCTTTATCAAGTGCACTTCAAAGAATCTTTAAAAATTCCCATTTTTTTATTTATTTTGTGGGGGCAGAAATAGTATTTGTTTTTGGGAAGAGTTGGCTTGTCACTTTCATGAAAAGACTTGGCCATCAAATTCATTTACTTTTTTACCCTTTAAATCATTATCTTTTTATTAAACAACAAAAAAGTGAAGACTAAACCTTAATAGGACATCCTACCGGTTAAGGCTTGGTGTTAGGAAAAACTCATCCAAGTTCGAATCTGGGAATGACCAACCAGGGGTCACTGAGTATTAATCTCAAGGGAGCATGTTTTAGCTCTCGGTAAAAAAAAAAGAGAAGACTAAAAAGAAGTTTCGGCAATGTCGTCATCCTTAACCAGAAAACCTCAAAATTTATTGATGGAGGTCTAGCGAGGCGCTAGAGCAATAATATATTAATATACATCTTGAATATATTTATGAAAATAAGATAGAAAAGGTGGAATAAAAATTCAAAGTCCTTCAAGGGTAAGCAAAAATACTTAAATGTATCTTTGTAAATTAAAAAAAACTTTAGAATAAGACCAAAGTTTGTTTGATTTAAATTGGGAATATTATTTTTTGAAACTTTTGGAGATTTTTTTTATGAAATGGTTGGATGCAGCATTGCAGAGTTGTCTTTTTTGATTGAAACTTGAACATTTTTGGTGCATTGGAAGGGACTAGTAGTATATAACTTGACAAAAAATAGTTTTTGGTTTTGCAATCTTATGCACCGACTAAAAGGGTATTTTCGTAATTTTAACTCTTTTTTTTCTTGTAATCCCACAATCAAGGTATTGAATTTAGGAGATTATGTTTCAATAATATTATTATTAATCATGGATATTTTAGTTATTTATTTTAAGTACAAAATAATAAGATTTAGAATTTTCAGAAAACGAGTCATTGGAACTTTCCCAGGGCAGGCAATGTTTGTCACTATCATTGTCATTTTTCCCTGATTTACACAAATTAAAAAAAAATTGTTTTGTACCTCTTTGCATTCTATTACTTTTATTTGTTTTATGTTGATTTTTATATTGGGACAAGTACATAAAAGTGTATCAAACTTGTCACAAAAAGTTATTGTATGTATTGAACTTCAATTTTTACCTTTTAACGTATCAAACTTTCAAAAAAACTTCATTGTATGTACAATACAAAAAAACTTGTCACAAAAAGTTATTATGTACTTGTCCCAATATAAAAATTGAAGTTCAGTACATACAATAACTTTTAAGATATATACATATATATATATATATATATATATGTATATATAATGCAATGATTGTTCATAAATAATGATATCGGTTTAAAAACATACAGATATGGACCTGGAGGATTATACAAATCATTCATGTTCGGTTTCCCTAGCATCATTGTCACTACTCCCGAAGCAAGTCGAAAAGTACTGTGTGACGACGATGCATTCAAGCCCGGGTGGCCGAAGGCTACAGCAGAACTCATTGGAAAAAAATCCTTTGTTGGAATTTCATTTGAAGACCACAAAAGGCTTCGTAAGTTAACTGCAGCACCAATCAACGGTTACGAAGCCTTGTCTATTTATACGCGTTATATTGAGAGCAGTGTTGTTTCGGCATTGGAGAAATGGTCCCAAATGGGTCAAATTGAGGTCTTGACTGAACTTCGGAGGTTAACTTTTAAGATAATTATGTACATTTTCCTAAGTTCCGAGAGCGAAGACATAAGGGGGGCTTTGGAGAAAGAGTACACGACGCTCAATTATGGTGTTAGAGCCATGGCCATCAATGTTCCCGGATTTGTGTATTACAAAGCACTTAAGGTTCATTTTCTCGCCTTTTCGAATTACTTAAAATGATTTTAATGTCGGTCTGAGTCTCTTGTATCTAAAAATTATTTAAAACGTTTTGGATGGTGATTATAATTGCAGGCGCGAAAGAATCTTGTGGCCATTTTGCAAGCAGTGATAACTGAGCGTAGGAAGAAGCGTGAGGAGACTAAAGGAATGGCCAAAAAGGACATGCTCGACGCCCTCTTGGAAACTGAAGACGAGAATGGGAAAAGACTAGACGATGAGGAAATCATCGATACACTAGTCATGTACCTAAATGCTGGTCATGAATCTTCGGGGCACATCTCAATGTGGTCAATGGTCTTTCTCCAAGCAAATCCTGAGTTATTCCAAAAAGCCAAGGTATGGTCTTTATATCGTTCGTCAAATATCTAAAATACGCTTTTTGAATTCTAACTCAAGATTCGGTGAATTTACTACACAGGAAGAGCAGGAAAAGATTGTGAAGAATATGCCCCCGGGGCAAAAGGGTTTGACCCTAAAAGAGTATCGGCAAATGGAGTATTTGTCAAAGGTGATTGATGAATCACTCCGTTTGGTGACATTCTCCAGCATGACGTTCCGAGAAGCCAAGAAAGAAACCGAAATCAACGGTCTGATCTTTATATCACTCGTTAAATATCTAAAATACCCGTGACTGTTGACTTCAATTTTAACCATATACAAAATTCTTTTTTATAGGTTACACCATTCCCAAAGGATGGAAAGTTTTAGTATGGTTTAGGAGTGTTCACCACAACCCTGAAATTTATCCTAATCCTAAAGCATTTGATCCTTCAAGATGGGATGTAAGTCTCTAACTATGACTTGTACCATTGGCTTTATAAGTTGTACACTTTGACTAATTTGAAGATGTTGACCAGGATCTTGTACCAAAGGCTGGAACTTTTCTTCCATTTGGAGCAGGAAGTAGGCTTTGCCCTGGAAATGATCTTGCCAAACTTGAAGTTGCCATCTTTTTGCACCACTTTGTGCTCAACTACAAGTGAGTTTTCACATAAACCAACCTACATATTCTATTTTGACTTTTTTGGGTCAAACTAAAAGACCGTTTATTATCTGTTTATGATCTTTTATCTGATCACTTACGATTAACTAAGCCTTTCTTGTCGGTCTTTGATGTTGACCTGATAAGTTAAGGGAGGGGCTCTTACTTGGTCGGTGGTTAGTGTTAACGTAGATAACACTGTATTCCGTTTGACCGTTGACTACTGAAGTTTTTTATATTTATTTTTATATTTATATTTTGTTAAATATTAACTAAGTATATAAAATTATTTTTTATGCAGGCTTGAGAGGGAGAATCCAGAGTGCCCAGTGATGTATTTGCCTCATACAAGGCCTACGGACAATTGTCTGGGAAGGATTAGAAAGATTTCTAAATAAAGAAGGCATTAAAGGAAGGGTAGATTTGGAAATTAAATAAGATATAAAGAGATGGAATCCTTTTGTTTAATTGTAGTGGAGAATATTACCCTTATCAATTGGAACTATTTCAATTATTTTGGTTGTGTTGGGTTTTATTTTATCCTTTTTATGTTTATTGGTTTATCTAAATTTTATGGTTGATCTAATTTGATTAACTTTAGATAGCTAATCCAGTTTTATCCGATGAATGGAATGGATCGGTTTTGAATATTTGATTTACCTTTTGTTATTTTCTCAAAAAGACGTTAAGAGGGGGGTTTAGCGTATTCCGAACCGTCTAAATTTGGTTATGGATCAGATTCGACAAATATA
Organism: Centaurea solstitialis; assembly: GCA_030169165.1. Lineage (NCBI taxonomy): Eukaryota > Viridiplantae > Streptophyta > Magnoliopsida > Asterales > Asteraceae > Centaurea > Centaurea solstitialis. Next base: position 94,758,305 of record CM058041.1, read on the forward strand.
ATAAAAGATTTGGACTGAAACAACAGTAAATTGTTAACCATAAGGACGAAAATAACAATGAATTACAAAACGTAGGAACTAAATTACATTTTCTAAACCACTAGAACAAGAATCATAAGGTTTAACAAAGCACAAGGACAAGAAATGTAATTTACTCTAATAAAAAATACATTTCACTTGGACACACTACTCATAAACAAATAAGTAAACTACAATTTTGGGTCTTGCACAAACCTAGTTACAAACAATATCTTAAGCTCAACAAGTACAATAGTGGGACTTTCCTTTGAGAAAAAATGTTGCACACTAACATTGTTAGCCAATATGCCATTAAGTGGGAGAAATACTTCGTGCGGTTAAGGTTTATAAAGCCCGATTATGAGAATTGGGTCGGATTCAAATCGGTCCCACTTTCTTTTAAATATTTTATAAGAATTTGGTCAAACAAACACGATTTTATTATAATTGTCTGGGTCAATCAAATTCATTAAAAAGAATATATCTTTGATGATCGGTCCAAAGCTGGGCCAGACGGGGCCTTGTTTTCGATGGAAAATCGTAATCGACGTTTACAAACCAGTCCCAAACAATCCCAGTCCTTCGCGGGTCAAACTTCTCTAGTGGAGGTTCTATCTCTAGGTTAGACTGCTGGTTTGGGCCGAAGTCACGCATGGGCTAAGTTTCTCTAGTAAAAGTATAATAGATATGGGCCGTAGTCTTAATTGTTCATAATGGACAATTGGACATGATTAGAAGAGCCCAGGTCGAGCCTAAGGAACAAATAGAAATTTAAACATTAATTTATTTTAATTGGGTTTTCATTTATTTTAATTGTTATAGTTAATTGATTTCAAATTTATTTTAATTGTTATAGTAGCACTTTATGAATCTTCCCAAATTTTGTAGCCCAAAAGATTACCATTGCTATTAAGCTTATAATCCCACGACTCTCTTTCCAAATCTCTAACCAACCAATCATATCAATATCGGATTCTCAATTTGAAATAGAAATTAAGATTGAGAGTTTAAGTTATTGGTTTTAGATTGAAGATGTATCACGATACATTGCAGGGGTAAATATGTATCTCTTTGGTTCAACTACTCAAAGAGGACATGGAAACCACATTTATTTATCACTAGTTAATGTACCCGCGCGATGCGGCGGGTGTAAAAACCTGTAGCAATAGCATTCTCATTTGTCTAAATTTTAAAAATTTTAAAAGTTTGGGGTTATTTTTGAGAAAATTGTTAGTTTCTAAACGTAAAATTGATACAAGATATAAAAAGATACAATAAATGTTGGTTACTTATATACTCATAAGAATACATATTTTAGATCACATATTATTGGCTTTAGACGAAATTTTTTTAAAGGTCAAACTCAAACAAATTTTAAGGATTTATGGCAGCAAAATGTAAAACTTTCAAATCAAGAATCAAAATTTCAATACAATTATTTATACATGTTAAATAGTCTCTCTATTATGGGTTCGTTTGCAAGTAAAATGTAATATGGGAAGTCATCAATTCAAGCCAATAAAAATCAATCATTCCATATAGTTTATTTGTAGAAATTGTACATTTAAAATCTAAAAACAATTTAAGGAGTTTGTTTTTAACAAATTCACATTATCTAATACAAATGATAATTACTCTTCATCCCATATATTAAAAAATCAATTGTAATCTACAAAAATCAAAATTATCAAAATTCCAAACTTTTCAAACAAGAAAGCCATGTAAGACATATTTGAAATAAAAGCAAGTAAAAAAAGACATGATATATTGGATATTAAATATACTATATGAGTTACAACTACAAAGTACAAGATTGTGTCTCATTAATAGACACATCTTCAAAACATAAATAGGTAATGAGATCAATTGATTGTGGTCCCCCTTTTAATTCAATGCCTCACATGAATCGCGCTTAGTCATCCGTCGTGAACCTGACGTGGCGCCTAGTCATCAGCCACGTGTCGCGTTCTCGGCTGTCCTCACGTTCACAGCCAAAAATTGGTTCACATTTGAACCCACCTCTATTTATATATACCCTATATATACATATATAGAGGAAAGTTCAAATGTGAACCACTTTTTGGTTGTGAACATGAGGACAGCCGAGAGCGCGACATGTGGCGACTTTGAGTGTGGTCCCCCACTTTAATTCAATGCCCTCCCATGAATCGCGCCTAGTCATCCGCCGTGGATCTGACATGGCGCCTAGTCATCCGCCACGTGTCGCGTTCTCGGTTGTCCTCACGTTCACAACCAAAAAGTGGTTCACATTTGAACCCACCCCTATATATATAGGGTATATATATATATATATGAATATATCATATATTTGGTATCCTGCTATCCTCTTAAAAAAATAAATGACAAGAGAAGATAAAGAAAATTCGATTATTATGTGTGTGTAACAATGAAGAAATTCTAGAATATACATAACATACCATACACATGATAAATTTTAAAATATTAAAATCTAATTAAGCTATGAGAATAATTACTTTCTGAGTTTATCAACTATGAGCTTATCATTTTGCTAGAACCTCAGAGTTGCATCCCAGCTCTATGCGTATATTCAGATTAAGAAGAGGCATTAGCATAGCTGAATAAAAATCAACAAATAGCTATCTGCAAGCAAATGACCGTGTGAAACGGTTTGCAAAATAATAGTTAATGTGTATTTGTAACTAATGTGAAATCATATACAAGACTAAATAAAAACATGTTTTTAGTTCGCTTGATTAGTTATCATCTCAACAGAAAAACTGCTTTCTTATAATACCCAATTCATTTTGCTATTCGCGGTTCTTTTTTTAAATTCCATTAACACCCACATGCAACAATTATAAATTGACTTCACATGGTTGTTTGAATCAACAGATTCACTTTCAAATACTGTCACATGCCAATCCTTAAGCAAAGTGCATAATCTACTTAGAATATATACATAGGTCAAATTTGTTATGCAGATGAAACATTATGCTATACATTAAGACGCAATGATGGAAGTAGAGTTTAAGGACATCTACACGTGCATTTGCAGATCGTGTATGAATCGTCTATGCATTTGCAGATCGTGCCATGGGATCATTGCTATCTAGCAACCCAAAAACCATAAGAAAATCCACTAAAATCAACAGAGAGGCTGCCAGGAACATAGTACGAAATCATCATCGTTTTTAGTTTCAAGCTACAATCAAAGAGAAACCTCGATTGAAATATTCAGATTAATCATTCCTATGCAGTTTATAATGCATTCTAAGTTGATTGGCCGAATACCTGTAATGTGATGACAACCCTAAGGATTTCGATTGGGCAATGCCATCATAGAGATGTGTTGACCCCAATTTTATAAAGGACTAAAGTCTTCCACAGACCAGATGATAATGTTAAGGTTGTTTATCAAATGTTAATCTATTGAAGAGTGGTTTTTGATAAGACTTGATAGATGATGGATAAATCGAAGGACATGGTACTCAATAACCTATTAAGAGGGTATGTATTCTCCCTTTACAATTCAGACTTGCATCTTATTCATTAAGAGGCTTATTTCAAAAAATGACCTTACACTGGCTGCCAGTTCATTCATGTAGATGCAAATGCAAGGAAACCACCATCTTTATATTTGAAAAAAAATCAAAGATAAAACACAACATTAACCAACTCGAACTTACATACGGGATCGTAAATATCTTCCTGAATTCCCAGCTCCAGAAGTAATGAGCGCAATAACGTAGGTATGTAGCTAGACAGAAAAGAGGCAAGTCTAACCTGAAGAGGTAAGATTTTCTAATTGAAATACTAACCGAACAAAAGACAAATGGGAAGCTCATAATGGATCTATATAGAACTAATACAAGTGAACTATTTCGACCACCTGGAAGGATCCTCATTCCCTGCCATATGATATACAGTTTCCGATTTAACTTTTGGCATCAAATTAATCAATCCATAAGTCACTTGGAATACAAGAAACATAAATTCGTAATACGCCAATGGCGCGTAGCTCAGTTGGTAATGGGTGGGGGCATAGTTTGTCCAAAATCGAATTGGTCTTGGGTTCAAGCCCCCAGGGCACCCCCATAACTACAACCGCTGAGTGAGTCAGGTATGCCCCCCATATTATGGAATTGGTAGACGATTGTGGGCCGGTTGGGGTTGCCGGTATCAACCTTTTGTCCAAAAAAACATAAATTCGTAATACTACTGCATCGGTGTAAGATATACTAAGATAATAAGGGGTGTAAACAAAATTCAATTAAATCCCTATTTCCCCTTTTTAAAACATCTAAATCTTTTAACTTTTCAATCCAAGCAAATAATTGAATCTTCAACAGTAATAACAATTTTAGAGGATCAAAGTGAAAATCACTGATAAATTGGAGGACTACTTAATATGAGGAATAGCATTGAGTTCTCAACCAATCAAACAATGAATTCAACATGATACACCTTTAAAAGCCAATTTGAAAGGCATAGAACTTAAACAACATACATTAGTTTAAAAGTTCCATGTATCATCTTTTATAACAGATCTTGATAAAGTCTAGTGCTTAACATTATAATCCCACAATTCTTTAAACATAAAAGAAAAAATAACATAAATTAAACTTACATAGCCAGAAGCAAGCTTAAGTTGGATAATGAATTTCAATCCGAGTGTCACTTGGATGCCAAAGAATGTTTCTAGATTTCGGTAAAAGATCTTGACCGTTAAATTTAAAGTTGTCAAACACCATGTTCTGCACAAAAAGAACGGAACCCACATTAGAACAAGTGAAAAACAGGAAAAAGATGAAGTCAAAATTCTGTTGCATAGATTAAGACAAATGAAAATGTTCAATAGACCAGGAAATTCACCTCTTCTACGGACTGATGTGACTGAATTCATATAAGATGTGACTGGTGGCATATTCAATTCATCGTCCATAACTATACACGATGCAAGAGAAGTTTAAAAAAAACCTTAATCGATGCCTCCAATGGCTAAAGAATGAGAGTATGTAAGGAATTTATTGTAACATCTGAAGTGAAGATTATATATTAGTCCGATGAAATAGGCAAAAAAACTAAATTTCACTACAGACAATACTCTGTAACATAGAAAGGGGTAAAGCCTCTGAATTAGGGTTCATAAAAAACATAGGTAAACTTGAACAGAAAGAATAAATCAAACACACCTAAGGTTATTCCAATAAAGAGGTCAGTAACAGTTAGGATTTTGAAGAGAGTTTTACCATATGATACCTAAAGATGATTCAACATTTTAATATCGTCTACAGGTTTTTGGGGATTTCGTGGTGGGGGGAGAAGGGAGAGAAAGCAAGTGAATAACCTTTTGGCCCTTCACAGCGTAAGCCGATGATAAGAACCATAGTGTATTCCTTTGCTTTTAAACAATTCGTCTAGTCAAATTGCTGCACAAGAATTTGAGCATATATAATGCACATAACCACACATGAAGTCACTAATCTTTAGCAAAATAAAGAAAATAAAAAAGTGAAAACAGAACAAAAAACGTGTATATATGATAGTAGTTAAAAACTAAAAACAAAATACAATCAAACATGAGAATTCCTATCCAGATAAATTTCAAAAACTTTTCTTGAATTCGATAATACCAATTGATGTTGAAATCCGCAGGGGTAGCTAAGGCAAAAAATATGGGAGGGAAGCAATAGAAACCTATTTGGTACAACCAGGGGTTTCATCAGCAGGGTAGAAATAGACCACAACAAGGTGTAAATTAAGTTTTTTTTTAATCTCATAATCTGATTCTCATTTGAGAGTATAAAAAAGTATGGATTTTTAAGTTCTTTTTTCTTGCTTCTGTTTAACTTGATCTTCATTGTTGAACCATGTACTTAATTTAACCACATTCCTAGGTGGAGAAAGGGTGAATTACATTCAGTTATGACATAACAAGCCAAATCAACATGGATGTGTGATCTAAAAACTATTTACACAAAATATTGATGGAATAGAAACAAAGACAACATTTGAAGCAAAATAATGCCATAAAATCAAGATGATTTGTTGAGTTGGCAAAGTGTAAAGCATTCAAAGACTGAAAACCTGATGAATTTACATATGTACTTACCAGTATTCAAACTTCTTGACATAATCCAACCCTAAAAGTGTTAAACCCTCCCTGACTCAAATGAAATTTCGAAAATTGGCGTTATTTACAACTCAAAATTACGTGATTTCACTCACCACAAATTCTTATAAAATAATTTCAAATACATGAAAACCAGGTACCCCTGATCATAGAAACTGAAAATTGGTGAAAATGGTGGAGAAAGACATTTCTGAGATGAGATGATTGAAAACCCAATTTGCTGAACACAAGAATTTAGGGTTAGAAAACCCAAAATTGACAACAATGGTGGAGAGAATATACCTGTAGGAGATGATTCAATACCCAATTTTCTGCTAAAAACAAGAATTTAGATCAATTGAGTGAGAACCCCTACAAAAATTGAAAATCGAAAACAAGATGGTGTCGGAGATGCCATAACCAGAAAGGAGAAACAAAATCGAACATAAAAGAAATCAAAGAAAGCCTTATTGGTGACTGGTATATATGCGATAAAAAAATCCCTAGCATGTGTCTTCGTTGACAGTAACGAGTGGAGAAGAGATGCAAAAACCAGAAACACCAACATTAAAAACCCTAGACAATATCTCATACAATAAATTATTTATTTTGAATTGGAGATTATGGAAGGTGGAAGAACCTAAAACCAATTCGATTGAGAGTTGAGATTCTATCATTTGTGAGCAAAAGACGTGGGGGAAGAAGTTTTGGTAGATTATGAGAAGCAGAGAGAAACCAGGGAAGGAACGTGGGGAGAAAAAACTGTGATTTCAATTCTATGCATTGCCATGTTGTACATGTAGCTTTATCAACAGTACTGTGTAAAATCAGTTATTGTTGAACAAATAACTGTAAAAATGAGATATTCTCATTTACAAGTAGTATAGATAACTAATTGATTTAGTTGAAAAATTGGGTGTCAAATGGATTTATGCTTGCTAAAGGTGCACTAACCGGAATCATGCTACCAGAATTTTACTCATCATTGTGATATAAAACACTGTAATTTTGTTTTGTTCAAACATATTTTTTTTTGAACGACAAGCTAACGCACACACGTTCCAGCGGTATCGGGTCTCCTTACGGACAATCCCACTAATCCACTGCAACTCGGCCCAACCTATGGCCGAACCAGACCAAAAGGTTTTTAGGGGCCCTAAGGACCAACCCGAACCCGGCCCTGAAATACCAGATCCAAAGTCTGGATATCTCAGGAAAGTGTCGTCCGTGGGAATCGAATCCTGGTAGTGTGACTTTCATCCCACACCCCGCATAAAATGTTACATATCGAACTGAGGTATCGTGTAATAATATAAAATAGTTTATTTAATATTAATGCTATTTTATGTGTCTTAAGTTAATCTTTACGATTTTTTGTTTATGCAACATTTATTTTTTTAATAGTTATGATTTTATAAATAATACTTTGTAACTATAATATGCAATCACCAGAACACCCTAAAACCCTCGTCTTCTTCATCGACCTTCGTCATCTTCCTGATGAGTGCTGTGTGATTTTTCAATTAATTTACAGAGAAATCAATCGACCAATTAAGTAGCTCAAATTCACAGGTAACATCATTTCAGATTTCCAATGTGCTCTCAATCTTCTTCAGCCATTTCTTTACTATATCTATTTATAAACCCTAATTTCTTCATATCCTAATAAAGCACTTTACTTTAGCTGAAATCATGTTTCTTCTTAGAAGAAAGCAGTCTTTCAAATCAATCCTTTTAAACCCACTTCAAAAATTTAGCCTTTTATCCAAAGAATCAACACCAATAATCATTTCCCCTAAAAACCCCCAATTTAGGGTTTTACTGTCTAAACCCTTTTCCACCCAATCCTCCAAATTCCCTGAATATGAAATGCCAACGGTCACATGGGGCGTTGTTCAAGGCCGAAAAGAGAAACTCGTATCGCGGGTAATCATCTCCGATTACTTGAAATCGATAGGCGTAATCCCGGATGAGTTAGAGGACCTAGAACTACCTTCTACGGTCGATGTGATGCGTGAGCGTGTCGAATTCTTGCAGAAGATCGGGTTAACGATCGACGATATCAACGAGTATCCGTTGATGCTTGGTTGTAGTGTAAGGAAGAATATTATTCCGGTATTGGGGTATTTGGAGAAAGTTGGGGTTCAAAGATCGAAAATGGGTGAGTTTGTTAAGAAATATCCGCAAGTTCTTCATGCTAGCGTAGTCGTGGAGCTCGTGCCGGTGATTAGGTTTCTTCGTGGATTAGATGTCGAACGACAAGATATTGGGTACGTGTTGATGAAGTATCCCGAGCTGTTAGGGTTTAAGTTAGAAGGAACGATGAGTACTTCGGTTGCGTATTTGGTTAGTATCGGGGTTAATCCACGAGATATCGGTCCCATGGTGACTCAGTATCCGTACTTTTTAGGGATGCGAGTTGGGACCATGATTAAACCGTTGGTCGAGTATCTGATTTCTTTGGGTTTGCCGAAGAAAGTGTTGGCAAGGATGTTTGAAAAACGGGCGTATGTCGTCGGGTATGATCTTGAGGAAATGGTTAGACCGAATGTGGATTGTTTGGTTAGCTTCGGGGTTCGGAGGGAAGCGCTTGCTTCGGTTATCGCTCAATACCCGCAAATTCTTGGGCTCCCTTTGAAGGCTAAGTTGTCGAGCCAACAATATTTCTTCGATTTGAAGCTCAAGATCGGTCCAGAAGGTTTCGCTCGTGCGATCGAGCGGATGCCGCAGCTAGTGAGCCTTAGCCAAAAAGTGATAATGAAGCCGGTTGAGTTTCTTGTTGGAAGGGGGTTCTCGACCGAGGATGTGGGAAGATGATTGTGAAATGCCCGCAATTAGTTGCGTTGCAAGTTGGTTTAATGAAGAATAGCTTTTACTATTTCAAGAGCGAGATGGGGCGGCCGTTGAAGGAGTTGGTTGAGTTTCCCGAATTCTTTACTTACGGTCTAGAATCGAGAATTAAGCCGAGGTACCAAAGATTGCAGCATAAGGGGATTAGGAGTTCGTTATCTTGGTTTCTTAATTGTAGTGATCAGAGATTTGAAGAGAGATTGTATGCGGATTATATCGAGACGGAAGTTGAAGGGCCGTCGTTTGCGATGGGTGGGAAGTTGGAGCTTCCGGGTGATCGTAATCAGATGGTGTCCGATGAGGAAGACGAGAGTGATGATGAAAAACTCTATAGGCGTACGGTTTCGCTTTAGTTATACATGTTTTGCTACACAAATGTGTCAAGTTTTTTCTACTTGTTAGTTAAAAGTTATCAATTTTGACATATCATTTCTTCTTGTCTGCTTTGTGTATGGATAACATCTTAATATGATTAATGCCATTTGATCTTGTGGTACCTTTTTAATCCTTGAAATTATAGCAACTTGTAGAAGCATTATCTTCCAAATTGCATATTTTGCATTTGGGGCATAATGGACAACTTATCAACTTGATATTTGATGTGAAGGGTCATTTAGATTTCAGTTGTTTGGAGCACCCTTGATCTTTTGTTGCAAATATTTGGGTCATGGTTTTGGTGCATTACTTCGAACAGATGTCCGATTTGCTTTCTGCTTCTTCAGCCGATTTGATGTATCATGACCTTGTTGACACATATAATTTCCTCCCCGAGGCTTAGGTTCTTCAAAGCCCTAGAGATTTCAAAGAGGTATGCTATCGATTGCCATTTATATTTTCCATTTGAATTTTAGTTTTGAGGCATGCTATTAATTTCCATTTCAATTTTGTTGTACATGGTGGACTGTTTTAATTCAGATTTTGTTGAAAACCTTAGATATCTTTTATGTATTATTTCAACATATACATTTTTGTACATAACAGATTATGTGGAGTTCTAAACTTGCATTTTCTTTTGATGAATTGGTTTCAGATAAGTGACAACACGGTGTACAGGATGATTATGTTCTTCTCGCACTAAACTACTGCTATGTGACTTTTTTATTCAACAACTATGGAGATAACTACAGCTGGTATTTTTGTTTACTTTTCAGCTATGGTTTTCAGGTTTTGACTTTGTTTCTGCCCAGCTGATTCTTATGGATGCTTGGTTCTGGTTCATTTATTACGCTAATCAGAGCTCGCTTTCTGTTTTGGTTCTTGGGATGCCTGGTTGATGAAGTTTCTTCCAAGCAAATGTTCTTGAGAGGGATTTTGAGGAAGAAAGTTGTTAACTGTAGCTGAAAAGTTGCACTCAGACTATGATTTTGGCCATACTACAAATGATAACGAATGATTGTGATAGACACTATTTGACCAAAATCCTGACAAACAACCAACCGTTTCTAAAGACATACTTTCAAACGTAGATCGCCTTATTCATGAAAAGGTACAGCGAGTCAGTGATTCAGCATACAAAGTCATTTGTATAGTCATTTGTTAGAGCTTATTGATAGATAGATAGATAGATATTCTGCATCAATGAATGTAATTCATTTCCAATATCAATAGTTTTCTACTCTTTTCTTTTGGATCACTTGGTTTTGGCTTTGTACAGTTTCTTAAAAATGATAATATGTTGCATATCATATCACTACCTTATATATAAGTGTGGATGTATTTCTATATCATTCCTGTTGGGTTTAGTATTAGATATCTTCAACTGCAATCTGTCATTTATGGCATGCATGTCTTGATCCAGATATGCTTAATGCTCTGCCTTTTCACAACCCCATTTGTTATCAGATGAATTATCTTTTAAGTCAACTTGAGATCAATTCTAAATTAGAAGTCATAAATTGAAGGCTTGATATATAAAAGTGTGAATTTTTTCATATTTCTTGTATAATGGTCATTTAATAATGGATATCCATGGGTTGGATTTTAGATATTCGAGGTTTGAAAGTTGCGGGTATTGACATCTCTTTGTTCTGATCACGTTGGACCCTGCAAGGGGTGCTGCCCGCCTGCCCCTTGACCCCCGTCATTTTGCCATGTGTGGGATTAAACTTGTAAGTGTGCATCCCACACCAGCTAACTTGTATTAGATCACAGTTTAAAAACCTCATTCGTGCTCGTGTTAATTCTAGTCACACTTAAATGGTCGGTGACACTAAAATCACCAACACTTTGACTTTACAAAGACAAACCGTTCAAATAGTAGGTATGCTTAATTATGATGTAATTATCAATGGAAGTAAAGAGATTAGCAGTATCTCCATCTAACTGTTATTCTTTTGTCCCAAATGTGTCGTTAAATATTGTGATTATGGGAACTCGATTGAAAAAGCTTATTGTTTGATAATCAACTTAAACTGAAAATTCTTAAAAAGTGTGCGTATCTCTATATTTTGAAGTTTTAACCACAAAAGACAAATAACAGACCAAGGCAAAATGAATAATTGTAAACATCGAGTAAAATTGTAATAATTTGATAGAAAATGAGATATTTGCACTCTTTATAAGTCCCAATTCACGAGCTACCAACAATTTTCACCATGATTTAAATTGGAATTGGATCGGCCTTTTGTTCTAAGGTGTTACAAATAAAAATGAAAATCATAAAAACTAACAAATTTGACACTCATTTATTGTTTTAATCGCACCTTTGAACTAACAAATCATTTTCAACCACCACTTGTAATCTAGTTTGTTCAAACATGTTAATTTTTTTTAACAAGAGTTGAAATATTACATTAAACTTTGAATTAGCATAAGTTATAGATCCCACATACATATGACCGATACAACATCAAATTTCTCTTTTTACATTTCGAACTAACCTAAAACGATCCAAATAGCAACATTCCCAGAAAATTCACGAATTTTTTCAAAGTGATGCATGAAGTTTTTGTGGGGGCATCTGAGAGAGAAGTGTTGCGAGTGATGACATACAACTCAAGGCGGTCTTCAATACCTCACAAGAACAACCTGGTCTCACGATTTCCTTCACCTGCAAATAAGAAACAACCCATCATAAATGCAACATTTCCCTTTTTCCCAAAGTTTCAATCCATCATTACCTTTTCTTTATTAGAAATTTATCTTAATTGTATTATAAAATATTTGTAATTGGTTATTTATTCAATATGCACTTTTTGGTCATGTTACATGACTAGTAACTAGTTTTTGCCAAATATAATTTGTTCATCAGCTAGCTTATGAGCTAGTTTGCCAAACATAGCCTAGTCCTATGTCTCTAATAATTCCTATCAGAATCATCATGAGATATGTATAATTAATTATATAACATCAAAGACCAAGAATGGTAACAAAAATTACCATATCAAGTCTATGATGAAGCTCCCTTATCTTCTCCATGTAGTCCTCATCTGCTAGACTCACCGAATAGAGTTTAACCTTTTCATTCATGTTGTCTATCCATAATTTCTCCTCCTCTGTGTTCGACATGCTGTTTTTTTAAACATAAATGCTGATGTTAAATGGCACCACAACATCAACTTTTTAGAAACTGAATAAATATCTAATGAAGCTGAGTCAAAAGGAATCCAAGAGTAAAATAAGTTGACTTCAACACGACGATTAACGGGTAAGAAGAAAGTTCAGTTGCAAAGCTGTTTCACGTTGTGAACTGTGGGGCAAAGGAGAGCTTGACATATGTCCCCCTTTGTTCACATTCATTAAGAATAATGATAGCAAACTTTTACACCAACACCATTCATAATGAACATCCCGTGCACGCTCTCCTTTGTCCCCTGGTTCACAAATAGAACTTAATCTGTGATCTGACACCTTTTTTTTTCTTCTCTCAAAATCAAACTATGATCATAAAAGAGAAGGCATTAATTAACAACATAGTTATTGATGGAATCCAATCAAAATGATAAGCTATTAGAGGTTGACCGCAAACCTGACTGCGGGATGATCATTGGCATTACTTGATGCAGCTGACAGCAACTTCTCATGATCAACAACAGCCTGCACATGTGATGTATTTCAAAACCAAATGACAACAAACCCAACATTTGAAATGAATGTCTAATATGAGCAAAGGAAAGGTCAAAGGGTAATTCTTGTTGTATATTTGAGCCAATTTAGCTACAGACTCAAAAGGGGGAAATCAATTTGCAAACCTCATCAAGCAAGCATTATTAGGTCTTAATTATAAAATTTCTAGAATCCTAAAACCCTAACTATGTAATTCAATGTCCCTCTTGTTGGAAAGGGGGAAAAGGTCAACAATACCCTTATACCCATATCAATTTGAAAGATGGAAAGTGAATTCACAACAACTATAGTATTAGTAGTATTAAATTAAACAAACAGATAATAATGATAATAATTAAAGAAGCAGAGATAGATGAATTTGGCAAATGGGATATTATTTTAAAGAATGTTTACAAGCTATGATTTGATGGATGATACCGGAGATTCGGTCGCCATACTTATTGAAGATGTTTAAATCTTTTCTTTTCCTCTCGGAGGAATCTTGGCTCTTGAGTGAGATAAACTTGTCGTTAAAACACCAACTACCAAATATACCATCGCATCTTGCCAAAACTTAAAATTAAAAAAAAAAAAAACATTTATATTCAATGTATTTTTTTTTTATAAATGGAGAAATAAAAGTAAAAGTATTAAAAAACGAATTATGTTATATTCACCCCTAAATACTTCTTTATTTTAAAGATTATGATGTGAATTATTATAATATCAAAATATTTTATATATTTCATAAAATATCATTTCTGTATATTTCATAAAATATTATTTCTTTATTCTATATATTTAATTTTAAGAATTCTTGTTAGCAATGAAATTAAAAAAAAAATTGTTATTTTAGAGAAGGTACGAATCATTGATTACTTTTAATCTCAAATCCATCCCATACATCACGTTTGATACAAAATAAATCTTGTACATCCCATCCTAATGTGCATTCAAATACGTATAACTCCACTACAAAACTCCATCCTTAAGGTTTGAAAGTCTAATAAATTTGAATTTCGACGTACACAGTAATGTTTTGATTTGGAAAAAAACCAACGTTTCAATAGGGCTGTAATCCGGAAGCATCAATTGACTACAAAATACATGGTAACAAAAATAAAATAAAATAAAATAAAAATCCCTAGTGACATTGTATTCGAAGAAAGATGTTTTTATTTAGAAGGGTGTCCGGACCAAAGCCTGACTAATCCCCGGCAACTTTGAGGGCTAAACATGGGCTCACTTAAATGTCCCCAGGCTTGCATACATTAAGGCTCAAACTCGGTTAGGACGCTATAAACCCCCAAGTGTTAACCAATCCACCACAACACGAAGAAAGATGTTGCAATGGCTTCTTATGAAATTAAAGCATCGACATCAATGTCTCGTGATAACCAATCTGAATCCATATATCATCACCTTGATGACAAGTAAAGACCAATTTTTTTAAGATTGCGTTTGTTTTGTTTTCTTTGGGTTTCAAAACCCAAGGTCTTAACAGTAACGTACACACATTTTCAATAATACCAAATGAATCAACCAAAATTCTTGCTTTTAACCAAAAGTTGATGCAACAAAATTCAGTATCTGTATCTCCCATACTATGCAAGGAGAAGAGTAAAATAAATAACAACTAAAACCTATATTTTGCCGAACAAAAATGGATACCTCTCTTTGTTGTGAATCAAAACAAGTGTCAAAAAGCCAAAATTGCCGATGGTGGTTGGTAAACTCAATAAACAAATAACATAATTTCCACACCCCCTATGTTTTACTTGCGTTGAAGCTCTCTGACAACCGATGGTAGTACTCTTTTTGCTGCAACAAAACACACAAGATATTACAAGTAAGATCATATGACTCCCTTCAAGAGGTATAGTGTATGAAAGTTAATGTACAACGTTCATTTTGTAACATTAGTGTAGTGGGTTTTTGTCGATTATGATATATATATATATATATATATATATAGAGAGAGAGAGAGAGAGAAAGGTTCAAACGAGAAGTGCTAAAAAAATGAGAAGTAGAGAAGTGATATCCACCACTCATCCGGTCAATAAAGGCGGCTTTGACCAGTTACGGTGGATGCGATCACGGAGGATCGACGCGATTAAAGGAGGGTGACCCGGTAAAAGCCGCCTTTATTGACCGGAAGAGTGGTGGAGATCACTTCTCTACTTCTCATTTTTTAGCACTTCTCATTTGAACCTAATACTATATATGTGTGTGTGTGTGTGTGTGTGTGTGGATAGAGGCAGGTGCATACAAGAACCAACCCTATTTGCAAAAACAAAGGAATTAACCTTGGCCATACATTGATGTGGGCCCATGTGGGTCCCACATATTAAAAAATCATACATGATTTAATGGTGGGACCCACCTATATGATTTTTTATTATGTGGAACCCACATGGGCCCACATCATGTGATTGTGGAGAGTTCCCTTGTTCTTGCAAATTGGATGAATTCTTGTTTGAATATATATATATATATAGAGGAAAGTTCAAATGTGAACCACTTTTTGATTGTGAACGTGAGGACAACCGAGAGCGCGACACGTGGCGGATGACTAGACGCCACGTCATGTCCACGGCGGATGACTAGGCGCGATTCATGGGGAGGGCATTGAATTAAAGGGGGGGACCTCACGTTCACAACCAAAAAGAGGTTCACATTTGAACTTTCCTCTATATATATATGGTGATGTATGTATATTAAGGAGATGGTCTAGAAGAGAGCTAATTAAGTCTTTACCTTGTCCGAGACAGAAGGTGAGATTTTTCTCAATGCTTGCTCAAAATGTGCAGCTTTAATGGTATGTCGTAAAGATTTTTCTGGTGCTGGTACTGATATCCCTTCTTGATCAGCAGCAGCTTTTTCAGCTTCACGTCTCGTGAATTTCTCTTCAACAGCAACCATCGCAGCTTCATTTATCTGAGATTTGGACAAAAAAGTTGGGTTGAGTCATAGGGGGATGCAACCAAGATTTCTTTGCTTTCAAACTGAAATCAAACATAAATCTTAAGATTTTGAAGAACTGCATCATTTGCAGGGCATCTACAACATGACTTAAAACCAACCTCATACTAGTACATCCCATTAAGCAACTCCGCTTTGAACATGTCGCGACTTATTTCATGTAAAACGTCTAAGGAATTAAGCATCTAAGGAGATGTTTGGTTCGCAAAATGAAATTTAATGGAAGTGGAATCCATATCCATCGTAGGAATTGGACTTTAAAGAAATTGGAATGGAATTTGACCATCCATTGGTTGGTAGAATTCAATTCCTTCACTTAGGCTGGCCAAGAAATGATAAATTCCTTGAATTGTGCAATTCAATGGAATTCA
Organism: Centaurea solstitialis; assembly: GCA_030169165.1. NCBI lineage: Eukaryota > Viridiplantae > Streptophyta > Magnoliopsida > Asterales > Asteraceae > Centaurea > Centaurea solstitialis. The sequence goes on from CM058041.1 coordinate 94,774,664, forward strand.
AAGGATTCCATCAAGTTCATTTTGCGAACCACACATCACTAAGTAATTTGTCATTCCAATTCCATCAAATTCCTTGAATTCCACGAACCAAACAACCCCTAAGTATCGGCATCAGTTAAAAGCATTAAAAAACTTGTAGTTGATGCTCTTTTTTTTATCTTTGCGATGCTTGAAAATGTCATATGTATCACTTCAGAAGAAAAAAATACAAACCAATGCAGAAAGATCGGCTCCACTTAAATTCGCACAAGCCTCACTCCGCCCGATAGCAACCAAATCCACCTCGGCATCTAGCGGCTTCTTCCTAGCAAGAGCTTTCAAGATCAATCCACGCTCTTCTTCATTTGGAAGTGGCACGTACATAAGTTTTCCAAATCTTCCGGGCCGTAAGAGTGCTTGGTCCATCACCTCTGGCCTGTAATCATTTCAACAAGATCAGTTACTATAATCATATTCTTTTTTGTAAATTAGTAATTTAGAGTAGAAAGATGATGTGTTGCACCTGTTCGTGGCACCAATTATGTAAACTCCCATGCGTTGCTCAGCACCATCTAGCTCTATCAATAGCTGCAAAGATTAGCTGTCGCGTCATCTATCAAGTACACTAAAACCGGAAGTAAAAGAAATTTTGCAACAGAAACCATATCAATGAACAATGAGCGAGCTTGAAGTATTTATCTTGTAAATCTTGCTAACCTGATTCAGAAGTCGTTCAACGACCCATCCCCCTTCCTTTCCACGCCTTGTTGTTAGAGCATCTACCTGCAATAAACGAAGAATTAGCATGAATCCCCAAAAGTTCGCCATTGAGCTTAAACAAGGCATCACAATGTGGAAATCCATATACGAAGCATTTGTTGCTTGAAAGTAATATGACGTACTCTTGTACACAAACTAGCAAAATTCTTAGGATTTCCACCAACAAAATTGATGAACACAAGAAGGTACACCAAGCAGCATTCGAAAGAATGGGCTCTCCCAACGCTCACGCCAAATATTTTGTCGCAATATTTGGGGTTGGGGAGAAAAACCAGATGCAACAGAATACACCCAAGGGCAACTTGAATGAGCAGGTTGAACTTGAAAGCTATAAATATATATGTATATATATAGTATTAGGTTCGAATGAGAAGTGCTAAAAAATACGAAGTAGAGAAGTGATCTCCACCACTCATCCGGTCAATAAAGGCGGCTCTGACCGGCCACCCTCCTTGAATCGTGGGCACCCTCCGTGAATCGCGTCAGTCCTCCGTGATTCGGTCAATAATGGTGGATTTGACTAGTCAACTATGATCTCAACCGTATCAACGGTTGAGATCACTTCTCTACTTTGTATTTTTTTGCACTTCTCATTCGAACCTTTCTCTCTCTATATATATAGGCATGGGATCAGACAAGTGCCATTTTTGGTGAGAAGTGTGAGAAGTACTTCTGAACCGTTGATCACTTTGCGGATTAAAAGGGAATTGATCCAGTGCATCTAATCCTAGTGTTCATCCATTTCTCATCCAACGGTTGATAACCATCTTCTCATGCTTCTCACCAAATTTAGCACTTCTCACCAGAATCCAACCCTATATATATATATATATATAGAGGGAGGTTAATTTGTAAACCTCATGTATCTTGTAAACTTTGTAAACCACTCTTAACCAATCAAAAAATTCCATGATATATTAATTAATTTATTAACAATAAGGGCAAATCAGTAATTGGAAATATATTGTATTATTTAATTAAAATTAAATATTAATTATTTCCATGTTTATCGCCAAGATAATTTGGATATGATTGAGTTCCTCCCTGATGAGGATTCCTACGACCAGCATGATGATTATTTCCATGCTTATCGCCAAGATAATTTTGGATATGATTGAATTCCTTCCTGAATTGAGTGATTATTCCGACCTGCATGACGATTCCTACAACTCAGACAATAATGAAGTTACATATGAGTTAATGGCAATGAAACAACAGTTGGATGTTCATATATTGCTGCATACACAGGTTTCATATGGACTCCTAGTTCGTTTTTTGGTTTCATCTTCTTCCTTCGTTTCTTCGTTTCTGGTTTCATCTTCTTCTTCGTTTCTAAGTTTCATATGGATGTTCATCTTCTTCGTTTTATTCGTTTTTGGGTTTCATCTTCTTCGTTTATTGGTTTCATCTTCTTCTTCGTTTCCGGGTTTCATTCGTTTTTGGGTTTCATCTTCTCTTGGTTTCATCTTCTTCTTCGTTTCTTGGGTTTCATCTTCTATTGGTTTCATCTTCTTCTTCGTTTCTTGGAATATTTGGTTTCATCTCCTACGAACAATAAACCCAAGCTTTCATATCAAATTTCAACACCGAATCTACTACTGATGTAGTGGACAATGTGAAACCCTTATCTCGGTTCATGGCTCGTTGAAATTTAAAACCCCGCAAAGCTCTACAAGGTTCACAATTTCTTCAAGATTTACTCAATCTTCAAAAAACTTTAGCTGATTTGAATTTCAAATTGGGAAATTCAAGCTCCAAAATGAGTTGTCTTCGAAATCCCCTAATCGTACAATCCCTAATCTGACGGGGTTGATTTGTTTCCATTTTTCAGCCAATATGTTATTTGACCAGAATACCCTTATTTATTATATTTGAAGACTAGCGTGTCCTTTTATATTTAGTTATTTACAATCTTGCCACTAAACTAATCCTGTCCACTAGATCATATCATCAAGGGTTAGGATGGGTTTACAAAGTTTACAAGATATATGAGGTTTACAAATGAACCTCCCTCTATATATATATATATATATATATAACACTTTAAACAGAACAACTATAATGCAGCTAATGTACACCTTTAGGAACAATAAAAAAGAAAAGAAACCAAAAAACAAATCGCAGGAAAATTATTGTTTGTACTCAAATAATTACAGTCAAGACTAAAATTTGCCAAAATCAATTTTCAGAGAAAAGGAAAACCTCATCGAAGAATAGTATGCATGGAGCACATGTCCTTGCACGACTGAATATCGTCCGCACAGCCAACTCACTCTCACCGACATATTTGTTCAGAAGCTCAGGACCCTTCACAGTAAAAAAATACATCATAAATTTTATGGGAGAAATCATTAGGTGATATGATACTGATGAGAGTGGAATCAATAACAGACCTTAATGTGTATAAAATTTGCTCCTGCTTCATTAGCAACAGCTTTGGCAATTAAGGTTTTCCCACAACCAGGAGGTCCATATAGCAAAAAACCCGTCTCCAGATTAACTCCATATTCCTGAAAGATAAGATATATATCAGGACGTAGAAAACTAACTATGAAAACTCCTCCTAAATGAAAGAAAAAATGAACGGTGCTGCGATGCCCCTGAACCCAAAACAAGGAGCTCTTCACACAATCCGGAACATTTTTTTTTCCTTTTAAAAGAAACGTTGATCAACAGAAGAGGCAATACAGTGTTGGCCTTTATGTTAGTATATACGCAACAGGGTCGAAGTTCACACTCTCTAAATCAAAGATTGTCATCATTGTAAATGTATCAAATTGTCAAAAGAATGACCAACAGAACATCTGACATAATTCTGATTTCTAAGCTATTCCAAGTATAGAACTTATAAAAAGGAAACTCCAACTCCAAGGTCAATTGCACAAGTAGACTTTGTAACATTCTCTACATGTATATTGTCATGCATAAATGGCCAGCTATAATCCCCTCGTAACCACATAGGGCTTGACTACTTAGATCAAATCATCCACACACATGAAAGAATGACTGAAAGAAAAGAAGCATTCTTCAAACACAATTATCTTGTAAGAATGTCCTATTAATAGTACAACAGCCGCAATTAAAATGACATTTGTGGGAAACATTTACCTCATAGTCATCAGGACATTTTATACGCCTAACTATGAAACGATCGAACTCCGTTCTCAACATATCAAGACCTCCAACGTCTTCCCACTTGACATTTGGGATGCTAGAGAATCCTTCTCTTCTAGAAGAGGGTTGAACCAGTTTAGCTGCTACCTGCACATAATTGGAATAAGATCATTCATTGGCATCAACAGTTAAACCAGGTCAATAACAAGCAAACAGAAGTTAATAGTTGGATTATAACAGAAGACTATTGATTATAATTTCCAACTTCAAATAGAAAGAGATACCAATTTTACTTTTTCTAAACAAAAGCAACTAATAATGATCTTTGTTTATCTCCAGATTCACGAGTAAGCCAAATTCTGAAAACGCAGACACGACTAAAACACAGGTACACTAGAACAAAGTTTTGAGAAACCTTTGGATAATGTAACTTAAAAATAAGAAAAAAGTTCATTAAAGGCTTCTAGGTTATAGCTGGCGAAACCACAACATGGCTAAATATATTATTTAATGTTATCAAGAGTTTTTTCATGATTAGACAACTCCTCAAGATATCAAGGAGTCTCATTTTTTTAGCCAACCCCAACTATTTGTCTGTTTTGCAACAAAAAGTATTTGGTAAAACATAATGTACCACAAAGGTTGGCATTCCAATTATAGAGTTGAGTTTACATATATTACCTCAAAATCAGACATTGTGATGCTAAGCCTTTCCATCTCTTCAGGAGTCCATTCCTTCCTCCACCAATCTTCATTTGGTTCTGTGTCCGTACTTTCTCTAGAAAGCTCTAGCTTCCTTCCATCAATAATTCTCTTCATAGCAATGTTACCGGCTTTGTCTTTCAATGCCGCTAAATCAGCTCCAACAAAACCTGGAGTGGCCCTAGCAATTCCAGCGAGATCAAAAGCACCTTCAAGTTTCAAATCACGTGTAAGCACAGAAAGAATCTGCATTCTAGCATTTTCATCTGGAACACCTAAAGTGATCTCTCGGTCAAAACGTCCAGGCCTTCTTAATGCTGGATCAACAGCATCAGGCCTATTAGTAGCGCCTATCACCAAGACATATCCCGGCTTGCCATCAGATGTCTCTGCATTCTTTGCCGTACCGTCTGGTTTAGCAACTCTGTGAGATTCATCCATACAAGTCATCAGCTGTGTCACAATACGTCGTTCCATCTCCCTTTGAAGGTTCTCTCTTTTTGAAGCAATCGCATCAATCTCATCAATGAAAACTATAGATGGTGCGGTTCTGTATGCTTTAGAAAACAACTCTCGTATATTCTCTTCTGATGCACCTGAAATTCTTGCAAGAGAATACGCTTCTTGTGAACTTCGAAACTGAGTATGAACTCAATGAAAAGGGGAACAGCTTAAATACAGAACATAACAATATGCATCAATAAAACAGAAGTATATAAATTACTCTCAAGATGATGAATCTACAAATGCAAGTTCATCATCATACAAGCAGCACAAAGTTTACGACTCCCAAACTCAAATAAATGCTAATACCAGATCATTTGCAATTTTATCCCCATAACCCCAAAACAGAAATACCACCTCGGGGATCTATAGTCTCGACTTGAATTAACACGGTATCCATCTCCAACAAGCCTAGAAAATAGACATATGGCAAACCTCACTCTATACTTTGTCAGGGGACAATGAAACCCTTTTAAAAAAATGCTGATTCAGGTTAATGCGTTTGAAAGGCTGTGTGGTGACGAAGATGGTAAATTACAATGCCCACATGAAGTGCTTACCTAGTGCTTCACAATTTCTTAAAGGAACGGCCAATTTAAAGCCCTTCCAATTGTCAGTTACTAATAGTGAAATGATTTATTAATGAGCTAAGTTGTAAACTCGGTAGTGCTGAATACTGCATAGGGGGGGGGGGGGGGGGTGTCTATTGTTTAGATGAGAATAGTGTATGAAGGTAAGGCCATTAATTATATATGAGCTTAGTAGTTCAATGATTGGATAGAATGTACTGAAAGTGTCACTCCTGAAGAACTCCAATTTGACAACCCCCCCCCCCCCCCCCCCCTTTCTCTAAGTCATGTTATATAACCATGACTTACACAAACACCATGTGCACATATCAAACCTTCAAATTAGGTTCACGTTTGTGGCCTTTTCTCAAAATGAAGAAGCTATCTAACACGCTTATTGTTATAGACCTTGTTTGATAACATGATCAAACTAATGGCAGCATGGAAAATTTCTAAGCCCGGGCTTATACTGCCACAAACCAAACGTAACGGCCTGCTATACCTTAACTATACAGCAAACCTTAAAACCGAACTTCCTTGTATGAGCATTGTCTCGTTAATCCCCAAATACAAAAAAGATTAGTTTCAAATCTATATGGCAAAGCTAGCATTACACTAAAAACCTCACCAGCAATGTCACTATCGTTAACAGACTTAAATTCTGTATCCAAATAACTCACTTCTAGAATCAATGGGATGTGCATATGGGAAATTTATATACTGTATCCAAATACTAATATACCCTGTTTTGCTGCAGTAATGCAATCAGAGAAAAGTATAATTGAGTAAGGGAAATATAAGCTACCTGATATACCAGAAACCAACTCAGTTGCAGAAATCTTATAAAATGGAATTCCAGTCTCATTAGCAATGGCATGAGCAAGTTTAGTCTTTCCACACCCCGGCGGCCCGTGTAACAAAATACCAGCCATTGGCTTAACACCGAGGCTCCGAGGTAGCTGCGGATGATACAAAGGAACAATCACCTCCATTTTCAACTCCTCAATGACTGCATCCATACCACCAAGGTCCTTAAACCTAGGCCCATCCTCTTTCCCTTCAACATCAACATCATCATTTGACAAATTCTTCTGTTTCTGTGCCTTAGCTTTTACAGCTGGTTTAACACCTCTATCTTCCTTCATCATATCAACCTTTGCAGTTACCTTATTATTGCTGCTATTCGTAACCACCTCCAACTCCACATTTTTAGGCTTCTCATCGACTTTCGCATCGATTTTCGACCCGCTGTACTTGTTTCTGAGCATCGATTTCGTTAGGTCAAACTCCGGTTCGAATTTCAGGCTATACACGTCGTCCTCAGATGTCGAAACCGCACTTTTATCTTCTTCATCAGAAGACGAAGACGATTCGGAGGACTCGGAGGCCGATTGCGACTCGATTCGTCTCCGTGCAACGTGCTTCGACTCCAACATCTGCAATCTCTGCTCTCTAGTGTCGATTTTCTTCGGTTTTTTGCTCGCCGGACTGCGTAACGACGGTGAGGTGCTGTCATCTTCGTCGTCATCATCATTTCTTCTTGATTTGTGGTTGTTGTCCTTTTTGTTGTTGTTGTTCGGAGGGTCTAGGGTTTGTTTGACCATTCTGGTGAAAGGTTGGAGCTTGTGGCGGCTGTATTCCGGGAAAGTGGCGCGGAGGCGGTCGATGAGCTCGTCGAAGGATGGAGTAGAGTTGCCGAAGGTTTCCTGGACACGGCGGCGGAGGATCCTCTCGAAGACGGAGGCCGTCGCCGGCGACTTACCGGATTTCCCCATTGGTGAAGCGGCGGCGGAGGAACAAGAATGTGTGTGTGGAGTTTGGAAGGGCTGATTCTGCAATATAGCTTCAGTTACGAAAATTCCACAATTTTCAAAGCAACATTTTGTAATTTTTAGGGGTGTTTGGGAGAGAGCTTATTAATTTTTTCAGATAAACCCAATAAATTTTGTCTTAAGTTGCTTGTAGCTTTTCTAGAAAGTCATAAGCCAGTTACTTAAACATTTCAAAACTGCTTATTATCTATACTCCTTTATAAATGAGATTTCTCAAAACTCTTAAAACAAAATTTTTAAGCATAATGTACAACTTCACTAAGCGTAAAGTCTTTAAAATCTGAGTAAACTCTAATTTTGGTCCTTGTGGTTTAGTGAAACTTTGAAAGTGGGACTTAAACTATGGTAACTCTAGAAATCATTCTTGTGGTTTGCATTTTGGTTTGAAAGTGGTCCTTGATTCCTAACTTTATTAAAACCTATTAGTTAAGTTAAGGGTAATTTCGTCTTTTTTTTTTTAAAGTTAAATTAAGGGTTATAAATGTATATGTTATTAACCACAAGGTCCAAAAGTAAATTTAATTTATATAATGTTATATCTAAATACTATATACAAAAAATGTGTGTAGTTAGGCTACACACACCCATACTCTCCAACCCTCTCAACCCACTCACTTTTTGACTGCCACATCAGCTTCCACATCAGCTTTTGGTCAACCCTCTCTTTACCCTCCCATAACCCTCTACAACACACACCCAACCCTCCCAACCCACTCACTTTTCAATTTATTTTATTTATTTCATTTAATTAAATAACATTAATTAAATAAAACATGTAATTAATTAATTAATAATAAGATTAATAATTAATTAACTAAAAATTAAAATTACATAACTAATTAACTAAAAATTAAAATTAAACATTACATAATTAAATAAAATAAACTAAAACATTAAATAAACTAAAAATTACAAGCCATATTTTTTTTTGATCTCCTCTTTTCGTTTCATAGTATCGAAGAGCTTTTTACCCCGGAGATGGTAGTGCGGGGTGGTGTAAAACTTAATGTCTTCCTCTTCTTGGGTCGTTGGTGAAGGTTCTTCCTCATCGGAAGTGTCTTCCTCTTTTACGGGTTGGTAATTGGGTTGGTAACCGGGTACAAATTGTGGTTGATAAGGAGGAGGAAAAAATGGATTAGTCCACGAAGGAAGCGATTGATAATCGGGTAGTGAAGAGCTCCCGGGTTGATTGGGTAGTGAAGAGCTCCCGGGTTGAGGAGCTTGAGGATGACTAATTGTGATAGAAAAACCTTTGGGCGAAAATTCGACATCGTAATCGGGTGGATATTGTGGAGGGAACCCGGTGTGCGTAACGTCGACTTTGAAAGAGGGCTTCGAAGGGGTCTCGGGTTCCGCCCGACGTTTACATTTCGCGCGCCGTGATGAAGATCCGAGGTTTCGATCGTTTGGATTCATCGTTTGAAGAGTGGGAGGTTTGAAGAATTGGAGGTTGTTTGTGTGAAAAAAGAGTTGAAGAATTGAAGGTTGTTTGTGTGAAAAATGAAGTTGGGTTAAATGAGTATTTATAGGAGTAAAAATTGAAAAAAAAAAAGTAAAAAAAAAAAATTAAATAAATTTACCGTTGGAAAGAGCCGTTCTCAAACGGCTTTCCACACCCGCTGTACCTTGAAGCCGCCGGCTTCCTTGAACCACGCACCCAAGCCATAAAGACCCGGCGGGTTCGACGGGTAAGCCCGCTGCAAACCCGCCTTACCGGTGCGAGTAGCCTTATGTATGGAAGCGACGAGCATAGTCGCATGAGTGAACCTCCTTCTTCAAGATCACCGAGGACGATCATTACATCCTTCCTGTCCGACCAACACCGTCGCTCCATCCATCCATTCTTTCCAGTACCGCTCCACCCATTCATTCCGGCGAAAACATTCGCTCTCCATGCAACCATTCCCGCCCGCGAGCACCACCCATTCCCTCCGGCAAACTCCACCCATTGCCACCGGCAAACGACATCGTTCCACCCATTCCTGCCGGAGAACCACATTCCTACACCCATTCCCTCCGGCGATCGACATCGCTCTACCGATTCCCGCCGGCGACATCGCTCCACCCGTTCCCGCAGGCGACCTAGCTCTACCCGTTCCCGCCGACGACCTAGCTCCACCCATTCCGCCAGCGAACGACATTCTCTCCACCCATTCCCTCTGGAGAACGACATCGCTCCACCTGTTCCCGCCGACGAACTACATCGCTCCTCCTGTAACCACATTGTTCCGTCCATTCCCTTCGGCAAAAAAGATCTCCCTCAAAGAGGGTGTTTGGGAGTCCATTATAAAGCTCCTTTTTAACTTATTGACTTCTTCAAGAAGTCAATAAGTTAAAATGGTGTTTGGCAATGTAAAATGACTTCTTGAAATTTCATTTGGACAAGGGAGGAAACGGAGGTTTTGAGAAGTAAAAAATCCTGACTTCTCCAAGAAGTCAATAAGGACTTTTGGGGAAAATGACTTTTGAACCCAAAAATGGAATCCCAAACACCCTCAAAGTTCCCCTTCGATGATGACCACCGCTATCTCCAACACCTGAAATTTCCGGCGGAGACACGCTTGATTGACGCAACCGACGATGGAACGTGACGGTGGTGCCATGGTGGTGGAGGGTTGTCGTACTGTACAACTCGTATAATTGTATATAATATTTAGATACAAACATTGTATAAATTAAATTTACTTTTGAACCTTATGGCTGATAACATATACATTTATAATCTTTAATTTAAAAAGATTAACTTAGAAAAAAGGAAAAAGACGAAATTACCCTTACCTTAATTAATAGGCTTTAATGAAGTTAGGGATTAAGGACCACTTTCAAATCAAAATGCAAACCACAACGATGATTTCTAGACTTACCATAGTTCAGGTCTCACTTTCAAAGCTTTCACTAAACCACAAGGACCAAAATTAGAGTTTACTCTAAAAATCTAAAAATCTTACCAAAATTAGAGTTTAGCTTTCAAACCCTTTATTCAACCAATCAGATTTTATACTTTTAATTCACTGGTCAGCTTCCTCAAAATTCAAAAACCAACGGTTCGTTCCCAAGACAAGGGTTTTTATCAGCTCACTCTTTATGACCTTTCATCTGAATGTGTCGATTTAAGGTTCCCAAAATTCAAAAACCGACGATTCAGTTCGGTCGATTAGGTTTTTGTTCATCTGTATCTGTTGGTAAATCAGTCTCCTCCCAGGTACGATTTCTTCGATTTTGATTTTGATTAGTTCTTCTTTGGTTTCAATTTTTTCTTTAATGTTTGCTTTATTTTCCATTTTGTTCTCTACTTACTGATTTTTAATTTTGATTTCTTGCTTACCTAATTTTTATTTTGATTTATTTTTTACCTGTTTTTTGCTCACCTGTTGGTAAGATGCTTCACAGGTAGTTTGCTTTTCGTTTCTTGCTAGCCCACTGAATTCTGCTTGAAATAATTGTATGCTTATTTTCTATACAATGTAGAATCATATGATTAATGGAGAGATGGCTCCAATCTCTCTCGGTCTCGATGTGACGATTCGCAGTCCAAGATGGCAATCTTGGTCTTCGCTCCCCTCAAACCTCTCATTCATATCCGGTTTTCTGTCATGTAGACTATCAGGTAAGTTTTTTTTCTCGAATTTCTTGGCATTTCATTTAAGTTCTGGTTTTGTTTGAACTTTGAAGTTAGGTTTTCATTTTGAATTTGATGAGAGAAACATCATCTGTTCCTAAGTTAAATATCCAAATTGATTTCCTGCGATGCCTGTTTGATGCTGAATCTCTATTTGATGTCTTGATTCAACAAGGTAATGATTCTTTTGAGAGACGGTTTTTGATTCAGAAGCGAAGAGGTCAATTGTACCAGGGATTAATGAAAATTGGAATTTATCGTAATACCCTCATAGTTTGATGCTAAATGGCACTTTACATGCTATAAACCTGAAACATCCTTCTTCTTTTTCTGATGTTGTTTTGAGGGATCCACAAATTAGAATTTCAGTTCTTCTCAAATCCTAATGGATCTTCTAACTCACTCTTCAGCAAAGCTAACATAGGTTTTTATTTCTTAAGTATAATAAAGTTGTAGTTATATGCATGATTGAATAGATCAGGCAGTGCTTTAAAGAAAAAAAAACTTTCCTCCAATTTCCAGTTTTTCTGATCTTAAGTTCAAGTGTTCAAACTTCTAGAATTTAGTCTAAGATGCTTATTATATGTATATGGTTGGCATGCTGGTTTTACTTTTCATTATAAAAATTCTGAGTGTATCTTTAACAATCTTTAGGTGCAAGAGATGGTTAGCTGATGAAAGCTTTTGCTTTGGAAGAAACAGCAAAAGTAGCAACGAACAAACAACTGGACGGTGATAAATATTTATGATCAACTTGAGGTATTTAGAAATGTGGTAGGAGAATCTACCGTTGATGCAAATGGAGCCGAACTCGGTATAATTGTTTACATCCTCTAGGTTTAGCAGTAATATATAAGATAGAGTTATGTTAAATTAATTTGATGAGGTTTACTGCATGTGAAACCTGTGTTATGTGATGTGTCATTCTTTTGAACCTTTTCCTGGTTCTGATGTTTTTAAATTGGATAAAGTTTTAGACTTTTAGTTTGGTAATTAGCTGTGTTAGTTAGATATTTCTGATTTTCAATCTAATGTAATTCTCACTTCTCTATTAACTTTTTTTATACTGTTGTGCAGGTTGTGGATACCTTTCCCGTTTATAGCCTAATTAAGTTGGTAGAAAGAAGTATAACATATAGCACCATTCTAATTATGGGCCTGTTAGGATTGCACCTCTTGAAATTGTCAAGAAAAAATCTGAAGGTAAGAATTTCAGTATACCATCAAAATGACATGTTTCCAAGCTCTTGATTTGTCTATGAACCAGCTTGATATTTTATAGCTTAATTGAATATATTTCATGGCAATAAAAATTGTGGTCTTTTACTTGAGCTATGCAACAACAAAAGGGTCTTAAGGTATCTGTGGAGGAGAAAAAAATGGTGAGAAAGTGGTGAAAAAAAGAAAAAATATGTTATTTATGAGCTTCTATGAACAAGATTTTACTGTAGGTTGATCAAAAATTCAATTTTAGCTTTGAAAAATAAGTGTGTTTGATACTAACGATGGCATTTAATGATCAAGCAGTTGGAGAAAGACTACTTCAAAGAACTGAATTTTTTTTTGTGCAAGTCAAATTATTAGTTTCGTATATTTCAAAACTAAATGGTTTGTAGTTTGAGTAAAAAGTTAGTATTTAAGGTGACCACTTGATGATGATGATGAATAATTCATTATTTTTTTAATTTTGATGAGAGAAAACGAGAAATATTTGTTTGTGTTTCCCCACTGGGCTCTTCTTAGGTGATGCCGCTAGGGACAGGGGTGGTGATCACCCCGCCATCCCGATGGGTTTCCCCCGCTGAGCGGAGCTCCCATTTTCTTTCTCCTTACTTACTGATAGAGCATGTAAAGTACCCATAATCTTACCTGGTAAGAGGAAGGCAAGGATCGAGATTCAAGAGTACGAACTGGTAAGTTAGAATTTATAGTAAACATAAAATTGAGTCTACAACCTGTTTGGACGAAATCTGACTTAACACAGCAGTTGTTTGGTCATGGTAGCAGCATGTTATTGGGTCGCAACACAGGAAGTTTACATCTCATAAACTAGCCGCGTAGCAAACTGGGCCCAGTCAACAGAAAACGAGGATTTGCATTGTGTTGCTATAGTTACTCGGTAAACCGCCGACCAAAGTAGTTGCATTATGGTTGTTTGTTCGCCGCAACTTGATCAAGTGGCGGACGTTTGCTCTAGCTTGGGTTTATAGGGTTGCACAGAGGAGAGTTTCCGAGCGAACGCAGATAGCTGCTGCAGATTTCAAACATGTTCGGGGGCGGCTATTATCGTTTGATGGATGTCAGCGACGGTGTGTGAATATATGGCAATACAAGAATTAAAGTGGACGTGGAGACAAGACCGCCTGTTGCAGTTTGGCTTGGTCCAAGTAGTTTCGTGTTGGAATTAAAATAATTGTGATAGAGAGGGGTCTTGAGGCAGTGTTTGCTGTGTTGTGATTAGCTCTGTAGTGAGGGGTTGTGCTATAGCTAAAAGGTTGATATAGCCCCTGTCTTCTTGTGTGTTTGGTAGTGTGAGTTGGTATAAAACTCATGGTGGTTTTGGTTTCAATAGAATTTGTTTGGCTTTTAAAGAAAATATATAAAAATTTGATGTTTATTTTGAGAACATGGATTAAGTCAACATCATATGTTTTGTTCCCGTTACAGCTTCAGAGCTTCTTATAAATCATGGGAGAGAGTTATCATTAACTTTCTTTCACATATGTTCATATTGCTTTCGGTATGGAAGATGTTTACCAGTTTATTTTTTAGAATACTTTCAGCGGTTAGAGTATTGCTTTCCTACGGCGGGAGTCATTGGTTCAAATCCAATAGTAGGTAGAACTTAACATTTTTATATCATACACGGTAAGAGGAAGACAAAGATCGAGAGTATTACCTGATCATGGAGAATTATGACTCTTAGTTGGTAAATGCTAATCGGGTTATAAATGTTTGCCATCATAAAGTAAATGAGGGTGGTATTTTTGTTGGTAAATGCTTATTCGATAAGCATTTTGGCATTATTAGTTTCCAAATCTTAAACATGTTTTATGTTGGCATGAAACACATTTATCGGTTTAAGTTATCGTTTTAGAACCAAAATATGTCCTGCCGCATTGCGCGGGTAAATTACTAGTTTCATAAAAAGCTAATAAGTTTTTCTTTAAACAACAAAAAGAGATCACGAACATCACCTCTACCAAAGAGCTAATAAGTTATAAGCAGTTTCAAACAAACACTCCCAAACACCCACTATTCTGTTTGAGATGAAGATGATTTCTTTTTAAAGATTTTGGTTTAATGTATCCACATTCTCAGGAAGCTGTTGGAGATGCACTTGTGAAGTCTTTTTGATTGTAGTGACAAAATAATTGTATATCAATGCTTTATTTTAAAAACTTTTTTGATAAGAGCATTTTAAACTAAAAAACAAGAGGTAAGACCTTGGGTTGCATTGTTTACGACTTGGGCAAGCTAATGGAACTCTGGTTGCCCAAGGCAACTACACGATATACAAACAAGTTGACTTTATTGTGCCAAGAGACCAAGTAGAGTATAGCTATCGATGATGACTTAGGTAGCAAGAAAATTGCCTTCGTTGCTTCATTTCCATTGTGCCAATTGTGGGATATAGCTAGTGATGACGAGACAACAAGAAACTTGCCTTCATTGCTTAATTTCTATTGTGCCAATAGAGCAAGGTTATGTTTGGCAACTGATAAGTTAACTTATGACTGATAAAATAGCTGGTGACTGATAAGGTAGCTGATAATAAGTTACGTTTGGCAAAAACTAGCTGATAAGGTAGCTTATGACTGTAAAAGGACCAAAAAAGACATGTTTGAAAATTAGTGGTGTAAAACTTAGCAAGGGTATATTTGGAATAAAAATATAAAAAGTCTCATAAGTCACCAAAAGGTTGGTGAGAGTAACTTTTCAAAAAGCTAACTTATAAGGCATTGTTTGGTAAAAATAAGGCGACTTATAAGTTAACTTATAAGTCACCTTATAAGTCAAGTACATGTTTGGATGACCATAAGTTAGCTTATAAGGTGACTTTTTGAAAAGCTACTCCCACTAACCTTTTGGTGACTTATTGGACTTTTTATTTTTTTATTCCATATATACCCTTGTTAAGTTTTACACTCCTATTTTTAAGCATGTCTTTTTTTGTCATTTTACAGGCATAAGCTACCTTATCAGCTAGTTTTTGCCAAACGCAACTTATTCATCAGCTACCTTATCAGTCACCAGCTACCTTATCAGTCATAAGCTAACTTATCAGTCAAAAGCTACCTTATCAGCTAGTTTGCCAAACATAGCCTAAGTTAACTTATAAGCTAACTTATGGTCATCCAAACATGTACCTGACTTGTAAGGTGACTTATAAGCTTATTTTTACCAAACAATGCCCAAGTAGGATATAGCTAGCGATGATTACTTAGGCAATAAGAAACTTGGTTTCATTGCTTAATTAGCTTCCTTCAGAAGACTCCGATTTGGTTTATTTACTAAATTTAGATTATGATTTTCCTCATTGCACTTGCAACAGATATTGAATTAATATAATTTCAATTGTTGCATAAAACTCAAATTTTATGGGTGAGTTATGAAAATGTAAATTCTCATTTCACCATATTGGGGCAAATTCATCAACAGGTCGATCTCTATCAGTTTGTTCTCCTCCACTCTCAATTGTTTATCAAAACCTCTCTCTCTGTGTGAATTTTCCATTCAGAATCTCGATCTGAACCCTAACCTCCACGATTAGGGTTTACAATTGCTAATCGAAACTCTGCTAAAGCCTCCAATCATCATTGCTCACTAATCATCAGGTAACATAGCACCTTCTTCATCGATTTCGTTGTACCATTATTTGCTTTTAGAGATCAATTAGGGCTTTCACAGATCAATTAGGGATTTCAGACCTCTGATCCCCAAATTACTGTACTAGAGTAAACAATTCGATTCAGCATTACGTTATGGCATCATCACCATCGGCAACAGAGGAGGAAGAAACCTATAGCTCTTCTTCTTCTGTTAAATTCGGTACCGCCGAGGCCCTTGAACACGTTCAAGAGCTCACCGACGTCGGAGCCATGACTCGTCTCCTCCACGAGTGCATCGCTTACCAGCGTGGCCTCGATCTCCAGCTCGAGAACATCCTCTCGCTCCGTCCCGATCTCGACAAGCACCTCGCTTTCCTCCAGAAATCTGCCGACGTCCTCGAAATTGTGAAATCCGAATCCGATCACATGCTATCGAACGTCGATTCCACTTGCGTCCTCGCGGATCAGGTCTCCGGAAAGGTCCGCGAGCTCGACCTTGCTCAGTCTCGTGTCAACGAGACCCTCCTTCGCATAGATGCCATTGTGGAGAGGTCCAACTGTATCGAAGGTGTTCAGAAGGCCCTGGATAACGAAGACTTTGAGTCGGCCGCGAATTATGTCCAGACATTTTTACAGATAGACGCGAAGTACAAGGATTCGGGTTCGGATCAGAGGGAGATGCTGTTTGCTTCTAAGAAGCAACTCGAAGGGATCGTCAGGCGGAGGCTATCGGCGGCCGTGGACCAGCGGGACCACCCGACCGTCCTTCGTTTCATCAGGCTTTACTCGCCTCTGGCTTTGGAAGAAGAAGGGTTGCAGGCGTATGTTAGTTATTTGAAAAAAGTGATATCGTTGAGATCTAAGCATGAATTTGAGCGGTTGGTGGAACTCATGGAGCAAAATCAGAGCCAGGTGAATTTTGTTGCCTGTTTGACTAATTTGTTTAAAGACATCGTATTAGCTATCGAAGAGAACGAAGAGATATTGAGGAGTTTGTGTGGAGAAGATGGCATTGTGTACGCAATCTGTGAGCTCCAAGAAGAGTGCGATTCTAGGGGTTCTTTGATACTAAAAAAGTACATGGAGTTTCGTAAGTTGTCCAAATTGACGTCTGAGATTAATGCTTACAAGAACGATTTGAACCCTTCCGAGGATGAAGGCCCGGACCCGAGGGAAATCGAGTTGTATCTTGAAGAAATACTGTCACTTACACAGCTGGGTGAGGACTACACAGAGTATATGGTTTCAAAGATAAAGGGGCTGAGTCATGTCGATCCAGAATTGACTCCCCGAGCCACTAAAGCTTTTAGGAGTGGGAACTTTAGCAAAGTTATTCAAGATATAACTAGTTATTACGTTATCTTGGAGGGATTCTTCATGGTGGAAAATGTCAGGAAGGCTATTAAGATCGACGAGCATGTGATGGACAGCCTCACGACGTCCATGGTTGATGACGTGTTTTACGTTCTACAGAGTTGCTGTCGTAGGTCGATATCCACTTCCAACATTAATTCCGTTATTGCCGCGTTGAGCAGTGCCGTGAGTTTGCTGGGTGGCGAGTATAACGATGCTTTGCAGCAGAAAATGAGGGAGCCTAACCTTGGAGGGAAGCTGTTCTTGGGTGGCGTTGGAGTGCAGAAGGCGGGAATCGATATCGCTACTGCCTTGAATAACATGGATGTGAGCAGTGAGTATGCCCTGAAATTACGACATGAGATTGAAGAGCAATGTGCTGAGGTGAGTACTCATCATCTAAACCTGCATGTTCACTGCTATTTTGTGTGTTTCTCTTATTTTCTTCAATTTTCTCACATTATCACTCTTGAAGAAATAGATGTTGGCTTTCTTCCCTTAAAAAAATCCTTTCTTCCCACTGAAGGTTTTGAAGAAGTTAATTTCATAAAGGAATAACATTGCGAGTGAGTCACTTATGTTTATGTTTATGCAAGTATCACTCAAAAACATTTCCCCTTGTATATCAAGTAAATGGTAAAATCAGCTTATTCTTCTAAGATTGGATAATCTAGTGTCATTTTTTCATGAACATTAGAATGTTTTTTGGTTTGCTAAGGATTGACTTTTTTACCATTAGAAATCAGCTTATTTCTCTGGCTTTCTTACATAACATCTGGATCAATCATATTTGTCTTTTTTACCATTAGCCTGCTCTCGTTCTTAATATCTGGAGATTTTCGTTTGACTTGAGGGTTTTTGTTCTTATTTGCTTTGTTGTTGTTATTCTTATTTTTCGACAGCTTTAGCACATCAGCGGTGCATACTTCAGATTGACTGCAGAGCTGTTATTTCAGCAATTGTCTTATACTCATTTTAATCTTTCAATTTTTAATGCTATTGTTTATCCTGCAGCAGTTGTTCCTTTTTTTTCAACCTACTCCTTATGCCATGGTTGACTTCCAACTCTTTTGTTTGACCGTGGGCATCATTATCTCCATTCAACACTTTAGTTTTTGGTAAATTTATTAGGATCCCGTTGGTTTATCATCCTTGCACATGAAACTTTTCATCAAACGTCTTTTTTATGGCATGTGTCGAAATATATATAAATGGTCAATCATTTAAAAAAAAAACTAAAAAACCCTAAAAGTATATGAGGCGCGCTTTTGAGGGCTTTTTGCGGTTCACTCACACTATGGGCTTCGCTTCAAGAAAAGCCCCTTAACCTGGGCTTCTGCGCAGGCGCAGATGTAGCGCGCTTTTAACAACTCTGATACCGTTTACTAAGACATTCTACAATTTTTATTTTATTTTGTAACATTCTAGAATTCTCTTGATTCTTGTGACCGTTAGGCTTTTTCAAGGAACCCATAACCTTTTTGGAACTAGAGAGCTCTTCAAACCAAGTCTGTTGAGTTTTCTGTCAAACTGTTTTTGGTTACTTTGTGACTCAACTGCCACGGTGTTGACGTTAAGGCCACACAAAATGGCTAGGGAAAGTATTTGTTCATTCCATAAGAAGTTAGCCAAGCTTGATATCGAGGAGTTCCTTGACTCATATAGCAATTGGTGGTTGCACATCAAGGTCCCGACTGCTATTTTAGCAACTGACAGCATTAACTGCTTGGGCTTTAGGTAGTCGTAGGATGCTTTTGTGTTATCCTGAATCTAGTTTTAACATTCTCTTGTATCTTGTACCATTCTAGAAATCGTCTTAGCATTCTACAAATTGGGTGCCTGTAATGGTACACTATCAGAAAAAGATAAGTGTGCATCATTTGGCCAAATTTATCTTTATAATAAATTGCTGATTTTTTCAGGTATTCCCTGCTCCGGGTGATCGAGAAAGGATCAAGTCATGTCTATCCGAGTTCGGAGAGATGAGCAACGGGTTCAAGAAGGCCTTGGTTGCTGGGTTGGAGCAGCTTGTGGGTACCGTGACACACCGAATCCGTCCCGTTTTAGACAGCGTGGCCAGCGTTAGTTACGAGCTCTCCGAGGCGGAATATGCAGAAAACGAGGTGAACGACCCATGGGTTCAGAGGCTTCTTCACGCAGTCGAGACCAACACGGGATGGCTCCAGCCGGTGATGACGGGCAACAACTATGACTCTTTCGTTCATTTGGTGATCGAGTTCATTGTGAAAAGGCTGGAGGTTATCATGATGCAAAAGAGGTTCAGTCAGCTTGGAGGTCTGCAGCTGGACCGAGACGTGAGGGGTTTGGTGAGCCATTTCTCGGGCATGACGCAAAGGACGGTGAGGGATAAGTTTGCTCGGCTAACCCAAATGGCGACGATTCTGAACCTGGAGAAGGTTTCGGAGATTTTGGACTTCTGGGGTGAAAATGCAGGACCCATGACATGGAGGCTGACTCCAGCTGAGGTGAGGAGGGTTTTAGGGATGAGGGTTGATTTCAAACCAGAGGCAATAGCTGCTCTTAAGCTGTGATCTCTTCTTTCTCTTCTCTTCTGTTGTCATAAACAGCTGTTCAATTTGTTTGTTTTTGTTGAAAAGAAAAGCAGAATCTCATTCTATTCAAAATGTTTTTGACTAAAAAGGAAATTTATTGATGTGAAGAGATTTCAATATTGTGTTTGTGGTTTGTTTTAACACAAATATAATCAATGTGTCATGTAAGTAACTTATGGATTAAAACTTGTGTGAAGATTTTATTTCAAGGGACTGATGAAATCACAAAATTGGAATCAACTTTCATAATGGTTGGAATTATCAAAACACTTTGATTGGATAAGTTTTTGGTGGGTGTCATTTATGTTGCCCGGGTGAGCATATCAATGACCTAGAAATTTTGATCATTGAAAATGTTATCTGATATGATAAACGTTTAGCAAACAGTTCCTTGATGTAATAATTGTTGGATCGTTATGATATGAAAGAATAACCATTCTTGCAACGGGTTGGATTTGGTGAGAAGTGGTTAGCAATTTTTGGATGCAAATTAGGATGAGATATACCGAGATGACTGGATCAATTTGTTTTTAAAACACAGTTCAAGGAATTAAAAGAAATAAATGGTTCAAATCCATGGTAAACTAGTTTGTCCTTAGCTTTGTTGATTAAGGTTTTATGGGAAGGTTTTGCTATGTTGAGGTATACTGGTCGCAAACCGTTTCGCAATTTGGTGGTAGTTTTTGGTTTGTTTTCTATTCGTTTTGCTGTTTTCTGGTCTGGTGCTTGGCGATTGGGACTGTTTTCTTTCAGTCTGTGGTCTTTGGGTTCTTTGTTTTTCTGTTTCCTTTTGCTGCTGTTGTTCCTGTGTGTTGTTTGGTTTTTGGGCTGGATTACCCCTTGAACTTTGGTGCTGTTATATGTTGGTTTGGGTAATAAATTGCTTTTCAAAAAAAAAAAGGTTTTATATGCAACTAAGTAGGAGTGAGTTAGAAATATAACATAAACCTACCAAAATGGTAAATAAATAATTAGGCTATGTTTGGCAAGCGTAGCTTATAAGCTAGTGGATAGCTGATAAGCTAGCTGTTGATTGATAAGCTTGCTAGTAGCTGATAAGCTAGCTGTTGATTGATAAGCTTGCTAGTAGCTGATAAGCTAGCTGTTGAACAAATTATGTTTGGCAAAAACTAGCTTATGAGTATGTAAAATGACCAAAAAGGGTATATTTGAATTTAATAATTAATATTAATAAGGGTATAATTGGAAAAAGCTACAATAAGCTCCTCATAAGCTACTCAAAGTAGCGTTTCAAAAAGCTAGCTTATAAGCTAGCTGATAAGCTAGCTTACTGGTACATGTTTGGATGAACTAGCTTATAAGCTAGCTTATCAGCTAGCTTATCAGCTAGCTTATGCTTGCCAAACAAAGCCTAAGGCTATGTTTGGCAAGCGTAGCTTATAAGCTAGCTGGTAGCTGATAAGCTAGCGGATAGCTGATAAGCTAGCTGTTGATTGATAAGCTTGCTAGTAGCTGATAAGCTAGCTGTTGAACAAATTATGTTTGGCAAAAACTAGCTTATGAGTATGTAAAATGACCAAAAAGGGTATATTTGAATTTAATAATTAATATTAATAAGGGTATAATTGGAAAAAGCTACAATAAGCTCCTCATAAGCTACTCAAAGTAGCGTTTCAAAAAGCTAGCTTATAAGCTAGCTGATAAGCTAGCTTACTGGTACATGTTTGGATGAACTAGCTTATAAGCTAGCTTATCAGCTAGCTTATCAGCTAGCTTATGCTTGCCAAACAAAGCCTAAGGCTATGTTTGGCAAGCGTAGCTTATAAGCTAGCTGGTAGCTGATAAGCTAGCGGATAGCTGATAAGCTAGCTGTTGATTGATAAGCTTGCTAGTAGCTGATAAGCTAGCTGTTGAACAAATTATGTTTGGCAAAAACTAGCTTATGAGTATGTAAAATGACCAAAAAGGGTATATTTGAATTTAATAATTAATATTAATAAGGGTATAATTGGAAAAAGCTACAATAAGCTCCTCATAAGCTACTCAAAGTAGCGTTTCAAAAAGCTAGCTTATAAGCTAGCTTCCTGGTACATGTTTGGATGGACTAGCTTATCAGCTAGCTTATCAGCTAGCTTATCAGCTAGCTTATCAGCTAGCTTATGCTTGCCAAACAAAGCCTTAAGTAGGAGTGAGTTAGAAATATAACATAAACCTACCAAAATGGTAAATAAATATTCATTTGGTTTTGTGATATGAATTAAAAAACTAGTTTTTTCTCAATATCAAGCTTGCTATGTTCCGTCGTGAGCTGCTCCTCTGTTGAAACACGACCCTAGGTAATCCCTTACACACACCCTTGTATATTGGTTTCTTTTTAAATTAGGTTCTGCAATTTTTAGGAAACTAGCTTATATCTAATTCATCAAATATTTCAATCTTCTTGTATGTATTTCCTTCTTAAATGTCTGGTTTGGATTGAATTTGTATTTTAAATTTCCAATCCCATTGCTCAGACTCGTCTTTCAGTTGCTGAATATTCTTTTCTTGCCCTCCAGGTGTTTGTGTTTATGCTTAGTTGAAACCCAGGAGGTCACTTATGATTTCATGGTGTTTTTCTTTATCAACTTGATTGCAGTTAAATCTAGATGAGATTTTCTATTTGGTTACAATATCATACAACCTTCACTTAGAAGCCATTTGTTGATTTGTAGCTACATTTGCTGCTTATTGCATACACTTTTTATTTATTTATTACTGTATTAATTTGTGGGAAAATCTGTCTTCTTCAACTACATTTGCTGTTCTTTTGTGTACCTTATTAAAGTGTCTATGTTCATGACAAGTCTAAAGAATACAAATACGGTTAATTTTGATTGTCAACTTAGGGGCCGTTTACCACATTCTTACCGGGTAAGCGATTACCGGCAAGAGCTTCACCTTCAGTTACCTTATTGCAAGGTTGTTAAGCTCGGGATCCTAGCTAGGATCGTTTTTGTCTTTGCAAGCTCGGATCGTAAGCTCGGGATCGTAAGATCCTACCTACTACAAGTCAGTATAAATTTTATCAGATCCTACTTAAAATTTCGAAAACATACATCCATATTTCAACATCCAAATTTCAAAATGACATACATCCACATCCAAAGTAACATACATCCACATCTCAAAATAACATAGTCTTAAGTCTTAACTCTTAAGGCTATGTTTGGCAAGCGTAGCTTATAAGCTAGCTGGTAGCTGATAAGCTAGCGGATAGCTGATAAGCTAGCTGTTGATTGATAAGCTTGCTAGTAGCTGATAAGCTAGCTGTTGAACAAATTATGTTTGGCAAAAACTAGCTTATGAGTATGTAAAATGACCAAAAAGGGTACCTTTGAATTTAATAATTAATATTAATAAGGGTATAATTGGAAAAAGCTACAATAAGCTTCTCATAAGCTACTCAAAGTAGCGTTTCAAAAAGCTAGCTTATAAGCTAGCTGATAAGCTAGCTTCCTGGTACATGTTTGGATGGACTAGCTTATAAGCTAGCTTATCAGCTAGCTTATAAGCTAGCTTATGCTTGCCAAACCAAGCCTAAGTCTTAATAATACTCCAAATAACATAAGTCATAAGTCAAAAACTCAAATAAGCAACACATAAAGTTTTAAACCTAAAATTGAAAGGTTTTATTTATTTATTTATTTATTTTTTATTTTTATAAATGAGGGGCTATTTTAGACTTTTATGAAAACTTGAAAATTGTTTCCATAGGCTCAACTCTCTCTACACGAGCTTACGAGCCTACCCGATCTTACCTCAAAACGATCCTATAAGCGCGCCGGCTAGTTTTGTGGGCTAGGATCGTAAACTCGTACGAGCCTACGATCTTGATCACGAGTTTGACAACCTTGCCTTATTGTGTACACATCCTTAGCCTTGAAAATGGATACTTGGTAAGCATTTTAAACCAAATAAGCACTTACCCGGTAAGAGTCCTTTCTCGGGTCTTGTGTTAAGCTTCTCGGTCATTTCCATGCTCATTCAATAAGATAAATGATGTTGGTAAACACTTACCCAGTAAGCATTTAGTAAACGGCCCCTTAGTCTCCTTGTTTTTGGTCTGCGCTTGACTTCTGGCACAAATGTGCCAAGTAAAAAATATCTTATTACTAGTGTTACTTATGCTAAATCTTTCCAGCATTACAGATAATTTTGAATTCTTTTATTCAGGCAGTATGTTCTACAATGTGGCTCAAAACCACTTGTCGTCAATGCATGCCTTTTACAGTGAGGCATTTCTCCAGAGTGTCTCCTCCACCACGGGATTGTGGTGAATCTGTTATCCGAGTATCCAACAACATAACTCATTTGGGTCCTCCTAAAGCTGGCTACAAGCCTCGACAGCTTTTATCCTTGCCCCCATTCCCGTCTCATCCTCTACCTGGAAAGAATGTATCCCCTGATTCTCGTACCACCGCCATTAGCTGGATGAAGTATTATTTTTCCGATGTGGACAGCTCTGTCATTCAGTCCCACTTTAACAAGGGCCTTGTCAGTACATTTCTTTTCGTTTTTAAATTTATCTCTGTTAAAATCTTTCTTACATGTTCTACTTGTGCAATTCTATTCTATTATGTATAAAAAATTTTGAACGTCAAGAAATCTTGTATGAAATGAAATTCAAATACAATCTTTAATATGTCTTAATCATTAAAATCAATTAGAATCCTTCTCTTCTTGGTCAAGATTGTAAAAAAGTTGTATTTAATTATTTATACTTCAATTCAGCCTCCAACAACCATGACAGTACTATAACAACATTACTGAGAAGAATGGGAAGTTTGAAAGATGCAGTTTTTAATGTTTTATGGTCTATATCTTAAGCTCCTGACTTGATACATGTTGCTAAGGTTTGAAATAAGTAGTTTTTATTGTTTATATTGTTTCCAGGTGAAAATGGAGTGCCGTTATGCAGGGCAGCAAGAGCAGACAGAACCTGTGAGGGTATGAACTTAAGTTACTTTGCAATTTTTATTTGCAGTGCATGATATACTTGTACCTTGTGAAAAGCTGCTTCAAATCATCCACATTCGGTGTTTGCTGCTTAAATTTGGTGCAGCGACTGCTCAACTTTTTTCTTCTCATTTTACCATTTCATTTTGGGTCCTATATAATATATATAGTGTGCAACATTTTCTGTAAATCTGCTGAATAATTTTTTTTTTACTATCTTGCATTACTGTATAGATTAAGCACAATGAAGTAATGAAGACGGGTTCTACTATTTATGTGCCGGTATCTATTGCTGAATCTAGAATATCCAGAAGATTCGATACCATACCAAGTGGGTCTCTATGTCCAAATGCAGACGAAATACAATATTTGCAAAGGCTTGTTATGTACAAGGCATGTCTTTACCTCTTATATTCTTTCATGTTATGTGGACATAATTTTAGGTTTTTTGATTTGCTAGTGCCTGATTAGCATCTAGTTCATGTCATATGCCCTTTTCCCATTTTTTATGTGGTCAAAATAAGATGGAAAAAGGTACCTTTATTTCATGGCATTTTTGTGTAGTTTATTCTGTTGTACGTTTACTTCGTTGATCACTTCGTCTGAAACTGTAGGACTCTGCTCTACTTGTGTTGAACAAGCCACCAAAGGTTCCGGTTAAGGTTGGTTACTTGGCTCAAACTTTGTCTCGTTATGGTGTTATTTAAGTTTTTTTCCCTGACAATTTGTGTCTATACTTATGTTTTAGGGGAATATGGCTGTTCATAACAGTATGGATGCACTAGCAGCTGCAGCATTATGTTATGATTATGATGAAGGACCTAAATTGGTAATCACTAGTTGAATATGATTTTAGGTTTAGTTTTGAGGTCGTCATAGTACGTGAGATTTTGCTGAATATGTGACTGCCATGTATGTAGGTTCATCGTCTTGATCGAGAAAGCAGTGGGATTCTTCTAATGGGAAGATCAAAAGAGAGCATCTCTCATCTTCATTGGTTGTTCAGCGATGCCAATAAAACAAAATCCTCACTTAAGGTATACATTGATTTCATACCTTGGGAAAGATGGAAGTTTATGATGTCATAGACTTTGTTATCTTGGTGCATCATGCTAATGTTTGTTATCCATCACAATTTTTAGGCATGGAATGATGCATGTGAAGCTACATATCAAAAGTATTGGGCACTGGTCATAGGTACCCCAAAGGAAAAGGAGGGTCTAATTTGTGCCCCTCTCACTAAGGTTTTTGTCTTATTACTCTTGTATAATCATATTATCACTAAGAGTGTATTTGGTATGTAGTAGAGAGGACTTAGGGCCTGTTTGTTTGTAGCTTAATGAGCTTAATGGCACTAACAAATTATCTATTTAGCTATACATGACTGTTTGGTATTGGCTTAATGATGTAGAAAGTTGCTTATTCAGAAAGCCAAGTTTTTTCCAAACCTGCTCCTTCCAGTTAAAAGATGCACACCTTCCATCTATGAAAAACCCTTGTAAACGAAAACCTTCCCAATTTATACAGATAGGTTAATCCACACAGACAACTTTATCCATATAGGACTTGATGGAAAACCAACCAAATAGCCCCTAACGAGAGGACTAGACTAGCTAGGGTGAGGTAGGCCGGTGAAAGAAATTGTGGAAGGTTTCAAGGTTTTAATTTTACAGGGGTAGTAATTTACTTATCTTGTTTCGTCTATATTGGTGGGGACAAAAAACTGTAATTTTGTCCCACTCAGTTCTGTTCAGGTCTAATTGTCGCTCCAAAGATGGGACAACAAATTATTTGTTCTGTCCTAACCTGTCCTGTTCCATGTACCAAATGCACCCTAAGAAAAACGTAAGATGTGAAACTTTTATCTTGTAATTGGTCACAGGTTTCGCTAAACGGAGGGAAAGCCGAGAGGGTAATGTTGGCATATGGTTCTGGTTTAGAAGCTTCGCAGGAGGCTGTCACAGAATATCGAGTGCTTGGTCCTACAATAAGTGGTTGTTCATGGCTCGAGTTGCGGCCACTTACGCATCATAAGCATCAGGTACCAACTCTATTTATAACCCAATACTTGATAATATTAGGTAAATACATATTTGGTCCAGGGTTTAAATTATGCACTGGTCTATTTGAAAATTGAAAAGGTCCCTGTGGTTTACACTATATTGCACTGTTGGTCCCTGTGGTTTACATTATATTGCACTGTTGGTCCTTATTTTGCCAATAGGGGTAGGGACCAATAGTGCAATATAGTGTAAACCACATGGACCAACAATGCAATATAGTGTCAACCACAGGGACCAACAGTGCAATATTATAATGTAAACCATAGGGATCTTTTTCATAATTATTTCAAAATAGGGACCAATAGTGCAATGAAGTGTAAACCACAGGGACCAAATATGTAATTACCCTAAATTTCATATTTTACCAGATCCGGGTACACTGTGCTGAAGCGCTTGGTACACCGATCGTGGGCGACTACAAGTAGGGTGGTTTGTGCACAGCAGATGGAAGCAAATGCCGAGGATCGATTTTGAGCCCACAAGCGGGAAGCGTACAAGATGCGAAGGCCCGAAGGGTTGGATGTTCAAAAAGGTAGCGTGTTATCGAAAGTACCATTGTTGCATCTGCATTGCAGGGAGCTTGTGATTCCTAATGTTGCAAAACATCTTGAGGTCCAAAATGCATTAAAATCAAATTCAAAGTGCAAGAAGTTGAATTTGAAGGGAGATGTGCTTAGATTTGTGGCATCAATGCCTTCCCATATGAAGATCAGTTGGAATCTTATGTCATCTTACTTGGTTTGACTTTTTTGCTTGTGGATTACAATTATAATTACTCTTTATAGCAAGTACATTGTTTTTATAGGTTGTATTATATAGTTGAAATGTAATATGATATGAGAAATATGACATTATTTGTGAAACCATGTCATTGATGATTTTAGGAATTTAATAGAATGTTTTAGATTTAAACAAAAGTTTTGGGATTGTGCAATTTATATAATTCCAATATTTCGGTTGTACCCATTTCATATGGTATTGTTTTCATGTTTTGTGATGGTTCATACAAACTTTGTGTGGTTTTATATCGTCTTGTATGATGTTTTACGGTATTATGATTTTATATGGTTATAGGTTTCAAAGAATATACAGTGATGGTTGAGTCTAGCGATTAACCCAAATTGTGGTTAGTGCATGGTTCAACATATTTGACCGCAATTTTATTCATTTAATCAGAAAGAAAATGCGTTTTTATAGATCTCAACTTCTAAAGGTGTCCAATTGTATCTTCAACATCCTCGTCTAATTACTTTGAATGAGTTGACATTTCCTACCGTTACAACTTACAAGTTAAGTAGAATGTGACAAGAAAAATTCTAAAGTTCCTTTTTCTTACCAATCTTAACAAACCCTTTTTAAACACTACACAATAGCATCAAGAATCTTAAATGTTCACATATAAGAGATCAAGCAAGATGACCATGATCGAAAAACCATGTACTTTAATAGTGTATCTCCAATAGTTATGCTATAATCTTGTTTATATATGAAAAGTCTAAATCTTTAAAAAGTTCATTTTTGTCAAACTCCAACGACCGATCAATTTTAACATTTAAATATACTAAAAAAATATTCAATACTCTTACACATTTAATTTCGATACCTCTTTTTGATGGAAAAGAATTAAAATAAAATTTCTTTATCTTTTATAAAGTTTTAGAGATTTCTATGAACTTGAGGACTTTACCTAATTTCTCCTATTTTCTCTATTTTAACATACCATTTAGCATGACTATTGAGACAAAAAAGATTGTAAATCTTCAATTTTTTATTTTATTTTATTATAGCCATGTAAGATATAATTAAATTAAACATCTTACTACATATTACTAAATTCAATGTGTTGGAAGTAAAAATTCAACGTTTACAATATTATCATTAAAAATGAACAAAAGTAAGATCATTGATGAAAAAAGCCAAGTAGCTTCTTGAGGCGATCAATTGCTCTTTAAGTCATTTAAAAGCTTCATTTATTTAATATTAGTTTTGTAATTTGTTAAATGATCCCTTAGACCAAAATGGTTTGCAAGTTTTTTCTAATTAACATGTAATTTTGTTTAATTTAATTAATTAAATTCAAATATAATAACAAATTTTGGTTTTTAGGTTGTTTTGGAAAGTACTTTTTTATATAAAAACATTGGTAACAAATAATTTTTACCTCAGTTGGTCTTCCTAAGCGCAATAACATCTTGGGAGGACTGTGGATAAGATCCCTGTCTACCCGGGTTCGATCCTTTACTTACCAGGTAAAATTTTTCATACTAAATCATTGCTCTTATCGAATGAAATTCCCAACTCCTAAATCAAAGAGTGCATATATGGTTCAACTCCTAAATTTTGAAACATTTATTGGATACATATTTAGTAAACAACTCCTAAGTTAAAGACTATATATATGGTTCGTATTCAAGTTTCGAAAATGGATTGTGTGTGTAGGAAAATGTAAGAATTTCTGACAGTTTCAAAATTTAAAAAAAAAATCATTTTTAAAAAGCAGATCATGAATTAGGTCAGAAATTAATTTAAGAAAACTAACCTTTTTAATATAAAATGCTAATTTGTAATCCAAAATTTCAAAAAAATTCGTAACTGGTTTCAGAAAGGAAATTTCTATGCGAAAATCCAAATACTCACTTTTATTAAATGATGATAATTGAAAAATAATAATCTTGACAACTAAAGTCTTTCTTGTTGTATTATTTAAATATGTTTATTAATTAAAACAAAAAGATTCATGCTCCTTTTATTTAAAGTATAATTAAGTCTTGCATCATTGGTTAAGAAGAATATAATCATGTGAGTAAAATCTCACCTTTCAAAAGATCATATTTGTGTTCTTTTTGTCAAACTAACTATTTTTTTATATATAAGTACTCTGTTACAAAATAATAAATAAAATAATAAACTCTTGCAACTTTTTTTGAACGGCAGATAACACATACGTTTCGATGGTATCCGAATCCAAACGGACACCGACTAGCAGTGGCGGATCTAGGAATTTTTCCAAGTGGGGTCACCTTTAAAGTAGAATAAATGGTTTTCCAAGTCGTCCAATATATTTCTAGCCTAATTACACGTTTTCAAGGAAATTTAAAGTCTTCTTGGTTGATTTCAAGAGATTTCTAAGTTTTTTTTGTCTATTTTGAGTACTTTTTCGTTTTTTGGTTGATTTCGAGAACTAATGTTTTGTTTTTGGGTTGATTTCAAGTTTTATTTTTTGGTTGATGGGGTCCTGCACGAAAAATGACCGGGGGAATTGTGACGAAAACTTAAAAAAATACAACTTTTTAACTAAAAAAATTCCATTTTTAACATGTTAGTGGGGTCCCTTCCCCCTCTAAACAAGGGTGGATCCGCCACTGCCGACTAGACCATCTTTTGGTAATAAACCCTTGCAATTAAGACATAATGTTTGGCTTATGGGTTATTTAGTTCGTTTTTCTACAAGTCATGTATGAATAAACTTATCTATGTAGATTAACGTGTTTGTATACACTGAGAAAGTATTTGTTTGTTAAGGTTTTTTCTTTCATATTTTAATTTTTATAGATTGTCATGAACCCGTTTTTTAATTGGGAGAGTAGCGATTTCGGGCATGGCCAACTCCCATAGTGTGACCGGCCTTACACTAAGAAACCTGGTTTTCAACATAAAGCTCCACATATAAACTTATTCAATAATTAAGCTACTTTTTATATGTTTGAGCTACTACTAAACAATCATGTATAGTTGACAATATAAGCTATAAATCTCATTAAACTCATGTTGCTAAAAACATATCCTTAGATGCCTAGCAGATATATATATATATATATAATGGTTATTGATAAAATATTTTAATGTTCATGGTGTGGTTTGGTGTCGTTTACAACCAAACTTCATAAACGATGTTATTTAAACCAATTTTTAAAATGCAAACCATACTATAGATGTCTCAAGCTGCATAAAACCACACCGCGAAATGCGGTGTGACATAGCCTATGCATATATTACGTATATCAATCTAATAGTTATAAAATCATACTTCAAAGTAAACTTAATTCAATGATAAGATGTCCATACAATAACAAATTGTAATAAGTTTGTAATAAACAATTACAAAATAGTTTAAAGCAAATTAAAGAGTTTAATTAAGATCCAAATACATTTGAAAAGAAAATTTTAAAATAAACTCGAGGATAACACATGAACTATCAATATGTTGTCTTTCATCTCGAGTCCCAATTCTTGATAATTTGTTCAAGATATACAAATTTAAATCCATCTCTCTCTAAATAACTAACAAGAAAATAACAAAACATCATAATCATATGTGATTTTACACTACATAACCTGAAATCACGAGTCATGTCTCCCGCATATCATCATTAATGTATAATTATATGTGATTTTACAAATGATTTGACTGTTTTATTATTTTCTTATTTAGTTAGTGTTCTCGTTTGAATATCTTTTCTCTATCTATCTACACATCCTTGGTAAGGTTCCTAACTAACATTATCAAGTGAAAGGACCATGTATATTATGAAAATGATTATTATAATCAACAAAATATAACTTTTAAAAATTAAACTCGACGTTTGTCCAAAATCCATTGCTTTCGACGGATTTTCAACACTTTATAATAAATATTGCTCTTTTAGAACCAAATGCTCCATGTCGAAAATTCATCAGGAAAATTTAAAAGTCTTGGATAGACTCTTGATTGTTTATTAGAATTAATAATGTCAGAGTTTCATATTAGTTAGCTAGACTTGAATCAATTCTTTATTGTATATGTCGAAATCTTCATTATCTTTTCAAAAGCTCTTTTAGAGATTGAATAACGAATATTATGTATTTTTATAAAAATAAATAAAAATAGTATGCATTAAAATCAAGGGAGAATTGCATCCATATCCTTGCAAACTTAAGTAATTACATGTATATCCTTACAAACTTCTAAATTACATCTATATCATTGTAAAAGTGAAGTAATTACATCTATATCCTTATACCTATTTTATTAATTTTTAAACTATATTAAAAGCATTAATAAATATCCTAAATATTAAATTCCCAACCTACCCTTACCATTCTAAATCAAAATCCCTAAAAACCCAAATAAGTTTTAACTTTTTTCATGACTCATCATCTCCATCCATGACATCATCCTCATCACCACCATTTTTGTCCTTTGATCCTATCATAGCTTCTCCAGTAACACGTTTCTCTCTCTATTATAATCCTCTTTACTCTATTTCAAGGATGAACTCACCGTCAAACCATTTTTCGTCACTGAACTCACCGTCAAACTCGACAACGCCGGCGACGGCCGACGACGTCCGCTGCCTCTTCTTCTCCGATAACTTCTGTTATGTCTCCATCATCATACGTGACAGGACCTCAAGATCTCTGGCCAGCAGACACAATAAAATCGTGATCTATCTCTCATGCCGCTCCGTCGCCACCATCTCCACTAGCTCCTTCTCCATCGCCTTCTCCTCCTCCTCCAATCTTGCAATCTCCGTCGCCAATATTTCATCATCTTCACATCTCAAAAGGTTAACTCCTCTGCTATTTATATTACCTGCAACTTGTAGGAGGTGATTTCAGAGAGAAACCATTGTAGTTAATGGAAGTTTGCTTTGAAAACACGGAAGTTTGAGATAGAGCAGAGAGGGATTATTATAATTTTTATTGATGTTTATCTCCTATTAAAATTTGGAACTCTAATCATTATCCAATTTTCAGCAAGGGGTGCACATTGAAAAGGAAAGCATGATTGAATCCATTTTTTTCCAGGATGCTTCGGTAGGGTTGTTGATTCAAGAAAAAAGAAATTAAGAAATTAAATATCATTTAATAAAATGGTTTATTACCCATTTTTGAAATCAATTCAAAATGGGTTTCAGGTGGTTTATGGAGAAGCTGTGATACGACAAAAATGGTGTTGAGGACGATGCCATGGATGGGGATGATGAAAGATGATGAAAGAGTTAAAACTTATTTGGATTTTTAGGGATTTTGATTTAGAATGGTAAGGGTAGATTGGGGATTTAATATTTAGGATATTTATTAATGAATTTAATATAGTTTAAAAATTAATAAAATAGGTATAAGGATATAAGTGTAATTGGTTCACTTTTACAATGATATAGATGTAATTTAAAAGTTTGTAAGGATATACATGTAATTACTTAAGTTTGCAAGGATATAGGTGTAATTCTCCCTAAAATGGAAACTACAACTCGTTGGAATCCGGTGAAAGTAAGTCGAAACCTTTCCATGTCGAAAATATTCGTAAATTGAAGTCCTACTATTTGTAGTAAAAGATCCGATATAGGAATGTCATATTTTTTCTATAAAATATAACAAAATAAAAAACAGAAATAACCTTTTCTTTTTTAGATTCTTAAATTTATAATGCTAATAATTAACATCTCTGGCAAAGAGATGTGATTTGCAAGCAATGCTTTTATACACCTGTTCATCAAATATCCCAGATCAATAAATAAAATTTATAATTTCATGTCTAATTATTTATTTATTACTATATTATAAAGAAATATTTATTATCCATTATTTTTAAAATATCTTAAAATTTAAGTTCACACCTTTGATATTATGAAAATATGTACAATTTCTTAAAACTCAATACTTGAAATGCATATACAATCTACTGAATATTTAAATGACGTGAGATATTCATGGTGTGACAACAAGGTCAAACCTCAAACCTTAAGAATTATCACAAGACGTTTTTTAAGACACGGCTTTAGGCAACAAATTTGTATTATATGTTTGGGTACACACACACTACAATAAACTTGGGTTTATAGAACACTAGGAAATGCATGAGTGTCTTGCACTATTAAATGCAAGACTTTACCTACGTAATTTCCTCCAGAACATTTGTTGCTAAAGAGTGATTCATCATAAACCGTCAAAAAGGTTGGTGGGTAAATTCAAATTGGTGACAAATTACCCATGGATATTGTGTGTGATACATGGGTGTTCACTGAAACCATTGGTATTTAGTGGCTAATCCATCAGTAATCAACAACGGAAATTTCCTTAGGTAATTTTTGTGAGTAAAAATCATTTTTTATAGTGTTAATAGACTAAGTGAGGGATTGTTTGTTTACCTAATATACCACTAAGAGGAAAAGGTTTGAATCACTCGAAAGTAATCTAGTTTGGCAAGACTCTTAAAAGAGGGCTTGAACTTGAATGCTACAAGTCCTCTTAATCGCTCCTTACCCTATCCCACCACCATACGATTCAGATTTCATTTTTTCCACGATAGCCCAAGCCTCTTTACTTAAGTTTATAGGATCAGATAGTTGTGTGTTATATTTAAACGTGTTGTAATAAGTTTATACAATGCTTTTGAATGCCTAGAGTTGTGCCATAAGGGTAACTAACTTGACACCAAAGCCATGCCTTATGCCATATTGTATTATCTAAAATATTGTCGATAAGCAAGTGATAATCACATTGAAATGCGAGATAAATGTTAAAGCCCTATTAGTATAACGTTATATTCTATTATTCTTTTGATACTCTATAATATTTAGGTGAATTACATAAAAATTTTAACCCTCATTTACCATTATTTTTTATACTTTCTATATATTAATTGCCATTAATTTTAGAATAAAATATAACAAAGGAGTATTATTATCTTTTTCTTTATCCTTATTAAAGATTTATTTATATATTTAATTGAGTATGATTAATCTTTTTTAAGATATACATGTAAGTAAGATAAAGAAATATCAATGATGACTTTGAATGGTTTCAATAATATTCTCCTTGGGTTGATAGTTATCAAGGTTGGTTGAACCCCACCCATCCACATTTCACCAACTACTTATAAGAACCTTTGCCACAACTTGGAGGTTGAGTGATCACCATCAAACTATCAACACAACTCAACCACCCCCAACAGGAATCAACCCTAATCTTCATCTCAACAAGCTATCCATCATTTTCACTTGACCAAAAAATCATTAAAGATAAAGTAAACCCAAAATTAAAGGCATGAAATTGATCAAGAAGATGGTAGACCACCAAAAGCTAAAGTAAATCCAACACAAGAATATTAAGAGACACATCACCCCCCTACCCCTTACTTTGCTTCCCTTCTCATCTAAGACCCCTCCCTTTACTCATCTCCATCTTTAATTCCATTCCCCTTTCTTGAACTACATAGCCCACCTCCAATTAACTTCTTGCTATCACTACTCTCATAGATTAACAATCTTGGTGGTCATGGGTTCCATGGCCAACACCAATTGGCCACCTTATAATGGCTATAGAGACTGTTCACAAGGTATATGTAGCATGTATTGCCCACAATGGTGTTACATCATATTCCCACCACCCCCGCCGTTCGAATCCCAAGATGACGACGGCTCCGGCATGAACTTCTCCCCTCTCATCATCATCGTCATCGGAATTCTAGCAAGCGCTTTCCTTTTGATAAGTTACTACACCATCATCTCCAAGTATTGTAAACGGGGATCGCAAAACCAGTTGAATCATCCGTCTCAAGATTCCCACCACCAGAATCAGTCATCAGCGACCCATGACCAGTTGCAGCATGCTGCAACTGGTCTGGACGAGTCGCTGATCAAATCCATCGCCGTTTGCCGATACAGGAAAGGCGATGGAGTGGTGGAAGGATCCGCGGATTGCGCGGTGTGCCTTTGCGAGTTTCAAGAAGGTGAGAGCCTAAGATTGTTGCCCAAATGCAATCATGCATTCCATCTCCCTTGCATTGACGCTTGGCTTAGGTCTCATTCCAATTGTCCGTTATGCCGGTCTCACGTCATGCCCGGAATCCCGGTTCCATTCCGACGACCTCCGGAATCCGAGATTACCTCTTCCAATCTCCATGTCTCTTCTCTTGTGTTCCAAAGGAGGGATGATCTTGTTCTTGTTGTGGAACATAGAGATGAAGCTGTGGTGGTCAACTTCGTCGGAAATGAGAATTTACCAAAATACCCTTTTCATGATCAAATGGATGTTGATCATGGAATGAGGATTCCCGTGAACATGGGAATGGGAGATGACCAAGAAGTTATTAGAAGATCAACTTCATTGGGATCAATGTCTTGCCAAAATCCAAATCTATTGATTGCTGATATATTACAGATTAATGAAGAGGATTATGAAAATCATGATCAAGAACAACAAGAAGGAGAAAATAGTAAATCAACAATGTCAAGTAAAAGAAGAATGAAGAGATCTGTTTCCACAGGGAGATTCATGTTCACAAAAGGAAAGGATCCCATTCTACCCAACTGAGGACAGAATGGTAATTTCATATGTACAAAGAGAGAATATGATTATTATATATAATGTAGATTTCTTTACTTTTACATGTGGCAATGTTGCTTTAATCCATTGACAAAATAGATGGTGGTAATTCTTTTTCCCCGTAAGTTATATATTCTGTAGATCTACCAAAATTATAGCCACCTGTACTTTCTGTTGCAAGGTTTGTACATTATTTTGCTAGTTAATTACACAATCGGTCCTTTAAGGTATACCGAAATTGCAAGTTTAGTCTTTTAATTTTTTTTGTTGCATTTTAAAAGAAAAATAGTCACACCCACAGTCCTTTACTGTAATGTCAGTCAATTACTAAAGGAATATGAGCGGCAAATCTGTCTTTTTAGCCTTAAAAGACCAATAGTGTAATCAACTCATTTTTTTAAACTTAAATAAAATAAAAAGAATGAGAGAGAAACAAATACGTATGTGTGTATGAGATATATATATATATATATATATAGAGAGAGAGAGAGAGAAAGAGAGCAGCATCCACCACCCACTACCTTCCACCGCCGCCACCTCCTTCGTTGTCGCAGAGAGAGAGAGAGATAGAGAGAGAGAGAGAGAGAGAGAGAGAGAGAGAGAGAGAGAGAGAAATCAGACATGATTGGGTGGTGGGTATAAGAGCAACCACATTGGTAGAATCTCTATGAACCTCACTTGCTATATTTTCTCTTGCTACATTATTGTCACCTCAACAAGGTAAGAACCTCCTTAAAACTCTACAATTGAGGTTCTTACAAAAACCTTACTTTCTTTTCTTATTTATCAATTATTATATAAATTTAGTATATGCATACATAATAAAAAGTTCAAATATAATTTATTAATTTTTGCTTTTATAATAATTTTAAATTTTCAACCTATATATTTTACTAAAATATATATGAAAAACAGTTAAAATACAAATATAATTTTATACTATAATTAAAAAAGGTGCAACTTTATAAAAATATTAATCTTTAAAAAAGTACGAGTAAATAGTTTATCGTATATAGATCACTCGCACTCTCGATTCGACCAAATATGTTCAACCAAGTCGGAGGGGAGTTGCTGATGAACTCCATTTGAGCGTATCTCATCAATTATTGGAACATATTATTGCAATTCATGAATGAAATCTTGAAATATTTGTATAGAGTTATCTATCTCTTCATAGATCTAATTAATCATTATGTCACCTCCATTATGAACAATCATATTATATAATTATTAATATATGATTCATTGTTTAATTTTGATTACATGTAAAAAAACATAAAAAAATAATCTAAACATAATAAAATAATTAAAAATCAAACTTATTAAATACAAGAATTATAAAGTACAAGAAAAAATTATTAAATTAAATTATTTTATTTTATTTAATGCACAATATATATGTTTTATAAACTTATTAAAAGAAAAAATGGTTAAGAAATAACAAAAATAAAAAATAACAGAAAAGGAAAACATTACAAAAACTCGGGTTTTTGTTCAAGTACCTAGGTTCTAATAAGAATCTGTGATTGGAAAAGAACATCTGTCCCACAGTAAAAGTTTTTGTGAAAACCATAAAAAAAAACCTCGTGAAAAACCGTTATTGTAGATGCTCTAAAAGATCGAGTGGTGGGTACAACTGATCTTTTCCAATCTAATTCCTAAATGGAAAATCACTACCGACAACAACAGGGGTAGTTTCGTTTTTTGCCTATCTTTTAACACTTTTCAATTATTTGATTCTGTTTCATTTTTAATTTTTAGTATCTATCATAAGAAGGGTGAAAAAGAAAACAATTAAGGCCCAATAATATTATTATTTATTTAAGGCCCAATAATATCTATTAAAGCTTTTGTTATTTGATTCCAACCCATTAAGGCCCACGAAAAATGATTTTGTTGATCCACTTAGACCAATTATGATTCATTAGATTAGAGAAATTACAAATTTGATCCATGTGAATTTACACCTTTTATCTAAATTAGTTTATAAATCAAAATAAATACATGAATGAAACTCAAGTTCTTAACCCACAAATCAACTTTATCTTATTCAATAATAGATTTATTAAAGTTCGTCCCTAAAATCGATTTCATTTTTAATGGTCATTGAATTCACAATAAAAAATGAGTTTCCATTTAATGTATTAGCCATTTGTTTTAACTTTATATACCATGTACTTTTTAAATTAAGTAATTATGTTATTTTAGTCGTATATCAAACCTGACTAGTTTATAAAGCATTATACGTAATCTTTTGTAAGTTTAATTCGATTTTTGATACAGCTAGAATATAAAGAGACTCCTCAACATATATATGAATAAATGCTAAATGTACCCTTCAATTCAAAATGATAAATAAGATATTTTGATGAAATATAGATTCTTAATGTTTAATTAACGACAAAAAAGAATCAATTTCATATTTGATCATTTTTGGATTACAAGATATCTAAAACCCGAGTTCATACACGATTTTACCATTTTAGAAATATATCTTATAATCACGAGTTCAAGATTTTGAAGTATGTACGTTAGCTAGATATATAGCAAACTTTCAGTACTTGACAAATGTTATATGATCATCATTTTAATTAAGTCAACTATCGTCATTAAAAACGTAACTACATTTTGTAATAACAAGTGGATTTTGTTCTCAACCGATCATGTACTTAACTTTATTCATGAGGAGCTTGGAGAAACAACTACGATATGGATGGATAAGAATGAATCAAGAAATGAAATAACCATTATTATCCATCCATGCATATAGTTACGTTTTAAAATTCATACAAGAAGCATAAGAACTTGTATAACTCTTACTTTTTTTTCCATAATAAAAGTAATAGCTCTTTTATTATATATATATATATAGAGGAAAGTTCAATTGTGAACCACTTTTTGGTTGTGAACGTGAGGACAACCGAGAGCGTGACACGTGGCGGATGACTAGGTGCCACGTCAGCTTTGAGTGTGGTCCCCCCATTTAATTCAATGACCTTCCCATGAATCGCGCCTAGTCATCCGCCGTGGATTTGACGTGGCGCCTAGTCATCCGCCACGTGTCACGCTCTCGGTTGTCCTCATGTTCACAACCAAAAAGTGGTTCACATTTGAACCCACCCCTATATATATATATATATATATATATGAATCTTCTTATTTTACAAATTCATTAACATGTGCAAACTCATTAAAACCATTCAATGGAAATATGAATGAATAAGATTAATTGCTAAAATTTAGGACATTAGGTTACAACCACACGATCACATCCAAAAATATAACCACACAATCTTATCAAAAAATATAACCAACCAATGGATTCTGATTGATGGAAACATGGTTTACAAAGTTTGCACAAATTAATGAGTTTGTAAAATAAGGTAATGAAAACTCATTTTTTATTGCGAACGTGGGATGTACAATTGAGAGCGCGTCACGTGACATATTCAGTCTGAATAATCCTATATTATTCTGACTAAATATGTATGAGCCAAATAGGACACGTGGTGCGCTCTTAAATATCCCCACGTTCGCAATCAAGAAGTTTAAATTTTCATTTGAACTTGACCCGGTATAAGTAATATGTCGATGATGATAAATATGTATTACTCATCATTTATGTTAAATATGGACACCAAGGATACATGGCATGTTAAGTTGTCCTATTTCATATACTGTTTAACTCCATTTTTCATGGTTTTCATTGTGTTTATTATGCATAAAATGTTTGTTTATCCGTATCCTATCTTATTGAACGGTGTGAAACATATATAATTAAGAATTTAAGAGCTAATTGGGAGAAAACGAGTTTGCTATTATTCATTATCCATATATTGTACACATCTCAAGTCATATGCTTTACTTCAAAGACAATTAGGGAGCATAGTAAGAACTCATGGTCGTATATATATAAATATATATGTATATATATAGACACATATATATACCTTAGCTTCAAAACATACTTTTTGATCATTACCCTTTCAACCAACATTTCACTTGCTTAACTATATAATATAATCTTCCATAAATCTCCTCAACCAACCCTTTCCATATATACTTGAGTTTGAGTGTGTAATGTTGTTATCAAGACCAATTTCAACACTCAAATGGACCTTCTTGATGATGATGATGATAACCAAGATGGTAACCTCTAACCCTCCTGAAGAGCCCATTAAATGTTCAACCAACCTCACAAACTGCAACATCACCAACTCTTATGGCGCATTCCCCGATAGATCCACTTGCCGTGCAGCCGAGGTCACGTACCCTTCATCCGAACAAGACCTCATCTCAGCCGTTGCAGCCGCTACACGGGCTCACAGAAAGATGAGAGTGGCCACCCGTTACTCGCACAGCATACCGAAGTTGGTTTGTCCGGGTGGCGACGATGGACTCATTATTAGTACCGAAAAACTCAATCGTGTTATTGAGATCGATAAGGATAGCGGGCTCGTGACCCTAGAGAGCGGTGTGACATTAAGGCAGCTCATCGATGAGGCTTCGAAAAGTGGGTTGGCTTTGCCTTACACTCCTTATTGGTGGGGTTTGACGATTGGTGGTCTTTTAGGCACGGGTGCACACGGGAGCACCCTTTGGGGCAACGGCAGTGCGATTTATGAGTATGTGGTTCGGATGCGGATGGTCGCTCCAGGTCGGGAGGAAGATGGTTATGTTAAAGTGTGGCGCTAGAAGAAAATTGCGAGTCCGATGGAGACATGAAGGCAGCTAAAGTTTCTCTCGGAGTACTAGGAGTTATTTCCCAGGTATATCGATTGATTTAGTAAATAGATCGGATCTATAACATGTCAAGTATGTTATACGTCACAATGGACCATTTGTTGATAAGTTTATAAGACCAAATAGTTATACATCTTAAATAAAAATGTTATAACTACATATTTAGGATCTTAACTAGTTTTTTTAGGACACTTTTGATATCTTTCTGGCCTTTCAACTAATCGATATGGCCTAGGAGAGATGTTTTTGCTATAGTCGAGCATTTTCTTGAAATTATCTTTTTACTTTTTCATATAGGACATCTTTGATGAACTTAATAGAACATTTTATTTGAAATAGAGTATCCTCTTAATTTTACTATGAAAAATACATGCATTTTTAATCAAGATTGAGTAATAATTACACTTTTTTAATTAACAAAAAAATAATTTTACCCATAGTTATAGTGAAAGAAATTTTCTTCGTCTCATAGCTTAAGTAGATCAATAACAAAAGTGAACATTTTATTTTGAAACAAGTCAAAATAATAATATATGTAGACACTTATTTTAAACGGATTGAATATGGCATTATGTAGACATATGATTCGGTTGCCAAAAAAATCGATTTTGTTGGAGTGATTGTATTTGAGATGTATAGTATCATGACAAATACTCCAAAAACATTTTATACGTATCATAAGACTTGAACCCATTAAACTACAGGTAACTTTAAGGCTACAACCATTGTTCAAGAGGTCCATTACCTTTGTAACCGAGAACGACACAAACTTATCAGATCAAGTGACCACCTTCGGTAAACAACATGAGTTTGCAGACATAACATGGTACCCAAGTCAGAAGAAAGTGGTTTATCGGGTCGATGATCGAGTCTCCACCAATGTCTCCGGAAATGGCCTCTGGGATCACCCTGGTTTTCGAGCTACACTTTCACTTACACTCCTTATCTTAAGATCTTCAGGTAGTAGAAACAAACACCCAAAAATAATTGTACAGTTTGTGTAACTCTATATATATATATATATATATATATATCATCATTACATTTAAGACGGTTTTTGTGTTTAAATATAGAGGAAGATCAAGAGGCGAAAGGTGATATTGCTGGAAAGTGTCGTATTGGAAAACTTACTACAGACGTTCTAATAAAGGGTGCATACGGGCTAACCAACGATGGTAAGCATATACAAGGTTTCACTATTAATATCCAAATACACTCAATAGGATCGGCTATATCGCACGTTAAAAATGTGCTAATATAGATGATTTATAGAAATTAAGTCTATATGACCAAAAAATTATACGTCACATATAAATTTTTTTAAAATAGTACATTGGTGCGTATTTGAACATCCCAACAAATGTTTATGATGTTTTTGCAATAAAGTATTCCATTTTTTATATGACACTTGATTTTGTAATATATTTTTTACAAATAA
The DNA here is from genome assembly GCA_030169165.1 of Centaurea solstitialis. Lineage (NCBI taxonomy): Eukaryota > Viridiplantae > Streptophyta > Magnoliopsida > Asterales > Asteraceae > Centaurea > Centaurea solstitialis. The sequence continues at coordinate 94,817,030 of CM058041.1, forward strand.
ATATAATACCATAAAACGCCTAATTGGTACGATACTTCATTCCTAAAAACGTTTTATTAATATATTGTAATACCTTAACATAGTAAGCAAAATTGTTTGGTCATGTAAAGGTAAGTCCTATAATACACTCCATTATGACATTTAAATATATTTGACGTCCTATTAAATCTGAATTTGTTGTAGTGATATAACTCACTAGTTATATATGTATTATTCTTATGTAGGTATTATCTTTAAGGGATACCCAGTGGTTGGATATCAAAACCGGCTCCAAGCATCAGGGAGTTGCCTTAAAAGCCCTAAGGATGGCGGAATCACTGCATGTCCATGGGATCCCCGAGTCAAGGGTTTATATTTTCACCAGACCACATTCAGCATTGTCCTTTCAAAAGCTAAGGAATTCATCCAAGACATACAAAAGCTCGTAAATATTGCACCACAATCTTTATGTGGTTTAGACCTCTATAACGGCATCCTCATGAGATACGTCACGGGTTCATCGAGCGCTTACTTAGGTAAACAAGAAGACTCATTGGATTTCGACATCACTTATTACAGAAGTAAAGATCCGAAAACCCCAAGGCTTTTTGAAGACGTGCTCGAAGAGATTGAGCAAATGGCGGTTTTCAAGTATGGGGTCTACCGCATTGGGGAAAGAATCGAAATTTGGCATTTGAAGGGGCGATCAAGAAGTACAAAAAGGCTACAAAGTTTATGAAGGTTAAAGAGAAGTTTGATCCATTAGGGTTGTTTTCAAGTGAGTGGACAGATCAAGTTTTGGGACTGAAAGGTGGATTGAGCATGGTTAAGGACGGTTGTGCCCTTGAGGGTTTGTGTGTGTGTTCTGAGGATATCCATTGTGCACCACAAAAAGGTTATTTATGTCGATCTGGAAAAGTCTTTGAAAATGCAAGGGTTTGTACTTTAGTTCATCAAGGCAATGAAACCGATGCTTTATCATCCATAAAGTTTGAGCTTTGAGTATCTTATTTTTTTATAGATATGAATGGTAGAATCGGATTGGGAGACTTAAGATTAGCTATATAATAATATAAAAAAATATATTACATGCTCATTGTATCACATATTCACATGTAATTAATACATAAAAAATAATGTTATGTATACTCCATACTCTTTTCTTTCATTTTAGTTGAAGTCTATTGAATCGAATCAATCTGTTACAGACTCACCAGAATACTTGCTACAGTTGAAGAAGCTTGATCATATCTAATTTTCTTAGTGAATCGAATTGACCTGTTTACTATACCTCATATTTATAGACATCACATGGAAATTGCTATATAAAAAGAATGAGCTTATAGAAACTTCTTAAATGTGTTTTATAAAATAGCTGATAAGAAATTTTATGTTAAAAGTATTCTAAAAATGTGATATAGAAACGGTTGAAGATGGTATATTCCACCACATCTTTTAGACCTTAATTGCCAACATGTCACCATCCTTGTGGTTATAAAATACAAATTTGTAGGTTCTATAAACTTAAAAGTCCTATTAAACATTCGATTATGACAATTGTATTCTCCCAAATATTTAGATATCCTTCCACATGGCAAATAGACATCAATTTAGGTTCCTTGAGTAACTAATAAGAATCACATTTATTAACGTAAATTAGTTAACAATAGAGTAAGAAAAAACGTTACAAATAATTTAATGATCGGAAATAAAACATGATAACAACTTTTGGGTAAAAGTTTTCGAGGTTGTCCGACGCGATGATGACTCTCCATCACAGACGATGTATGAGTCGTCTTTCCCCTCTCTCTTGGCAATTTCGCAATCATCGCAAAATTTCTTGAATGCCGCTCCTACATATTCCACGGCTTCGTTAACCTTCATGTTTTCTACTAACTCGTCGGGATAGGTGGTCTCTTTATGATCTCCTTTTAATACCGCGCCTAATTGAACCAATTCCTCTTGAAATTCCGTTAAATTTGCATTTTCGTTTGCTTCGTCGTGTCTCATTTTCTCGGGCTCGGGTAAGCTAACTGTTAGGGAAAACATATAAACACGGATCAACATAGAATATAACAAGTACTAATTAATATACATACACTATCAAATCGAATTCACCAAGGGCAACCAATATTTCAAAGTCCTAAAAGGTTGTTGACTTTCAAAAGCATTTTATCCGGTTATTGTAACACATTTATATAAGACACGCATATTGTTAATTAATTTGTCCTATAAACTTAATTCTTAATAAGCTATTTACTTTATTCTTAATGAATTAATTAAGCAATCTATTATGACGCTTAAACATAGTTTGGCATCGAAAGTAAGACTATATATTCGAGCTTAATTACTTACATGGGCAATCTGTTCTCGGAGTCGTTCTAGTGAGGATACCCTCAAATGTTCCCGCCCACTCGTCTCGTTTTGTCAAAAACTCTTTCAGGTTGAAGATCTTCTTGACAGTTGCTGGAATCGAAGAATGCTCGAACTGAGACGATGGAAACGGCCCCGAAGGCTCGTGTAACACTAATTAAGAATAATGCATAACGTTAGAAATATTCGCGAATAAGAACGATACAAGATATTCAACATTAATTTGACATACCGGTTCCTCGTTCGATCCAAGGAGAAATCAAGATCGCCGGAACCCTAACTCCAAGACGATCAAACCGGAAATTATATGGCGGTGGACCCACGACCCCATCTGGGCTCGGGACGTCTACGACCGGGGTGGGGACATGATCGTAGAAACCACCATGCTCGTCGTAAGTGACCACAAACAAGATTTCGTTCCATTGGGGACTCGAACGCAATGCTTCATACACTTCTTTCACGAACTTTTGGCCTTCTGATACGTCGTGAGAAGGGTGGTCGTCGTTTCCTGGTAAGATCTTAAGGTCGAAATACCTTTGTTCTACGACAACGTAATTTGGTAGCTTTCCTTCCTTGCAATGTCGCTTGAAGTCAAGATCGAATTGATGAAACTTGTTTATGTACTTAAGTTTCCTTAGATTCCTGTCAAATAATCAAGTTTTCTAGCAAAATTAAAGATTTCTTCAAAGCTACACTAACACAAAAATGATTTTATAGGATGTCTAAAAAGGCATCCTAATAGGGTGTTTATAGAATGTTAGTTTATAGTACCAAAAACAAAAGCATCCTATTTTAAAGTGTTACAAAAGTTTATAGAAACGCTTTTGGGCTTCATACAAAGTTTTTTAAAACATTTCTTTAAATAAAGCTTCATATTAACTATTTTATAGGATACTATTTGAAAAATGTGTCCTATTAACACGGTGAACTGTCCTCTAAAAATATGGGTTTATAGGACACTTCATAAAAGCATCCTATAAAATTAGCTAATACAACACTTTATTTTGAAAATTTCTTAAAAAATTTGTTATGACGATCAAAAACGTTTTATAAACTTATTATAACACTTTTAGATAGGACGTTTTTTTGTTTGGTCATATTAACTAGTAATCTATAAAACACTTTATTAAGACACTTTTTTAGGCATCCTATAAACTCAATTTTGTTGTAGCGTTATAAAAACGGTACTTTGTGTCAAAGATTACAACTAGTTTCTGAAATTCAAACCTGTAGAAAAGTGTTGATGGAGGGTATTGATAGTAAATCCCGAAAGAAAAACCGCTTTGATCCAATGACTCAAAAATGGTCTTTTGAGGGAACCCTTCGATCAACTTGACCGTATCGTTGCTTATCGCGCCATGTGAAGTGGCTGAGTGAACATACAACCGGTTAGGTTGAGTCGATGCAGGCACCGAAGCAAACCACCGATCACAAACCGCAAACTCCATAACCAAATCTCTATAAACTGGAACATCATCCGGCTTAAAACCCGACATTACGATCTTCGATAACCCGGGCTCTACGCTTTCCGCTTGTTGTGCGAATCCCTCCATGGTTGGAGGGATTGGAGAAGTCGACGATTCTTGTCTCCATGGCTTACCGAAAACTTGCTCATAAACGGCTTGGAACGAGTGGCCAGGGTCCGGTTGGATGTATCCCGCCTCGTTGCTTTGGTAGAGGCGGCCGGAGTCGGGGTTGGCGGTGGAAACGGGGTTGGATTCGTTTCCGGTGACACCGTCGATTTCGGGGTTGAGGGATTTCATCCATCCTAGCATGTGATCAAATGATCGGTTTTCTTGAACTAATATTACAATGGTCTTAATGGGATTAGCCATTCTTGGTTGAAGAAATTGCAAGGAGAAAATGTTACAAAAATCATGTTGTGATCAACTCTCTTGTGCTTTATATAGAAAATTACACGTAGAATCGATCTTTAAAATGGAATATCATTTTAATTTGGAATTCTTTTATTGTTATTAAATTCTTATTTTTTTTAACTAATTTATGTTATAATATTGAAAAAGAAAATATGAAGATGTGAAAGATGGATGTAGCTCATATGTAGCTTTGCATGTGTAAACACAAACACTATTGTTTGTGTTTTTTAAAAGACGTTATGTTATAGTTTTTTGTTAGTTATAACGTTGCATTAGCTAGTTTATGAAAAAATAATGTTACAGTTTAAGATCTTGGTGTATTACTTAATATCAGTTTTGTATTCCGTTAGTCTTTTGCTAGCTTTTAATGAATTGTCAGTTTAAAAATAAAATAAAATCGATTTCATAATAATTTATAATTTTTTTTAATATCTGAATTTATAGTTTTTGTCATCAACATCAATAATATTCTTACCTTTTTTAACCAGACAAAAGGTCGGGCTAATTAATCATACGAAAACGATAATCAAATAAGAAAACATAAAAATGGCCGATCGAGTCATATATGATTTTCACATGTGATTCACGCAACTCTGATCACGACATAAAGTCATGGATGGGTCAGCTCGTCCACTAACCCTTGTGTTGACCGTGTTCATGTTGCATTTAAAAACATATTGTGATTTAACTGTTCTTTTTGTCCACTCTTCATGTGTGTATTATAATTATGTCTGTTTAGGAGTAGAAAGGAAGATAATTGTGTAAGAGGTTATTTATTTTAGAAGCAATTATAAGGTGTTTCCTTATGATGTTACGTACAAGGAACTAATTAAAGAGGTCAATGCAATTTTAGAAGCAATATATACCATAAGTATATTCCTTTAAATTATTTGACTCGTCCTATTGAATATATAAAATAGACATAAAATATCTTTTAATTATTATAATCCAGTATTTATATATTAATAAATCTTATTTTCAGAATAACAATAATAATTTTTTACATATATTTGTGGAAAGTTGGTATAGATTTAATTTGCATATCGATGCATGTTACATTTTTAATCTTTTAATTACGTTGTTGAAATTTATATATATCAATGTTCAATAACTTTTGAGCATTTCACTCCTCCATCACGTTTAAAAAATTCCTCATAAAAAAGTTATCACAACGCAACTCAGTAAGTAAAAAAGCTTTAGGTGTAATAGAGAAAAGTTCAAATGTGAACCATTTTTTGGTTGTGAACGTAAGAACAACCAAGAGCGCGACACGTGGCGACTTTGAGTGTGGTCCCCCTTTAATTCAATGCCCTCCCATGAATCGGGCCTAGTCATCCGCCACATGTCGCGCTCTCGGTTGTCCTCACGTTCACAACCAAAAAGTGGTTCACATTTGAACCCACCCCAGGTGTAATATATATATATATAGGGAGGTTCACTTGTAAACCTCAAATATCTTGTAAACTTTGTGAACCAATCCACACCATTGATTTTCAAAAACGTTTCCATATTTCACATTTCAATATTACCATAATCATTGACTTACCATATATTTCACATTTCCATATTTTCTATGAATTCATATCCTCCTTTGATTTTTTTGATCAAGGGTCATGATGGGTTCACAAAGTTTACAAGAAATTTGAGGTTTACAAATGAACCTCCCTCTCTCTCTATATATATATATATATATATATAGTATATACTAACAAAATTATTTTTTATAAAGTTGTTAATACTCTATGTAATTTTATTTTTTGACCTTTTTAAGTATATATGGAGAGAATAAATGACATAACATTTGAAGGATGATATAATTAAGATGCAAATGTCAAAGAAAGAAACGAGGCCAACATGTCGAGAAAAATAAAGTATGGAAAGAAAATTATCATTGCAATAAGGCAAAACATATCTATAGGTTAAGTTTTTGTTTTTTTATCCTTCAAAGACACGTGAAGAACTCGGAATGGGGCACCTTGAAGCTCAAACCAAACCCGACCCGACCTTGATCTTGGACCACCGTTCGAAACACACATGCAACCCGATCTACAGCCTGAAACTTGAGCGGTAGCAACAAGAAACTTAACCCATGACCTTTACCCAAAGCCTGAATGCTAGAAAACATACGACTTTGAAAAGTGGCCCAAAACTCGAAACAAAACTTCAAACCGAAAAAGAAGAGGATAAAGAAGATGGAGGGGAGAAGGAAGGTGCTCCGGACCAACGGCTTACGCCGGCGGCCGGAGCTAAGGGAGGTGGCGGCCGTTGAGAAGCTGGGGTTATGAATCGGAAGGGAACCACCACAAGTTATTTAATTTTCGAGTTTTCCAGTGTGGTAAAAGCTGATGTCTGTTTCAGGAGTTCTGGTTCATGGTTTGTGGTTTAGTTGGCTCTTGGCTCCTGGCCCGGTGGCTTGTTTGGTTCATTGGTTTTGTGGCTCGGTGGCTCAGTGGCTCGCTAGCTCGTTGGTTCGTGGTTCAGTGGTTCATGGTTTCGTGGTTCGTTGGTTTGTGGTTCGTGATAGTGGTAACGAGTTTAGTTCGTGGCAGTGGTTTGTGGTGTGGTTCGTGTTTTTGTGGTTCGTTGGTTCATGGTAGTGGTATCGGGTTTAGTTCGTGGTAGTGGTAACTGGTTTCATGGTTCATGGGTCGATGGTTGCGGGCTTAGTTCAAGCTTTGGTAAGGTTCGAGTCTTTGTTTGGTTTGTTAGGCCATCCGCTGTCGACCCACTACTACCCAATGGTTTCAACTGCCACATCAGCGCCACATCAGCTTTCCACTATATTACACAAAACTACCAAATCCATCCACTATCGACCCACTATCATTTAATTAAAAGTAAAATAAATAAGTAAATAAATAAGAGAGAGAAAGAAGAGAGAGATAGAGAGAAACAAGAGAGAGAAAGAGGGGGGGGGGTGGGGTGGGTGGTGAGGGGTTGTTTGCATCGGCTTGGAGAAACCAAAAGCTACCTACCCGATGGGAGGCGCGATGGTGTTCCCCCTCCTACCCGACGGATTGGAGGTACCCGATAGCCTAAGCCGCTACCACAGTGTAGTGTTGGCCAAATTTCGGGTTCGGGCCGGGTTTGACCAAAACCCGGTTTGCTACAGTGTTGGTCAAACCCGGGTTTGACCAAAACCGGGTTGAGTCGGGTCCGGGTTTCAGACCGGTTTCCGGCCCGGGTTTCGGGTTCGACTCGGGTTCGGCCCGGGTTCCGGACCGGTTTCTGGCCCGCGGGCTGAGGCCCGGGTTTGACCGGGTTTGGGTCGGGTCGGGTTGGTCATCGGGTCGGGTTCGGGCTAGCCCATCAGTTCGGTTTCGTTTGGCCATCACTGCCACAGCGGATGGCCTTAGATGGTTGTGGGTTCGGTTAAAGTGTGGTTTGGTTATCGCGGTTCGGTTCGATTCGAGTCTCGCGGGTCTGGTTACTTGCTCCGAGTTTTAGGCGGGTTTTACATTAGTTACGTAAGAACCTGATCGAGGTTGCGTCTTAAAACCTGAAAAACGCTTGGTTATATAACTGATTGGTTTTTAATAAAATTGTTTTCTTCAGAAGTATCTTTTCAAAACTCGAAATGCTTGCAATTTTATGGTCTTTTAAAGCGAATATTTTGCATCATAAATTTTTTATAACTAGTTAGTTTTAAGCACTTTATCTTTCTATATATATTTGACTTTGGTACATTTAAGAAAATATAATATTATTATTTTCACTTGCAAGATAGATAATTTGCTTTTATATATCACCCAATGGACAAGTGCGTAAAATAACTACCATGTTGCTCACGGATTATGCGGGTAAAGACATGTAGGGTTTTAAAGACATGCATAATGTCTTTATTTAAATTAAACCTTGTTTGACTTTCACATAATCAAGCCATTGCACTTAAGGATATAATCATCCAAATTTCCTCTAAACCTACATTTGACTTTTAATTAGTTAAATCATTAAACATAGGATTTTAAAGGCATCCAAAACACTATTCTTCGATTTAAACCCATGGTTTGACATTTACATAGTCAAATCGTTACACTTAGGGCCATAAAGTTATCCAGTGTTCCAACTTCATTAACGCCTACAATTTGGCATTCAAAGTCAAATAATTGCCTATATTGCCTCAGATTTCTACACCACCTCTACCTTGATTATGTATGCTAATTGCTTCTTTTTTGGTTGTAGTTATCGAATGTCAGACAAAGAAAAAACGTCATTATCTAAGACAACTTATAACCCAGTTGTTACTATAATTACAGAGATGCTACACAAGGGTGATAAACTACCCGGTAACTTCTGAGACAAATAAGATTGTGAAAAACACAGCTCTACCTAAACAAATGATTGATGCTTCAAAAACCATCACATGTTATTTTATAAGCATGATTCCGAGTTGACCCACTTTCTAGTATGCAATTGAAGTTGTTACAAGACCAACGGATAAGGCAAGGTCTCAAACTTGGTGTTGACATACTTAAGAGATGACTTGGCGTTACGATCATTGGATCGAACCGAATATGATGGTAGATCCAAGTAATTGGTGTTGGCTTCGAAGCATTTCAACATGTTCCATCATCTTGACTTTGCTATTGAGGTCCAGAATGTTCGTCTTGGGTGTTAAACCAAGAGTCTCAACACAAATAATGCAAATTCTAAGCTATATTCGTTATTGCATGTCTTTCTTACCATCTACATTTTACTCCTTTGATAGGTTTAAAAGATTTGTATAGTAAAAAGGGTATTTGTCACCCTCTGGGGCTCCCCCACAGCACCGGTCACACGGTCATCATTGGAGAGGGAGAGAGGGGGGGGGGTCGCATGCATCCCTTGACAAAGGTGGTGTATTGTAAACTTGTATTTGTAATTCCTGGAAGAAAGAGCCCCCATCAGAATTTAGATGTCTTTTTATGTCGTTAATAGACTATCTTAAGGTGTTGTATGCAGAAGTTGTTCATACTAATGATGCTTATTGTAGGAATAATTTCGAGATGAAAGCTATACTACTATGGAAGGTCAGCGACTTCCCTGCCTATGCAATGTTATCATGTTGGAGCACACACGCCAATTAGCCTGCCTATACTCCATACGCACAATGGATGGATTCGTTATGGTTAAAAGATGGAGGGAAATGGTCGTCAGCGATCCATCGGGTAATAATGACCATCGATGATGGACTCCGCCAATGTCTAATTGGCGATTGTGACCGTCAGTGACCATATCGACAACCTTTTTCCTTGAAATATGGGAAAAAGATCTGTAAATTGAAATATAGAACAAATACCAAAATCCTTGGAGAGAAAATCTAAGTATCATTGGTTGCTCTAATACTCTGCCCTTTTATCGATCTCTAATTTCTGGGAATTTCTACGAAAAAATAGATATTTAATATTTTGAATGTTAGGACTAACAATCCTTCCCCATGATGCAAGAGAAAAATGGTGCATTTCTCCTACATAACTTTACAAAATTCGCTTCTCCAAGATCAAAGACTGGAAATTAGGAGATAAGATGCAGGCTTTACCTTTCAACTTCTTCTACTCTCGCCAAATATATGAGGGGTTAAATTCTTCGATCTCCATTGTATCTGACAAAATTTTACGCTTAGACCGCAGCATCGATGTCTAAATACGATGACAAATCAATATTATAAGTTTTCTGTATTTAATCACAATCAGCTATTAAGCAACCATAGATTGAAATTTTGCCCAAAAAAAATCTGTATATGTCTATTTATGTGACATACTTGAGTTGCCAATGTAAAACTCTGAAGAAATTTAATCAACATCCATCGACTTCTCCTTTTCAGCACTTCTGCTGGTCCATAGTTTTATTGTCCTGTCATGAGAAACAGTGGCAATACTTTGTCCATCTGCAAAACCAATAACGCCACCAAAAATCACAACTTGGAATACACGATGGCCGATAAAAACATTACAATAATAAAAAATTCAAAACAAAAAATAAGAAGCTTACCTCCAGCTACATCAACAGATGTAACTTTAGCTTCGTGACCAGAAAGGACCTTCACGGGTTTAAAATCTCTGCCCGACCACACCTGAGACGCAAATTCAACAATGAACACGACAAAAAAAAAGAAGCCAAATGATTCAACATCTATCGATAGCTAACGAATTTCTGGTGGATTACCTTAGCCGTCATATCATAAGAAGCAGTCACCAAGAAATATCCCTCTTGAGGCTCGAACTTAATTTGAGAAATAAGGTTAGCGTGGGCAGGAATTGTGTACAACGATCTCTTCTTCCTCAAATCCCAAATTCTACAAGTATTATCTTCACCTCCTGTTGCTAAATGATACCCGTTTGGTGAAAAACTGACACCATAAACCTGAAACCCATAGCCATAAAAAGGAAAAAGTATTAGCTTTTTTTACTTCAGAAAACGAGAATAAACAAAAGAAATAAGCAAGTATATCAATAACGGGTCTCACCGGCTTCACGTGACCTTCTAAGGCAAGTATGCTTCTACCCGACCGCAGGTCCCACACACGAGCAAGTGAATCGAGCCCACAAGATGCAGCTAGAGAGCCATCGGGGTGAAAAGTCAACCCATATACGCTTCTACTATGACCTTCTTGGAGGAGCAGCTCTTCACCGGTCTCTGTATCCCATAATCTCCATGTTTTATCGAAGCTGGTTGTGCCCAGATATTTCCCTGATGGATGGAAAGCAACACGAGCAAGGCGATCCAAATGACCCTTGTATGTATGTAGCAGGGTTCCTTCGGTATTCCATAATCTTGCAGTGCGGTCAGCAGAAGCAGTTGCTATGTGGTGAGTTGTTGGAGAAAATGTAACATCGGTGGCCCGTTCGGTGTGCCCCTTCAATGAAGTCATAATCTTTATTTCTGGCATGCTCCATATCTTAGCAACTCCGGTTAAAGAACTGACCAAGAATCAAGAAAAAAGGGTAAAGTTGTTAATTTGGGGAAAAAATGGAACTTTAGGGTATACGCATTGGGTAACACTAATATGAAACAATTTATCATATCCGCATTAACATATATGCAAAAATTATCGCCATTTAATTGAACAAACATAAATTAACCACTAGCATCAACAACATTATTAACATGTTAGCATCACATATTTGATTAAACCTAGAGTCAATGAACAAAATCAACAAAAAGAAGAGGCTGAAGGAAAGAGATGGCAAAACGAGTTTAAAGTAAGGAGCATCACATGATTGTTAGGGGTGTTCAAAGAAACTATTGGACCACTCAAATTCAAATTAAACGGCCCGTTTTTGCCGGTATGAGGGGTCTGACGGTCCGGTCCCATCTGAAGAATAGCCAAACGGTTCGCTCCAATGGTATGCAGTTTAAATGTTTTTTGAGCGGTTTGGATCACACGTATGCCAAAATAAACATGCATCAATTATGATTACTTTTCAATTTGTAGGCTCAACTTCTGTGGCCCAACTAAAAGAAGTCCATCCAAGACATTAACGCCCTGTTCTCGAGTTTAATAAGGGATGGGAAGGGAAGGGAAAGGGAATTCTTTCCTTTCCTTCCAAATCTTCCCAAAAATGGGATGATAAGATTTAAGCAAAAATAAGCTTAAACTCCCCCTCCAAACCCCTCCTTTCCTTCCCTTTCCATCGTTAAATGAAACTCGAGAACACAGTTTCTTGTTTTCCTTCCAAATCCTTTCATTTCCTTCGTTAAAAAAAACTCGAGAACAGGGTGTAAGTTTTCACTTTTCACTTCTCAATTGTCCACGTCCCTAAATCAAAAATATTCCGAAATCCATCAAAAATCAAAATCCAAAATTATCGTCCTTCAACTTGTTCCATGTTTGTCCAAAGTTCCAACTTCCAAGTACTATTGGTGGACTTGTTTAAGACTCAATGTCTTTTAACTTTGGAGATAGATGTTTCTTTTATCATTCTATGTATTATTTTTGTTAATGTTATATTCGTAGAAGGAACTAGATATTATATTTATTTAGTTTGAAGCCCGCCCCACAATAGGCCTAAACCGATCAGACCAAACCGCCTTTTTCGTGGTCCACTTTGATCGGTTTGGTTACTTGATGGCAAGCTGTCAAACCGCCATTGCAATTTGGTTTTTGGTTTGGCCGTTTGGGGGTTAAACCGCCAAAACCAGTTCGTAAACACCCCTAACGATTATCAATGTTTTTCTCTTTTTGTATAGTATAATTCCTGAAAACACACTTGCATACATGGATTTCGTTCAAAAATAGAAAGGTTTGATAAAATACTGGTCTGATTCCTTGAAAAATAGCTCAAAACTGACATAAACCTTTCTTCAACGAATCATGTAGCTCAGATGCTAAGGCACCAGCCACATGAAAAATGATGGGCCCCAGAAAAGAGAAGACTATAGTGTATTTGACCGTCATCCATTGCAATTAAAAATTGATAATGTACCAAGGTTTTAATCAATCAATTTGCATATTATCCAGATAAGCAAACCTACCACTATATCATCCAATTTTCATACTTCTACAAGAAACCCAAGCAGTTTCAGACCCCAGATATTTGAATTGTATTGACACGAGATATGATCCAATAAAGAGGACAACAGTTTACCATATACAGAGATGATGTGAACTTTCAATTATAATGAAATAGGTTCTTCAATTTCACTTAAGCTCAGGGGTAAACTAAATGCAAAAAAGAGAATCTTGCTGCACCTTTTTCCAATACCGATCTTCTCACTTACAGTCACTATCATCTAGCACCCACTTATATCATTCCTCTTTTCAAGCAAACTTATGCTTCTAAGTTCCCCAATAAATAAATCAAAATATTCCTGGGTTAACAGTCCATGTTGTTAATTGCAGCGCTATTGCACGCGAATCAAAGGTGAATAGCGGTGGTGATGAATGGATCAAAATTGCGATTCCACTAATATCGACGCAATTGACATATATTTGACCCATATTTGAGGTTAAATTGAGGTCTGCAACAGCTATAGTCTAGTTTCGTCCTTTCTTAAACTATGTTGTTATTTGAATCGTTTTGACTTGAGGGCTTGAGTGATAAGACCCGATAAAGAAGACAACACTTTTTACCATATACAAAGATGATGTACACTTTCAATTATAATGCAAAAGGTTATTCAATTTCACTTGAAGGTAAGGGGTAATAAATGCGAAAAGAGAATCTCACTTACAATCACTATAATCTAAAACCTGCTTAAGTTTTTGCTCTTTTCAAGCAAACTTATGCTTCTAAGCTCCCCAATAAACAAATCAAAACGTTTGCTAGGTCATAGTGATATAGGGTGCCATCATCAAAAACTTCAAATAACTTCAGTCATTTAGTATAAGTTCATCTTACCTCCCAACTCCACCATAGTGAAATCAACAAATCCAAATTGGTCTTCTAAACAATCCTCATCAATATTGTCAAGCCATACGATCTTGCACTTGCCTGGCTACCAAACAAACACAAGTTACATGGTTCTTATGACCTCTCGGTTCTTGCTATCACCAACCTACTAGTGGACTTTCTATAATTAGTAACTATGCCTATAAGACTACAAATAAACTAGCATTTTTACTAAGGCCCTAAGTTTAGTTTAGCCACTAACCGACTTCAACTAACACGCAAATACATTCAAACATTACTCTTCAATCGCACACTAGCCATATAGTTCATCATACTCGTAACATACACAGATAAATATACCAATTTGCTAAAAGAGACATACCAGGTAGCAAGAAACTTCCCATCACACGAAAACGAACACCCCGAAAGAGGCCGGTCATCCCCAATCTCACTGCAATCCATTCCAAAAGTCTTAGCAGTCTCCAACGCCCAATTAATCTCCGCATCCAAATCCTCATCCGGATCATCCCTCTTCCTCCTGGCCCTCGCCAACCTCACCGCAGCCTTCACCACCGAATCCTTCGCAATCTCGTACCGCGCCTTCAACAATGCCGTCGACCCCTCCGTATAAAACGGATACTGAACCGCCTCCCCTTCCTCCTCCCCCACTCCATCCTCCATTCCCACTGCATTCACAGCAGCCTCTTCTTCCTCCAAAACCTTCATCAGCCTCTCCAGCTGTCCTTCCGAATCCAATTTCGCCATGATCATCCTCAACCTATCCCTCCTCTCCATCTCCCTTTCGCCGAACAACGTCACCGGCTCCCCCAACCGCCGCAGCCTCGACCGAACCGCCTTGTCGTTCGTCGGCACCGCCAGCGCAGCGGCACGCTGCTTCATTAGGAAGTCCTGTTTCGCCTTCTCCTGCTTCTCCCTATACAGCTTGCTCTCTTCTGAAATCTCGTACTCGGGACCCGACCCGGCGCCGTCGGAGTCCGAGTCGGAGTCTTCGGCGGTTGGCTTGCCGGCGTCGCCATTCGGCGGGCGGACGGAGGGGAGAGGGGCGAGTGGCCGTGGGATTGGAGGTGGCGGAGGTGGAAGGACGGGGATTGGAGCGATTGTGGGCACGATTGGCGGTGGAATTAGTGGAATTGGAGGTTCAACTGGTGGAATTTGGACGACGGAGTCTGGTGGTAGAGCGGTGGCATTAGGGTTAGGGTTAGGGTTAGGGTTTTCTTTCTCGTCGATCTCCATTGTTGATGATGATGATTGCAGGCAATGGTAATGCCCCTTTATGGTTTTTGGGTTTTAAAGTGAAGCCCTTTTTCCAAACCAATAATTATTAAATCCAAAATAAACTTGCTTAAAAGATTTGTACAATATGCATTGATACTTGTACCTTTCTTATACTAAGTTAATTCCAACTTGTAGAAAGTGAAATTGGGTTTTGGGAGGTTTTATGGGGGACAATGGAACTAAACAAATTAACAAGTTTAACCCCATCTTTTCTAAATTAATTCTCTTTGTGGACATAACTTTATTGGTAGGTTCATTTGACGTGCCTTTGCAAGTAATTTCTTCTTATACTGTGACACCATATAAAGCGGTTGCATCTTATAAAAGAACGAGGTTTTTTGGTCCCGCGTTGCGGTGAGGGGGAAGGTTGTAAAAATACAACAATATAAATCAACAAAAAGCAGTTGAAATGTAACATAAATCGAGACAAATATGGCTTAATCGCTCAAGCGGCAATTAACCAAACACGTACCTAGGTAAAACGCTTACCAAGTCATATTACTTTTATCTGATGCATATGACAATGATCAAGAATCTTACCCCAGTAAGAGTGAAGACAAGGATGACAGCCTTACCCGATAAGTGACGATCGTCGGCTCTTACTATCGTTAGCGCTTACCGGATAAATTGTTGCATACGATACCATTTTTATGGACTAAAATATTACCCGGTAAGCAACCGATAGTGTTGAATTTTGTTGGTAAGTACTTACTCAGGTAAGAGTTTGATAAACGGGCCTAAGTCTTCAAAATAAAATAACAATTAAGTCTTTGAAATTAAGATGCATTCTTTTAACGATTAAATCTTCGAAATAAAATGACGATTAAGTCTTTGAAATAAATAACGATCAAGTCTTTGGAAGTAAGATGTGTTCTTTTAATAATTAAGACTTTAAACATTTTCTGAAAGACTATATAACGGTATGAATTGGAAACATTAATAATATTTTTACGTAATATATATGATACATAAAACCATAATTAAATCAAAAAATATTTAATATTGTACTCATTTCGAAGTTATTGAAGAGAATATTACAACGGTATAACTTGTTAAAATTAAATGTATTTTTTAACGTATTTTAGTTAATATACGATTATATGTGTTAATATAAAGAAAATGTAAAATGAAATATAGAAATCTAAAATGTATAAAATAATAACTATATAAAATATAACTATAGCTTAGGATAATTTTAAAATCTTTAGTAAATACTATATAAATGTAATTTTATATTAATTATGAGAACCAAAAATGTAATTTAACATGAGGGACTAAAAATGTAATTTAACAAATCTGTTTGCACTGTGGCTTAGGAACAGTGCAAACACATTTGTCAAATGTATATATATACAATATGGTTATATCTTTCATGAATCTAAAAGGTTTAGCTTATAAAGGTGGGGCAATACAATGGCTAACTACCTAGGTGTGTCTCTACATGCAAATTCCTTTTATACGCAGCCCCACTAAAGGTCACAATCTAGCTCTTGAGTTTCGGACCCTTTTATCGATTTGGCAATTTTCTTCACCCTATGTGCGACTAAAGTGGTTACTTGCATAGAATTTTAATGGTGCATATGCCGCTAAGGTTAATTCAAATGATTATTGGGAGGATATTCCACGGTGTATCGTTGTATATGTCTAGCTAAAACCTTATTATGTTAAACTGCAATAGACAAATGAAAACAAATCAAACCACACATGTTTTTATTTAGCAACAAACAAAATAAATATTATTTGTGGTACATAATTAAAAGATACATTTAAAGATTCTCAAGGAACAATTGTCAAATACATTATCAACTTCAAAGATGGTACTAATTACCACAAGTTAAACAAGATAACAACTTTTGAGCAAATGATAGTGATTGCTTCTCTGTAGGTGGAGTAGGTTCCTTTGAACAAACGATATAAGACTCATCTTTGCCATCACTTTTGGCTCGTTCACAATCTTCACAAAACTTCTTGTATGCATCTTCGACATAACTTACCCCTTCGATTACAGTCATATTCTCAACTAACTTATGATCTTGTGTCTGGTCTCCCTTTAGGACAGCACCTAGTTGGACCAACTCTTGTTGAAACTCGTTTAGTTTTTGGTTTTCATCTGGTTCGTTTTCTCTCGTTTTTATTGGATCTGGCAAAATAACTACAACACAAAAGCACCACAACAAAGTGAACTAATTATCGAATAGTTTGAAACTATTATTTGATAATGATTCAGTAACAATTATATAATGTATATAAATATAGAGTTATACGTCAAATAGCTATAACTGAAATTAAACATGCATGCATGTACCTGGACAATCGGTTCTTGGTGTAGATCTACTTGCAACACCTTCGAATGTACCCGCCCACTCGTCTCGTTTTGTTAAATATGATTTTAGACCAAATATTTTTTTAACAGTTGCTGGAATAGATGAATGCTCAAACTCGGATGTAGGATATGGCCCCGTTGGCCTATGTAACACTGTGATTTCATAACAACCATTTCTTATGTATGTTAATTTAGTTTAATAAATTAAATTAAATATAAATAGTTTAATTGATATATTTATTATAATCTAATTGGTAAATCAGTATATGTTTGATACTCTTTTTTGGTAAAAGACTTACCAGTCCCACGTTCGATCCACGGAGAAACAAGAATGGCTGGAATCCTGACACCGAGTCGATCAAATTGGAAGTTGTAAGGTGGAGAACCAACCAGACCATCAGGGTTTGGAATACCAACATTCGGTGTGGGGACATGATCGTAAAAACCACCATGCTCATCATACACGATTACAAACAAAATCTCATTCCATTGGGGACTTGATCTTAGTGCTTCATAGACTTGTTTCACGAACTTTTGACCATCAGACACATCATGTGGTGGGTGATCGTCGTTTCCTGGCAAACCTTTGATGCCAAAAATTCTTTGTTCTATAACGACATAGTTGGGTAGCTTTCCTTCCTTGCAATGTCGGTCAAAGTGTAGATCAAATTGATGGAAGTTGTCTATGTATTTCAATTTTCGTAGATTTCTGTCATAGGTAATGTAAGGTAAAACTAAAATTAGAACACACTAAGGGGTTGTTTGGTTTGCAATTATAACCGATTTTTATATTATTATCATTCCAATTCCACCAAAGTTCATTTCACCAATCCCCTACGCTTATGCCACCAACATCCCACCAACCTTACCATTGTCGCCGGCCACCATCCATCCATCAACAACAATAGTATCATTTAATTTCATCAAATTCCGTTATACGAATCAAATATTTTCTAAATGTTTAAGTTTATCGAACCAAATATGTATCTAGTGGAAATAATTAAAATGTGTTGAACTTCAACCTTGATTTGAAAAGTGGTCAAACTTCAATTTATTTTAGTTTGATGCATGGTTCCAAATTTGATGGTCCGTATCAAAATTAAATAAGTTTCCTAAACATTATTGTGTATATATAATTGTTAGATATATTTTTTAAGAAAAATAAAACCATCCACTTGATCAGATGAAATATAAGATAAGTACTAGTTGAAATATTAGAAATGGTAATGGTGGGTGAATGGAGTTGGGGTATGGCCTAAAATTTCTTTTAAATCCTATTGTTAAATACAAATTGAATTTATTATTTGGTATTCTGATTTTATATTATGTAGGATGTGTTGAATGCAAATCAACATAAGTTGTAATAAATATTTGGTGATAGGTGCAACAATTTTTAATAAACATCACTCCAATCAAATAATTTAGGGTTAATTACATGGGTATGTATCGAACTTGTCACGTTTTATCATTGTATGTACTCAACTTATAAACTTACCATTGTATGTATCGAACTTTTTAAATTACCATTGTATGTATCCAACTTTATCAAAATCTCAAGTTCGATACACTCTCGTGACAAGTAGAATACATTCAATGATAGGTTTTGATAAAGTTGGATACATACAATGACAAGTCTAGCAAGTTCGATACATACAATGATAAGTTTATAAGTTGAGTACATATGATGATAAAACGTGACAAGTTCGATACATACCATGTAATTACCAATAATTTAAGTTAGTTAGTTACAATGGTTGCATTTTAGATAATTTACTTTTTGAACCAACAAACACATTGCACTTCGTATACTAACTAGTTTTTAAGAGCCCGGGCTTTGCACCAGATTATAAATGTGATAGATTTTATCATTTACATGAAACATAAAGTTTGTATATATATATATGTTGTCATACGAAAGGTTAGTATGACGGAGTATTTAACTATATGCTTACAATAAAAAAAGGTATATGGGGATCATGTCTATTTTACGTGGTTGTTAATATGTAGATAATGTGAGCATGGGGAGGGGGTTTCTATGTCGATGGTTTTATTTAAAATAAGAGATTTTAACTTAAAGATTTTGAAAAAAATATCATGTACTTATCAATAGTTTATTTTTTATTTGAGTTTTTTAATTAAAGTCATAATAGTTTATAATTAACCAATAAAACAAAATGTCTTAATAAAATAAATAAAGAAGGTAAAAAAACTATAAAGAAGGTCTACTATAAGGACCAAATATGTAATTTAATCAAATATTTGGATAAACTAACCATTTAATTTAACAAAGTGGATAGAAGGATGAAAATGGAATGAAAATAAAAACTACAAGAATAAAAAAACAGTTTTTATAAATTAAGGATGAAAAATGTTATATATATTAACAATAGGGACCAATATTGTACTTTTACTCTTATATTTACTATTGCATGAACAGTAGAAAACTTCCTCTCAAATGTTATATATATGTATAGAGTCACCTTATTTTGAAAACTCATTAATTTGTGGAAACTTTGGAAACTCATATAAACCATTGATTAAAAGGATTAATGGACAAGATTAATTGCAAAATTCAAAATCATAACACCAACTCCTATAATTAAGCATCACAAAATAAAATAAATAATAATTACAAAAATAAACAAGAAAATGGATTATGATTGGTGGAAAACATAGTTTCCAAAGTTTCCATAAATTAATGAGTTTTCAAAATAAGGTGACTCTTCTATATATTTAATGTCTCAAGTTTTTTTATATTATACCTCAAATGTTATATATGATGAATTATATGAATATTTATTTTATAATTGTGAGTGTCCTGCCAATAGGTTGAAATTATGGGAATAGGTATTATGATCAATCATTATGTTTTATGCCAATCTAAGGCTTTAATAATTGATTGTGATAAGTAAAATTCTCTTAACTAACGACCAATTAAACTTGTTCGATCTTAAAATTTACAAAAACAAATACCTGTAAAAAAGGGTTGTCAAGGGTAACTGATAGTAGATTCCAAAAGAAAAGCCACCTTCCTCCACCGATTCAAATATGGTCTTCTGTGGATACCCTTTTATAATCATCTCATTGTCGTTTGTGATGGCCCCATATGAAGTCGCAGAATGAACATACAATCTGTTCATAATGTAAAAATATATCTTTTAAATTAAATACAAAATAATCCTCATCATCAATTTACCATGCTATATATTGTCATACCATGTCATTGTATAGCAAGTCTTGATATATACTTTTATGTTAAACTTAGTTGAAAACTTGAAATGCATGATTAGTTTTTTAAATTGGTGTAATTTGTAGATCACTTTTTTATATCCTTAACAAGACTAAAGGTTTTTAATTAACAAAAGAAAAACTTTAAAGAACTATTATTCTTTTAGTAAAACAAAAAAAGACCCTACGTTAAAAATAAAATACTACAAACGAACGAACACAAACCTGTTAGGGTAGGTGGGACCGGGAATGGACGAAAACCACCTATCGCAAAGGGCAAACTCGGAAACCAACTCTTTGTAAACGGGTAAAGAAGCAGGGTCGAACCCAGTCATGACGACCTCGGACAAACCTTGTTGAACCTTTTCGGCTTGTTGGGCGAACCCACTCATTGTGGGGGTTAGACCATGGTCAGCAGATTCAGACCATTCGGCACCAAAGATTTGCTCATATGAGGCTTCAAAAGTGTGGCCAGGGTCGGGCTGAATGAATCCAGCCGTGTTAGTGTAGTAGAGGCGTCGAGAGTGGTGGTCGGCGGCGGACAAGTGGTTGTATTCTTTGCCCGTGACACCATCGATATCAGAGTTGATCGTTTTCATCCATCCTAACATGTGATCGAAAGATCGGTTTTCTTGAACCAAAATAACGATTGTTTTTATTGGGGATGCCATTAAAATTGAGAAGTTTTTGTGGTTTAGTCTGGTGGAGATCCAAAATGGTTAAATAGAGATTTTTTCTTGTTTTCTCTTGTTTTTTAAACATGCATTGCAGGCGGCTGTCCTTAAAATATGAATTCAAAATTGTTATTATTGAAATAAATAACACAGATTCAAAACATGTTGATTTTTTGTTTTAAAAAGTATTCATACAATTTCTATATCATATTATTTTAATTTATTAGAAATTAAGTGTTTATTTCTAACGCCGGTCTCCATTGTTAATGACGATGATTGCAGGCAAGGCAATGGTAATGCCCCTTTGTGATTTGGGTTTTAAAGTGGAGCCCTTTTTCCAAACCAATAATGATTAAATCCAAAATAAATTTGCTTAAAAGATTTGTACAATATGCATTGATAGTTGTACCTTTCTTATGGGAGTGAAGTTGGGTTTTGGGAGGTTTTGGGTTTTGGGACGTTTTATGGACAATGGAAGTAAAGAGGTTAAATCCCAATATCCTCCTTATACTTTGACTTGTTAACAAGTTTAACCCCTATGGACCAAGTAATTCTTCTATATGATGGCACCATATAAAGCGGTTGCAACTTTTAAAACAGTATGGTTATACCTTTCACGAATCTAAAGGATTTAGCGTAGGAAGGAAGGACAATACGGTGTCCGTCTCTGCATGCAAATTCCTTTTATACTCAGCTCCACTAAATGTCGCAATCTAGCTCTTGAGTTTCAGACCTTTTATCGATTTGGCGTTTGTTCTTCACCCTATGTGTGTGTGAAGTGCTTACGTGCATAGAATTTATAAAAGTGCATATGTCCCTAAAGTTTGTTCAAATGATTCCTGGGAGACCAATATGATATGCCTAGCTAGAGGATATTCCATAGTGTATCATTGTGTATGCCTAGCTAAAATCATATTATATTAAACCGAAATAGACAAATGAAAACAAACCAAACCACACATGTTTTTATTCAACAATAAACAAAAAAAAATTATATTTGTGTTACATAGTTAAAAAAAATACATTTAAAGAATCTCAAGAGACAATTGTCAAATACATTATCAACTTCAAAGATGGTACTAATTACCACAAGTTAAACAAGATAACAACTTTTGAGCAAATGATAGTGATTGTTTTCTGTAGGTGGAGTATGTTCCTTTGAACAAACGATGTAAGACTCATCTTTGCCATCACTTTTGGCTCGTTCACAATCTTCACAAAACTTCTTGTATGCATCTTCAACATAAGTTACCCCTTCGATTACAGTCATATTCTCAACTAACTTATGATCTTGTGTCTGGTCTCCCTTTAAGACAGTACCTAGTTGGACCAACTCTTGTTGAAATTCGCTTAGTTTTTGGTTTTCATCTGGTTCGGTTTCTCTCATTTTTATTGGATCTGGCAAAATAACTGCAACACAAAAGCACCACAACAAAATGAACTAATTATCGAATTGTTTGAAACTATTATTTGATAATGATTCAGTAACAATTATATATTGTATATAAATATAGAGTTATACATCAAATAGCTATAACTTAAATTAAACATGCATGCATGTACCTGGACAATCGGTTCTTGGTGTAGATCTACTTGCAACACCTTCGAATGTGCCCGCCCACTCATCTCGTTTCGTTAAATATGATTTTAGACTAAATATTTTTTTAACAGTTGCTGGAATAGATGAATGCTCAAACTCAGATGTAGGATATGGCCCCGTTGGCCTATGTAACACTGTTAATTTCATAATTTTTATGTATGTTAGTTTAGTTTAATAGATTAAATTAATTAAATACAAATAGTATAATTAATATATTTATTATAATATAATTCGTGAATTAGTATATGTTTGTACTCTTTCCTGATAAAAGACTTACCAGTCCCACGTTCGATCCACGGAGAAACAAGAATGGCTGGAACCCTGACACCGAGTCGATCAAATTGGAAGTTGTAAGGTGGAGGACCAACCAGACCATCAGGGTTTGGAATACCAACATTCGGTGTGGGGACATGATCGTAAAAACCACCATGCTCATCATACACAATTACAAACAATATCTCATTCCATTGGGGACTTGATCTTAGTGCTTCATAGACTTGTTTCACGAACTTTTGACCATCAGACACATCATGTGATGGGTGATCGTCGTTTCCTGGCAAAACTTTGATGCCAAAATATCTTTGTTCTATAACGACATAGTTGGGTAGCTTTCCTTCCTTGCAATGTCGGTCAAAGTGTAGATCAAATTGATGGAAGTTGTCTATGTATTTCAATTTTCGTAGATTTCTGTCATAGGTAATGTAAGGTAAAACTAAAATTAGAACATACTAAGGAGTTGTTTGGTTTGCAAATATAACCGATTTTTATAGTATTATCATTCAAATTCCACCAAAGTTCATTTTATCAATCGCTGACGCTTACGCCACCAACATCCCACCACCCTTACCATTGTCGTCGGACACCACCCATCCATCAACACCAACAGTATCATTTAATTCCATCAAATTCCGTTTTACAAATTAAATATTTTCTAAATGTTTAAGTTTACCGAGCCAAATATGTAGGCGTGTAAACGAACCGAACACTCATGAACCGTTTGTGATTTTGTTCGGCGGAAAGTTCGTTTATGTTTGTTTGTTTAATAAAGAACTAACACGAACAAGATTTTACGTTTGTTTAAATAAACGAGCGAACACGAACAACATCCTCGTTCGTTCAATTATGTTCGTGAACGTTCGGTTATGTTTGTGAACCGTTCGTTCGTTTACGTTCGTGAACCATTCGTTCATTTATATTAGTATATATAATTATTTATAAGTTATATATTATTTATTAAGTAATTTAATTATTTAACTAGTTTTAAATAAAGTTAAAAAAATACTACACAGCCTTCTCCGATCTCGAATAAAAACTTCTAGACGTTAATTAAGAATATGTAGGATTTTCTGTTTGTTCTTGTTCGTTTGTTAATGTCCGTTCGTTTATGCTTGTTTGTGTTCGTTTACGTTCGTGAACCGGTCGTTTACGTTCGTTTTAGAGTTTGATGAATGAACACGAACGAACACGAACATCCTCATGTGCCAAAAAAAAGGAACACGAACAAGATTTTTCGTTCAGTTAAGCGTTCATGTTTGTGTTGGTGTTCATTTTAACTTAAACAAACGAACATAAACACGCCCTTACAAATATGTTAGAACTTCAACCTTGGTTTGAAAAGTGGTCAAACTTCTATTGATTTTAGGTTGATGCATGGTTCCAAATCTAACGGTCCGTATTAAAATTAAATAAGTTTCATAAACATTATTGTGTATATATAATTATTAGATATATTTTTTAAGAAAAATCAAATCATCCACTTGATCAGAAGAAATATAAGATAAGTAGTAGTTGAAATATTAAAAATGGTAATGGTGGGTGAATGGAGTTGGTATGGCCTAACACTTTTTTAAATCCTATTTTTAAATAAAAATTCAATTTAGTATTTGTTATTCTGATTTTAAATTATGTAGGATCTGTTGAATGCAAATCAACATAAGTTGTAATAAATATTTGGTGATAGATGCAATAATTTTTAATAAACATCACTCGAATCAAATAATTTAAAGTTATACTACATATTAGATAATTTACTTTTTGAACCAACAAACATGTTGCACTTCATATACTAATGTCTCATGCTCTTTCATATTATACCTCAAATGTTATATATGATAAATTATATGAATATTTATTTTATAATTGTAAGTTTCCTAGGGACAGGTATCCATATCATATAAGACGAGGTTTCATACAAGAATCAATCTTATTTGTTAGCTAACAATAGCCTTACATTGATGTGAGGCCCATATAGGCCCACATCATATGTGATTGTGGTTAATTTCTTTGTTCTTGTAAATTGGTTGAGTTTTTATTTGAACCTACTTCTTTATATAAATATTATAAGTATTAATTAACATTATTTTATTTTAACCAAAAAGCAAAAGCAAAAAGTAGTAGGGTCGAAATTATGAGACTAGGTGTTATGATCAATCATTATGTTTTATGCCAATCTAAGGCTTTAATAATTGATTGTAATAGGTCGAATTCTCTTAACTAGCGATCAATTAAACTTGTTTGATCTTAGAATTTACCAAAAAGAATACCTGTAAAAAAGAGTTGATGGAGGTAACTGATAGTAAATTCCAAAAGAAAAGCCACCTTCCTCCACCGATTCAAATATGGTCTTTTGTGGGTACCCTTTTATCATCATCTCATTGTCGTTTGTGGTGGCCCCATATGAAGTCGCAGAATGAACATACAATCTGTACATAATGTAAAAATATATCGTTTAAAATACCATACGTTAAAAATAAAATACTACAAACGAATGAACACAAACCTGTTAGGTTGGGTCAAAGTGGGAATGGAAGAAAACCACCTATCGCAAACGGCAAACTCGGAAACCAACTCTTTGTAAACGGGTAAAGAATCCGGGTCGAACCCAGTCATGACGACCTCGGACAAACCTTGTTGAACCTTTTCGGCTTGTTGGGCAAACCCACCCATTGTGGGGGTTAGACCATGGTCAGCAGATTCAGACCATTCGGCACCAAAGATTTGCTCATATGTGGCTTCAAAAGAGTGGCCTGGGTCGGGCTGAATGAATCCAGCCGTGTTGGTGTGGTAGAGGCGTTGGGAGTGGTGGTCGGTGGCAGACAATAGGTTGGATTCTTTACCCGTGACACCATCGATATCGGAGTTGATGGTTTTCATCCATCCTAACATGTGATCGAAAGATCGGTTTTCTTGAACCAAAATAACTACTGTTTTTATTGGGGATGCCATTAAATTTGAGAGAAAGTTGTATGGTTTACTTTAGTGGAGATCCAAAATGGTTAAATGGAGATATTTGTGATCATGGGTTGGAAGAGGTGGATTTTTCTTGTTTTTTAAACATGCATGGCGGCTGTCGTTGAAATATGAATTCAAAATCGATATTGTTAAAATAACATAGATTCAAGATAGGTTGATTTTTGTTGAGAAAGTATTCTATAATTTCTATATTATATTGTTTTAATTTATTATAAATTAAGTGTTTATTTCTAACGGTAAACGTTAAAATAAAATTGATAAAATACTTTTCAAGGCTTTAAATATATGAGACCACACCAAAAACATGCTTTATTTAAAAATATTGTTACAATAAGTTTTTAGTAAGTATATAATTAAAATAATCTAATTCTACCAATTAAATGAGACAAATAATTTAGTACAAATGTTGTTTAATCAATTAAAAAGTGTAATAAACATTAAAACAGAAAACACATAAGGCCATCCGTAGCGTGGACTGTGAAGGAGCGGTGCAGCTCCCATACCGGCGGTAACACCGCCGAGGTGTGCCGGTATGGGAGCGGTTTGGAGGGTGGGCGGTGAGCATATGCCGTTCGTTTTTTTCTTTTTTCTTTTTTCTTTCTCTCCAACGGCTCTCTCAACGGCTCTTTTTTTTTATTTTTTTTATTTTTTTTTTACTTTTTACATATATATATATATATATATATAAATCTATTCAATTTTTTTACCACTTATCTCTTCCTCAACACTTATCTCATATCTTTTTCATCTCTTCCTCAACAATTTCATCTCATCTCTTCTTCATCTCTTAAACAATTTCATATCACCTCTTAACACTTATCTCTTCCTCACCTCTTAAACACTTTCATGGATTCACACCGTACCCCTTCCGGTTCCCGACGTCCTAACTCGGCATCCCAAACGCCTCTACCATCGGGTGTCTATCGCCCCGCAATGACGAATCCTATGGGGTTTGGAAGTTGGTTGCCTCCATCGGGTTGGCCGCAAACCCCAATGGTCGACAACAATTGGGCGTATGCGAATATGATCGCGAATACCCCTATGATGACGTACACCATGCACCCCCACCAACCGACGACGCAAAGCCAACAACCGACGACGCAAACCACCATGCAACCCCCGCCGTCACAAGTGTGGGAACCACGAGATGGAACCAACTTGTCACCGCAATCGTGGGGAGATGACGAGGAGGTACCCGAGACCCAACCGGAGTCGCCGCCACCGCCACCTCCGCCACAACCGAAAGGTAAAAAACGTGGGAAGGGTAAGAACGTAGAAGCGAGCTCGAGTGCGAACCCGATCAAAACTAAAGCGCCTCCTAAACCATGGTCGAGTGAGGAGGAGGTCAAGTTGGCGAAAGCGTGGGCCGAAACCTCGGAGGATTCAACCATAGGTAACTATCGAACGGGAGGTAAATAAAAATCCGTTTTTTTAACGTACTTAAGTATTCGCTAATGTGTTTTTAATTTTTTAATTTTTGAAGTAGACAATTTTTGGATGGCCGTTAAAAGGTCGTTAGACATACGCATGGGGTACGGCCCCAACGTCCGCTCAAGCGACTCCGTGCAAACCAAAGTGAGATTGCTTCTATCGGGGGTCTCGAAATTTGTTTGTATCTACAACAACACATTGAATTCGCGAACTAGCGGCAAATCCGACGTTAATATCTTGGAACGAGCTAACAAGCGATACCGACGTGAATATAATCGAACATTCCCTCACCAATCCGCTTGGAGAGTTCTCATCGAATGCCCGAAGTACAACCCGGTGGAAATGATGAACCCATCGGACATCCGCGCGCCTACAAACAAACGGTCGAAAACGTCCGAAACCCAAACGGACTCCCCCGACGATTCCGATGCTCGTACTTACATGAACCTCGGGATGATGAGCAACGCTCACAAACCGAACGGCCACGACCAATGGGTCGGAACGCGGCGAGACGTGCGGGGTCTTCGTCTTCGACAACCGATACCAACACGTGCATGTCAACCCAAGTAGGCGCTCTCACGCATGGTATCACCGGGCTTATGGATATACTTAAAGAAAAACAAAGGATGGCACACCTCCAATTCTACACATCACCGCACAACCATCTCTCGGGTCCCATTTTGGAGACCACGTTGCGAGAGAAGGCGCGGTTGCGCGCTCAATACGATTGGCCTCCTTTCGAATAGTTTTTTATTTTAAATTTTAATGTAATTTTTTTAATTGTTATTTTTAATTTTAATTGAAAATTTTAATTTTAATTTTAATTGTTATTGTTATTTTTAATTTTAATTGTTAATTTAAATTTTAATTTTAAAATGAATTGTTAATTGTTAATTTTAATTGAAAATTTTAATTTTATTTAAAAAAACTATACAGGTGGTATGACATGTACGGATGTGGGTGAATGGTATGGTAATGGTAAGGTAGTGGTAAAGCTGATGTGGCGCTGAGGTGGCAGCCTGTGCAGGTGGTATCACCTGCACGGCTGCGGATGGCCTAACAGGATGCTTATTAGTGTTTGAAAACCCTATTTAATAGGACCTTAACAATTTATAGGACCAAAGAGTGTCTTATCAAAATGTTTTACAATAAGTTGTTAATATAAATTTAGACGACCTAACAAATCTTATAATATGAAATGAATTCAATATGTTACACTAGAAATGTTCTAGTAAGTATATCATAGAACTCTTTGTATGGGGTCGTAAAATTTGTTTACGCACCATTACATTTAGAAACACATATCCCAAGATCGGCTCCCAAAAAGTTTATACGAAGCCGTATTAGTCTAATAGGACATTAAAATTAAATGTATGTTAACTATTATTATAAGACGCTTTTCAATAAGTGTCCTATTAAACTTCATAATAATACAATGTCATATTAAATTAATTGGACTAATACATTAAGTGTCGTATCGTGTTGCTCAATCAGAGTTGACTAATTAAAATGTCATATCATATCCTTTATAGGATGCATTTAGTAAGGCGTTTGAAGGAAACTTTCTATAAATATTTTTATGTTGTGGTGAAGTATGTTTTATCACATCATTAAAAGCAGATGCAATAAGGCACCTCAATTTAAAGACGTGTACAAAACGGCCGGTTTGTGTTTTAATGTAAGGGTACAATGGCTAAAAATATACATACATTAATGGGCTAAGAGCATAATTAACTTCAACAATACTCTATAATTTCTCTCATAAAAATATTCGAAAATTAAAATCTCTAAAAAATTACATCTAACTCTAAGGCCATCCACAACCGTACATGTCATACCACCTGTACAGAGCGTCACATTAGCTTTACCATCACCTTACCACTACCTTACCATTTCATCCACAGCCGTACAGGTCATACCACATGTATTATTTAAATAATATATATATTGTGTATGTATATATATATATATATGTGTGTGTGTGTGTGTGTTGTTGTTGAACGGTGAGCTCCCACCGTTGAGCTCTCATACAGCTCCCTTGCAGGTCCACCTCGGCGGTGTTACCGCCTGCAAGGTAGTTGTACCGGTTAGACAAACCGTTGGTTGCGGATGGCCTAATAGCTACTTAATCTTTAATTACATTGATTATATTATTAAAACATTTTTTAGACATATTATCTTAATATATTTAAATTATTATATTTATTGTAAATAATAAAAGATTAATTTCATTGACGTAAACAACTAAAATAATATCTCTTTCTTGAATTATAGTTTTTTCTTTAAATTTGAAATTGTTTTTTTTATTTTACCGAATATTTTAGCATAGTTGTTTAGAGTAGTTGTTCGAGATACTCTAACATGTTCATCTATCGGTTTAGAAACACCAATCAGTTCTAAAGATTTTCATATTGTATTATTTATCTTATATATTATTTTTCTATCATGCAAATTATATCAACAAGATAAGAACATACAATATTCCACTATGCTAAAAAGTTGAGCCAACTTCTTTGTGGATAACTTTTATTGATTTTTTAAAATTAAATCTAGAGTGAATTGTAAATTTGGTCCATGTGATTTTGTGTGTTTTGGACTAAAATCCTTATTCTATGTTTATTAAATAGTCCCTATAGTTTGCATTTTATTTTGGCTAACGTCCCTAAAAGTAACATCATTAGTTTTTGAACCGTTAACTTGTTAAGTATAGCATGTACCTTGCACGCTATGAGCGTAAATGTCTTTTTACATTTTCTCTTTTAATTTGACTAGTACATATAATTTCTCTTTGAATTATAGGCCCGGTCCTTGTGTGATCATTCTTCATTGGCTAGTTTTTGGCCATAAGGTTTCGATCCCTCGGCCCATTGTGTTTCAACTACTATGGATTGATTGAGGTTATATAAAATATCTTTTTAAAGAAAAATATAAAACTGAATATAAAGAAAATAGGCCCAACTAGCTTGTTATAGATACCGGATTGGGCTGAGCTTTAGTATATAAGTTTTATTTTCAAAAGAGGATTTCAACTTTCCATTGGATGAAGCTTTACTTACCCATTATTTCAATCTCAATTTCAATAAATCACTATGTATATTTACCGAATGTTTAACATATATATTTAATGTATCATATTTTACACAAATATTATACTCATGTGGATTCTAAACTTCTCGGATTCAGTCGTCAAAAATTGGAAATTTAACTGCCGTTTTTGGGTTTCTACTAAAAAAATCCAATTGAAAGGGAACTCAAAAAACCGGGGGCGTTTGGTATGCAGGTAGAACATGACAGGTGATGATAGAACAGGACATTGGCATGACAAAAATAATAACTATTAATGTTTGGTAAGTACATGACAGAGAAAGATTAGACAAAACATGACTACTCAAAGACCAATTTACCCCTAATGAGCTTTTAGGTGTTTTTTTAACCAAATAGTCAATCTATAATTTTTTTTAACAAAAACACAAAATAATAATCTATGAATCAACAAAACTATGACCAATTATATTTCTAAATTCGGGGTTTAGGTATGAAATGTAGCCCTCGAAAATCAAATTCGGGTGTGAAGGATTTCGGGTTTCTGACCATGTCGGATTTAGATATAATCAGGTTTTGGCTATATAAGCTCTTTTTTTCTTTCCACCAAATTAGTAGAAAATAGAAATAATATACAACAAAATTTTAGAATTTACCATATATATTTTAAGTAATAGGATTTGAATAAAGCAACTATCAAATAACAAATCTACTCTTATATTAGATATTATGGTTATAAATTTAATATTAATTCTTCGTTTTTCAAACTTAATCATTAAATATTAAAATTAATTCAAACTCGAGAAATCTAAATGTCAAATGTTAAAATTTAATTACACGTTTAAACTAATAAAATTAAAGTTCAAACCTCTATGAATTAATAAAAAGTTACAAAAATATTAATAAAAATGTTTTTTCGGGTTTTAAGTGGGTTAGGGACTTAGGGTGATGGGTATGGAACTCTATCGGTACGGAATGACCTATCCGAAAAGTCGGATTTCAGAGATCGAGTTAGTTCAGGTTATGTGGGTCGGGTAGATTTGAGGGGTTTTGGATGGATTTTCGGTTTTTCGGATTTGGTTCGATTTTGTGTACCCCTAAGCATGAGGAGATTACTGTGAAAGAAAAGAGTAATTTGTATCTTGAGGGTATGTTGGTACATCAGACCTTGTTTACTTGGTTTCAGGGGTAGAAGGGAACAAGTTTGTTCAATTTTTTTTTTCTACTTAGTTCAAGTATGTTCCACATAGGTGCATGTCAAAGATGAATTTTGTTTGTAAGGTTATGTCCTATCCCTGGTTATGAGTGATCATGTTGAAAATGGTCTATAAACAATCCTAAATCTAGTCATAAATTAAAAGTCAAAACTAAGTTTCTTTTAAGACAAACTAGTTGATAAGCGAACTAATAAACTGGACTTGTTTAGTGAATTAGTAACAATATAATATAACTAAAATGATATGTTGAAAAATGCTAAGATAATTGGAAAAAATGTGATATTTAAAGTCCTTTTACCATATGTAATTTATAAGCTTAGTTTGGTTTTACCAAACAAGATCTTGTAAGTAGACTAAACAAATAAGTAAACTTATGAATGTTCTTGATGAATAGAAAAATAAGCTTAACTAATTAACTGAATAAGCCAACAAAATTGTTTTTGTTGAACTGATCAACATAATCATTTATAAGTTGTCTACAAATATTAAGATAAATTTTCCTATTGAGAACCTTACCATTTTTAAAATACATTAAACGAAATTTCTTCAAAAATCCCTGAATAGTCTCGTCATTCGATTAGAGAAAAAGCTAAGAATGTGCATACACACACTAGTTAGGCCTACATTCTTGTGTTGTCAACATCACCGAACTACTTCCACTATCGCTTCTACATTTGAAATAAGCATTTTACATACGCTCGTAATCAGTACAACTCTTTCCCTTCTAGACACACATTTGACGCCTACCCAACGTACTTTGCCTCGAGTAACACAATATTCTTTTAGCAATTTTTTTTGGACGCCAGCTTAGTTACTATGTTAGTATACACCTCAGTTAGAAACACCTATATCCAGGTTCAAACTCATAACTTCTAGTTCAAAAAGAATACCCTCTACCAACCAGTCGGTATATCCTTTTAGCAACGTATAGTTACCGTTTATCGAAATGTTTGTTGAGTTATAATGAAAATAAAACAACTTCTAACATATAGTTAAAGATGTCACATTCCAACATAGAATAAAACAAAACAATAGGAATTAGGGGAATATGAGAGTGAATATTGGGTAGAGCATGTTGCAAGGGGTAGGGCGAACAAAATCGTTTTGAGAGAGAATATCAGGTGGAGGTGGTTGCAGGGTAGGCCAATGGTGGGCTCCTCCTCACATCATCCTTGATATTTTATATTTTTAACGTATATTTATTAATATTAATGTATAATGAAAAATATAATTCTATAAATAATATCAAATTTAATGTAAACTCATTTCTCAGTATATATCTTAAATTTTCAAAAAATTATCAAATTAGTAAAAAAGACATATTTCTGAAATTGTGAGAACGAATTGTAATATTAAACTATTGATATTTGAAGCAAAAAATATATGTTTTTAATCGTTAAATATATGTGTGGGTGGTCATATGATGTTTACATGTACATAAGAGCTAACGGACATAATTTAAGACAACACAACAATGTTGGGGCCATTTCGTTATCTTTTAGGAACAAGTTTGTGGGGTTCATAGTTGAACCCTTCTTTATGGGTTTGGTGTCGATGTAGATATATGTGTAAACGCGTCTATATATATTCTTATCATAGTCTTAATCGGATACAAAATTGATGCTAAATACTATTTTATTAGGAAACAAAAATCTTTTAAATATTTAAACGTACCAAGCAACTTGCTACTAAGTAGCAAAGTAGTGAAAGTACCATAAAGATAACATTATACATTTGAAAGTGCCCATGCCCAAAACATTAATGAAAATTTTAAAATGATATAATTATGCAGTGTTATTCAATTTGAATAACATAAATTATTCAAGTTTAATATGTCATGTGGCGCGATTTTAATGGTTCTCATGTTTACAATCAAAATTAAGTTCACATTTGAACCTAACCATATATATATATATATATATCCTACTAAATGATAAAATTTTATCTATGAAATTTTTCATGAAGAACCTGTCATCAAATGATTTTGTCAAAAATGTGTCACAAAAATTGGTTGGCAAATAAAATCATTGAGTGATAGATTACCTAGTGTCCTTGTTATTTGTGGGTGACTTCTGAAGAAATGTCGGATTCTAGCATAATCATTGGTATTTTTTTGATGATCTGTCAGTAAACATCGACGAAAACTTTTACGGGTGATTTATTTAGGTAAAAGTCAATTGTTTTTTAGTGATATAGAGAGATGGATTCCTATGAGAAAATTTGTTGAGAACATGATTAAAAAAAACCTTCATCTACTCGCGTTGCACAAATTTTCATATATCATTATTTACTTATTACTATCATTTTAACTGAAATTTTAACAAATTAACAATAGTAAAAACAATTCAATGTATGTAAAAGTGCATGAACGTGATTAAATGTGAGATGAATGTAGATGAAAGTTCATGTTTCTTTTCAACAATCAATTGAAGGTAGTTGAAGGTCTAAAGTTTTTTAGCCTATTGACTACTATCAACTCTCATCCCTCTTTTGAACTAATTATAGTTTATTTTGTTGTAGTTGCCATTTCATTTCACTTTTGGTCTCTCAAACTAACTTCTATTAAATAGGTCCGTTAACTCAAGGGGTATTTTTGTCTTTTTAATTTTTAAGTTTTTTATCATATTTTTTTGGTCTTCTATTTCATCAAATCAACTCTTGCATTACACTCATCTTCTTTAGCGAAACATCCTTCCCTCAGAATTTATTCAATCACAAACCCAAATACAAAGAATAATTAAAACTTAAACACTACGTATCTAAAACTCGACCAAATGTTCAAAGAAACTAAAAAAATCATTTCTAGATCTTGAAACCTAAATATAATCAACAACCAAAAGAACACTTCAAAAAACCATATAAAAATAGAACACATTAACAAAAAACAACCCAAAATAACACACACAAAATAGAAGAAAACATCAACCCTTTCTCTCGCTCTCTCCATTGCTAGTATATCTATTTATTTGTTTTTATTTTCTGTGAGGCTTTCGATTTATCAATTTGTTTTTATCTTCTATCAAAAAGTATCCTCAAAGCTTCCAAAATAAACTTAGATTCAGAAAAGAAAAGAAAAGAAAAATCCAAATGAAAATGAAACTAGTGCAGATTAAAAACCCAAATAAACTTCGATCCAAGAAACTTAGATGAAACTAGTGCAGAACGGAAACCCAAATCGAATTCTGTTCGAAAATTTAACCCAAATTAAATCCAAGTCGAAACCCCAAATCAAATCGAAACAATCAATTACTCAACTCCGCCTTTTGTTGGATATTAATACACAATAAATCCAAAAACAAACCCTAATTGAACTTGAATACCTAGAAAACTAAATTGAACCGATATTCATGGACCTACTTGAATTCTCACTTGCTTTTGATTTGATCTGGTTGGATTTAATTGTGGGTTTGCCACACGCATATGTAAGGTGTCACTAGATTAAGCACCAGAGACGTGAAATCAAGGAAGCTCGACAAGAGAACTTCTAGCGTGCTAGGATTCCGGGAAGACACAATGAACCCACCGCCATTTGATTGAAGGCATGAGGTTTTTTCGGAGACGGTTCTTGTCAACTTGTGGTGGCTTGTTTTGACTGCTTCTGTATATATGTGTGTGTGCATTGACACACACACACACATATAATATTATATTATTTTTTTGTTTTTTTACTTTTTAATTTTTATTAAATAAAACTACAAAATGACTAAACTACCCCTCAAGTTAATGACCAATTTAACATAAGTTAGTTTGAAGAACCAAAAATAAAACAAAATAACAACCATAGTGATCAAAACTGTAATTAGTTTAGAAAAAGAACGAATTTTAATAGTGTACGTGTGACAACCACGTATGCCAAAAATGTAATTTATTGGATGACAATTAAATTAATAGAGCTTAACGATAAAAAAAATGTGGCATGAAACCTATGTAGATGGAAGCTTAAAACCATCCAATTGAAAGAGGCTGGCTGAGAAAGCAACCCTCCACCAACATCTTCTTATGACTTATCACTTCTACTACTCCTTTAATAATGGTTCTAAAACCTATCTAGCCCCCTCCTTTTGTTTCATTATTATTGTTATTGTTATTTATTTATTTATATAGTTTTGGATAATATATTACATGTGATTGATGATCACAAGAACGAAAGAGACCTCCATTCTTATCTCCACAAACCCTTACAATATAATATCAACTCCATATAGATTCACGGCTTCTCATTCAAGCTCATGTGTGCTTCCCTCTTATCTTAATTAATGCCATATAACTACTAGTGGGTATAACCACCACTATACAACTTCAATATCTTTTAATCATCCCTCATATACATACGTATATACATACACACATACGTAGTATGTAGGGGAAGGTTCAAACGAGAAGTATGTCAATTTAAGAAAAAGTGAGGAGCAATTTCAGCCACTCATCTCGCGGTTACGGTGGACGTGATCACGGAGGATTGACGCGGTTCATGGGAGGGTAGAGATTATTAAAGGGGGGACCGGTCAAAGCCGTCTTTGTTGACCGAGATGAGTGGTTGAGATTGCTCCTCGCGTTTTCTTAAAAAGTTATATTTTTCGTATGAACCTCCCTCGTAGTATGTGTGTACGTGTTATTCATTATTAATGTTGTAATATATTTATCATATAAGTAATTCATGATTAATGCATGTCTATATTTGTTATGAATGTATGATTCATTATGGATATGCATCCTGAATAGTAGAACTTCCTTCTATATATGTGTATATATAGAGGTACGAGGACGAATCAAATTTAAACCACACAAATGTTGCAAATGATACAAAGCAATCAAATAAGATGTTTATTTGTTATGATTTAAGTATTTAATGAAAGATTATTAGAGGAAAGCATTCACAGTAGGTGGTTCTTTTTTAGGTTACAAGAACCTTTACTGTGGGACATAGCCAGGTAAGTTCTTGTCTACTCAAATTCTTGTTAGCATCCAAATATTTGAATAAGAACCTAGCTGTATATATTTATTTTCTATTATTATTTTATTTATCCTTTTAGTTATTTTCTTAATCATTTTTTTCTTTTAACAAATATACAAAACATATATATTAAAACTGATAAAAATGAATTTTTTTTTGTTGTTTTTTATTTCTTGTAAATTATTATACCATTTTCATAAGTTGTTATAATAAGTTTTTTTTTAATTATTGTATTAAATTATTATGTTTAGCTTATGTATTTTTGCATATATAAATTAAGATTACTTGATGAATCGTGCGATTTACAAGCAAGATTGTGAGGCAGAACACATACAACTTTTTACAATGATCATTTCTCTCCCGAGCCGATTTATGGAAGTGAAAAGTTTCGAAGACGTTTTTGCATGTTAAAAGAGTTATTTCTTCTTAAGGCATGACATATGCGACATTTGGAAATTAAGTTACGACCGTCTAACACTAAGTCTGGCCATATATTGCTAACGTCTGGACTTTTCCTAGTATGTCACCACCCTTGTGGTTACATATGTGATGTTTTTAGTCATTTTATAAAATTATATTTACGTTTTAATTGTTTTTTAAATATGCTAAAAAATATATAAATTGGAAAACTAAAACTAATATATATTGGAAATTAATAAACTATATTTGAAAATTTTAATATATATGTATATATTATCTTCTTATAACAATTTATAAATAAAAATTTATATTATAAATAAGAAAAGAAAACAAGGATTTTGTATAAACCTCTATTGTGGAATTATTTAAGTTCTTACTTTATTGACTTGACAATGATGTAAGATATAAAAATATGGCAAGTAGAATCTTTAAAGGTTCCACCATGTGGATGCTCTTAGAGCTTTTTAGTTATTATTAACGCTTTATATTTAAAGGTTCCACCATGTGGATGCTCTTAGAGCTTTTTAGTTATTATTAACAATCGATATATTTATGAAACCAGATGTATTCATCAGATTAGATGAATAACTACGATTCTTTGTATGATAATATAACGTTTGAATGGTCAGCATTTGATGTTGCCTCGATATGGAGGGACATATCAAATACAATACAAAACAGCCAATTCACATTTGATTTTTCTCTTAAACTAGTGGCCCGCACCGCGCGTTGCGCGGTGTTTAAAAAATAATATAAGTATTTGTGTATTAATTATACTTAATATGTTTTATTCATTTGTCCTACATAAGTAATATAAGTGTATTAATTATATTTAATAAGTTTTATTCATCCGTCATATGTAAATACCGTTTAACTTATATGATACACGTTTTAGAATATTGACATTCTACCATCAATCATCCTATCATTTATGTTGTTTTGCATAATTGTAATCACATTATCTGAATAACTCAAAATCGTTTATATTATCGTTCAACATCTTTGTCCATAAAAACGATTTGGTGATAAACATCTTAATTCCAGCAAATGCTTATCAAGTCATTTTCACACTTACCTGGTGTGAGACCCTCAGTTCCTTATATAGCTTGTTGGTTAAAGCCCTAAATACATTGATAATATACTTTAGTTTTGGGTTAATGACTTATAAGGGTAATGAACTATTCTGTTTGAGCATATTTTATCATTGGACTTTTTTTTATACTTAATCTACCATTGAACGGCATCGCACGTTGCGCGATGGTGATAGATTATTTAGACAATTTTGAAGTTAAATCGGGTGGAGAATCACATATCATATAATAAGATAATAAGAATTGATGTACATTTGAGACGAAGTTGCCTCATTATTCTTAGTTGTTTCTTTTGATATGTATAATTAAATAACAACCTATAAGTTCAACATTATCAAACTTTGTAATAGACTCGAATGATAAAAGAAATGTGTGAGGCTACTTATTATAATAATGATGTGTATGATGGGTATTTTTTTCATAACTCGTAATATATAGATTTACCCGCGACATAATATTCCTATAAAATATTTATATTCGATCATATGCGAATCTGATTTAATTGTTAATGTATCCACGTTCAAGTTTTTTTTCGATCTACTTAAGGCTATTTATTTATAGCTTAGTTTCTCGTTAAAGAATATTGAAAAGAGGTTTTAATAATATTATGCAAAATAAAAAATATTACATCAATTTTATTTACATATTTTGATTTCAATTTAAATTTAACATAAAAATGAAATTGAAATAATTACTATAGTAAGTTATTTTCGAATTTTATATACTTATTTATTCTATTTAATCTATATATATTTTTACAAATGTTAATTACTATTAAATTGATTTAACAAATCCAATAAATATTTATTCTTAATATATTTTAAATATATATTATTTTATTTAGTAGTAAGTATGTCATTTGTTCAAGAATTGACTAATATAAAATTTAATTATATTATCATTCCATATATATGTATATATATTGTCTCTATATTTATATATTAATTTTATTATTTAACTAAATGTTCATTCTTATTTTACTTATATATTGACTCTAATGTTATTTATATTTATATATTGGTGCCAATAAGATTTTAAATAATAATGGTGATTTTAATTTTATATGTTCATTCAAACTTTATATATTAATAGAAATTTTAGATACTTAGTTTTCTTTGTGAATAATACATAGTAATATATATGTAGTACTAAAGAAAATGACTACAACTTGCGTGGTTGGTCATTTAAAAATATATTGTTTTCTAAATAATATATATATATATATAAAGAGTTATGTAAATAGTATAACTAACAATAATTATAAATGTATTATATTGACGTGATCCATCGTCATCTTCAATTAGTTATTTATATTAATTATAATATTTTTATTTATTTAAATTACACATATTATTATATTTAAGTGTCATGTAAATGAAAGTATACATGTTGATTGTTGTAATTTTTCATCCCTAATGAGTTCTTAAATATGTTGATTATATATATGTATATATATATATAGAGAGAGGAGGGAAAATCTTTTGTGAACCAAAAAAATAATATACAAACAATTTGAACCAATGCACTCCCTTGATCCTTAAATGTTATATGTATAAAAATATTATAATAATATGAAATAAAAAAAATTTAGATGCAAACAAAGAGTATGAATAACTTTATTTAATAAAAATTTTGTTATTAACTACATTAAAAAGGAAAATATTTTAGAGAAAAGTTAAAGAATAAATTTAGGATTGAATTGCTTAGAAAAATGGTATCTCATTGTTGGATTTTTTTTTAAATTGCAAATTAAGAAATTATAAGTACATTAAAAAATCAAAAGTGAATCCACAATAAAACAAAACAAAAAAAAATACATAGATCGTACTTTGTAGTTTGGTTGTTGTCAACAAAAATAACTTTTATAAGAAAATACAAAATATAAGCAAAACGAATTAAGAAGAATGACATCACTTAAAACACCAATACAACATAAATATCAAATGCAAAGTAATAGTAATAGTAAGAAAAAAGAACATTATTCTATCGTTGCATACAAAACTATGAAAATCTTTTTATATATAAAAAACTAATGATACTCATCCCAAAAACAACATATAAATCTTATAATCATAAAATTTATAATAAAAAGTGAAACGTTACCGGAAACTTTTACGAAGGTTGAGCAATAGTAACGAAGAAAAAAAATTCTATAAAAGAGAAACAACAAAAATACATACAAACGTAATAGAATATAACATAGAACATAAAGGTTGTAGGTTAAGGGAGCATTAGGTTGTATTTATATATGGTTTTGTTGTAGGTTTTTTTATTAATTAATAAATGGGAATTTGAGGAGACCAAATTGAATGTCTATAAGAAGTTAAAAAATTGGAAATTAAAGCTAATTAAATTGTAAGCAAAATTACCAAAGAAACCTTTTTGTAGTAAATTACAAAATTTTAATTAAGGGGTAGAATAGTATTTAACTTATTTAATATATAAAAAACTCAAAACAATGAAAAAAATCCTATAAGCTAATACTCGATAGATAGGATCATTCTTCCAACATCTTGCTTATACATATATATACATATATATATCAAAATAAAAAAACAAAAAACTTTTATAATAACAATAAGGAATATACACAAAAACATATAAAAATAATATGGTGTTTTTTTATAGAAAAAAAAACAATAATATTGATTGGCACACATAAACAATATATAATTACGAAAATCATAAAAGGTGTTAGCTTACCTAGAAATTTTACGAAGAATGAACAACAATCTTACAAACAAAGAAACCCAATAGCAAAACAAAGAACTAAAAGTTGTTGAACTACATTTTTGGGGGAATATTTGGTTTAATTTATAGATGATTATGTTGTAGGTTTTCTTTTAATTAATGAATGAGAAGGTGAAAAGGGTAGAATAAATGTTTTTTGGTGGAATATTTGGTTTAATTTATTGATGATTATGTTGTAGGTTTTCTTTTAATTAATGAATGAGAAGGTGAAAAGGGTAGAATAAATATTTTATAAGTTAAATAATATGAAAGTTAAAGCTAATTAAAATTGTTAAGTCAAATTACCAAAGAGTCCTTATTATAATTAGCCCTAGCTATCTCAAACAAATACTTTAATTTACTTGGTTTTTTTGTTGTTTGAGATAGCTAGGGCTAATTAAATAATGTTTTTTTTTTGCTTTGATTAAGCTAATATTATTTGTTATTATATTTAGGAGTTAGGACTAACCATTGTATTGTGAAATGGTAACTAAACAAGAAAGTTAGAAAATAATAATTTTATATCTAATTATGGACCATAATTGTAACAACCTTTTCACATGGATAGAAAGTAAAATTTGTGAGCTTTTTATAAGCCTCACGTCATGGGACTACCAATAACTTTCACCATAGTTTTAATTTGGAAGCAAAGTTATTGGACAATCTATTATTTTGGGCTTTGGGGTGTTACAATAATTATTATATTACGGGATATTTTTTTAAGGGCAGTTAACTTGCGCACGCCTTGACACGAAGTCGACGAGGTATCTGAGATCCATTCGGGCACCTGACTAATCCTCGACGACTATTGACCGACTAAAAATCGACTCATGGTCAGGGTATCACCACATGCTTGCCCCATGAATCGAATCTGGGTGGACATGAATGCCAATTACCATTGTTTCTTCCAAGGATGTTACCAACCATTAGGCTACTAATTTTTTGATATATATTACGAGATATATTGAAATGAAGTTTTGATGATTGAATTGAACAATCAAGCAAATAATGTTCATAAATTATAATTAGAGTTCAATATTACAATTTGTAACATTATTTGTTTAGTTTAATATAATATTAAACTAAGCATGTGTTAATGTATGTGTTACGAGATCGGACTAAGATAAAGACTATGAGAAATGTAACTGAACTCTACGAGATGTAACGATTAAATGATGTAATCAGTTTTGGTAAATGAACCATCTTCTGTAAAATGGTCTAACCTAAAAATGTTTATCATTAAAGTAAACGTCATGAAATCCACCTTCTAAATAAACTAGAACAAGTAAAAGGAAACCAAGAGATTTGTCTAATCGGATGACATCGGATTGTGAATACACACTAATACTATAGAAATGTGTTTTTTCCACCTCCTTTTTACGTGGTCTTAGAAAAAAAAAAAAACATGTAAAATTGTAGTCGTGTTTTTTACAGACTTTCTATACTTATTTTTTGGAAACAAAGCCGTGTAAAAAAACTTGGAATACATTTTTACAAGATTATTTTTAGAATCATGTGAAAATGTGTAAGCATTTTACATGGTTATTTTGAAAAAAACCGTTTGAGAAGCTCTGAAAACATTTTTATTTGGTTTATTAAAATAACCGTTTAAAAACATAAATTCTTTTACACGATTTCTGTAAGTCTTTCATTCTTCTTTACACACTTTAATCTTAAAAACCATGTAAAAAGATATTTTAACACGTTTTTACATGGTTTTTTTTAAGAAAACCGAATAGAAAAAAGTTACTCCATATTTTACACGGTTTCATTCTAAAATAATATAGAATTTTTTTTAAATTATATTTTTTTAAGAAAGATTATAGTTTCGGTTCTGCTTTGGTTTTGTTCTTTGAGGTTTGTTTCTTCTTCGTTTGGTTGTACTCTTTGCTTCCAGCATCTTGCTGAAGTTTTTTTTTTAACAAAGTTGCGAGTTGTTAGGCTGAGGTGATGACCTTGTTAAAGCTCCTTACCTACCTCCTTTTTGCTGTTAAAAAAATAAAAAGTTTTTTTAAAAAAAGTTAACCATATATATGGTAAAAAATGAATACATAATAATCTTCTTTATTTAACTACATATGTGGTTATCATAGGAAGAGATAATGATTTTAAATGAATTCAACTCATTTTGCAAAGATATACACACACTGTAACACTCAAACTCCAAAAGACAGTTTAACCAGAAAAGTAACTATTTTTTAAAAGAAAAGCGGAAACTAGTCCCAAACATTTGAAATAAAAGCAACATCTAACACCATAGTGTTCAATTCCAGCTCAACCGAGCAAAAACCACAAGTATTGTTTAAATAAACCAACCAACATATTAAGTTAACAAAAGATAGTCTGGAAGCCATTAAAACTCCTAATCACTTTACTCTTCCCCTCGGAGACTGAACTTGCGTAACCCGGAGCCTCAAACCTTTTCTTTTCCCTTACGGGAAGGACCTGCATCTAGAGAAATAAACAACAACGAGGTAAGCGGAAAGTTTAGTGAGGACACACCTAACCAACTACCATCATACATCCATAACAACAAATGCATATAACCACACATGTGCCTCTTGCACTATCTTCCCTTCGGTAAACCCGAAATGGGAAGAAAACTCCAAATCCCCGAAGGGAAAACATATCCCCGAAGGGAGCATACAACATCATAAGCAATCACATGATTCATCGTTACACACATATAATAATAGGTAGCTAGGTAGTGAACTCACCTCAATAATGATCACAACTAGCTCAAAACACGTACAATAGTCACCTCGTACCACCTAAACACATTTTACGTACAAGCACTTATCAAAACTTACTCATATTGGACACTTGACACTCGATACCGAAAAGCTCGTCGTAGCCATAGCTAGACTAGTCCAATTAACCCCAAATTTCACCCATAACCATCTATTAACATCCTTAAGG
This sequence comes from Centaurea solstitialis, assembly GCA_030169165.1. Taxonomy (NCBI): domain Eukaryota; kingdom Viridiplantae; phylum Streptophyta; class Magnoliopsida; order Asterales; family Asteraceae; genus Centaurea; species Centaurea solstitialis. The sequence continues at coordinate 94,860,747 of CM058041.1, forward strand.
GAAACCCAAAGCCAAATCCCGAAAAGAACCGCAAACGCAAAAAGTCGAAATCTCCACAGAGAGTTGCGCTACCTGGACCCCGCGACCTCAGGTCGCGGGCCTAGTCGCAGCTCTCTCCTGGGTCCTCCAACTCACGAATTTGCTTCGATTTTTCATGCCAAAACCCCACATTCGACCTATAGCTGTTGAATACACCAAGGACTATATAATATTATAACTAGGGTCGATAATCAACACTTATGTGTGATTGGATTGACTCGAACTACTTCAATTGATGGTCGTAGCATCACAATTCCGCATCAAATCCATCAATTACAAGGCATAAGATGATCAATTGATCATCCAACCCCAATTACTACTCTAACTAAAAACCTTCTTGAATTGGACTTTAATTGAATACCCCAAGGACTTAGAATTCATACCTTAACTTCAATTGAGGACAAATCCTAAGCCAATTGCTCAACGAAGACCTTCAATCGACCCTTCTCCCTTCTTCTCCAAATCGTTCCCTTACTTTTTCTCGTACGCTTCTGGAAACTGACTAAGGAGGGTTAGGGTTATAACTTCCCTCTTATTTGCATGCTAGAACCATCCCCCTCTAGTTCCATAATTAACACTTTAACCCTCGGAATTCTACAAAACAAGTTAATTCAATCACTAACTATTTCTAACACAATTAAATGATTAAACTTGAAAACGGGGCGTTACACACACATATAGAGATTTATGGAATTTAGATATTACATTTTGTCTCATTGATTTGCGAATGAAACTCCGAGGCATTGGACAAAAGATCGGGTATATACGGCCCGTACAAAGAACATCTACAATCAGGGTCGTTCTTAGGGGTTTTGATGCCCTGCTGTACAAAGATGCTTAAAAGATGCTCCTATGCATATTTTTTATGCGACACGGTTTGAAACCTAGTTAAAGCTAGCTAAGTCATCTCTATGCTGATTTTTTTAATTAAAATGAAAAATACAAAGGGGACATAAGAACCAAATCACAAAGTATAAATACACATCACCTACACGATGTTTTCGTACACTTTTTGAAGCAAAAATATCAATCATTTATATTCGACATTGGCTAAAAACTTACTTTGAATACTCAAAGTTGTTAACCAGTTTATTCTTTCTTGAATCATTGTAGACCGTAAATATAACTTCAATAACTTTAGCTTTGAAAAACTTCTTTTGGCATATGCTACTGTGACGAGTACATTCAATAAATCCTATGTGCATCATGCATGCAACGTATCTGGAATCATAACCATACTTTGCTTGTTTGATATTTTTTAAACAATCGCACTCTTAATTTCAAATGTCAACATTTGTATCAATTCGTTTTGAATTTTATGGCTAAGATAATGATAATGAGTTTCTTTGTCTTTAATTAGCCAAAAATGTTCTTTCATGATATAATCAAACTCAAGAATCATATGAAGTTTCCCCAAAAAAATTCCATTAGAATTTCGATAAATTATTTCATTTGATCCACACAAAAAACGATATTTTGCTAAACATTTCACAAGTATTCTAATAAAAACTTCTTTCCAATGATCATATTATCTTTCTTAATTAATTCTTGTAGTTTTTTATATTAATTGTTAGTTTTTTTATTCAATCTCCTTCACAACTTAGATCAAGTTCTTCAGTTAATCATATGTTCGAAACTATTTTCACACAAACTTAATATTTCACCTAAATGTTTGTAATCATTTATCTCGTTGATAGCTAATTGATTTCTTGACCAAGCGAAAACAAAAACCTAACTATATAATATATGAAAATTTGGTACCCTCTTGGGCTTTGATGCCTTGTGCGGTTGTACGGGCTGCACGTGCTCAGGACCGGGGATCTCTACAATAACAAACTGTTCTAGGACATTGCCTTATTAAAGTATAAGTGTATTAAGAGATTAATGTTCCATCTTGAAGCAATTGCCGATGATTTGGAGGGAATAGAAAAGGCCCCTGTCTTTGTGTTATCACATCAATTCTTGGCCGATGTTCTCGTGTCTTAGATTTAAGAGTTTTTTGTACCTTTGATAAACTTGCAACATGTTCATCAATTTTGTATGAATAGAAGGTCAAAAAACAAATCTATATTACAGTGTTCATTTTTAATTTGTATAATATAATATTTGTGCTCTTTTTTGTTATTAATCACAAGTGATGTCACGTTCCTTTGTTATCACATGTGATATTGGTCATGGATTCATGAGTTTTACTGTTACCACACACTACTATTACATCTCATACCGTTAATATCACACATGATGGCGTAAATACATTTTTACACGGTTTTACTAAACTATGCAAAAAAAGACATCTTTTTACATGGCTTTGTCTTACAACCGTGTAAACTGGGACAATTTTTATATGGTTTTCTTACCTTTTTATAAAGTTATAAAAAGTTTTTTACACAATTTTAGAACCGTATAAAAATAGAATATATTTACATGGTCTCAAAACTGTGTAAAAAGACCGGCTACTTTCTTACACAGTGGACTTTTACATTGAGTTTTTGACCAAAGAAGTGTATTTTAAAAATATATTTACTAAACAAGTGTTGTTTTAAAAGTAATTACCAAATGAGTGTATTTTTATGTTTTCACCGTCTCTATTTCCCTTTTTCTCTCAGCTCCTCTTTTTTTCTCAAATCACTCATCAACACTTTCACCCAATCACATTTCTTAACCCACATTTTTCAATCTTCAATCTTCACCCATTTCCTATTTATAAACCCTTCCTCGATCCTTTTCCTTAGAACATTGCTATTCAAAAAGAGGAAACATCGAACAGACCATAACAAGTGGAGCAGATGTAGGCGGTGACAGAGCCGAAATCTTTGATAACATTCACTTTTTTTTTATAATTTAGTTTGGGAGGGTGATGTTATAATTACCGGAGAAGAAGCATAAGCGTACTGTTAATATTATCAAAAGTATTAAATATCATTTGGTGAAAGTGGATGCTTGATGGATTACATTAATCCTGCACGTATTTCACCAAATGGAGATAGAACATATAAGATTAAATTCGCACGAAGATGAAAGAATTACATGGGTGATAGATATATATATATATATATATATATATACAAATATCTTGAATTTTATGATTGCAACCATGTTAAATTTGAAGTACGCCTATGCTTCTTGGGTGATTTGAGAAAAATTGGGAATTGAAGAATTTGGGTGATTTGAGAAAAAGAGAAGGAGAGAGAGAGAGGTGAAGATTGAAGAATTTGGGTGATTTAGGAAAAAGAAAGAGAGGTGCAGGCTGAAGGATTTGGGTGATTTGAGAAATAAAAAGGAAAATACACTTAATTGGTAATTATTTTTAAAACAACACTTGTTTGGTAAATATTTTTTTGAAATACACTGTTCCAAAACCGTATAAAATATGTCTTGGTAATAGTGACATTAATAGTGGATTGTAGATATTAAATATATAATTATTTTATAACAAAGCTAATGTATATTATCAACTAAATATAAATCAAAAAAAATAAAATAACTCTCTCTCTCATAAAATGGAGATTTATTTTGGCCCTCTTGATTGTCAAGTTTGTGTTCCATCACTAATATAGTAATATGTACAATGACAATAAATCTAAATCAGTTTTAAGAAGCAATTAGTGTTTCGGTTGTATGAAAGTGAAATGAAATTAAGTTTCGTAAAGTCATCAAAAGCTTTAATGGATCAACCATTTTTAATTATTAATGTAATTATCAACAATTTAATATATAGTTATATATATAGTTGGACCAATTTTAGCCAATTTATTTGGAAATAAAGCTTTCACCAATACTCTATCCAATTGGTAAAGATTTATTATTATAAATCCATTTCCAATACTTCTAAGATGGTTATGGTAAATAAAGTATTCAAAACTAAAAACCCAAAATTTTTTGTGCTAGACCAACTACCAAACAAGATTCTCTATGCTTGTTGTCGTAAACCAACAACCGCTTTTGTATATGCATTTTTTTTATTGGAAGGTGATTATATTTGGGTCGGTTTATGTGAGCACATAAAATAATTGAAAATTTGTAAAGTTTTCTATATTCATTGATCATTGATGTATATATGTTAGTAAATTTCAGTGAACACATACACTAATGTAAAGGTGGATGATTTTGTGAGAAGTTGTGTTAACGTTATAAACGTGAGAAGGAGATCTGAACATCACTTTTAATCTCAAGCACTTTTATGAATCATGCTTGATATTAGGATTCATTCAGTGCATCTCAGATAACCACTTCTCATGTTTTTCACGTTGACTGAACTTTTCACCGGAACCCGACCTTATATATGCGAATGAGCATGAGAAAAGTTGAGGTTAACGTGAGAAGTGGATTACCGCTAATTAATTTTAGGGGATGTTTGGGATTGCTTATTTAAACTTCTTATTTGCTTATCATATTTTGGTAAAGCATATAAGTTGTTTTGAGTGTTTTGGATAGAATTAAAGACTTATTTTGGACAAAAGATTGATACCGGCAACCCTGATCGGCTCACAATCGTCTGTCAATTCCGTAATGTAGGGGACATGCTTGACTCACTCAACGGTTCTGGCTATGGGAGCGTCTCAGGCTCGAACCCAGGACCATTTGGTTTTGGACAAAAGGACTATGTTTTTTGAAAATGCAGATAAGGAGTTTTTAAGAAGTGAAAATGCTTTGTCTTTTTGAAGACGCAAATAAGCACTTTAAAAAAAGTTGAAACTCTTTTAATTAAGCAATCCCAAATACCCCTTTAATCTCATGTCATCCCATTAATTGCGCCTTAAAAAAGAATTGATCTGTTGCATCTTATCTTGGTGTTTCTCATCCTAACATGCATTAATTTCTTATAGAATAATTGATAAGGTACCACAATATGTCGTGTGATACAACGTAAGTTAATTGACCGAATCTAAAAAGTTATCAACCTGCTCATATTGATAGGATTTAAGGTTGTGTTTGGCAAAAATAAGCTAGCACATAAGCTAACTTAGTGAAACACTAGTTGGAATAGCGTTTTAGGAATTTTTGTAACGTTTTCCAATTATACTCTTATTAATATTAATTATTATATCATATAATACCCTTTTTGGTCATTTTACATACTAATAAGCTAGCTAGTTTTTGCCACACATAATTTATTCATAAGCTAGCTTATTAGTTACAAGCTAGCTTATTAATTAACAGCTAGCTTATCAACAACCAGCTAACTTTAAATAAATTCATTATAAATTAAATAAATGTATTAAAATGCAATGTAAATGATTGGTAAATTATGTATGAAAATTGTGGATTAATATTTAAACGAAAATATTTTGTTAAAAGAAGAAAGAATTGCGTATATGTGAAGATAAATAAATAGCTAAAAGAGGTTATGGCTTTGTTTGGCAAGCATAAGCTAGCTGATAAGCTAGCTTATAAGCTAGTCCATCCAAACATGTACCAGGAAGCTAGCTTATCAGCTAGCTTATAAGCTAGCTTTTTGAAATGCTACTTTGAGTAGCTTATTGTAGCTTTTTCCAATTATACCCTTATTAATATTAATTATTAAATTCAATTATATCCTTTTTGGTCATTTTACACACTCATAAGCTAGTTTTTACCAAACATAATTTGTTCAACAGCTAGCTTATCAGCTACTAGCAAGCTTATCAATCAACAGCTAGCTTATCAGGTATCCGCTAGCTTATCAGCTACCAGCTAGCTTATAAGCTACGCTCGCCAAATATAGGCTATATATTTTAATTTTGTGGAATGTTGGATGAACCAGCTGTCAAATAAACATAAAGTAATGCATATGAAGCAATTCACCATCATTCAATTCTTCGTTAGCTTCTATGAAACGCAAATAATTATGTCCAATCATTTTCTTATCGGAAATTTTGCTCAATTAACTAATTAGTCATTGTTTGTTAAGAAAAAGCTATTTTTTAAACTAGTTTATAAAGCCTTCAGTAGTACAAACTAAAAGTCCATAAGTTCAGCTTTTTCCATATGGGGCGTAACACAACCCAGAAGCCCGTTGTGAATCTCGCTGAAAGCCGTCGTGAAGCTCGAAGGAGGTACTCACAGCCTAAGTCAGCTTATACGTCCGACACATGTTTGGATGGGACCTTAAGCTAGCTTATAAGTTGTCTTTTTGAAAAGCTACTCTCACTAGCCCTTTAGTGATTTATGGGACAACTTATTATTTTTTTATTCGAAATATACCCTGTTAAGCTTTACACCACTAATTTTTTAACATGTTTTTTTGTCATTTGGAGTCATAAGCTACCTTATCAGCTAGTTTTGTCAAACACAATATATTTATTAGCTACCTTATCGGTTATAAACTAGCTTGTCAACTACCTTTCAAACCAACTATATTTTTAGTTACTTTTATGAGTTATTTACAAAACACTTATTCGGATAAGTGTTTATTGATATCTATTTGATTGAGGATGGAAACCATCATGAATCTTACCCAACATAAGCTGTAAATACTAATCGGGAGTTTTACCCACTAAATGATGGAATGACTCTTATTCGGTAAGCGATTATTAACAATCAATTTTCCTGACCGAAAATTAAATACAACAAGATAAGGGAAGTAATGTATTTGCTAATAAGCACTTACCGGACAAACATTTGATAAACGATCCTTAATTTATGTAAATCCGACCTATTTGCATGTAAATTGAGTTTTCTAGTTTTACAAGTTGAGTTTATGTAAGTGTGTCGACAATTTGATTTAAGAAATGGCTAAAAAGTAGTTCAGCCTGCGAGATTGGATATTTATTTTAGTCAAATTTTCATTTAATTATCTACAGAAAAGGTCTATTATAATATAATCAATATATAAGGGGGTGTATGGGATGCTTTCTTCAAAAATACTCCTTATAATTCTAGGAAAGCAATAAGTACTTACTTAGGCCATCCTTAGCCATACCCCTCATACCTCTCATTTTTGCTGCCACATCAGCGCCACATCAGCTTTACCAACACCTTACCAACACCATACCAATCCATCCTTAACCATACCAATACCATACCCCTCTAATTAGAATAAAAAAAAATAAATAAATAAAGAAGAGAGAGAGAGAAAAAGAAGAGAGAGATAGAGAGAGATGGGGGTAGGGGGGGTGGGGTGGTTCGCCTAATTCAATCGGCAGCCGGGCACCGATACCGGTACCGGCCTCATCTCTACCGACCACCATTTTTGGTGTGCATAGTCGGTACCTCCCTTACCGACTCCCTCCCGATGGCCGGCTAATGATGGCCTTAAACACTCTAAAATAACTTATTGTTTTCCCATAAAGCTAATAAGTTATAAGCAGCTTTAAATAAGCACTCTCAAACTCATAATAAATAAGTAACTAAACTGCCATATGTCAAAATCAGTATTTTCTCGCCTAAACATGAACCTAGACGAATTTTACACATTCAATTCATTTAGGTTTATTTGGACGCAGTTTACTCTTTCAGTTTATTTAGACTTATCTGATTAACATTGTCTTTATTTAGTAAATTATAGTAATTTAATAAAAAAATTTAAAATAATAATTCCCACTAGTTTAGTACGTTTAAAAAAACAAGATTTACTTATTTAATTTGAATTTAACTTATTGGATGGACCATAAGCTAGCTTATAAGTAACTTATAAACTAGTTTTCTGAAAAGCTACTTTCACTAGCGTTTTGGTGATTTACGAGGTTAATTATTCATTCCAAATATACCCTTGTTAAGCTTTACATTACCAATTTTTAAACATGTCATTTTTTTTTGTCATTTTGCAGTCATAAGCTTCCTTATCAGCTAGTTTTTGCCAAACAAAACTTATTCATCAGCTTATCAGTCATCAATTACCTTATCAGCTAGTTTGCCAAACATAGCTTGAAACACTTTTATATAGAACATTTTTTTGTTTGGTCATATAAAGTTTGGTTCTATAAAATACTCTATAAGAACCTTATTCGTTTTAGACGTCTTAGAGAATCTCCAAGAGCTTCTCCAAAATGGAGAATCAAAACTCGCAATTTAAAAAAAAAATGCATTCATCTCCAACAGTTTCCCCATTTTGGAGAAATCAACATTAATTATAATAATAAAATATTCCATTTACCCATTAAAATTTTGTTTTTTTCTTTAAATTCTTATTTTCAACATTTTCTATTGGTTCTTTCAAATAGTATTATTTTTTGGGTTATCTTCATATTTGCAGAAAAACTTATTCTTTCTTCTACTTTTTCCATTTTGGAGAAAGGAATGGAGAAGCTCTTGGAACACAATTTAGGCTAAAATCTCTATTTTTCTTCATTTTTCTCATTTTAGGAAACCTGTTGTAGATGCTCTTTAAACTTGTTTTTATTGTAGTGCCATTAAATAAAAGTGTTTAACTAGCGGACCAATCTGCTAGAAAAATGTGTTGGAATTTTTATGTGAAAAATGAGTGTTGGGAAGTTTTGCTTTGTCCCACATAGGAAGGAGGAGAAAAGTTAGGTGGGTTTATAAGGGATTCCCATCCCTTATAATTCAAACCAAATGGTGGGGGTCAAGTAGGTCCTCCCCACACGCGCGCCTAGCCGTGACCGTGAGCGCGAGCCGCGTGCCCGCGAGTGGCGCGTGTAGGCGCACATCGTCGCTCGGAGCTGAGGAGCTTATGTTTTTGGTGAACGGATCTCAGATCCGGGTATGCAACCCAAACCCGTTCGGATTACTTAGCTGATAAGCAGATAGAGTTGGAATAGGATTGCTTAGCCAAAGAGATAGAGATCAGATTATCCAACATGTGGGATAATTATCTCTATCACTTATCATCCAGATTAAGCTTCCTTATCAGATCCAATTTCTTCCAGATTAAGCTACTTATCAGATAGAGCTTATCTCCACGTTTTTGGGGATTGAGAGCTGCATGGTTGGCTTATAAATACAGCCCCATGCAGGTTATTTTTGATCATCCGAAAATCAGCAACAAAGAGCTCTCCTCATATTCTCTATCTCGTTTTTGCTTTGCTTCTTGCCATCATCTTCCAGTTTTTCGGGTTTCATCGCTGTTGAAATACCGATCTTCGACTGCATTAATCCTGGGTCGTTACGTCTAGAGGCAGACAGCGATTACGCGACGTAAACACCTTTAAGGACAGGAGTCTATTCCGTGCGGTTCTCTCACTTCCGTAATTCGAGCAAACTTTCAGGTTGGTTTTAATTTGAGTATCGTTTTGCATAGTCCGATAACGGGACACTCTCATTCTACCTTTCTTGAACTGTTATGATCGTGAAGGATTATACAGTTTCTTAGACAACTCGGTAATATAAATTAAATAATTAATTTGATTTGATTTAAAGTCTTCATAAAGTTTAAATCTTGATTGTTTCTGAATACAACAAAATGATCGACGACTAATTACAAGAGCAAATGTGATCGGCCATTGCGATTACCGATTGATTGACGAGCAGTCATATCCCCGTTGAAATCAATGATCTATCATAAATTTACCAAAAAAAATGAATGGAAAATCCCGTGAATGAAACTTCTTTATCTCCTAGTGATAGTGTTTTGCTTCTAGAAAATATGTCACCTTGTTTTCGAAAACTATTGTATATTTTAAATGTGAAAAATCTAATAATAGCATCTATTCACAAATCTAATTATTTTTTTTAACGAGAGAACTTGATTAAACATCATTATATATAAAAATATATAATGAATATTTAAAAATATCATATGCTTTCCATATGTACCATTGCTTTTGGCTTGAATCATGAATAGGAATAAATATACATTTTTATATGCTTTTGCAAACGAATTGAGCATTTAAACTTTGAAAATCTGCATTCAATGGATTTAATTTAGTATATATAATTCTTTGATATTTTAATAGATAATATTAGATTTGTTTTATTATATTTCTGGATCATTCCATGATAAATTATCCTCTCCTTTTTTAGTTATATGTAGATAAACTTTTAGTTTTGGACCATATGTCAACAATCACGGGTTGCTGCTTATTAGTGACAAAATACTAGAGAATAAGACAATTTAGATAGATTAATGCATTTAAAATATAAGCACTTTAAGAAAATAGATTGATAAAATCAATTCAACATTTCAACTAGAATTACATTACATGGGCGTAGTCTTCGTTTGAATTTATCACATATTTTTAGTTAGGGGTGTAACACCGGAACCGGAACCGGAACCGAATACTTGCCTTTGAAATCAAAATCGCTCTGAAACTGTCGGTTTCGAAACCGGAACCAATGTGATTGATTCAAGTTAACTGATCGGGACCGGTTCAATTTCCAGTTTTCATTTTTGTGGAACTGCTAACCGCTGGGTACCCATCAGAACTGGTTCCACTATATTAATTTAATAAAAATAATTATATACATTTATTATGGTTAATAGACTAAAAGGGTTACACTCTTGCACATATACACTTACAACCACTTATATGTATAAAATTAAGTTCATGTTTAAAAATACATTAAAATGAAAATCATGAACTACAGACTTTAGTTTGTAAACCTTTAACGTTGTTTAATCGTTAACTATGTTGTCAAATCATGCATGAAGTGTATTGGCTAGCTAGGTACTGTACGATCCCACTCATGAGAGAGATCTTATAGATTGCAAAGACCAACGTGAATCAACTACACACCTACACATGCGCCAATCGTTGTAACATTGGAAGAACTCTTCTCGATTCTAGCATTAACCTCATGTGACATGGATTAACTACATTTGCAGCAACTAGCAATTTTTTTATTGCAATAACAATGGTTTGTTCCTTTATAAGTATTACGTCATGCTGAAACGCCTCCAAGGCCAACTAGACAATGTCCTAAAGCATTGTCTAGCTTTAGCTCTTAGGATAGATGCCACTATCGTTATCGTTTTTAGCTTAAATATGTGTTTACTATCTTTATCAGTTACTTATTTTCATAATTTTGAAAATAAAAGTAAAGAATTGTGAAAGCTTTATAACATAGCTTAACAAAGGAGTTGCTAAATTTAGTTGTCATTAATAATGTGGATAGTGGATCAATACCCCCATTACAAGTAACCACAATTATTATAGGAAAACATCAACTAATCCATCTTCATTTAGGTTATCCTCAAAGTATAAGGAACTTTGGCACAATCATCGTTTTCGTAACCAAAAGACAATCAACCTCGTAGCATCATTTTCTAAAACATACATAAGAGCATCTGTAGCATAAAGGTTCTTCAAATTACCGTTTCTAATTCATGCTATTGTGAGGAATCGTCTATATGTCAAGTGAGTGAAGTAGTCCTCCATCATGATTCATGAGGAACCATTCCATCAAGTGTAAAATACTGCATCCAAATACATATCATCCTCGATACTCTGATATATCATAAGACCAACAAGTTGATTCGAGATCTCGATCCCAAGCTCTTGACCTAAAAATAGTAATCATATGTTGGTAAGTGATATCCATTAACTGTTATAATTTTTACTATTACTAAATTTTATTATATAAATAATGGACCGAAGGTGTATGGAAGGTATAAGAAAGAAAAATCAGATGTAACAAAAATAGAAAAAAAAACTGATGTTACAAAATCATAAAATTTCCGACTTTAAATGTTATAAGGACACTTAATCTAATGTTTAAAACTTGATTAAGAAGTCTAAGTTAACTTGATTGTACAATTATGAGAAAATTTATTTTTAGTATCTTAGAATGAAAAATTATTACAATAATTTTTTCCGTTTGACATTAGTTGTTATTCTTTGTTTTTGAATATCCAAGTTGTATTTGACCAAAACTACCATTATTATTCATTCTTTCATATTACGTAATAGATTTTTGTTAATTTGTTGTACCTATGATCTGTATTGTATCTTCAAAGATAAATACATTCATATATCATCAACTTGTAAATAAAATAGAACAATATATTGAACATTCAAACAAAAATTAAACAATGAATAGACAACACAAACTATTTCTAATCAACAATATGCATACATTCATGTATAATTATTTAGAAACTTAATAAATTGTACGAAATTACACATTAGTTTTTATGAGTTATTTTACATATAAAGAAACACTTATATGAAAATGAAGTGTTTATACACTATTATTTCAATTTGCGAATCAGTAGGGTAAAACTGCCTAAATACATGATAGGTCCCAGGTTTCAGGAGTGGACCCAAGAATATTTTCCATAAGGTAGAACCTTATAAGACTATTCCTTTCACGAACCTAACAATATGGTAGCATGTGCCACCCTGGCCACCACTTTGGTTCCGCCCCTGCCGGTTCATTCCCCGGACTAGCTAGCCTCTGTCTTTGAGTGAGGCAAAATATGTCCCATAACACTAATGTTGTTGGAAATGGACTCTGTATAAGTCGGTTGGGGTTGTTGATAATCAATTATTGTCCAAATATTATTTCATATGTCAATGTTTAGGCCTATAAAAGTTTATAAACTATGGTTTTATTAGTTTATATGTAACGTAAATATTAACTAGAACAATATCAAAATAAAATTAATTAGTCAAAATAATTTTGTTAAAACTCAATAACTATATTGATTATATTTTAGATTTTATTATGCCAATATTAACTTGAACAATTCAAATTATAATTTAATTAATAGTAATTTTTTTATAACTCAATGATTACCTTGTTTAAAAAAAATACTAAATTAGTGGGATTATCTTGTTTTTTAAAACGGCATGTGTCTATCAAATAAGTCTAAATGAACTGAAAGTGTAAAATGCATCCAAATATATGTTTAGGCGAAAATCCTGAAATCGACTCACCAAACAACGATACATAGCAATCCAGTTATTTTATTTATTATATCTATCTCAGTGAATATTTTTTTCCCAAAACTCTTATTTATTTATATATTTAGAGCATCTCCAACAACATTGCTAAAATAGAAAATTTAGTGTTTTTTTCTTCTAAAATGCTCCAACAGCATTGCTAAATGGATTGCTAGAATAGAAAAAAATTGAGCTTTCTCTAAATTTAGAGATTTCTCTAAAATCTTTATATGAGGAGAGAGAAACCACTTTTTAATCCATCACACCAATTGTTTAAAAGTTGGTTAATTTTTTTTATTAAAATACTAAATGTATTGAATATTTTAATAATATAAATAATGATTGTTTCTCTAACAAAGCTGTTGGAGATGATAGAAAATGTTTTTAGAAATTTTAGTTTGTTTCTCTATTTTAGAAAAAGTTTAGCAATGCTGTTGGAAATGCTATTATTATACTATTGAAGTCTCTTTTATTATATCCAACACAATAATAGAAAAAGTCAATCATAAAATAAAAATGAAGAATAAAAAGGATGAATTTATATCTGGACACATGGTTTTGAGAGTCATGAGACCTTTAGCTTTCCATTCAAATGCAAAGTCAGCCCTTCTCTTTGTTCCTTCAATAATTCACAAACTCTTTCCATTATGATTTTTAATTCAAATAAATGGATTTTAAGAGCTTGTATAATAACTAATTAGTAAAATCAATAAACATAATCATCTAATTTTAATAAATTGATTATTCGATTATTATTTGGATCATTCAATTTGCAATAATCCCTTTATATAGTTGAAAATTAAAATGTAAAATGTAAAACTAAAGACTTTTTATAACCTAATTCAAACACTTTTTATATAACTTTGATTTAACACCATACAAGTTCATAAACACTTTTATATATAAACAAAATATTAGTTGTTTTAAATAAGCAATCCAAACAATCCTAAGTCGGAGTTTTTTTAGTAGTTAAGACTTTAATAAATATAATTTCACCATTCTACATTATATGGTTATCAATAAGAAATTTTGAAATTAAATATTTAAAAAAGAGAAAATAACATTTTATTATATATACAAAATATATTTAATAATATAATTAACGTTATAATTTGTATGATAAAATTCTTTTAAAAAACTATTAAAAAATATGTTAAAGATGCTCTAAAAAAACTATAGTATTTTCACACCAAATATTAGAGAGAGAGAGAGAGAGAGAGAGAGAGAGAGACGAGAGAGACGAGAGAGACGAGAGACGAGACCAAAGGCAATTTTGTCAGTCAAAACATGTTGATCCATTCAAAGCTAATATTTTTCAAGTAGTCGTTAAAATGTAACATGTATAAATATTATTAACATATATATAAACTTAATTTTTGATAATTTATTTATATAAAATATTATGTTGATTTCCAAAAGGAGGCATTGAGATCATTTGATTCCATGCTTGAAATGAGATGTGAAAACTTTAAAGGAAAAAGAAGAAAACAAAGATGCATACAATCATATACAAAAGAGGTTCACAGAAGAATTTTTAAATTCTTTGTGTAGCTAAGAAGGAAATTCCAACTCGGATCGGGTTGGTTACAAAGGGATGGACCCAAATATATTTTTATACGATGACACGATATAATATAGATAAAAGATAATCATAAAATACTGTTTTTTATCAACGTGTCTTCATTTTTTTTTATCAAACGTTTAATGTCCTATGTGTTTTTTTGCCTAATGTCACTATTTCAAGGGAATTTTAAAACTTTTTGCTTGATTTCAAGGGGTTTTTTTAAGTGTTTTTTAATCGATTTCGAGATACTTTTTCCGTTTTGATTTCAAGAGCTTTTTTTTTCTTCTTTTGTTGATTACAAGGTACATACCTTCTTGAGATTTTCAATATCATATGAGGACATCTTCTAAAACAATACAATTTTTTTAAGGGTGTCCGAGTCAAAGCCCGACTAATCACCGACAATTTTGGAGGCTAAATATGGCTCCACTTAAATGTCCCCAGGCATGCGTACGAGAAGGCTCGAATTCAGTTAGGGCGCTATAAACCCCCCGAGCATTAACCAATCCATCACAGCACTGTTGACCTAAAACGATACAGTTTTACCTTTCATAAATGTAAAAATTTTAAGCCTTTGATGGATGAATTGCCATTGTATCCCCTTCTATGGATCCATCCATATGGTTTCATTATATTACGAAATGAAAGACATTGAGTTTGATTTCATCGGTACAAGAAAACTAAAGTTAATTTGGTTGGTTTGAATACACGCATGTGATGGTTGATTCAAACTTGAAATACTTGATGAGCTAAATGTTTGTATATCATAGTTATAGAAGAATGATCGCTAACAAGTAATAATGATAAGGTTGAATTTCATAACACTTTATTAAAATCTTCAATAAAAAGAAATACAACAAATGTCAAATGCTATTATTTGATTGGTGTCATAATGATCATTGTAGTTCATCTTGTTGGAAGTTGGAACCTCAACAAATTGGTTTTGAACTAAAGTAAATGGGATGGAACCAAAAGTTGAAATATACAAGGAAGGATTTTGAGGGTTTTACACTTTTACCCTCTTTAGCCCAATTTTGCATTCTAGTCCTTGGAATTAAGAGTTGTTTCAAAATTAACACTAAACTTCTAAACTTTACAAACTAAAGCTTGTAGGTTATTACATGTGGTTTCTTATCCTGAAATGTGAATGTCCTAGCACGTAACCCTACACATATATACTCATAACTAATGATGTGTCATAAAACACTTTGCATAATTGAATCATTTTAAAGTGTAGCTTGCAAATGATATGTTCATAGTTTGAATATACGCAAGCATAAGACTTTGGAAAATACTGAATATAGTTGAAGCTATCTAGTTATGTAAATCTAATTTTGTGTATGAGCATGCTATCTAGCTAGCAAATCACGAAAATCTCGAATCACTTACTCTAATCATTGAGTACATACTCCGAGCTAACAAGACCTTATACCCATTTAGTCAGGTCAAATTGGTTAGAAGTCAACACGATTTTGAGGTCGCTTTGTAACTCACTGACATCCATGAGTTCGAAAGTAATATGTGTGGCTCAACTTGTTTTGACCACTCACTGAGGCTTTGTATGCGAGGATGAGTCTTAGTTGCTTAATCAGTGCGACTTCGCTTGAAAAGTCTATCATTTGAGCTTAACATTTTATCCAGATATTGTTTGTGTTTATGTAAGATAAACCAGGAATTGTTTTTTTAATTCTTGAGCCAACAAACTTTTGATAAGAGCATGTGGTATTAAACACATAGCCAAATATAGTTTGGTTATTTTACTTTTGTTAGCCTAGAATAATGAATCTGCACACCCAAAATTGAGAGCGATTGAAATGAGCCAGGTCATAAAAGATATCGAGCTTCAACTTTTAAATAAATGAAACTTAACTTTTTGTATGAGTTATATTTACCATTAATTACACATTGACTTAATTGTGGTTTAGCTATGAACCCACATGGGTTGACTTTTTTGCCTTATATTCACGATCGTTGATTAACATGCTTATATCATTTATTTCTTATTCACAAATACCGTTTAAAGTTGGGTACCCAATTCGTCACTTTGGCTATTCTTGATTTGAGTGGCTATCTTCAACCATCCATTTCTATAACTACTATATTTATGTATAAAAGAATACAAAAAATAATATGTAATTTAACAAAATTCTTTGATATAACCATACTATCTTACCACGATAGCTAACAAACAAAGAAAAAGTACATCTTTTTAACAAGACAAAACACAAAGATTATAATTTTTTTAATTGAAAGAAAATATTATTGTTAATTAAAATAAACTCTAGAGGTTAAAAAAGTAAATAATATTCGATTTGATATTAGTTTTTGGAGTAGCTTTCTATGCACACTTTTGTAAGGTTTATCAGCGTTATACGCAAAGGAGGGATTTTGCTTGGTACGCGTTACACATTTTTGACCTTTTTGTTTTTTTCTTCTTTTACCAAATTACGAGAATACCCCTTGTCTCAATGTCTCTCTTCCCAACCAAACATGACGCATTTTTGACCGGCCAACATATAAATAAATAAATAAAAAGCCATCTCTCTATGGGTTATATTTCACATGATTTCTAGACCCCCCATAATTCCATTTTTATATTACGTTATTATATATTAATATTCATTTTATGAACCTCTAACTTTTCTAATACAATTTTTGGTTTACATGCCGTTTTATAAAATCTTATTAAACTAAGTGTTGCCGGAAATTTATCGTTTTCTTATAAATTGAACATCGTCTTCATACAATAAGAAGAATTATAAATGGACCATTTTTTTTTTTTTTGAGAAGGTTCACCTGGACTTTGGCCAGACTACATCCTTGGCAATTTTTACCGAGAGCTAAAGCATGCTCCCCTGGGATTAACACTCAGTGGCCCCTGGTTGCTCACCATCGGATTCGAACTTGGGTGGGTTTTTCCCCAACACCAAGCCTTAACCGGTAGGCTGCCCCATTGGGGTTATAAATGGACCATTTTATAAGAAGAATTGATAGAGTTATGTGAGTGTACATGTAAGATCCAGTATAGGAGGTATACTTTTATGTGGGTGGATTAAAAGTCAGGGGCGGATCCCTTAAGGGGCCATCGGGGGCCATGGCCCCTCCGTTTTTCCGGTCAAATATCGTACTTTATATCTTGGTATATATCTGATAAATATCATATTTAATGATTAGTTATGCATATGGTAGTGTAGCTTAAATGGTTATCACCTTGTACTTTTATGATGAAGGTCATGGGTTCAAGGCCCTTTCCTTGCACTTCCTTTATTTTATTTTATTTTTCTTCAACAAAAAATTAACATCATTTAGTTTTTCAGCATCATTTTACCTTTCAATTAGCATCTTTCATTCTTAACTACTATATTATATATAAAAATCACCTTTTAAATAATATTAAAAAAATCATTTACCCATTTTTATCATATTTCTTTTAATCCACTACATACTCTATCATTAATACTAATTATATGAAAAAACTAGTTTTTAAATAATATAAAGAAATAATGTTTAAGTTGGTATATAATGTTACATTACTAACATAAAGAGTTCCTTTTATTGATTAATAATACTCCAAAAACATAACAAATATTTGACACTATTTTGTAGGTAGTAATTTAAATGTCCTCATTTTCAATCTTACGTTAACAATTTGTTACTTCTGAAATTTAATGTTACATCGTAAAAAAAAACTACTTACAATAAAAAATATATTTCGGCCCCTGAGTCTATGATCGTCGTGTTCCGCCCCTGTTAAAAGTGGAACCTAATATAGGCCAGGGTATATACTTTTATGTGAATGAATCAAAGGCTAATGGGGTTTCATATAACAATACCCTATAATAATAATAGTGGCGGATTGGTTATCCCTCGGGAGGTTCATAGCACCATAACCGAGTTCGAGCCTTTCCGTATGCATGCCTTGGGACATTTAAGTGGGACCATGTTTATCCCCCAAAATTGTCGGGGATTAGTTGAGATTTGACCCGAACACCCTTAAAAAATAGTATTTTTGTGAGACTAGTTGTGAGAGTTGGTTTACAACAAAATACCATCATTTATTTTGTAGCATAAAAAGTAATCATAATGTTTTTTTATAATAAAGGTTTAATACTATATTTGTACTTAAACAATCTTTTATACGAAATTCAATAGTTGTATGCATATAAAAACAAATTATTTTCACATGAATCAAATTGTATATAATAATATTCGCATAAGGAAAAAGTTAAAGCAGTGGTAGAGTTTTGTTAGTATTGCGTTTTAAGCAAGATGAATTAAGACACTCTTGAACAACATTCTCAATTATTTATATTGGATAAAGTACTACATTAATTAATTTAACAAAGCCATTAATATTTTAAACCGTGTAACGTTTAATAATACAAAATAAATATATTAGGCGAACAACGCCACACCTTTTCTCTCTCTCTCTCTCTCTTCCATATATATATATATGTAAACCCCAAATTACGCTGCTGAAAACAGACAACAGTAGTTGAAAATGAAAGAGCAAGTTGTGAATTCTCTCTGTAGAACGACCATCTTCTCTTGTATATCCGTCTTCTTCTTCCTTTTGTTGCAGCCAATCGCCGGCAAATCGGTTCCGAAAATAGTTTCGTTCGAGAAAGGCTTCACCCAGTTGTTTGGCGGAGACTCCAATCTCCTCCGGTCACACGACGATAACACCGTCCATCTCCACCTCAACCAATACACAGGTATATATATATATATATATATATATATATATATAGAGGAAAGTTCAAATGTGAACCACTTTTTGGTTGTGAACGTGAGGACAGCCGAGAGCGCGACACGTGGCGGATGACTAGGCGCCACGTCAGCTTTAAGTGTGGTCCCCTCCTTTAATTCAATGCCCTTCCCATGAATTGCGCCTAGTCATCCGCCGTGGATCTGACGTGGCACCTAGTCATCCGCCACGTGTCGCGCTCTCGGTTGTCCTCACGTTCACAACCAAAAAGTGGTTCACATTTGAACCCACCCCTATATATATATATACACATCCTCTCTCTATATATATGTATGTATGTATATATTTGATGGAGGTTTCTTTGTAAACAAGAAGTTGTTAATTGAAGAAGATGGGTTGGCTTGTAGTATATGTATTTAATTTGTAAACACTTAATTTCAGGTGCTGGATTTAGATCATCAGACTTGTATAACCATGGATTATTCAGTGCTAGAATCAAACTACCTTCTGAATACACTGCTGGAATTGTGGTTGCATTTTATGTAAGCCATATATCATATCTCTTTATCTTTATCAACCCTTTTCAATTCTCACCTCTTTAATTAATTTCAAACATATATAATATATATATATATATTATATATATATATACAGAGGAAAGTTTAAATGTGAACCACTCTTTGGTTGTGAACGTGAGGACAACCGAGAGCGCGACATGTGGCGGCTTTGAGTGTGGTCCCCCCTTTAATTCAATGTCCTCCCATGAATCGCGCCTAGTCATCCGCCGTGGATCTAACGTGGCGCCTAGTCATCCGCCACGTGTCGCGCTATCGGCTGTCCTCACGTTCACAACCAAAAAGTGGTTCACAATTGAACCCACCCCTATATATATATATTATATTTGAAAAAAAACTTAAGATACCTTTATGTATGGAAAAATTTTCAATTGTTAATTTAGTTTTCAAAGTTTTTATAAAAAGTGAAAATTTTGTATTTTCTAACTTCTATGTATATCAGAAAACTGATTTTAGTAGTTTTCTAGAAAATTTTAAACGAGTTTTTTGATATTCTAAAATGAAAAATAAAAATTCCACTATTTCGATCAACACCTTTTTTTAAATTTTTAATAGAAAACTGAAAATGGATACTTAACTAACAGTTTTTCACAACCATACACACCCTTAGGAGAACGCCTTGATCTAGACGGTATGCAGTTGTTTTATAGAAGTAAATTAAGTTGGTTTTCGATTTCTACGCACATGTACATGTTACAAATTAATTGTATGCACACGTCACATAATATCAAGATGAAGGGTTATCAAGTTTTCATCAACTTTTCATTTTTTTTTAATTTTTCTCAGAACCTGACCTTATAAATATACATATAGAGTGGGTGTTTTTTTGTAAAGTTATATAATATATATGTATATATACATGCAGACTTCAAATGGAGATGTGTTCGAGAAGACCCATGATGAATTGGACTTTGAGTTCTTAGGGAATATAAAAGGGAAGCCATGGAGATTTCAAACCAATTTATACGGCAATGGAAGTACCAGCAGAGGTAGAGAAGAAAGATACACTTTGTGGTTTGACCCTTCCAAAGCCTACCATCGTTATACCATCTTATGGACCTCTTCAAAATCATGTACGTAACCTTTTCATTTAATTCATTTTCAATTATATAAAATATCTTAATATAATTATAATATCCTAGATATCGCCACATACTCACCATAGTTATACCACATGGTGAGTATGTGGCGATATCCAGATTATGGGTCTGCCACATAGTAGTACCCTTAATTGGGTTGGATCGTGGTTGACAAGATTAGTCGGGTCTCCTTGTAAGCTCGGATACTCAGTAAACATGTGTGTTAGCTTGCCGTTCGAAAAAAAATAATTATATTTAATAATATCTTGAAAAAGTCAATTAACGTATTAGAATTTGATACTTGGAGTCTAAGAAAATTGAGTCATAAAGAATGGACAGCAATAAAGTTAGCATGTAGTTGAACCCAAGGCTATATTTATTCAATGAACCATATTAGAGTTAAAAACCATTTAATTAAAGTACAAATAATTAGTTTTTCTTTTAAAGTTTTAAATTATGATGTTTTTGTTGTAGATAAACAAATCTTGATAATATTTTGTTCTTTTTTTATGTATGTAGATTTTATATAGATGAGGTTCCGATACGGGAGATAATAAAGAGTGATGAAATGGGCAGCGATTTCCCATCAAAACCTATGGCCTTATACGCGACCATATGGGATGCTTCGAATTGGGCTACTAACGGTGGCAAATATAAGGTGAATTACAAATATGCCCCTTTTGTGACCGAGATGACTGACCTCGTCCTCCATGGTTGTGTTTCTGATCCAATTCAACAACTTGTGAGTGAGGACTGTGTTCAAATGGACAAACAACTTGAAACAATTCATTACAACAACATTACACCTAAACAACGTGGAGCCATGAAAAGGTTTAGGGAAAGATACATGTATTATTCATACTGTTATGATACCTTGAGGTACCCTGTTCCTCCACCGGAATGTGTGATTGATCCGTTGCTTCGACAACGGCTCAAAGAAACCGGAAGGCCAAAGTTTGATCGCCGACATCGTCACTCGAAGAAACGGAATCAAGTTTTCAGCAATACAGTATATGAAATTCAAGATGAGGATTGAGAGTATAGAAAGATATTTATTGTGTATAATACGAGTGCTTCCGTTACAAGATTTGATTGTTTGAAATTTTCAATGTAATATATTCATAATGTATACACCACCATTAAATTTGGAACATAATAATACATACCACATATTAGTTATACAGATATGATTCTTGTCATTTAATTATTTAAATGTTTAAAACTTGTTTGAGAGATGATTTACTTGTATTAAATTTTGAATTTCTTTCGTGACACATAAGATAACTCTTGTTAGTTGTTACGTAATTTTGGAGGAAGACATGTATATTAATTTAGCAAACAATACTTAATGAATTCTGACAAATATTCAAGTCAAGGCTAAAATTTGACAAGTTTAACAAATATATCAAAATGACAAACCTTGAAATAATTTTCAAGGAATTGCATAACTGGTCCTTAGACTTTAGCTTTTCCGTTATTTGGCTGGCCATGGGCGTAAGTAATCAAAGAAGAAGTATATACATATTACGCCACAATTTCCGAAAACATATACAAATTCAGTCCAACTGGTTAAACAAATTTTTCTTTAACATCAAAAGTTGGATCTGTGATACTTTATTTTGAAAAATACTTTTAACATTGATTTCATTCATTTAATGAATAAATGGATTTGAAATATTTTTATTGATATTGTAAGTTATAATTAGGGGTTTGTAAATTTAATGAGTGGGATCTATAGTGGAATAGTGAATCCAATGTATTTGAATCAAAAAGTCATAATATGAGGAGGGTCTTAACTAAGATTTAATTAAAGTTAAAGGCATTTGTAATTGAGTATGTTAGAAATAATAATTACACTATTTGAGTATTTGAATGAAAGGTGAATACCAAAGACTTTTTGGGGTTTGAAAAGTGTTCATTGGTGAATTATATTGAAAGCATATGACAACACTTTTCAAACATAAATCATATTTATCAAAATACTTGTAAAATTATTTGATCCATCAATGATTGTATAAGGTTAAGATTTTTATTTTAGCATTGAGAGGTATGAATATTATTGTGGAAATACATATAATTCAGAAGAATATATGAGTGGTTCATATATAGCATCTCTTTTCGCGTTTCTGCTACCCTCCAGAAAGTCCTCATTGTATCAATGTCACGACCATCATAAAGATATATTTGGAGGGCTGGTGGACAATTGAGAGTCAGCAAATCATTTGTGTAACAATAAGGGTCTCTAGATTGCAAAGTAGAAAATAGGCAATACTTTGTTTATGTATTTCATGATTGCAGATCTTGCAAAGGTATTTTTGATTGATATTGGTTCATCATGATCCAAAGAACCATCATTTGTTGCAATACAATGTTTGCTATACAGCCCCTCAACCATATTGAAAATATAATTTTGTTTTTTCTTTATTATTTTATTTCATTCAACTTCTTCTTATCCTTATCTTCTCAATAAATTTAAAGAGGAAACTTAGCATCATTTGACAAGAAAAGAAAGTATTTATGTTGTCTCCAAGAATTATAATGCACCCAAGAATCAAGATAATACATCTTAAATTAGGATTTTAATATTCTATAACAAAAATACACAAGGTTTTGGGTGTGTTTGTGTAAAAGGGTTTGTAAAGGAAACTTGTTTGTTGGGTCCGACTGTAATGTCCCAAACGTACAAAGACAAATCAGGTACACATCAACTCATTAGGTGGTTAACTTACGTCTTAAGAGCTCTTGTCCACAAGAAGTCGGTGGTAAAGAAATCCCAATTTTCACACTGTAATTGTTAAAGTTAAACTCTCCATGTTGGTTGCGTTTGGAATTGATCATACCAAGTTTGGATTGATACAAGATAATATTTTACCTTTGAAAACTGAAAATCAAATTATGGGCGTCGAGACGGAGACTAAGCCTAGCCACATGTGATGCTACTGCTTGGATTCGAGCCTAAAATTCACCACCTCCCCTTTGCCAGTACGACACCACCCTAGTGGTTAATGTTAGAGTCCCACATCGGCTAGACTTGGACAAAATCTTCACTATATATGTTGGAACCCCCCTTCTCTCCTCAAGGGCTCTTTTGGAGATTAATCCTGGGGTTCCACATATTCTAACATGGTATCAGAGCCAGGGTCTACCACTCTACAGACTCACATGCCGGCACTCTCGTGACCCTCTCCTGGTCCTCTCGTGACCGTTCTAGGCTCTCTATCTAGCCTTTGTTGGAGGGGGCGTGTTAGAGTCCACCTCTCCTGGTCCTCTCGTGACCCTTCTAGGCTCTCTATCTAGCCTCTGTTGGAGGGGGCGTGTTAGAGTCCCACATCGGCTAGACTTGGACAAAATCTTCACTATATATGTTGGAACCCCCCCTTCTCTCCTCAAGGGCTCTTTTGGAGATTAATCCTGGGTTCCACATATTCTAACAGTTAAGTTAGGACTTATTTCTCACCTGCTTAATGGGATTCATAACTTATTTGGTCAAACTATACGTAACAGTTTGGTAGTGAGTTGATAAGGGTTAGATTCACGTGAAAACCAGCATGTTTTTTTGAGACCTGTAAGACTACATCTTTACACTTGAAATTCACAACATGATCCCAAGTTGAGTTAATAACATGGAAAGTGTATATTTAATAACTTTCTAGAAGAAAATTTTAGTTTTTTTCCTCCAAAAATTACATTCCTAATTCAAAGAAAAAAAAAAGAAACAGATGAAAAATTTTATATATACAAAGTTAATGGAGAATAAAGAAACGGCCTCTCAGAATGTATGGACTCAAATATTTTCTAACCCATTCATTTTACAAATTGAAATTGGTATATGGATTGGGCTAGATGGGCAGGCCCAATTAGTATCATTTTGTTGGAAATAAATCATCGAGTAAATTA
This sequence comes from Centaurea solstitialis, assembly GCA_030169165.1. Classification (NCBI taxonomy): domain Eukaryota; kingdom Viridiplantae; phylum Streptophyta; class Magnoliopsida; order Asterales; family Asteraceae; genus Centaurea; species Centaurea solstitialis. The sequence goes on from CM058041.1 coordinate 94,885,370, forward strand.
TGGATTTGGTCTTTATGTTTATTAACTTTTACAAAAATCATTCTTAGACTTGGTTTATTATAACATCCTTGTGGTGTACACTTTCTTTATGAATATGGTTTATGGACCAAATGACCACCCAACAGGTCCGTTAAGTCTAAAGGTAAAATAGTATTTCTAAACCTAGAATGTGTATATTTGAAGTTGGAGTGCAAAAGCAACTTTTAGATTATCTATGTTAATATAAGTGAAGAGGTTCAAACGAAAACCATCCTCGTTTGTGAGAATGCGAGAACGATTGTGGACCTCCCACATAATTAATCTATATATTTTAATCATGCATTTGCCACTCCCTCTCTATCGTCTTCTTCTGCTTCTCCTCTGTTTTTTAAGAACGTAATATTGTCAATTTGATTCGACATCATCGACTCGGTCTGTGCAAGCTTTGTCTTCACAATGTCCACAGATTCATGATCCGGACGCTCACCTAGTGTCTTTGGTAGCGATCGTGTGTGAGATACGTTAGGTGAGATACGACGGAATGCATGGCAGCTAGAACTTGGGATCTGTTAGGTGAGTTGTTCGTTCAACAACTTCCAAATAGGGCATTTCATGCTAGGGATTTTGATCATGACGCAATGATAGAGTTGGGAAATATTTTGGGTTTGGATCTGCAGTGTAGTTTCAATGTGCGAAAATGGATCAAAATGAAGCAGATTTACAGCTATTGATGATTGCGAGCTCTAATTTTGGATGCATTTCTCTAGATGAACAGAGAGCGATGATGATCAATAAGATTGACGATAACTACAAGTAACGGTATTCTAGTCATCGGGTGCAATACTCCAGAGAAGTTCTTGGAGGGTAATTGTAACACAATAACATTGTGATAACACGTTGTTATCACAGTGTTATTATGTTTAAATATCTGATCAAAAATAAAGGAATAATTACCATTAATTAAATAATATAAGTTTGATGATAAATAGTTAATTATATTACTACCCTCAATAATTTATTTTCTTTAATTAAAGAATATAGGTTAATTAAGTTGAAGACTCACAACCGTTCTCACATTCTCGCAAATAAAAAAGATTCGTTTGAACTCTTTTCCTATTTTCTTTACCGCCACTCTTCTTCTTCTCTTCCAGCATTCACTAGCACCACCACCATACACGCAATTTATTAAGAAATAAAATTTTATCAAGAGTATAAAAATAGAAACCCAACTAATACTTTATGTAAAATGGAGAAAAGAACCAAAAAAACAGGGGGGGGGGGGTCACCCCAACATACACGACCTTAGTCCTTACAAACAAGTGCAATTTTTATTTTTAGAAGGCATAGTGGCATCGAATCAATGAACGACTACTGCAAACACACATATGCACGCTCGCACAAACAAGTGCAATTGAAATATAGACTTAAATAAAGACAAAACAATCGACTAAAAACTAACACAATCGTCCCTAAAAAATCAAATTGAGTACCAAAATAAGTATTTAACATCAGAGTTATCTAAAAAATTGAGGTTTTATAGATGATACATTGATACGTAACAACAAATAAAACCTTCTAACATGTTTTATTTTTTATGTTATTAATGCCTTACACATCCCCTCAAAAGACGTACCTATTTCTTCTCTCTATAAAATTATTATTTAAGTTAGATTGCTAAAAGCATCTCCAATAGTTTTTCTAAAAAAATTTCAAAATGAAATATCAAAGTTAAAAAATCTCTAGGATAAAGTGCTTTCAACTCCAACGAAATCTCCATTTTAGAGATCACACCGTTACTTATATTGTTAAAATATTACATATATCTAATAAAATACTATTTCTCTCTCCTAAATATTTTATTTCAAAAATTGATATTGGTGAGATATAATTTTAAAAAAAAAATCATTTTCCTTTCATAGTAATCATTTTCGAAGATTTTTTTAGAGTTCTTTAAATTTGAAGATTTTTATATTTTCTCTCATACTTTCTCCATTTTAGAGAAAGTTATGAAAAATTTATTGGAGAAAAAATTTGTACAAAATCTCTATTTTTTTCATTTTAAAAAAACTATTAAAAATGCTCTAATAAGTGCATATAAGTATTATATATAACATGTCTAACACATGCTTATCCATATATCTCTAGTTACTATCACTAATCTAATCAATATGCAATATATAAATTAACATGTGCTATACATGTTAGTCACATGTTATGTGTTGACTCATTAAATATATTCATAGTGATATAATATGTTTTGTGTCGACATAAAATAGGAAAAGAAAAAGAAGAGGATATTTCTACTAATTTGTGTCATATTTCGATTTGAATAAGTCGAGTCTTTAGTTTTTGTAGTTGGTTGAAAATTATTATTATCCTTATGTATTTTTAAAATTAGGATTTTTTTTTGAAAATATTTTCAACTTAATTATTAAAAAAATAACACTAAAAACATCAAAAATATAGGCCTAAAACACCTAAAAAACCCAACTACTCAATACATACGGGAGAAAAACACTAATTGAAAACATCTTTTAGTATATGATTATAAAAACAAAATGTTATAATGATACTTATTTTTAATGGCCTACTTTATTTACATCTATTTTTGTTAGTGTTTGTATTGTCGGGCTGGAGATGGTAACCTAACTTCAAAAGAACACTAAAAGTTGTAGATTTATTAACCATTAAAAAAATCAAATTTAATCATACACTAAAAAATAATAAATAAATATTTTAATAACAAATATACGTATTTATATGTTAGCACACTATTTTATTAAAATTCAATAATTATAATATGTAATATTTCTATAATAAATAACTATTATTACATGATCCTTAACTTAAATTATTTATTGTGTGCATTTCTAATTCTAAATTTAAAGAATTTTATTAATTGATTTATTAAATAGCCAATATACGTATTCTTAAATTTTTGATAATATAACTTTTATTTGTTAAATATGTTCAATATATGTATCTTTAAAGTTAAACTTCGTTGATGAAAATTGTTATAAAATTACTTATAGCTTTGTTTGTGTTGTTTTATAGATTAACAAAATGTTAATTATTTAAGTATAATTTACAGTGTAAGAAGACATAATAAATAAGTTTATAAACATAATACAAAATATCAATTGTATATAAAAAAATAAACATAATAATAAATATGTGGTGGAACACGTCTATTTAACACAAAATATCAATGGATGTACTGAATATTTAGTGACCTTCATTTTTTTAATAAAATAAAAGTATTTAAAATATAGAGGCCAAACATATGTAAACATTTCTTGTTCAATTGCATTGCAGGGTACAAAATACAATACATAAAATTTAAATAATAAATGAAATGAAAATAAAATGTTCTAATTAAAAGTGATAAGATATAAATTAATTTCACATTCTTTAATTTGTTAGGATGGAATACGTTTATTCCACTTTGTTTCACTCTATTTATGTTTGTCTATTTGTGATCAAAACATTAAACAATAACTCGTATTGTATGCTAAACACATTTACAAGCAAGGGCGAATTTACCCTATAGGAAAGTAGGTCCCGGGACCTACCTAAATTTTTAATTTGCTTTAGAAGTTATATAGATTCTTTTTGGGGATTTACCTTAAAAAGTTTGGAGGAACTACCTTAAAATTTTGTTTAGCATAAAAAATCAAAAATCATGGTAGCAAGGTGAATAACACCTTGTGTTGTGTATAGGAGGTCAAGAATTTAATTCTTTTTTCACTCCAAATTTTATTATATTTTTTTGAAGTTTTTTGTTTAAGACCCAACAATTTTAAATTTGGCCTAAAGACCCAACAATATTAGTTTTTTAATAAAAGAACCTAAATACCCAATAAATATAAGAAAAATTATTATATTTTTTTAAAATTACTTACTTAAGGCCCAACAATTTTAAGTCTACCCTAAATACCTAATAATCTACATTTTAAGTAAAAGAACCCAAAAACCCAATAAAGATAAGGAAAAAAAATGGCCGATTGAATAGAGATCGACGCTTCATCTCCAACTCGACGTCGACTTCGACTTGGCAATTCGATTTCGTTATTTGCAATTTGCAAATCGCAATTCGCAAATCTCAATCAATTTCACAATTCTCAATTCGCTTTGATTGTTTGTCCCCGAGTGAATCTTTTTAAAACCTTTGATTCAGATGAATCACTGAAGAAACCACATTTTATCCGGGAGGCTTTCCAACAGAATATGATCTTCGAGTTCCGAAATTGAAAAATTATTTTAGAAGTTATTAATGATACCATTAAGCAAATATTTCAAGGTATAAGACTTCGTCGAATACAATTGTAAGAACTTTAAAATATCACTGGTGGGTATATGTTTGATTTTTAATTTTAATGACCCGACCCGACAAAAGTATAGTTGACACTTTCATTTTTTCCGGCAAAACTTAATTAGGGAACCACGTGGTTTTCTGTTCTAGATTCGCCACTGTTTATAAGATGTTTCTAAAGCCATGAGTACCACATAAGTTTTTGGTTTTGTGGTTTCATTGCCAAATCACGTCACGTTAGCTTTCTGTTATCTAACCCTTAAACCATCACCAATATTTCAAATCTCGTAAGGCCATCAGAGTAACACACAAGTTTTGGTTTCGTGATTTTATTGTCGAAACAGCATTACGTCAACTTTCCACTATCCCACCCTTAAACCATCACCAACCTTTCAAATCTCGTAACACAACCTTCCATACCCTCTACATTTTTTTTAATTATTTTTAATATAAATAAGGAGAGAGAGAGAGAGAGAGAGAAAGAGAGAAAGAAAGAGATAAAGAGAGTGAAACCAATGGGTTGGGGAACCAGCCAGTGAAACCTGTTAGGGTCAAAATGTAATTGTATTCAAGTGGTGTATCCTTTTATAATTGTGTAAAGTTGAGGGGTGTTCTGTGTAAATACCCTTGGGGTATAAAAGCTTGTTTGTGAGTTAGATTTGTGTTAGGATTCTTACATTGCACATTACAATACTTGATACAGAGAGAGAAAGAGAGAAATAGATTAGGGTTTTGTACGCATTGTTCTTGAGATCAATAACAGATTGATGAGTTGATTTCTAGCTTTATAGTCATGGTGGATTGAATTCAGATTCAACAAAACCAAAGCCGAAACTGCTAGAGGGCGTACCACGAAACCGCCAAAACTATTGAAACCACAATGACACCAAATTCATGCTACCCATGACCTCACACAACCTTTTCATGTCCTTTACATTTTTTTTATATATAAACAGGAGAAAGAAAGGGAGAGTGAAACTGACAAATCGACACTGAAACAACCAGAGGACGTACCACAAAACCGCCGAAACTATCGAGCCCACTGTAAAAACAGCGCGAAACCAAATCCGTGTTGTGCATTGCCTAATATAGGGGTGTAAATGAGTCGAGCTTTTATCGAGTAACTCGAGCTCGAGCTCGGCTCGTTCGAGTCGAACTTTATCGAGTTCGAGTTCGAGCTCAAGCCCAAAAAACAAGCTCGAATATTTAATGAGCCGAGCTCGAGCTTTTAAGAGTTGACTCGAGTTCTTATCGAGCTTTTCGAGCCTTGTATAGCATACATATATTTTTTATATTATTCTATAATTATGTATATACAAGGGGCATCTATCAAAATAACCTAAATATGTATCTTTCGAGCTTTACGAGTCGAGCTCGAGCGATAACCTAAATAACCTATTTTTTTATGTAAATTCGAGTTTTTCGAGCCAACCTTGAGCTATAATGTATACTTTCACGAGTCGAGCTCGAGCTTGAAGTATGAAAGCTCGTCGAACTTGAGCTTAACATAAAGTCTCGAGCCGAACTCGAGCCCTGTCAAGCTCGAGTCGGCTCGACTCGTTTACACCCTCTGGCCTAATACATGTATCCCCAATACGTACCATTTGCAACCCCCAGACATTTCCGTACACTGACATTATCAACATCGAATGTATATTATATTATATTAATGAGTTTGTGGATGATAGTGCTTTATCGACATTGCTCAAAGTTTGTGATTTGTAATAAGCATCCACCAAGATTCTTTTGTTCAAATAAAATTACTTATCTCATTAATTTGGACTTCCATTTAAACTAACAAACAAAACTGAATGCATATCATATTCATGTGGGCCTGGGTTTTTGTTTTCCTTTTTTGGTGTTTTAAGGCTGTGTTTGATACATAGGATAACACAGGACGGATAAAAATCACTATCTCATATTTGGCACAACGTAGGATAGAACAAGAATTCATGTCTCACAATTGGTGCGACATGGGATTGGGGCAGGATGGGACAAGGTGGAACAGCATGGCATAAAAAGGGCGTTTTTCTATTCCATCAAATGAGTTGGAACAGACAGAAATGCGACAGAAAATAAAATATTACTAATTAACATGCGTTTTTTATATAATCATAATATGCTATTTGTTTTAGTGTTTACCACCGCTAGTCGCGCCCTTCGCCGCCATCGGTAGACACCGTCGGCCACCTCCACTTCCTCTACCACTACAACAACCTCTTCCACCACCTCTACAACCAACATCGTATAACGACCATTGCAATCCATCACCACCTACGCAACCACCGTCAATTACCAACCACAAGCATCCACCGCCACCACCATTGGCCACCTCCACCACCTCCTCTATCACAACAACCACCTCCACAACCATACTATATAACCACTTTTCACCTCATCCACCTCCTCATCTACCATAATAATCATCACCATTAGTTACATCAAATTTTCATTCGAATTTAGTTCTATTATATGTATTTATGTTTTTTTTAAATTGTTTAGAAATGTTTATAAAGTATATTATTTACTTTATTTATGTCAATTATAGCTATTATGTGATACATAAAATCATCAATATTTTTTGGTAAGAACTTGTCTAGTTCTATCATGTCCAGTCCTAGGCATACCAAAGGCCAATCAGTTTGTCTCATGCAGTCCTGTCCTACTGTCTTATCTCGTCCGATGTTGTCCTGTCCAATCTTGTCTGCATATCAAACGCTACCTAAAAGTGTTATAAGCTAGACTAATTCTCACTAATCGTGACCGCAATACATTGATGTTGATAAACTCAGTGCCACAATTATTTTAGACTCCTAGAATGACATAATCTACCACCATATCTTCCTGGGCTTTAACAATTATTCCATAACCCTTATGAATATTTGAGAAATACAATAATTCTGAGAACTATGAAACTCTATATATATCTATATATAATAAAAGAGTAACTTATTGACACGTGTCGCGCTCTGAGTAACTCATTGACACGTGTCGCGCTCTGGTGAGCCATTGCCACATCATATGCATATGTGTCATGTGTCATATGTTGACACATGGCACTGATTCAAAATTTAAAATTATTAAAAATTAATCCAAAATTATCTATTAAATATAACAAACTTTATCTCTATCTATTGGTATGAAGTCATCTATATCTCTATCTCTCTCCCTAAATTGATATTTAAATACTAAGCAGATTCAACAAAAACCGTATAAACCTTATCTTTTCCATTTTAATTTTTCAAATTCCTCCATTACTCTTTTTGCAAACGTCTTAGGTAAGTTCGTCAACCATTTTTTCGAAGAACATTCATGCATAATTCTTTTTTATTATTTGTTTTTGCAATTATTTGCAGAATGGTAAAAATATTTGTGTCATTGTGTTCTTCTGTTGAACTAAATCATATGGTTTGATTTTCTCCTGATTTACTTTTTTTAGTTTTTTGATCTACATCAGTAAAAGCATAACTAAGTTTTCTTCTCCACATTATATAATAATTTATATTTGTATTCATGTAACTAATTGATAAACGTCATCAAATAGAAAATAAATATTTCATTTTAAATATAATGAAGATAATCATTGAGTTTTAATATAATAGTTAATTAATATTTTTATATAACATCATTTTTAAAGCCAAAGATAGTTTATAGTTTGATCTATAAAATGTCTTTGTTATATTTCGTTGTTAATAATTTGATATCAATTGAATTAAATTAAAAATAAATAAAGTTTGTACCTTTTTTTTAATATAATTAATGTATTTGATAAAAAATAATATTGATGTTAAAAGATCAATAGCACCACAATTCATATTTGCAATATAAGGTTTTTGGCATGACTTAATTTCTTGAAATTATCCCGTATATTACACGGGATCAAAACTAGTATATATATATATGTTTATTGATTTTTATGTAAGTCAAAATATGTGTTTTGTTAATAAGTATATTCATTAATAATATATACATATCTACTATATATGTAAATAGATATATTGGCATAGGATCGTATAAGAGGTTAAGTTAACAGTAAGAACTAAGAAGTAAATCTGAATTATTGATCACTTTTAATCTCATGACCTTTCACGAATTGCGTTTTAGAAAGGAATTGTTTTGGTGCATCTCGTCCTAATAGGAGTCCATTTCTCATCCAACGATGAATATCCACTTCTCACTAAATATAACATTTCTCACTGGAATCCAACCCTATACATAAATTGAATGATAATTAGATATATCCAACGAAATTCATAAACATACTTACATACCATGCATCAATAATTTTATACAAATTCCAACAGTTTTCAAAGTTTTTTTTGGTTCTCACTGACTTATATACATCTTAAATTACAAAAAGTATGCAACAACTACCCCAATTACATATATGCTTTACACAAACAATTGACTGAATAGACTTTCGGTTCACGTGAGACCAAATTATTTCTCTAGGACCAACAAGACCCTAAAATAACACTTCAAACTTTACAACAAAATACTGTGAAGGTAAAGTAACCTTCCCAGTGTTTTTGCTGTGAAGGTTTGGATATTTTTTTCTTCACAGTACTATGCTATGAAGATTCAAGTGTTGTTTTATGGTCTCACCTGTCTCACAAAAACATATTAGTCTCTTGTGAACTCAACCGATCAAGTCCAACGGATAACCGTTGAAACCTAGGAGCAGTGATCATGAGAAACGGTCGAATCCAACGTTTTCGAGTTGTTGGTAGAAGGAGAAGGCTCGCCGCCGGCAGGGAAGTCGGAAAACATGGTCATAATCCGGCGAATACTAGCGGAACGAGCCGATTTAAAGCTAGTTGCTCTAAGGGAAGGAGAAGAAGTTGAGAAGATGTTGGAAGACTTTGATATAATAAGGTATACAAGAGCTTGAACCATGATGAATAAGGCCACCTTTAGAAGGGTGTCGCCGGAGATCAGCTGCAGGTCAACAACCATAGTCGCCGGAGAAAGAGATATATATAGAGAGAGAATAATGATGATGATAATGAGAATACAAAAGCCCTGCTTTCTTGACTTGCCTTCTTCATGTTTTATAAGCACATAAATTTTATAAAGTATTTTCAATTAAAAAATATGTTTGATTAGTGGTGTGTTTTTAATCAAATGGAGAAATTGTTGTCTTTATTTTATTTTTAATTTAGTGTTAAAAGAAAACAAAATAGCAATCTATTCTCTTTTATTGTATTTCTTTTTTTTCTTCAATTTTATGTTTTTAAGTTATTCTTTATAAAAATATTTTGTTTATAAGTCTTTTATAATATGGAAATTTGGATTTCAAATTCATTTCATTTACGTCTTTAATTTGTAAGATTGTTTGAATTTGAAATCCTATTTTTTTAAATCCCTTAAACGTGGAATTTATAAATGGTTAGAATTTCAAAGGATTTGTATTTGAAATATATCAAAAAAATTTATTTTCTAATAATTAGTTAAACAAAATGCAATCTAAAATATACTAAAAACATTTGGTTTTTAATGATTTTTTTATTATAAATAATAGAATTCAAATTCATTACAAATTCTACAAATCAAACATACAAAAGGATTCCAAATCCTTTTACATTAAAATCCCTCCAAATCTCTACATGAAATCGAATCCATTTCATTCATGCAAATTTAAAGATTGTTTGGTTTGCAGAATTCAAATGAATTTGATAAATTGGAATGACAAATTATTTTGATCAAATTCCTTAGTAATGTTTGGTTCATGGAATGAACTTAATTAAATTTCATTGACTTACACAATTTAAGGAATTCATTATTTTTTGGCTTAAGTAAAGGAATTGAATTTCTATCAACTAAATAGCATGATTAAATCCAATTACAATTCCTTCAAAGTTAATTTCCTTAATGGATTTCAATTCCATCAAATTCCATTTTGCAAACCAAACCCCTCCCCCACTCCCCCGTCTCTCTTAGAAGTTGGTACAATGATAATTATTGATTCATCGAAAACTAGTAAAAGAAGACTTTTTTCCATAAATTGGTCAAACTGACAAATAAGTTAAATGCAATGCCATTTGCACCCTGATATAGGTCAAAATCAAGTCAATTTGTACATTTGATATATAAAAAGTGGTTATTGATGTTGATATGTATGAAGAAGATTTTAACACTTAATACCATCTCCAACAGCATCGTTATAATAGAAAATTTTGGATTTTTTTCTTCTAAAGCACTCCAACAGCATTGCTATACCATTTGTTAAAATAGAAAAAGTTAAGGTTTTCTCTAAAGTGTTATTAATTTCGGATCGTTGGGTCATAATCGGTCTCAATCTACCCGGCCCAATGTAGCTGTCTCTAATAGTCTAACTGAAAAATACCTGAGGAAAGATTTGGACCTGCTCAGCCGACTTGGGCCGAATGGCCCAAGCTCTTCTAATAATTTTTTCTTTCCAATGGATAAATTGCGTATAAGTAATAAGTTCAACATTTTGTTTTTCATAACTTCATTATTGTTAAATAAGATGTGATTACAACAAACATCTAATAAATACTTCGATAAGTGATATAACCATCAAGTAGTTATCATGTTGACATGACATCAAACTCCATATCCCTTCCTCATGTGCTATACGAAATAAGCAATACGTTCGTTATCTTGATTACTGATAATTACTACTCCTTATCGACACTTCCATCATTCTTCTCAGTATTGTTTATCAATAAATTCACACACCAAAAACATTTCTTATTGCATATGAAGATGACAGATCATGTCAGAAGTTAAGTTAACCTGCGAAACTTGAGAAGGGATCCAAACTCTTCATCACTTTTAATCTCAAGTCAACACGTCAATTGCGCTTGATAAGGGAAATCCAACCCCACATAATTCTAATGTACATCCTAACTGTTAATAACCACCTCTCACGTTGACTTAACTTATCATGAGAACCCAACCCAACGTATCAAATCAAATATTATATTTTTCTTAGACATAATAAACAAATATTTAGACTCTTTTATTCATGATGAAACAATAATTCTATTTAACTATACAAATAGTTTCCCACACAACCAAAAGAGAATCACTAAAAGACGTCTATATATGACCAAATTGACCATATGATTGTAATTTGAACACTTAAGGAGGGAAAGCATATGTTCATAAAAAATAAATAAATAAAACACTTGGTGCTTGATGACATAATCATGCCACCCACCGGCAACTCTTGTTCAACCAACAACTTCACCGGAACCACCGCACCTCCGCCGTGACATGGATGAATTTCCGGCCACCGCATATAAAGGATCGATCAAATGGAGAAGAAAGCAAAAAACAAGAGAATGGTTAGAAGCAAAAGAACACCCCAAGTAGTGCTACCACCCAACTGATCATTTTCTGCTGCCATGATTGGAGTACTTCTGCTTCTGAAGCAATCGAATAGAACGAGAAATAGCAATATAAGAACGATTGATGTTGTTACGAAAACGAGCTTCATTTGATCAAGAAATCTTGTAAAGAGAATGGAAATTTCGGTGTGGTCGTAGTTGGAGTAGAATGAAAGAGCCATGAACATTAAGAGAATCAAGAGGATTGAACACAAGTGCAAACATAATGCTGAATTGGAAGAAGATGAAGAAGAAGAAGAAGGATTGTTTATGGACATTTTTGTTTTGGAATATTTTGGTCAAATTTAATTTAAAGCTTCAAAAGATGCTATAAGACAAGAGACTCCCACTTATGTGTGTATTTTTTTTAAAAATGGAAATTGAGGAACACTCTCTTAGCTCCTCCATCTGGATGGTATGTACTTGTACATAGACGTAATTTGTAATATACACATGTGCTTATGCACGGATGCATAATGCACTTGTGCATAAAAACCAAAAAACAACTTAATTTACTAGTATGCACAAGTGCATATGGTCCAGATGGTAGACTAAGAGGGTGTTCCTCCCTCGATTTTCCAATTTTTTTAGGTTTCCTTGGAACCTCCCTCTCTCTCTTTCTCTTAAGAGAAAATCTTAAGAAAACGGAAAACCGATGCACTTGTGCATAGCAATAGATTAAGTTGTTTTTATTTATTGTTATGCACGTGTGCGTATTACAAATTACATTTATACACAAGTGCATACGATCCAAATAGAGGGCTACGAGGGTGTTTTTGTTGTTCGATGTATTTTGAGAAAATTTTTAAATTAGTCATTATTTCCAAATTTGAGGGTGTTACATCCCTTATTCTTTTGGTTAGACAGTTGGGTTGGAATTTTCATTTGTCGAATCTTTTTCCAAGGCTCTTTTTACATGGAAAAGGATAAAGAATCCATGGTGAAGGATAGAGGGTGTTGCACTTGATAATCGGGAACCGATTTGGATACAAGTTTTTGTCCAGAGACGTTAGATCATTGCTTAGCGAATTGCTCAATTTCTAGAAAGATTTGGGTTTTGTTTAGGAGGCCGTGGAACATTGATGTTGATTTTGGTCGCTCCACCTCCAACTTTCTAAGTAACCTCGTGGGCAATAGTTACCCACGAGGTTACTAATGAGCTTGAGCTCATGGGCAATAGTTAATCCGATATCAAAAGCGACCTCATCAAGCTCACATTAAAGGTCGTGTCCAACCCCTATGCTTTTGTAGGTTTTAACATTTTCAACAAATATTCAGTACTACGTTTAGCAGCATGTTTGGGAACTTGGCATGTATATTATGGCATGCATGTGCTCTCGGTTATATCCCAGCAAATTAGTAAAATTTTCATTCTTTTTCTTTACAACAAGATATTGGCTAGTGATACAAAATAAGAAAATCCAAAACATAAAATTTGTGGTTTCTTGCACAACCGCATCTTAGGATCAAGCTTAGACCGTCATCGTAAACAAAAACTTTTGGGTTTTCAAGCACGACCACATCTTATATTATGCTCGGTCCTGCGTGTGATTATTTCGGTTCCTAATTTTTAACATTCAGATTAAATTAAGATTCCAATTACAGATTAATATAAATACCCATTTAAGTACCCCATGTGAGAGAACGAAAGCGAGAGCTTAAAAATCCTAGTTTGAATTGAAAAAAATATTGAGAGATATTTGGGATCGTATGCACTTGTTATTTATGGGGTGGATGTAATTTGATACTATATGCACGTAATTTCTTCTGTATAAACGTAATTTGTAATATGTATACGTGCATAAAATCAAAACCAACTTATTATTTGGGATCGTATGCACTTGTTATTTTAATACCTCGGCCAAATAACAATTGGTGTTTTAGTATTGAGAGATCCCTCAACACGACACATTTGTTATTTGGGCGCATTGGTGTTTTAATACCTCAATACAAGCATAACATGTTTTAAAATAGTATTTTCATTAGTAAGTCATCACAAGAAATGGGAAAAATGCATCATTGATCCCATATAGTGTTTTCAATTTTCAGACATTCTCAATTGTTTTTGGTTATTATTTGTCTAGTATGGCATGTGACAGACTAGGTGTTTATAAATTCCAACAATTTTAAGACTTTCATACTGTAAGTTTGATTTTAGTTCTAAGGGTGTTGTGTTATTCAATATTATTTTATAGTTCATTTTTAATATTCAGATGATTGAGAATATGTATAAACATTAGGTCCTTTCCAGAGTTTAAGGAGGGTGATATAGTATGACTTAGATTCAGGTGAGACCAAGTTGTTTCTATGAGATTGGTGAGACCAACACTTTTTACATGAAACTTCACAGCAAAAAAACTGTGAAGGTTAAAAAAATCGATCATTCATCGTAAAAACACCGTAAATGTTACGTTCACGGTGTTTTTTGAGGTGAAGGTTCGATATTTTTTGACCTTCACAACATTTTTGCTATGAAGGTTCGAATTATTTATTTGTTACCTTCACAGTTTTTTTAGCTGTGAAGGTTTCGTTTTTTAACCTTTTTAGGATTTTTTTTTCCTCGATAGTGTTTTTAGTATGTTTTTACGATGAATGTTTGAAGTTTTTTAATTTCACAGTGTTTTGCTGTGAAGTTTCATGTAAAACGTGTTGGTAATGATTTTTTTTTTTTCCTTTTTTAGAACACATAAATTTTTAATCACATATATAAGCCTTCACTTGATTAGAAAAATGGAAGTTGAGTAATAGATTTTTATAACAACTCACATTTGATATTATGCAAAATGTTGATACCGAAAACTCCAATCGACCCACAATCGACAGTCAATTTCGTAATGTGAGTGGCATTCTTGATCACTCTGCGCTTGTGGTGGTTATGGGAGCGCCCTTAGCTCGAACCCAAGACCATTTGATGTTGTGCACACCTACCACTAACCCATTACTAACTGTATACACACCCTTAGCAACTAACATTTGATATTACATACATCTAATAGATAAATGTTCGATTTTTATGTTAATTTAATTATATTTTAATGAAAAAACATGACAGAATATTTGTGTTAAGCATAAAAGAATTTAGTCACCCCTAGAAAAACATTTATTGAAAAGTGAACTTTTATATATAAAACAAACAAAAGAAATAAATATTCTTCCTTCCAAGCTACATAAAGATGAAAGAGTACAATAAGCAAATTAAAAGCTTGGATAACCAAATTCAGCCATTAACTTAATGATGAAGATATATACATATAACATAGTTTATTACTTTATTTTATACATATTATTTGTAACTTTATAGATATAGAGAGAAGAGAGATTTATATGAAAATAGTGACTAAAAATGGTCGAATAATATGTGATTTTATATTAACATTATGTGTAAAATAGCATGTGATTCACACGAGTTTGACCGTCACCTAAGGTGGTGGGCCTGGTTTTCCTCTCACCCTTTTCTAAACCGTGTTATATAAAGGCATGTAAAATTACATAAGATTTAACATTTTCTTGTATTTTTATTTTGATTCTATTCTCATTTGACTCTCTCTCTCTCTCTCTATATGTGTGTGTGTGTGTGTGTGTGCGCGCCGTGAAAAATTGAGTTTAACGTGTGTGAAGGGGAAAAATGGATTTGAACCGCTGATCGCTTTTAATCCCATGCCCTTCCATGAATTGCTATTTCGATGATAGTTGATCTTATCTCGATGCTTCTTATAGTAATGTGCGCCAATTTCTCATCCAACGGTTGAAAGCCAGTTCTCACACTTATCATGTTGATCTCAAATTCTCACTGAAACTAGATCCTATATAAGGTTGGAAACTTGTAAGAAGTGGAGTTAATGTGAAAAATTGTTATCAACCGTTTGAAGCACGTTAGATGATGATGCACCGAATACATCAGACTAATCACCATATCAAACGTAATTCTTAAACAATCTTAAAATTAAAAGTGATAAATGATTTAAATTCACTTATTATTAGTTCAAACTTTTCAAGTGATCATTTGTGGCGAGATAGCTATATAACTTTTTGGGAGGGTCTATAGACCGAGTCAATACATTTATGATTTATGTTATGTTAAGCAAATTTCAATAATTTATATTTTTATATATGTTGATAAATATTTTACTTGAAGAAATATGGATTCATGTTTATGACTTTATGACTTCTTCAAAAGAAAAAAAAAGACTTTTGAGACGATCCAAGTGTATACAAACGGCTAGTGACACACCGAATCCATGAAAGTGGAGTGGTGGACTACAAACCCGTTTTTGACTTGACAATTGGGTGTTTGCCACGTGTCTTCCAATACACCATTCCCTTTATAGAATTTAGAGTTAATTACATTTTTGGTCCTTGTGGTTTGGTGGTTTTAACACTCTGGGTCCATTCTCAAAATAATTATGAATTTGGTGCCTGTGGTTTATGCTTTATAACACTTTGACTCCATGATTTCTAACGCTGTTAAGTTTTTCTGTTAACTAGATGAACTAAAGGGTATTTTGGTCATTATACACTTTTTTTAATTTTCAATTAAAATTACAGGTATCAAAAATGTAATTACTCGATTATATCAAATAAAGACCTTATTCATCTTTAACCCAAACCCTATTTACCAGCCCCTTCACCGCCTTACACCTTAACCACCAGCCGGCCACCGGACACCTTCATATTTGCGACCACCACCGCCCACATCAAGATTCGCAACCACCACCGCTCACCACCATCACCATCGCTCACCACCCACCGTTCAAATCTTTCATATTCTTTTCAATTTCGTGTTTCTCCCTAATTTTCTTTGGGACTGGGATGGTTTGAATCCAGGTTTCTGGATTTGTGAGATGGTTGGATTCGGGTTTCAAGTTAGATTCGTTTTCCATGGCTTCGAAATAGAACCAGGAAGAGAAGAACGTCTGCCGGAGAGTGGTGAAGACGTCGGTGGAGGTGGGTGGTGGCAACGTGGGCGGCCGGTGGTAGATGCAGGTCGTGGGGACGTGGGTGGCCGATGGTGGCGGGGGCGGTGGCGACGTCGGTGGCCACTAGCTGATGGTGTAGGTGGCCGTGGAAGATGAATCGTGCCATGGTGGTGGTCTAGAGTCTGGAGGTGGGCGGCGGTGGAGGGGTGGTGATGGTGGGCGGCGGTGGAGGGTGTAGATGGTGGAATAGGGGTTTTTGTCGGGTACTAGTGGGTTAAGAAGATGATAGGGTAAATTACATTATTGGTCCCTGAAATTTTTAATAAGAAATTATGGATTTATTAATATATAAATATAGTAAATTACAGTTTTGGTCCTTGTACTGCTAAAAGACTAAAATACCCTTGTGATTTATGTAGTTAACAGAAGATTTTAACGGAGTTAGAAGCTATGGACCCAAAACGTTATAAAATGTAAACCACAGGCACCAAATCCATAATTATTTTGAAAATGGACCCAGAGTGCTAAAACCACCAAACCACAGGGACCAAAAATGTAATTAACTCTAGAATTTATTTTAATTTTATAGTTAAGGACAAAAGGAAATAGTATCGTTTACTTTATAAAATGGATTTATCTTTTTTTTTTGAACGGCATTTTAACTCACACACACGTTCCGGGGGTATCCGGATCCATACGGGCACCGACTAATCCCCCTCGCCCATGAGCCGACCCGAAGGCCAACCCATGGACTCGCCCCTGAACCGACCTGAAGACCGGTCAAGAGCTGGATACCATAGAAGAGGTCTATAAGGCCTTTGGCCTTTTTTGTACCGAGCGGGGCTCGAACCCGTGCCAACCTATCTTTCAAGGCAAGCGCAACCAATTTATCTTGACATGCACAAACTATAATTGATGTGTCTCTTTTATTAAAGATTTTACTAGGCAAACGTTTATATGCAAAATTCATAAGATGAGTTATACTTGTTAAATTACTTAAATTACCCAATGTCATATCAGCGTTATATCAGTTTTTCATTACTTATCCAAAATCATCTAAAATATAAGTTATACCCAACTCAATCTTACTCACACTTTTATTTAATTAAATAATTAATAAAGAAAAAAAAAAGAGAAAGAGTAGAGAGAGATAAAGACAAAGAAAAGAGAGAAAGGGGATGAGGCTTAGATGGGGGTGGGGTGGGTGTTGTTGCCTCTCGGCATAGGGAAGCCGAACACCACCAAGTAGAAGAGGGCGAGGTGGTGTTGCTGTTCATTGACGATCTAAAAAGTCATATTCATTGTCATCAAAATAGATTGATAGTAAACATTTATAACTAGATAAATATTTATCGGATAAGAGTCATTACGTCGACTTACAAATAAGACTTTCAGTCTTTATGTAATTTTTGTTTATAGCTAATCTTGTTTATATACATTTTTTTAATTTTACAAATATATTTAATACAATCTTAGGAGGTAAAGGTCTTGCTTCAAGCATTCTCAAAAGTCAAGGTTAATAAAGATTTTAGTTGACTAGTAACTTAATAATCTTGTATTTTTAAATGAAGTGTACACAGTGCCAAGACATCCATGAATATCCAAAAGAAAGGTTTTACCAAATATCGTTACTCAATTATTAGAAAAATATAGGTATTTCTATTTTTAATGTAATTGTAGACTTATAATAACCGTAAATTGATGCTTAATTATTGACAAATGTACCCCACAAATTAAACTATAGTGATTACTCAATTATTATTCACTTTTCATAAAAAGAATATCATCACAGTCTCACACATGGGCCTCAGATCAACCTTCCATTTCATTTGCTATGTTACATCTAAATGACCCCATAGAATATAACCTTTTTATATTTAACCTAACTATATCTTTAATAGATTTTTTAGAATTGAAGAAAGATGAGATTCTAATCATTTTGGGCAAGTTTTTTATTTTTATAAGGCTATCAGTACCCCAACCCTCCTAACCTAACTGTCACATCAGCTGACACATAAGTTTTTCTTCAACCCTCTCTTAACCCGTACCCCAACCCTCTCAACCCTCTCATATAAAACACACACACGAGACACACACAAGATCAGGGGGTTGGCCAACCCTTCCACCACCTAGCCCGCCGGCATTAGTGGCCGCGTACCGCAGCCCGACCAGCCCGGCTCGCGGTACGCATAGCTAATAGGTTCTTTAGTTTTTTCTTCTTCCAAAATATGCAATGTAGAAGAGAGAGAGAGAGAGAGAGAGAGAGAAACTCCCTAAAATGATTGATTAGATAAGAAATATGTCCTTGTCCTTACCAATATCAAATTTTAAGATTAATTGTTTGAAAAAAAAGGTTGAATCTGAAAGTTAATAGTATAGCTAAAAGATATGTGGCAATGAAAGGCGAAGGAAGGTTGGAATGGCAACATTTCTAGTTGTCGTCTAGATAAGAAGTGAAACTCTATTTTATTAAATATATTTAATAATTAAATGATTTAAGCAATGTTGTAATATTTAAAAATAAAGAATTCAAGTTGAATGTAATTCTTTTTTTGAAATTAATTTTTTTTATTATCATATCAAAGATAATAAAACAAGATGTTTCTAGTAAATGACGCATATCTCAGGTGATAAATGAGGATAATGTTTGTCTAAAATCGAATGGTCACGGCTTTGAGCACGGGGCACCCCCTTAGACACAACCGTTGAGTGGGTTAGGTATGCTTTCCACATTACAGAATCGGCAGACGATTGTAGATCGGTTAGGGTTGCCGATATTAACATTTTGTTCAAAAACAAGATGTTATTAATCTTGTCACCTACCACAACGATTTTTGCATTAACAAAATTCAAATTTATAGGTTGCCAAACATTTCTTTGGTCTAGACGATCTTTGTAATTATTGTCTAAGCAATTGATTTTATTTTTGAAACCAACAAAAATTGTACAAACAATTTACAAGATTGTATAAAGTGATTACAACCGAATTTAGAATATCTCAACCCCCCCCCCCCCCCCCCCCCCCCCCCCCCCCCCCCCCCACACACACACAAAAAAAAAAAAAAAAAAAAAAAAATAGCATCTCGATCCGAATCACATATCAAAATTTATAGTCCCTCAAATTTACTACGAAAATAAATAATTTTCGTAGCCATTTTCATGTCCAAAAACAATATAGAATCTAATATTATTTAAAAAGACTGTTACACCATAATAAAAGACTCTAAAAAGTACAAATGATTCCATCCGCATAACACAACAAAGAAAAACAACAAAACATACGAAAACACTATAAACATATACATTTTACATTACTTTATACAATACTAAATTAGGTATATAACCTTAAACGAGATTTTAATTAAATTCATTACCTCTTATGAATATAAACCAATTTTTTCTTACTATGCCAGGAGGTCATTAATTTAATTAAAAACACTTTTGAGGTCAAATCCCTTAATAACCCTACATCGCCTACAAACTTCATCTCCTAACCACCACCACCATCGCCGCCGCCACCACCATCGTAAAACTCATCAACTGAGAAGCGGAAACCACCGTTCCCGGAGATCGGACTGGTACGAAAGCAAGAAGAAAAGCAGCACAAGAACCAAACCAACACCCCACGGCGTCCCACTGGCCCGCGAATCGTAGTCCGCGGCCGCCACAAAGAACGGCGATCTTCCGCCTGCGGCGTCGAAGGTGGAGATCAGGTGCAAGACAACCAGCAGTAGCACCGGGGAGACGATGAAAACGAGCTTTAGATTATCGAAGAGGCCTTCGAACATGGATTCGTAAGAGGAGTACCATGAGAGGCTAACAAACATGAAGAGGATGATTAGAAAGAAGCATAGATGAATTGGAAGAGGAGATTGAGATTGAGATTGGGAAGCCATTTTTGTTGTTTTTTTTTTGGGAGGAAGAATTTGTGTAGGGTTTAATCTTGTTTAAGATGGGGGGTTTTATTTATAGTGGGTGTGCATGATAGCTTTTGACTGGTGTTGGGCCCCACTAATATATTTGCAAATATGATCATCATATATTCATACCTAATTTAAGTATTTTAAATAATGAATTGAATGTGTATGTATTATTAAATTGTCAATATTTATGGAAAAAAGTAAGTAACGGTTTTAGATTTATAGGAATGTAGTTTGTATTCTATGTTTTGTTGTTGTTGTTGCAATGATTTGTGGTATTGATACATTTGGTCTTTGTTTATAGCAAAAAATACAATTGAAATAATTAAAGGTTGGTTTATAGAACTTTAACAAATTAAAAATGTTTTTTTTTAAAATACACATGATGGTTTGAAAGAAAGACTAAAGGAAAACAAGAAAAATTGATGATACAAAAACCCCTGTCAACGGCAAAAATCTCGAATAAGAACAGTAGTAGTCGTCAATGCACTATGGACGTTAATCAAAGATGTAGTCCTTTACTAGTACTGGTTGCGGATACATTGTTTGCAACGATAGTCAAAAAATAACAAAATCAAAGTTGCTAGAGATTATTATTGATTTCATAATATGAATTGCTTGTAATGGTAGCTCTTTTTTCTCTAACGGTCCGGAATATATGCGTTCTTTTGCTTCTTTTTTGAACGGCAAGTTAGTTGTTAGAAAACACTCCAGTTAGATTAATACGCTTTTTCCCGGGTTTGAACCCGGGACTTCTACTCCAAGAGGGTGACCCCTCTACCAACCGGGCTAGCCCCAGTTGGCGCGTTCTTTTGCTTCTAGTGCGTCTTTGTTTTATATAGGTATCCATTTTGGCATTTTGTAACGACCGTTTTTATGATCATTGATGGCAACAACAATATTGGTCTTAGAATGGCCTCGAATCTTTGTTCTTCAATTATAATACTTGTTTTTATCAACTGAATTTTGCTTAAATAATGAATATAACGTTTATCACGATTAGTAAACAACATGTTCATGTCAATGGCTTACTGGTCGTGAGTCATAGGTAACTGACGACCATCAATGATAACGATCGTTGGTCACAGGTGTATCTTAGGTCGTTCGACACATGCATGTCTAGTCAAGAGTTTATTGACTCAGTCGTGATATTCTTAATCTATAATCCTTTATTTAAAATGTAATTAATATGAATCATATAAATTTTCTAAATTTACAAATGAATAAGGGTATAATTGGAAAATGTAATTAATATCAATAAGGGTATAATTAGAAAAAAGCTACAAACGCACTCAAAACATTATTCCAAATTGCATTTCAATAAGTTAATTTATAAGCTAATTTAAAATTTATTGTTACATGTTTGAATAAACTAGCTTATCAACTATCTTATTTAGGTTACCCACATATACGTAATTGCCAAATATGCAATTAGTAGGGATCCATTATAACTAGTGCAACAACTTTTAAAATTTCTACAAGATTCTATTTGCTTGTAACTGACTATATAATATATAGATTAATTATTTATTTGGTATAAGAGTGTAGCGATTACTTTATTTGAAAAGATCTTTCTGCAAATTTCGACCAAAAATGAGCATCGTAAGGCATCCATATAAGATTGGATATAGTCCAATATTTTAATTTTTATACTACTTAAACATTTTTTTCTTTTAAAACACCATACCATTTACTAGTGGATACTAAGACCATCCACAATGGGCCGGCAACGGAAGCGGCAAGGCTTTGGTATCGATTGGCAAGGCCGTCAACACCATCATGGTTGATTGGCAATAATTGAAATCGGCATGGCCATGCCGACTCTTTAGACCACCCCACCCCACCGGCTCTCTCCTTTCTCTCTATCTCTCTCTCTCTTTTTTTTTATAAATATTTTTAGATTGGTATGAGAGTCAAGACACTATGATTAAATTGGTAGGAATTGATAAGATAGTAAAAAACTAATGTGACAACTGATATCATTGACAAGAGTCAAGACCACTGTGGATAATTATAAATCTAAGACATGTATTAACATTTTCCGTGATAATCAAAGATCGATACATTTTGCATCATAACTAAGATCAGAGTTTTTTGAAAAATATTTTATATATTTATGGCATTGTTGCATATTTATTTTTCCTTAATGGTGAAGTGATGGTGAGTTGTCAACCCACAAAAACAAACTTTAAGCTCAAGTATTTCAAAAGGCAAATAAACGATAAATGCCATTTACTAAAATTGAATTATATACATTGTCATTTAACTTTTATACAATAGATAACGACTTTATCATATCATACTTAATAAAAATTTGTTATATTCTTTAATTTATTTTAAAATTTAAATATATAACCTGTTGTTGTAAATATACAATTTATAAAATTCAAGGTTTAAATTCCAAATAACTAATTAATAAACCTGTTTCGGTAAAAAGAATAAACATTGACATAATTTCTTCTAACTAATACAACATATTTAAGCACCAAAATTGAAGGCTCTAGCAGATAACTCAAATGACAAATTGACGTGGTGACTTTTTTCAAATACAAGATAGATCCAAGGTTCGACCTCTATCCTTCGTACTAGCCTCAACTGTAAAGTAAGCTAAAAAAACGTCCCTCACATTGATGTCCTCAGAAGTGGACTTTGTGTGTTGGACTAGTTGGGATTGCCGTTACTCAATTTTTTGTGCCCAAATTGACGTTAAAACATATTACGTTTTTGTTTCTAACTATAAAATATTTAATTTATAGTAAAATTATGAGTTCAAGATATTATCTATAATATATTATAAAGCATTTGACAAAAAATCTTAAAAACCATTTTTGTACATAATTATTGTTTATTAATGTATATACTTAAAATTCAACATTATAAGTTAATTGTTTATAAATACAACTTATTAAAGTTTCAAGTTTGAATTTGTGTAACTAACTGTAAATAGACATAGTCAAATATAGGATCATCTTATCAAAGGGGTTAGCTTAGTTGGATAGGTAACATCATTGAGGGGTGTGAGGTGAAAGTCACACTACCAGGGTTCGGCACCCATGGGTACATTTTCCTACGATATCCAGACTCTGGATCTAGTCCTTTGGAGCTAGGTTTGGGACCGGTTCGGGTTGGTCCATAGGGCCTCTAAAACCTGTCGGTCGAATTCAGTCATAGGTTAGGTCGAGTACGAGGTAGCGAGTGCACATGACCCCTCTCTATTGTTTCGTCATACAATAAAAATAAATTTCTTAGAAGTGTATCCATTTTAAACTCTTCTATGGAAAAAAGTGGTTCTAGCCTATTGATAATATAGGTCATAATAACACTTAAATTTACGATTGACTTTTATTTCATTTTTATGTTATGTCGGTTATTTGTACACATGTATTAAAATTTTATTAGGTCCACCTATAAACATGTTTAAAATCCTAATTATATGACAAAATATCTCATAAATTGTGGTATGTTGGTTAAAGCATGTGAGGGGGCAGCATGTTTTAGCTGTTGGTAAACCTTGTCAGAATTAATTGGAGCAAAGATTCGAATATATATGCTTTCAAAATAAATATTTCATAAATTTTTATTTTTTCATAAATACTACATTAATTTTATATTTTTTGGTTACAATAAAGTTATATTGCATTCCACATACAAAACATATACATATAGAAGAACTTGGTTATTTGAGATCGAAGAGACACTTAGAGCATCTCCAACAGCATTGCTAAAAGAATTTCTAAAATAGAGAAAACAAGCTAAAATCTCTAAAAGCATTTTCAATCATCTCCAACAGGTTTGCTATTTTAGAAAATCAATCACTATTTTTATTATTAAAATATTTAATATATTTAGTATTTCAATAAAAAAAAAATTAACCAACTATTAAACTATTGGTGGAATGGATTAAAAAGTAGTTTCTCTCTCCTCATATAGAGATTTTAAAGAAATCTCTAAATTTAGAGAAAACTCAAACTTTTTCTATTTTAGCAATCCATTTAGCAATGTTGTTGGAGCATTTTAGAAGAAAAAAACACTATTTTTTCTATTTTAAAAATGCTGTTGGAGATGCTCTTATGCACGCATATCCACACACACATATAGAGAGAGAAGTCGTTGATATACATTTATAATTTATGTATTTCTTTAAAAATAAAACAAATGGTATTAAGTCTATATAAAATTTTAAAAAACAAATGGCCCGGTTTTTATATTTTTATCGTAGTACCTCCTAAGTTCCCGCTGATTTTTCGTATGAAACCCAATCAATCAAAAAAGTCTTTGAAATCAACTAGAAAATCAGCAAACTTCTCGAAATGATGGAATTAAATTAAAAATATTTTGACAACTATGCAAGTTTTTAATCAGCAAACATCTAACTAACTTATTCCTAAAATCTACTCCTAAATTACACCACAGTCCACGATAGAGATTCGAACCCACAACCAAACGAAAAAGGACATCTTAATATCGCTTCAAATGCCGATGGACTACAAGTCTACTGGTCACAACTGATTATAAGATTCTATTTCTTCTTATTTTAATATGTATGTAGCAGTAGAACATGCATGATGTGTCAGGATAATTTTCCGGTACATTTGGACGGTAAAGGTCGGTGTAGGGTTGTATATTTATTTATGTGGTCTTCAATTATTCTCCAACCTTTTTTAAAGTTTGACAGTTGATGATTGACACGTGTCACCATCCTCTTATATCTCAAGGTCGACTACTACTAATACTAGTGGTTGAAATGGATAAGGAAAATAATGACTATTTCCCCTAGTTGAAAATGGAGAGGTTTTATTAATTACTAGGGGGATATTTGTCATTTACAGAAAAACAGAAATAAAATTGACGACCAAATAAACCATTAGACATTAAAACTTGATGTGTTATTTGTATCATTTCATTATAAGTGTACTAATACATTGAAAATACAAAAAGTGTTTTTTAATGTTGATGTATTTGTAAGGCTATCAGTAGCGTATACAATAAGCCCTTCCAACTTGCACTGCCACATTAGCTCCACATCAGCTTTTTTTCAACTCTCTCATAAGCCCTTTGCAACCCTCTACAACCCGTACCCCAACCCTCTTATACAACACACACACATAACTCACACACACACAACACACACACAATATTTGTGGGTTCTCCAACCCGCCAAGACAAGAGCCCGCCCAACCCTCCCATGTTGTACCCCAACCCGTTGGTCCAGCAGAAGCTAGCGAGCTCCAACCCGCCGGCAAAGAACATCCGCTACGCTTAGCCTAAGTAGCAATTCATTTTTTGGATGTGAATAGCAAATCAAATGGTGTATTTAAGATCTTCAAAAATTTTAGACTATTTTGATAGGTTCTTTTTAATATTAAGAATCAAAATTTTAAGATTAAAAGAAAATCGTATTTAGAGATTCTTGTGTTATCTTGTATGTCTTGTTTATATTTATACATGTGTTATTTACATACAATCATTTAGTGGAGATTTATTCAACTTCGGCTTGTATGGTAGGGGTCTCTTTATATGTAAAGACCATTACTTAATGTTAATTATTGTGGATAAAAGAACATGGTTACATGTAAAATTAATGTATACTCTATCACACAAATAACCAATCAAAGAAATTTTGAAACACAGACACAGAAAGGGCAATTTGTAACATTATTTACATATTTATTACTCATATTAAATGTCATCAATTTTATGTGTGTTTTTTAAAGGCATCTACAAAAAGTAAACTTTTTAAAGGCTAATTAAAGGGTTCTTCATGTTCACTAATGGCTCAATAAGTCTAATGACATTTTTTGGTTTATTTGATAAGTCATAAATGTTTGTTTGAAAATTGCTTAATTGGTTGAAAAGTGACTTATTCACAAATCCCATAAGGGGGAGTTATATCCATTTGTCCAAAAGACTTTCCCGAATCCCGTCACTACCCTCGAAAAACCCCCCTCCCCTCACTTAACCGATGCAAATTCATCTCTCTCTCTCTCTCTCTCTCACACACACACACACACACACATACACTAAGCCCGTTTGCTTTAATTAAATAACTTATTTAATTTTCTAGCAAGAATCTCCTAATTCATCAGTATTTCTCACACTCTACACAAACATTCAAGATCAGCATGCCATGGAAGACAAACCCGAGGTTCCTAAATCTTTGCCAGTTCACCACTCACTTAGTCTTAACACATGTTAATAAGTTTATGTTTTCATTGTAAATTATAACTAGGTTTTGAAAAAAAATATCTTTGTGTATAAGGATATAAATTGGTGTGTACACGGTTAATAAAAAAGAGCTAGGGTTTCGATGAAGCCTCACGATGGGCAAACATATAAAATTTGCGACCTTGTCTAGTTTGTTAAGGAGTTTAACCAACATTGTCAAGTACATATTTAAAAAGAAATTGTAAAGATGCTTATTTTTTTGGATCCAAGAGATGAAAAAGTAAATCCGACAAATGAGAAACACCCTCTCACTCTTGAATTCACTAGATGCTTAAGTTGAAATGGTTGAGCAAATAATAATATCAGTGGATTTATAGTCAGAAAACCAAGTACAAAGATGGCTATTTTGAATTTTTGTCATTGAATTCATATAGCTATTTTAAAAGTTGTTTTTCACTTGAAAAAACACTTAAACTGAATCGATATATATATTTTTCCATTTGAAGTAAACCGTAAACTTATTTGTCAAAATAATTATTTTAATCAATGTTTAATATAAATCCAGACGACAGGAAAGTTAAAACAATCTATCATTCATATTATTTACTCAACATGATAACTGAATAACAGTTTACCTTAATTCATATAGACAACCAGGTAAATTAAACATATATAACTTGATTTACCGCACGGCTAATGACAAAATACATGATTAACCTCTAAAACGTGCTACTTTCACCTTGCCTATAAATTCTACGTTTTTTTTAACAACAGCAAACGCACCCACCCACTAAAACTACTTCTAGATATACACCAACGTCCACGACGGGACTTAAACCTACAAACACAATAAAAAGGTGCATCTTATTAAACACCAAATACCACTAGACTACAGCCCTTTGGCAAATTCTACGTTGCTTATACACATATTTTCTACTATTTGTAAACTAACCGTGTAAATATGGGTCTGCTAATAAATTTGTCTTTATTATTTCATAAAATTATTTATATTTATTTTCACAATTGTATAAAAATAAAAAAAAATAAAAATCGGAAATTTAATTGGGATGTTTTTAATTTATATTAGATTGATAGATTCACCTTAATTTAATGGAAAATTATAGATGTGGTGAGTATCTTGTACAGAGATCTATGCATTGTAAAGCTGAGTCAACAGTATTCCTCAATTTTTAATACCAGCATCAATCTCCACTAACACCAAACAAAATTTAATACTATTCATTATACTCTTTATACTAATATCAATATTTTAAATATTTAATAAATTTGGTTTATTAATCAAAATATGATATAAAAATATAATTGAAAGATATGACAAATTAGAGGGAAACCGATTTGCAAGAAAATGTCATAAATTCATTCAGACATTTACTTCAAAATAGTATATTTAAACCATGTAAATTTCCCTCTAAAATTCTATTGAAGAGTAATTACTCCAAATGAGAAGCAACATTGTCATTTTGAAGATAAAAGGAGAATCTAATGATGCTTTTCAAGAAAAGACGATCCCGATAAAAGATTAAAGCAATATCTTAGTAACCTAGGGCATCCAATTAGATTCCTTTGTCTTCACCTAAATTGGTACAAACTTTTAAGCCTACATAAAATGAACTATTTGAGGCCGTGAGGGGCTGACAAAAGTACGAAACGATTCCTCGGTTCCATGTATGGTCACATCATCTCACTTCTCACCACTAAAGTAGAAAGGATAAAACACCAATTTATGTGTTTGCTATAAGTCATACCAGTATTATCTTACCACACATTATATGATTATTATGGAAAAGATGCTTGGGAGGAGTTGTCATCACCATACTAGTGAATGTTGATCAACAACATGAGTTCGAATACATTGCGGGGGCACACGAAAAAGCCAATACTCCACAAAAAGGTGAAATTTTTCATAGGTAATACTAACACATCATAATGATGCTAGATAGTTGTAAATGTCTTATAGCATTTTCCTTATCAATTGCGGTTTATAACACCCATTTAAATACTTGTTAGTAATTTTGAAGTTGTAAATGATAATTGGTTGTTCTTATTTATTGGGTTTATACGTTTTAAGATGAAGGAGTGTTTATTTACATCTTAATGGTGTCATTAAGAAACAACTTTTGAAATTACGGAAAGTTAAGTCTTGTTTGGAAAAAAAAAACTTAAGCCTTTAAATGATAAATAAATAAATAAAAATGCTTTGAGTGGTTTTCTATATAGGCCAAAGCAAAATGGTAAGGAAGCTCACTTTTTCCAGCGTTTGGGCGTTTGGCCTACAAGGCTGAAGACTCCCACATCAATCTCCTCCCATGATCGGTTGTTGTCTACAAATTCCTTCTGTCAATCTCTTAGGTATCTCGACTCTCCATCGATTTCAATTTTTGTTTCTCCATTGTTGATTTTTGTTTGTGATCAAAAAGGTTTTCGATTTTTTCTCATGATTAGAAAGGTTATTGATTTATGTTTATAAATTCATGAAATGTTTCATTTCTTATTGTTAATGAAAAATCAAACACAAAAGTAATACAATTTGGTAGTGGCATTACATCCATGAGTTGTTACTAAAATTCTTAGACTATAATACTTGTACATAGTCTCTTAGATACCTTCTATACTTCCAAATAGATTCATCCTTCTTGTTTAAACTTCCAATTTCTATATTTTCATTAGATTCATCCTTTTTGTTATCAACTATAGTGGAGAGTGGCTAGAGGATGGAAAGAAGACATATGAAGATGACTTGGAACCAGGTAATATATGCTTCGCATGTCACTTTGATGGGTTACTTTACGGGTAATGATATGTTTGACGATTATATTCTGCTAAATCCTTTTAGGGTCTTTGTGAGCAACTTTGTGTCGTACAACAATGCACAAATCTTAGCCTTATCTATAACATCATGCAATGGAAGCTAAAATGTAGCTTTTAGTTTGCCAATGTCTTTTTTTTATGTGAGTGTTATGTTTTTTTTTATTCTATAACTTTAAACAAATAATGTTACGCTTGTTTATATTAATACGAAACGTTGTTTTGATAATATTAAGTATGTAGTTATATTTGTAAAGTAAATCCTTTTATTTTATATATTTGCCAAACTACATTTCATATAAGAGGTCAAAATGATAATTTGTTGTCATTCATAATGTCCATTCAGGACAGTTAACAAACAACCATATTGCATTCGCACTATATCATACAAAGCCATTCTGACCTCTTAATCTTTCTACATTGAATCATTCAGCAACTACCAAACAAACTCAAAATGAGTCACCAAGCCATACATGTATAAATACACACTAATATACTTGTAGAAAGATATTCAAACGAGAACACTAACTTTTTAAGAAAACACGAAAAACTTGTTCATGTACAAAATCATATATGCTTTTATACTGACGGAAAAAATGGATACGGACGACTTGCCATGCCACTTACATATGATTTTGTACGTGAATCCTATATGATTTTGTACATGAATTTTCTATGATTTTTGTACGTGAATCATATATGATTTGTATATAAATAAAATTTTTGTGTTTTCTTAAATTGTTAGCATTCTCGTATGAACTCACTATACTTTGTAGCAAGTAAATACAACATTTCGTCATGAAGCAATAATGAAAAAAATAATACATCACCTTTATTTTACATTTCAAGAAAGGGTATTTAAATACACTATAAAAATGGTTATTGGTAATTGTCATATCATGTGACTACCACCTAAGCATTTGTTTTCATTTCAACCGAAAGTAGCATCGATAGATTTCGATTAAATCCTTAAATCTGTCCCATATTTGTCTGTCGTTTTCCTACCCACTTGCCCATCTTGGTAGTATATATTTCCATAATTTCTAAATTAAAATGTTTATATTTATATTTTAAGTTATTTATAAAACTAGATACGTATTTATGTGATGCAACGCAAACATCTTAAGTTATCATACAAGAAAAAGGGAATTTTAGAGAAGAAAGTTTTAGAGAAAGATTTGGAAATGTATCTAAAAGTGACTATGTGAAAAGGTAACTAGATGTAAGGTTTTTCTCCCTAAAACCCACTTAAAAGCCTCCCTAAAACATTTTCCTACTGTTGTATAGGCAAGGTTGTTGACGGAAGTAAAAGCTTCTCTAGCTTCTCTAAAACCTTTAGAGAAGTTTTTCAAACTTTTAAATACAAAAGAAAACCTTCTCTCTGAAGGTCATTTTTCTTGTAATGTATTGAGCATTTTAATAAATAATCTTGCTTCGTGTCAATTTTATTATCTATACTTGATTCCAAATTTTATGATTTTGTGAGTTTCTAAGTCGCATATCAGATGAATAAATTCAAGTTACTTGTTCAAAAAAATTGAAAAATATTGGTTCGATGATAAAGTTTTCAATTCCACAACAAATTAAATAAAAAAATATTCAATATTAACCATTTTATAAGTATTGATGAGACGATTATCATGATATAAGTTGTAAAAAAGTAAAAACATATTTTTTTAATACATATTAGTTATTTCATTAATATACGATTATGTATGTTAATATGATGAAGACGTCAAAAATGAAATGAATCTATGATCGAAAGTCAAATTAAAAATACAACTATATGAATATAAAATGTAATTAAAAAACAAACAAAAAAATTATTTTCTTATTATCTATTGTGTGAGAATTTGAAGCTTTTATGATTGTATATGATAATAGACAATCCCCAAGGATGTTACAGCCCTTAGGAAGACAATTGAGTAAGACATGATTTGTAGGGGACTATTTTACCGTGAGATCTTTAAGAACGGTGCATCATGTGCTATTTCATATGATTTTTTCATCTATAACTACAATTTAGTGTGGTGATTAACATATATTTGTTTCACAATTTGTTTGTTTCACTTGTATTAGGTTCACAATGTGAACATTTTTGGTGTATCTGTGAAAATAAAACCCTTTAAAAGAATTTACATTATGAACCGATTACATATGAAACAAACATATTGTAAAACAAGTATCTAAGTTAATTAATACATTAAATGTTATACTAGTGATAGCAAAAAACCTGAAACTGACGGGGAAAACCGAAACCTGAAAAGAAACGTTTGGGTTCGGGGACGATAAACGAGGTTGGGACGAGGAAAACCCGTTTAATTTAAACGGGACTGGGAGGGGGGGGGGGGGGGGGGAGATCCCCGACCCGATTATATCCCCGAAGATATCTCTAATTACCCGATTATATCCCCGATTATTTTATGTTTGGACAATGGATTCAAGAATGTTATGTAATTTAGTAAATCATTTTCCAAGACTCGTGGATGGTAAAGTTTAAATGGTGACGGGAATCCCCGTGTGATGAAAAATAATCGTTTAAGTTAAATGATTATCCCTGCGGTGAAACTTGTTGAATTAACCGTTTATATTAAACGCGGATACCCGTTTTCCCCGATTACCTGATAGGGATCCTCGTTTAAATCGCTGCGGTTTTTTAAGCAAGGACAATGGCAATTTTTCTAATTGAGACGATGACTGTTGGACCAATCCTCCACCTAAAACCACACAGTTACCATCCCTATGCTAATATTAAACAAAAACCTTAAAATTAGTTGGACACTATCATCGATGGTTGGGTAATATCATCCAACTACTATGATAGTGTCTAACTAAGTTTATAATACGATTACACACCTGAAACTATGTGGTTAAAGAAAAGAACAAGGCGGATGTGGTGGAATATCCCATCTACCTGGGTTCGAGTCCATGCGCTAGCATCCTATGGCAGACTTAGTTTCAAACGGCCAATTCTTAATTATCAAATTGTTGAAGAGGTAGGCTATGTTTGGCAAAAATAAGCTAGCCAATCCAAATATGTACCATAAGCTAGCTTTTCGAAACGCTACTTTGAGTAGCTTTTTGGAAACTTTTTTGTAGCCTTTTCCAATTTTACCCTTATTAATATTAATTATTGAGTTTAAAGATACACTTTTTGCCCATTTTACGATCTCATAAGCTAGTTTTTACCAAACATAAGTTGTTCATAAGCTAGCTTATCAACTACTAGCTAGCTTATTAGCTACCAGCTAGCTTATCAGCTAGTTTGCCAAACATAGCCGTAGTCTAGGCAAAACCTAGTGATCACTGATTAATTGCATTGTAAATCTATCTAAGCATTCCCTCGAAGATAAAACAAGTCAAATCAAAGAAAACCATCAACGATGTCAAAGAAGTAGTTGATGATAGAGCCACGACTTAATGTAATGTGAAGCAGAATTCAATCATAGTTTATTATTGTTAAATGTTAATTTTTGGTATCCTACAATTTTTTTATCAAAATACTAAAAAACTAATTTATTTATTTTTTCACTTAAAATTATTAGATTTTTCAATGAAAACTTGTTGCAAATCTTGTATAAAAAAATTACAATTTAACAGTATTTTTTCACGAAAAGATTTTTACAAGTCTCATTTTTGTCACGTCAATGTTGCTATTGGCAACAAATCAACCATTACAAAAACCTCATTGTTGAATTATTTTAATGGAACTCCTTACTAATTTAAAGAAGCATAAAATTTACATGACAAATGTAATCAACAAGAATTCCATTATTATTTAAACTAGTGGCAAAACCGCG
The DNA here is from genome assembly GCA_030169165.1 of Centaurea solstitialis. Classification (NCBI taxonomy): domain Eukaryota; kingdom Viridiplantae; phylum Streptophyta; class Magnoliopsida; order Asterales; family Asteraceae; genus Centaurea; species Centaurea solstitialis. The sequence continues at coordinate 94,918,643 of CM058041.1, forward strand.
CGTTGCGCGGTAGCATGAGTAACTCATTAGAAATATGTAGATTGTTACTATAATTCATTGCACTTGCAAAAAAAAAAATAGGTGTATATATTGATTATTTAATTGTGTTAGAAATTAATGTTAGTTGTGTCAATTTGTAATAGTTAGAAACATTGTTCCTTAATTGTAATTTTGTTAATTTGGCCAATTTGTTTAGGCTCATGCTTTCTAAAGCCTAAGTCCATTAAGTAAGTAGTATAAATAGAAGTCTTGTAATTCATTTGTACTTTCCACTTCCATTAATCAACTTTGAGAGAATTACATTGTGTTCAATCTTTGTGTGTTGATTTGGAACCTACAAATTGTTTAATTCATATATTAACATTAAAATCATTAAACATCGTTTAAGAAAACAAATATAAAACTAATTTATTTACTTACATATTAAACTTGGATTTTGCTATAGCTAGCTAACATCATTTCATATTTTTTTCAACCACATCAATCAATCCTTTATATATACAACTTCATTTTTTAAATTTTCATTTTTCTACCAATGTGAGATACCAAAAGAATACCAATATTCAATCTTTTCACTAACTCCAACCCTTTGTACAACAAAAAATCAAAATCGAAATTATGAAGAATTAGATAAATAGCAAAGAAACTATCTTATCGTGTCATATCATCTATTTAGGGTTGAGCGGTGGTGATAAAGTATATAGAAAATCTTCGTGTTAAATTAGGTCGATATTACATATCATATCACTTAAAGAAGTTGTCTTATCATCCTTAGTTGTTTGTTGTGATATATGTAATTAAGTAACAACTTATATGTCATCAAACTTTGTAATTAACCTAATTTTAAAAGAAATGTGTAAATTTGTTGATTATAATAATGAGATGTATAATGAGTATTTTTAATAACTCATAGTACATGATTTATCCCCAACATAATATTCTCATAAAATATTTGTATTCACTATCCACTACCTAGTTTTGTATAATTCAAGGATATTTTGGTAATTACTTACAATGTTGTAATGTACTAATGTATTCTTTTACAACTATGGTTAAAACTTTCTTAAAGCCCCAAAAACCAACCATATAGATATATTTTGGAGTTTGATTGTTGTCGTTAAAAGAAACTTTTTTAAGAAACTATAAAAATATAAGCAAAAAAATTTGGGAAAAAACCTCCATTAAAATCATGTACAATATAAATATCAAATGAGAAGTATAAAGGAAAAAAACATAAATAACATTTCGTAAAAATTCCAAATAAAAACTCAAAAACTTATTAATAATCACATACAATACATAAAAACATAATCGTTATTTGAAATTTTGATAGAAAACGAAGGTAACAATCATATTTCAAATAAAAAACCAAAAAACTTGTTTATCAACATTATGTACAACATAAATATCAAATGGAAAGCATAAAGAAGAAAAAATAAAAATTATAATTGTGAAAATTTTCCAAATAAAAAACGAAGGTAACAACCATGAAAAAATGTCGAATTAAAATCCAAAACGTTTGTTTAACAACGCGTAAATGTAAACAAAACCTAGAAAAATTCATGAAATTTTTTTATCGGAAAAAACACAATCGTACTTGTTGTCGCATATACACACCAAAAAATAACATATAACTTACATAAATCAAAAAATAAATAATAAAAAATGTTACCTTCCCTGGAAATTTTACGAAGATTGAAGAATATTACCGATGAAAATGGATTCTACAAAAAAGAAACAGTAAATATACAAATCCAATATAATAGAGCATACAACATGGAGATTGTTATATATTATAGGAAAAATCATTAATGATACTTGTTGGCTAATATACACACTAAAAAATAACATATATTTTTCATAAATCAGAAAATAAATAATAAAAAGTGATGGCTTACTTGAAAATTTTACGAAGATTGAATAATAGTACCGACGAAAATTAATTCTATAAAAAAAGAAACAATAAACATACAAATCCAATAGAATAGAGCATAGAACATAGAGGTTGTTAGGTTGTTGGAGGCTTGGAGCATTAGGTTCTATTTATAGTTGAGTTTGGTGTAGGTTTTTTTTAATGAATAAATGAGAATATGAAGATGTGGTAAATTAATGTATTTAGGAAGTTAAATACTTTAGAAGTTAAAGCTAATTAAAGAGTAAGTCAAATTACCAAATGAACCTTCTTGTAGTAAAACTTAAAAATTTTATTAAGGGTAAAATAGTCTTTAACTTATTTAATATTTAAAAAATTCAAAACAATGAGAAAATTTTTAGAGCCAAATGCTACTCTTAGAGAGTGCCACATCATTCTCTTTGGTTCTTCCTTTAATATATATAAATGATTCTTGAGTCGACTGATTATATTGAAAAATTAAATCGTACAAAAACATCCTTCAATGTTAGTGCATGTCCTTTTCGATCATTAAGTTAGGTCCCACTCATCCCACTATAACTTGTTCTTGATCTTGCCATGGGAGTGTACAAGCATGGACCTTGGCCTACAAATCCATAATATTTTTTTTTGAACCAACAAATCCATAATATTTGTGTAGGAAATTCATTCTTAATTAGTTATGAATACTTCTTTTTTATTTAGGTTACGATCATCGGTCCCAACACCCTAGGAAGGCCTAATCTATCTTGGTCGTAGAAGACTACTCGTCCTCGAGTTTCTGTCCAAATGTCTATCTTTAATTTACAGTAGCACCATGCCATCTTTTTATTCTCTATATCCAATGAATTAATGTTGTGTTTAAATACATGTGATTTTTTAGATTTTGTTACAAGTCTCGTTCTCCTAATGTTTTGTTCTCAATAAGAATGAGAACAAGCACAAACACTAGTACCAAATATTGTTACACTATAAATATCCCATGTAATAAATTTTTAACTAATAAAACAAATCATTTCTTTTACCTTTGATACTACCCAATAGTTTACAACATAACAAACGTCAAAATAATTAAATACCAACTTTATGGGGAGTGATATTTTAACAGAATGGAAACCATAGGGACTGAAACTGATATATGAACAATATCAAAGGAGGTCTATTGAAAGATATCCAAACAAAAGAACAGCCTCAACGATTTACGAGGGTTTCGTTCTTGTTCTTGTTCATATCAATAATTTCAGATTTCTGGATTCAATCCATTTCGATCGATAGAACAACAACGATTTCCTTTTGAAATTGAAACCCTAGATCGAATCTTTGTTATATGTATACACACAGATAACATACAAGAGAGAAGATGAGTGTGGATCTAGCTTCGAACACCCATGGAAACCTGGACGAACAGATTTCACAGCTCATGCAGTGCAAGCCTTTAATCGAGCCTGAGGTTAACTATTTCCTTCTCTCTCTATCTGATTAACACTTTTTCTAGGGTTATTTTGAACTTTTTCATCATAGATTGTGTGATTTTTTGATGGATCTGCGATTTCATTTTATCTAGGGTTCTGCAAAATGTTAATTTGTGTTTTTGTTGATTGATCTGAGTTCAATTGACTTCTGTGAATGCCTTTTTGTAAGCAATTTTAGGATGTAATGGTGAATTACTTACTTTATTCTAAATAAAAGGGTTTATTTGGACTTTGAATGTTTGATGGGGGCACTTGTCCACTTTAGAAAGTGAAAGGCCTAATTTTGTTAAAAGAACAAGTAGATTTTAAGATTTTTAACCAAACAAGAGATAAGAAGATGTGAAAGTTTGTATTGGAACTATGAAACAGGAAATAGAATAATGTTGGTGTTAAACAAGAAGGGTGTGTATTGATTTTGCAGTAGAGAAATATTAGATTTTACCTAAGAAAGATGATTTGCTAGTACTTATTGGAAGAGAATAATTTTCCAAAGTGAACTGGATACCACTTCTTTAGCTTATGATTTTGATTTTTGATTGTAACCTCGACTAGCTATCAGTGGAGTTTAGTAATCTTTTCTTTTTCATTCTTTTCTTTTTCTGGTCGGGAGAACGGATAAGATAGTGTAGAATGTAACAAACAGACGTTCACAAGAGAAGGAACTTTCTTTTGGCACAGTGGTTCATCTTTATATACCTGAATCAGTCGCTTAAACTTCTTTCGAGGCATTCTTCTTATTATTTATGACTTTGTTTGATTTTGATATATGCTATTCTTTTACATTATATCTGATCCATGGATGGTTTGATCGTATTACCTCTCATCGTGTTGGAAGGTTTAATTGATACTTGGGAACGTCCATTAGAAGCAAATATATTTGCATGAGAGATTTATGAATTTCTGAGAGGACTTTTTTGGCGTTATTTGGAATGTGAATCGCTTCATATGGTTCCAGTTTACTGCACTGATCAATAAACATCTGGTGTCTCATCCACTCTTTTATTTTTCTTTCAGTTTTTTATATGATATGTTCTGCTTTAATAATTATCTTTTTTGTAAAGGCTTTGTTCTATTGCCACTTCCCTTTGTGAATAGATCTGACTGTTTCTGCCTCTGTCAAAGATGCTATTGCTTGTCTGCCTTAGAGCAGAGGCTCCCTTTTACTTTTGCTTTGCATTTGTGACTGTTCTATTCTGTTGCGGTGTTGCCGTCACATGTTGTTTACTACTCTTGCCGTCACTTGACAGAATCTATTCCAGACTTTGCCGGATCTGTCTTTCTTCTATAAATGATCACCATACCCTTTTATGATCCAAGGTTTGATCATCGAGTGTAAGCCTGGATCTTTCCAGAGGCTTTAATTCAGACCCGAATTGACATACATACAAGTATACAACAACTTGAGGAATGTTAAGGACACATCCATGATTTATGCCTGTGAATTCTCCTGATTTTATTCTGCTTCCTTTTTTGCTCCAAAAACTGTACACTATATAATCAAGGTTCCCCCCCCACCCCCCACCCCTCCAATAATGAGATACATGATCACAACTTCAATTTATTTCAGTGCCAATAAAGGATATGCTTCATATTGGCCATAGGGAATAGGGACATATGAGATCAGGGTAGGGGAAATGACGGTATGCTTCGGGAGTTATATTTTATGGAAGTTGACGGATCTCAAAAGTTTCTTGCAGATTAAGAAGTGATGCAGAGCAAAAACACTAACGCTGTGCTCTCAAAACCTTTATTACAAAAGAAAGGAAAGGGAGAAAATTGTAGGAAAGTATGTTAGCGAAACTTGTTAAGGAGAGAAGGGAAACAAAACGAAAGAAAAATAGTGATAAGTTTCCTTCTAAAACTTCCCTCCCAAATGTGGGAGGGGAAGTAAAGGAAAGAAAATAAATTAAATTAACACCATGAAAAGGATTAATAAAATTACAAAAGTACCCAACCTTTCATTCTGAAGGATATATTTTGAAGGGCATATTTGTAAATTTGACTTCTTTTCTTTCTCGCCTATTCAAGAACATGAAATTTTTTCTTTCTTTTCCTTACCTCTCGAGAACACATAAAAAAGTTCTTTTCTTTTCTTTTTCTTCCCTTTCATCTCTTTTCTCCCCAAACTCGAGAACACAGCGTAAGATAGATTTTTGGTCCCATGAGGATGAATGTTGCTACAAGTTGAAATGAGGATACACAATAGAATGTTTGTTTGGGGGGGGGGGGGGGGGGGGGGGGGGGGTGGGGGTTATGGATACAATGGTATACAGTAGATCAAGTGGAAGGTCAGTTGCAGATACAGAAGTGAAGTTGAACCAAAACACTAGGATGGATTTGTGCATGAGGATGAATGGTACTGCGAGTAGAAGTGAGGATACACGTTAGAAGGTTGGGGTGGCACATATGGATACACTGGTGTACAGTGGACAAAGTGGAGGGTCACAGTAGAGGTATGACTGGGAGGATATACATGTAGAGTTTTTTCATATGTCTGTAGCTTTGAGGGTAATATACTGATATGGACGTCAAGTGGGTCGGAACCCAGGTTAAAAAAAAGGGAGGGTTTCTCTGGAATCTCTAGGATAAATACATTTTCTAATCATCAGTTGACTTGATTCTTGCATCCTGCAATTGTACAATACATCCAGAACACGCATCTTAACAAGCTAAACTATTCTTGACGACATATTTTTATTCTAACTTAATATCTAAAGGAAAATGAATTTTCACCCATCTGTACCGTTTTCCTTGCCTCCCTGGAATATTTATATACAGAATTTGGGAACAAGTTTCCCATTCCGACTTCCCCAGAGCCTGCGGTAGCACAGCCGAGACAGCGACGGGTTCTCTGCCCCTGCGGGGATGGAGCGACAGAAGTTTAAGTTGTATCCACTCATACAGTCATACTGGTCATTATGGTAAACGAAGAATATTTTTTATGATGCTGATGTATGATTCACATTTGAGCCAATAGCCATGATGCATCGTTGAGAGAATCATATGAATGATCATGCAAGCTGTCAAGAGTTTGTCATGTGCAGTATTTCTCAACAGCTGAAACTTTGCAGAAACATCTATATTGTGTTGCTGAGTCTTTAGCTGTTGGTAGTTGATGCTACTTAGAAAATGCACATGTGTGTTAACTGTTAAGAACACATATAGTCACTAACTGATAGTTAGTATGCCGTCTATTATAAAAGTTAACTGAATTATCTCAAATAAATGAACAAGCCACTTATTTAAAAAAGAAAGGAAACATTTACTGTTGTGAAGTTTTTTGTTTTTGGAACCAACCTTATTAATGTACATGCTATGTGGATGTAGGTTAGGGCATTATGTGAGAAGGCGAAAGAGATACTAATGGGTGAAAGCAATGTCCAGGTATGAGTTGCTCTCCCTCATTTTGTTGTTGTGATTACTGCATCAATACACTACCAAGCATTCCTAAACATCTATCCACTCTACATATTATCTTATTACTTTATGCCTTTATGGTTGAATTCAGGGTTTGTCTGCCTTGTTAAGCAGACATATAAAATGCTTTGGAAAATTGAGTAGGCATCTCTATAATGAACAATACATATCTATAAGTTACACAAATATTGAGAAAATATGTGAATATGGTTGAAAGAGCATATGTAGACATGACCAATAACCTTAGTTCTGTGTAAGAAACTCATAACAGCTTGACATGTGCACTTGTGAAGCATGGTCTAAAGGATAGTCATTATATTTTGTTATCTGGTGTTTGGTGAAAATAGCCCATTTGCTTCTTTAGAATTCTTAAAAGGACTAATTTGGTTCCCGGGTTTACTTTCTGAAGAAGTGAAGATATATAATCTGGATTAGTATTTATTACTTTATAAAAAGGCGTTTGTAGGATAGATTGGACTGAAACCTTCCATCACACCTGGGATGTTTGCCGGTTGATTAAACAATCTAGGTTTCATCAACAGTCATTGATTTTGTATGCTTGAGAATTCATTATGATTTGTAGGTGTATTTAGGAGAACCTTCCTCATGAATTTATGTTTACGTTAGTCAGATATGTACTGTGAATACGTGTGTTCCTCGATATTAGCTATACGTGCTCCTAGGCTACATAGTTTGGAGATCTCATTTGTTTAGAGGATGCTGTTTTATGATATTAGCTATACAAGTTCCTCTAATTCTTATATAGGATCTACCATTGGGATATATGGAAGCCAGGTTTGAGCTATGTGTTCTATTGTGTATACCGAGGATCTTGGCATGTTGCTCAACAATTTCTTCTTTTGTCCTTAAATGATGCAGTTGGTCCCTTAAACCAAATATGTAACGTAATACTAGATATTAATAAAATAGTTGCATAATGAGTCATTGTTTCTCTTGAGTTTGAAACAAATAGGTACATAGGAAGGAGATGCGCATCCCATGTAATCCAATCTATCATAATGTAATAATCAATGCAGGCACAGGCTCTTGAAATCTCGACAATTATGCTTCTGGTTTTTGGTTGTGGCATTTAACCTCAATTATTCCTACTTTTTTAAAGTTTTGGATTTTGTCTTGTGCAGCCAGTAAAAAGCCCTGTGACCATCTGTGGTGACATTCACGGGCAATTTCATGATCTTGCTGAACTTTTTCGCATAGGAGGGAAGGTAGTTTCTTTGACCATCGCATTTGTGTTACTGTTGTGGTGTTCTAATCTTGAAAATGGTAATTGCCATAAAGCTTGGGCCTTGGGTACAAAATATGCTTGCTGCAACATGTTAGGTTGGACTTCTGTCTCAGAAAAAGAGTTCACTTTCTAAAATCTAGAAGGAATTATAAGGGCAATTTTTTTTGAAAAGTTTTAATATTCACTTTAAAAATGGACTGATAGTTTGGGGACATCAAATTCTAAAATAAAATTAATAGCAATTCATCATGTTGCTCTTTCTGTGATGAAGTGCAATTTTGTCATCTTCATTCCATTCATCCTGCAAGCTTGATTTTTTATGTACTTGTTTTATGGTTGTAGACATTTATATATATCATCTTCAATGGCAGTGTCCGGATACAAATTACTTATTTATGGGGGATTACGTGGATCGAGGGTATTATTCTGTTGAAACTGTCACGGTAAGTGGAAGCTGAAATGGGCATGCATCTAATATTACACGTGTATATAATTGTTTGCTAATACAGTGAGCTGGAGTATTTTGCCCTATACAGTGAATAAATGACTAGAACAATAACCAAATAAGAGAACAAGAAAATGGTCGAATCGCATGTGATTTTCACTAAAATCAAGTGTAAAATTACATGTGTATCACATGACTTTGGATGCGACCTGAGCTCGTGGGCCACGTCGCTGGCACACCCTTGTGTTGACTGTTAGTGTAAAAGTAAAACTGCATGTGGTTTTGCACATGATTTGGCCGTTTTTTTATTCTCTTATTTTGTTATTGTTCTCATTTGAGCCTCACTCTAAATGACTACATTGCCATATCATAACTGTAGTACTGATGAGTGATAATAGTAGATGCATTGTTGATTCATATTGGGCATCTGCAACATCTAAGTTGTTTGACTTATCATTGTTTGTGCTACATTGTGATTATTCCACTTCCCTTGATCAAGTAGAGTACATATAGTGTTGGAACTTTGAAACTGGGTTTTTTCTTTCCAAATAGAGGTTACTTAAAAACACCAAAAAGAGTTTAAAGGCGATAAGGATTTAAATACTCGACGTGCTTCTTTGCTTTTCCCTTTACTGTTTCTTATTTGGTCAGCAGAAAACAAACATTTGATGTAGAAACTCCAGCCATAGAAGAGTTCTACAAAAGAATGGCATCTCCTATTTAATACTCCCTTTGCTCACAGAAATCACAATGTTCAATTCTACACGCAAATTAGTAGAAGAAGTAGATGACTGCTAACAAAGCCTTAAAACACGTTTGCATTGAACACTTGAACTCATTTTCAAACTGAAGTAGTTATTGTTGACCAAACTCTAAGATAATTACTTGTGCGACGATCCCAAAATGGGGAAAACTTAATACTTTGGTTTAAAAAACTTCCAGGGTAGAAAGTGTCGCAATTACTGTAGGACCCAAGGAGTATAATTATAGCCTAAGGTCATTGAAGTTACTTGACTGAAAATGGAATAAAAATTGCGATTAGCAGTACCAACAGTTAATATGATGGAAAAAGAGATCTTATTCTGGTAACCAAATTTCAAATACAATATTAGTTACCATCTTCATATATAAGTTGTTGTAGGCACAATATATAAATTCATGAAATTGGTGTAATTCAACTTTTAACATGTAAGTTTTTTGTGATTGGCACCAATGTTCTTTTCTTCAGCTCTTGGTGGCTCTGAAAGTGCGTTATCCTCAGCGACTCACAATTCTTAGGGGAAATCATGAAAGTCGTCAGGTATTTTTCTCCCTCATTGGCTTGCATTGTTAAAATAAATGAAATAGTTTGTGGTTGAGGTTTTTTTCTGAAGATGTTAATCAACAAATTTTTGAGTAACTATATATGTAGATAAGGATCAGATCGCCATCATGTTTTAGATCTTAGTTGAGTGTCTGTCTGTCTCTCTTTATATATATATATATATATATATATATTTTGTGTATACTGGTTGTGTTTCAATCATGTTTCTTGAAAATATATATTGTGAAGCAAGTCGCAAATTGAATGATTCTGTCTACATGCATGATATTAAATTAGTCCACTTATTTCTGTGTGCAGATCACTCAAGTTTATGGGTTTTATGATGAATGTCTTCGAAAGTGAGTTTCTTGCACCCTTCTACTTGATAAGGTTCCAAGTCGCTCATGATGTTTCATCATTTACTCCTCATTTTCTGTAGACAAGTGATAGTCATTGCATCATAATCATGGCATACTGAAATATACTGGTAGGTTGTATTTGAAATTAAAAAAAAGGTAAAAGTTCAAAATTTATGGACCCCAATAAAGTATATAAAGAACATAGAAGTTTAGAGCTCAGGCTATTTGTAATTTTGTATAATGAGTAAAAGGGCCTGTTTTGCTGTTTTTGCTTATTTATTTTAGTTCCATAAAAATCTACACAAATGGAAGTAAATTGAAACTGCCATGTTTAATCTTGTGCTCGAGCTCCAAAGAGGAGGAAAGCAATCACTGAGTAATCAAGGCTTCAAAAATCTCAATATTCCCAACTGAAGCAGCATTTTTCCACAAACATGTTATCAGGTTACGTTATGTATTGTTTAACGTAAAATATAGATCTGATTTGGTTGTGTAGTTGCCTTTTTCATTTATAAATATATTAGTTAAATTTCTTTGAGTAAATATATGAAATATCCAATATAGTCAAAGGTTCAAATGAGAAGTGCTAAATAATGAGAAGTAGAGAAGTGAGTTTAGCCCTTCATACGGTCAAGATCGGATTTGATTGGTCAGTAATTGCGGCTTTGACTGCTCAAATTTGCAGCTATGCCAAAAATAAAGGGATAGTTCTGTAAATTTTACAATTAGGTAGCAAATGGGTTCATATGTGAATGCAGGTGATTCACATATGGACTATATGTTCATATCTAAACCAGTGTAATTCACATATGAACTTTTTTTAACTGATTCACAAATTTGCTACTATATGTAGGTATGGCAATGCTAATGTTTGGAAGACTTTTACAGATCTCTTTGATTATTTTCCATTGACTGCATTGGTTAGTATGCTCGTTTCTTACTCAAGTAATATAATTAACTTGAATATATGTGTATATATATACACAATATATTTCACTTGTTTAACAGCATTATGTTCAACTCCATGTGTTCACCTTTTGCTTTTTATTACTCTTTCTGCTATGAAACATTTTGATTCCCTTTTTGGTATGGCTCTAGGTTGAATCAGAAATATTTTGCCTTCATGGCGGGTTGTCACCTTCAATAGAAACCCTTGATAGCATAAGAAGTTTTGACCGCGTTCAAGAGGTTCCACACGAAGGTCCAATGTGCGATCTTTTATGGTCCGACCCAGATGACCGTTGTGGTTGGGGCATTTCACCCCGTGGAGCTGGATACACCTTTGGCCAAGTAATATGTCTTTCCTTTTTAACACATCTCATTTCATACGCATCACAACTTTTCTATAACATAAAATATTATCTTGTAGGACATATCTGAACAATTTAACCATACCAACAACCTAAAGCTGATTGCTAGAGCTCACCAACTGGTCATGGAGGGATTCAACTGGGGACATGTAAAGTTTACTTCTATTTACATCTCTTGTGGGACCCTTTTGAGTCATGTCAATGACGGCTTAATTGGTTTATTTTTATATGCCAAATTTTGTTTTCTGGAACAGGATCAAAAGGTTGTGACCATCTTTAGCGCACCAAACTACTGCTATCGATGTGGGAATATGGCTTCTATTTTGGAAGTCGATGATTGCAAGGGGCATACGTTTATTCAGGTGACTCTTATCTCGATAATACAAATTTTTTGGTCTCTAGATTTAACCGTTTTAAAATCATTCTATCGTGTTTGTGTGATGCTTCTCTACTTGAGAGTTAGGATAGCAATTTAGGGCTGTTTGTTTTAAAAAAATACCTCTTAAAACCCCCTAAGTCTGAAAATTAAGAGGCTTGTAGACTTGAGACTGTTTGTTTTATTTTTTTAAAAAGGTCTGAAAACCTTTAATGGTCCTCTGAAATTTTAAGAGGTGCACCATTCACTTCTTATTTTTTAGATTGAAAATTAGACTAAAGGGCTGTTTGTTTTTAATAAAAATACCTCTTAAAACCTCTTAAGTCTGAAAATGAAGAGGTTTGTAGACTTGAGACCGTTCGTTTTATTTTTAAGGAAAGGCCTGAAATAGTGAAATCCTCCTACCGTCCTCTGAAATTTTAAGAGGTGGACCATCCACCTCTTATTTTTTAGACGTAAATTTAGACTTCAGACACCAGACTTCTTAACAAACAAACGACCTCTTAAAGTGATTTAAAATGTTGCAGTTTGATCCTGCTCCTAGAAGAGGAGAGCCTGATGTAACGAGACGAACGCCTGATTATTTCCTGTAAGCAATGGAAATTGATAACGATTGCTTTGCTTGGTGGTCCACGGTGGTCCTTGCCGGGATTGCGCTTTTTGTTTGATACAATGGTAATGGCCAATGATATGTGGTTAAAGTTGATGAGGAGTGCAGTGCAAGGGAAGGACCAAATGGCTTGTAAAATGGTTTCATTTTTCAAATTCATGGTTGAAGGGTTACTCATAGTTTGAATTAAGATGCATATTTAAACATCTGTATGCTGCAATTAGCCTTTGATATTTTGTTCATTAATTGTGGTTTATCGATTAAGTTTGTTTCATAAAGAGAAGGGACCTATAGATGGTTTATTATCTGTAGAAGGTGAATGAAGCCTCGATATTCTTAATTCCGGTTTTTAAGGCTTGATTAGATCTTGTTAAGGTTCTAAATTAGTATAGTTTGACGAACAACATGAACTGATTCTAGGTATTACTGTTATGGACTTTGGGGTTGTTTATTAAATACTTGCTGGTTAACTAGATACTTAAATGTTTTTTATTGGGCAAGAGGCATATGGTTACGTATGATTGTTTTTATTAATAATCTTTTTGTGTCGTTTTGTTAACCAAGAATCTTATTCAATATTTTTGTTAACTTTATTCGAATAGATGATTTATACATTAAATATGATTGTGAATGACATCAAATAATAATATGATTTGAAACCGAGCCATACAAATTATGAAGTGTTTTTTTAAGGGTGTCCGGGCGAAAGTTTAACTAATCCTCGGCAATTTTGGAGGCTAAACATGACCTCACCTAAATGTTTCTAGACATGCACACAGAAAAACTCGAACTCGGTTATGGCGCTATGAACCTCCGACCGATAACCAATCTGACACAGAGCTGGAAGACCAAATTATTAAGTGTTGGATATGATTAATTTTACTTTAAATTAATTATAAATATGTGTTCTCATACAAACAAGAAAAAAAGGATCAAACTGGTGAATTATATATCAGGAAAAAAAAATTCACTCTCAAAATTGCTTAAATTACAAAGATGCCATTTCAATTTCATACTTAGCGGCTGCACTTTTCTACATTCATAGTAAAATAAACTAAGATTTTAGTCCTCCTGGTTTTATATTTATAACAAATTTTGTCCCTACTTTTTATAAATTGTTTATCCATATCTATGATTTTTATTTTCATTCCATATTCATTCATTCATCCAGCTATGTTAAATTAAGTGATTCATATTTGTTTTTTATAATAGACCATCATTTATATTTTTTTATTCTCAAATTACATAAATCATATTTTGTTATTTTTTACTTTGTTTATTTATTTTATTAACACATTTTGTTTTATTGATTAATTATAAACTATTATAACTTTAATTAATAAAATCAAATAATCTCATTGATAATTAGATGATGTTTTTTTTTTATCTTTTAAAATTAATATCTTTTGTTTAATGTTTAATTAAAAAACTTATTTATAATGCAAATCACTTCAATTATAAGATTGTTATTGTGGTCAAATTACAAGACTACGATTTTTGTTTATGTCGTTTGATATTTATAACGATTTTCATCCATGCTCTTTATCAACTGCTTTTTTATCCCTATGCTTTTTATTTTCATTCCATTTTCATCCCTTTATTCAACTTTGTTAAATTAAATGGTTAGTTCAATCAAAAAATGTTTGATTAAATTACATATTTATGTCATTATAGTAGACATTCTTTAAATTTTGTATTCTCAATTACATAATTCATATTTTTTACTTCTTACTTTATTTATTTTATCAATGCATTTTGTTTTATTGATAGTATAAACTATTGTAACTTTAATCAAATAATTACATTAAACTATTAATAAGTACATTGTTTTTTTTTTCAAAACTTTAAGTTAAAATATCTTAAAATTAACATTTTTATTTATTCTATCTTAATACTCATGGTAAAATCTATCACGGTTTAGAACCCGGTGCGAAGCCCCGGGCTCTTAATAACTAGTTAGAAACAAAAATTAGGAGAAAAAGTTATAAAAAGGAAAATGATAAAAAGATAAGATAGTAGTTGTGTGGTAAATGTGTCTTTAGTTATACTTTGTATGTTCTTTTCGTCTTTAGCTTAGTTTTAATATTTTTAGTAATAGCAATTTAGGACCTGAAATGATTCACCTTGCACTCTGATGCTTGTCTTGGCCGCTCACCCCAAAGGTCGGGCCTATGCTACCAAGCGTTAGAAGTTGTTTACCATACCGATATTTTATTTTTCATGATGGATTTGATCATTAATACGTACTAGAAATGAACAAATTCTAATTTGTGTTGTTAATAAATCTATCATGGGCCTCAGCCCGCGGGCCGGAAACCGGTTCGGAACCCGGGTCGAACCCGAAACCCGGCCGGAAACCGGTCCGGAACCCGGGCCCGACTCAACCCGGTTTTGATCAAACCCAGGTTTGACCAACACTGTAACAAACCGGGTTTTGGTCAAACCCGGCCCGAACCCGAAATTTGGCCAACATAAGTTCCAACCCTTTGTTAATAGTTTTAAAATTGTAGTATATAACTTGACTTCAAAAAACAAATTGGCCTTAAAATAATCTATATGAAAGCATACAAAGGTTTTTGCATTTAACAATATATAAGCCTAAATGAATGTAAAAACATAAACTCAATAATTTACAGTTTAAATATTTAATAATTAAATAAAGTAAAAAGGATAGATAAAATGAAGTACAAAACGTAACGTATTGGAAATAACTTGAAACGTGCGCATCATTGAAAGATGCTTCTACTCCTAACACTAAGGTCATTATCGATTTGATCCTAATAAAACATTTGATTAAGAATTAAACATTTCATTTAAAAGTTCAAAATAAGTTATACAGTAAATTTACACCAGTAAATTTATATACCGTAAGCAAAAAAAGTTCACACCAGTAAATTTATGATTTTAATAATTAAAAGTTTCATCTAAAAGTTTAGAATAAGACACACAGTAGCAAAAAAAGTTCACATCAGCAAATTTATATATCTCAAGCAAAAAAAAGTTCACACCAATAAATTTATGATTCTAAAAATGAAAAATATCAATGTTAAGTAAGCAAAATCAGATCTTAGTGGCATTTACAATATATTCATTATGTTTACCAAAATAAATGCATTAAAATTTAAAAGTATATTATGCAAAACAAGAAACAAAATGAAGTATTCAAATTTATCCGATAATTTTTTTTGAACAACAAGAAAAGGATACACAAGAGCTAGAGCTTCGGCATGACCATCACCTATTACCCGATAATTAAACTACACATTTAATCAAATATTACAATCTTATACAACAAATTAAAAGATTATATACAATTAGGTTGGGTTCTGTTGAGAAGAAAAGTCATGATGAGAAACATAAGAAATGATTTGAACATTTAGACCAATCCTAATTGAAGATCAACACTAACGGGATGCATCGAGATGAAGTGAATCAATTCCATGAGAAGTACAATTCATGGGTAAGGTGAGATAAAAAATGATAAAAAATTCAAATACTTTCTTAAAAAAAATTCTCACACAAGAATTCAGATACTTTTTAATACAAGTTAAACAATATATAAAGAACCTTGTAAAATCAATTGTGTCTGACTTTTATATCTATATAATACACTCTTTTTTATTATTAATTCATATAAAATTAGCAAGGGAATCCTATTCATACCCATATTTCATTTGTACTTAATCACATACTACTAATATAAAAGAGGGTATAACTAAAATTGAAGTATTAATGATTTATGAAGATTTAAAAGTCAACCATTCATCACAGTTCACATCTCATCTCCACCCCAACTGTTTTTCACCTTGGGCCCAGTGGGCCCTTCCTCACCCAACACTTCTCTTGGTATACTATTCACAAACTTATCAAAAGCCTTTTTCAACTTCCCAATCATAAGCTTCTCCACCTTATTGATTTCTTTATCAAGATCATACTCTACTTTTGGACCCCATTTTCTAAAATAGTTCAACCATGGTGGCTCCACCACCGCGGATCCCAAATACTCGGCGGCAACCACCGTTGCCCGAACTCCAGTGTCCATCACGCTATTTCCCTTTGCCGTATCGTCTCTAAGCCCGATATTGGCCCCCACGGGCCCAATTAAGACCAAACCAGGTTTAGGATAAGATGCATGACCGTTTAATGATGAGTACACGACCGGTTTATTTCCACTTGCATACTCGAGAACCGAAGCACTGACCCACGTCCCCCAACTATGTTGTGAGAAAAACATACTGTGTAACTCCCCGTTAAAATTACTGATCCTTAAAGTGACATGTTCCCAATCACCCACATGTTCCCCTATCTTTCCCAATGAAATATTAATAAACTCAACTTTGGCCCTTGATGCCCCATTAAAAGGGTAAAACGCCCAAATGGCAATATCAGTAAATAACCCTCCATACATTGGTTTTATATGGAAATAAGCATTTGCATCTTGTAAATCACCTTTCTTGACCCTTTCTTTTGAACCATCTCTTGGGAGGTCTAGCCAATAGGTGTCATCATTGGAACCACCTTGTGGGAGGTTTGAGCCATTTGGGCTAATGGGGTTAGGGTTTGACTCCTCTCCTTTATGATAAACCAATGCACCATTTTGAAAGAACCAATCAACTGAAGAAGGGAGATAGGGTTCATTAGGATGGAAATAAACCATAGGAGAATAAGTCTGAATTAGAGTTTCAATTTGTTTCACATTTGGCATCAAACTTCCCAAACTACCCTTCAAGTTCTTCAAACTAGATACTGACAATGTGGCTCCCCCTACCCCATTTTGAACCACAAAACCTCCTATGGATGCACCCATGGCTCCAACACCTCTATTTGTTGGCCTTGAACCATACACATTGAACCCATTAGTATTTATACTCTTACTCGGTCCCCATATCCAGTTACCGTCGTTTTCCAAAGAGTCCGTTAGGTCAGACCTGACACAACGGACTCTGTCAAACGATGGTTTATCTGAGGAACCTGTAACCACATACCCGACGGCCCTGTAGCCGTCGGGTGGGTTCGGGAACCAGATGAACCCATCACCATCTTTCTTGATATTGAGAGATTGACTACTCCAAACAAGAGTGTAGTCAATTGGTGGTTTGAGAGTAGGGTTTGAAGGGTCATTTGTGACATCTTTTCCCACAAGAACATGCCCAAATAAAGGCATGTTATTGGGTTGACCATATGACCCTAAAATGGAAAACCCTTGTGGGATCGAAACCGGATCATAAAATGTTGCTCCAAGATTATCGGGCCCTCCTTCGTTTGCCGCCCAAATCTTGTTGAATGTCGATACTTGACTCACTTGTAATCCTCCTAAATCTATGGTTCCACTTGCAAAACCTCCACCTACAAGCATGCCAAAAAGATAGCAACACAAAAAATGTCTTAATAACACGAAAGCGATCAAATGATTACAAAGTGAAAATTAAACAAAAAAAGTACGATCGAATTACCGGGAGGCCAATTGGGTAATGGAGATGGAAGTTTGAAGGTGGTTTGGATTCCTGCAAGCTTCCTAACATGATGATGGCTTGATGATGATGCCATTGTTGGGCCATTGAAGATTATAACAAGATTGAAAAATATGATATGGATTAAAGAATGCATTTTTTGGATGATGATAACAACAAAAATTGGCTTTGTTGGAGTCAAAATGATGAAGCTGTAAAGTGTTGTCTATATTTATGCATATGTGAATGGTCACATGTGCTAGCTAAATATATAGTGACAAAAAAATGGGAACTTGCCAGAAAACTTTGGTTGGGGAGATTGCCACTTTTTTAACTTTATTTTAATTTCAATTCAAGATAATGGTAAAATAAAGAGTTTATTTTAATTTCAATTCAAGATAATGGTAAAATAAAGAGTTTATTTGGTGTAACAAACAATTTGAGTCTTTATTTATTTTGGTAAGCTTACTAACCCATTTATTAAGATAATTGAAAATTTAATTTTTATTAACTTAACTGTTACGTTAAATAAGAGTTGGAAAATAATAATCAGAACTAAAGAAAATGGATATTTGATACGATTTTTAAAAATCTAGAATTAATTAATTATAAATATATCTCATTTAATATTGTAATATGAATTAGTTTCTTAATATTTGATACGATTTTTATAAATCTATAATTAATTATAATATTCGGTTTTGTCTACAATTAGGTATGTTTTGTTGACGATATTGTGTAAAACGGTGAATTTAAATTGATAACTAATGAATTGATATATTTTTTAAAAAGTATATAAATGGGGGACCTAAAAATAAAAATAAATCAATTATGAAGTTGTCGTTATCAAATGAACTGCAACGCTCATCAAGGAAACAATATTTATTTGAACATTGTCTTCGTCAGATCCTAAGTTTATAATTTTGGTTTTAATGCTGATTTTTGTAATTATATAATTGATTTTATTAGTAATTTAAGTATGTTTTGTAGAAAAAAAATTGTGTTTTGTTAATACAAAAAATTAGTTAAATTGAAATTCATATTTTTTAAATAACCTTTTAGTAAATAGTACACATTTAGGTGTTTATAGTTAAATGTTTTATATAATAACTTAAAGGTTTTAGAAAAGATCATTTTGATATGTCAAAATTTCTTGTCAATCAACATCGGCTATGTTTGGCAAACTAAATTGATAAGCTAGCTTTTAAGCAAATTATGTTTAGTAAAAACTATCTTATAGTATGTAAGATGATCAAAAATAGTATCTTTGGATATAGTAGTTAATACTAACCAGTGTATAATTGGAAGAAAAAAAAACTACCAAAAGCTTTTAGAACGCCACTTCAGATAATGTTTCAACCAACTAGCTTATAAACTAGTTTACAAGTTAGCTTAAATGATGTAGATTAAAATATACATTCTTTAAATTACAGGCTTTTAATTATAACAAGTTATCAAAATATAAACATAATCAAGATATTCATATATTTTCATTATTTTTGTCATTTTTAATTCTTAATTATAAACATTTTTATAATTAAAATATCATAAACATTTTTAATATCATGATTCGGAATTTAAAAAGTCAAAGGATGCATGGTGTTTATGTTTATATCCAACTAAACACAAATTAATTAAACATGGAATATAAATATTAAAAAACACCATGGAATATAAATTTATCCTTCGAATATAATTAAGCATCGAAAACGTTTAGAAATAGAAAAATAGGCTGTAATGTTAGTATGTTGTATTGTTTATAAGATCTGAACTTGGGTCTGATCATTTCTAACCATTCACATCCTTGGATCAAAAGCAATTTGTTATGAATAATTAGAATTGTATTTAAATATAGTAAGTGTGTATAAAATGGACAAGTAAATTGTTTTAAATGGAATACTGAATTGTTCTTAATTAAAATAAAAGAGAAAAAAATACGTTGTCTCCCATTTTTAGAACCAATTTAACTAATATTTAAGATATATAAATATACATTATGTATAGATTGGTAAATTAAGTTCTAATGAAAACTTAATCTAACCGTGAACATGAGGACAACTTAGAGGACGACATGTAATATATTCAGTCTGAAACTGAATATTATGCATTATTCAAGGTAAATATATGTTGTTTGCGTAATAAATGCCTAAGCACCACAGGCCTAGTCCAAGTATAAACTAGACGTGCGTTCGCTAACTCAAGTAATAATGTGGTAATCCCACGTATCGTTCCACAGGGATTGGCGGTATCGAGATTTAGAGAAATGTCCTTTAGTCCGGTGCAAAGTTTTAGAAAGATTTGATTTGATTTGGTGGATTATGCAAGATATTTAAATAACAGAAATGTAAATGACAGATAAATAAAGAGCGGATATTTAAATGACAGGTATGAAATGACAGATATATAAATGACAAGTAAATAAAGGATTTAATTAACAATAAGAAAAAGATGGGTACGAGTGCAAGCCTTTGCCCAAGAGACCGTTTAACAAGATTTGGTTAACGTGACCGGTCCGTAAATAACTCCTAAATAACTTTCTCCTCTCGAAGCTCCGTTATAAAGGTTTATAAACTAGTTTTATTATAAAGTTTTCACAATTAATATTTCCCAATTTGTTAACTTTACCAAGTGGACCTTATAGATCCTAGCTCGGTCCAACAAAAGAAGATGCCCGAATCTATTCGTGACACCCGCTTGAGGACACTTTTTGCCTTGGTTCAATTATGCAACGACCCGAATCTCTTCGTGATCATTAAAGGTTCTCTCAAACTCTTTTTGCATCACTCAAGCCGTGTTTCGAACCCGCCCCTCTCGAGGTCTTAGGTCTAACATGAACACTTACAAGTGATCAGCTTGTCCGCGTTGAGATAACGTCCCGACTTATAATGACCAAACGAGAAAATATTAAAGGATAAAAACACCAAAAATGTCACATTTAGGCCTCTCAGGCTTTGCTCGCACCCACACCCAAGGATGGGGTTTAGCTACTGCCCATACTAGAAAACAGAAGGTAAAAGATGTTGAAAATAAACTGCATTTGATTTAAAAACAGAAGGCTATGTTAAGCAGTCGCCTTTGTGGCTACAGAACACTTAAATAAAATTGCAGAATGTAAATTGCAGGAAATTAAATTACACTAAGTTAAAAACTACAATTCTAAGATAGAAACTGAAGAGAGAATGCTGGAAATCGGAATGTAATGTGTGTCCCAAATGCTTTGCTCCAAGCCCCTTTTTATAGTAGAAAAGTGATGAGTCTTTGCCCAAAGGTTAAATAACCTTTATGCTTTTTGCTTATTTTATTCATTCACTATTTCCTACTTTTCCTCCTTGTTGGTGGCAGACTTTTTCATGTCTCCCATGCCTCCCATGCTGGATTTGACTCTTCATATTAGAATATTCTGAAAATCCCTTCAAATACTGCACATACAAACTTACACTGTGGTGACATCCCACTTTATCAAAATTACCTTAAAACATGACTTTTTAGCTATTTCCTGTCTTAATGGGTAAATAAGGCAAAAAAGATTATATAGGTGTCAAATGGATGTTTCAAAAGGGGTTAGATGAGAAAAAGGGTGTTAAAAAGTGAAAATAATACGAGAAAAACGAGGGTTATCAATATATATAACATTCAAACTGAATAATACTGAATTCAGTTTGAACGTTGTATAATTCACCATGAATAATGCATGATATTCAGTCTGAATAGTCCCGCATTATTCAGACCAAGTATTATGCATTATTCAATATGAATAATACAAAATTTAGACTAAATAATACTGGATTCAGTCTGAATGTTGTATTATTCACCATGAATATATAATGTATTATGTTTAGTCTAAATAATCATGTGTTATTCAGACAGAATAAGAGCCAAATAGCACACGTGTCGTGCTTCCGGTTGTCGTCACATTTGCAATTAGATTTGAGTTTTCATTGAATTGCCCCTACATTAATATTTGTGTATATTGAATAGCTGGTTCTCATGGTTGGCAAAATTTTTACTATTCTTAAAAGAATTTTTCCATAACCTTCTTATCTAAACAAACTAAAAAGAGAACGGGTATCCAGTGCTTTAAACATATACTCTTAAGCTCTTTGCGTCTTTTGTCTCTCCCAGAAAGAAATAATTCAACAACGTATAAGCAAAATCAAAGTTTATAAATGCAAAACAAATAGGAAACACACCTTATTCCCTCATTAACTAAATTCGCCTACTTTAGTAAGCCTTAACGGGTGCTCGGCAAAAACTATCACTTCTCCTTCTAATAGAAGGACAAGAAAAACGACATGTAATCCCCAAATGTGAAACAACTAAACCCCGATGGTGCCGTAGCTTCGACTCCGTCCCAAAAATAGTAATAGGAGGGACCTGCTATTTGGATTCATGCATAACAAAAACAACACAAAAAAAAGAATCGAATGGTCCCTACAGAAACCGAATGAAGTTCTCATAATATGGTTTCAGCTTCAAATCCAACCCACCACGACACCACAATTTACCATCCCATGATGGTTGTAGGACTGATAGAGGTTAGAGCAAACTCTTTTTACCACAACAACCATCGTGTTTTAAATGGGAAGGGAAACAAAATGCATACATGGTATTTTGAAACCATTGATACATTATAAATATGTTGTTTTATGATGCATTCGAGCAAGGATTAATTATATACATAGCGCATCATAACGTAGATGCATAAATAATAGTAGCTACAACATTATGCTAGGATACAAAAATCAATTTACACTTTTTTTCATGGTCACTGATTGCAAATTATGGTCAATTTAATTATAGTTTGTGTGCTCAAAATCTTAAGATATGAAGATTAGAACAAGTAATTTAGGGTGTGGAGATCGAGACCGCATCTTTCTTAGTGCACAAAAAGTAAAAACATAGTATCAAAAGTGGAACCTAATTTTTTTCTTTTTCAAACGATGACACCAATTAAGTATAAAAAACGAATATATATGTTTTTGTTTTTTTCTTGTATGGAAGACCGGTCTTTTATCCCAAAGAAGTTCAGAAAAATAATAGACTTGAAATTTAAAAAATCTCTATCAAAAAAACTTATGTTATTATTGTAATTTTAAGGAATATTAGATTAAGCCATAATATACGACACCTGTCACAACTCTATTTTTTTAACACTAGAGACGAATTAGTGGCAACTGCTACCATATGTACCATAGCAGGTCGGCACTCTACGGCACTCTACGATATAATTAGAATACATTATAATTATAATTCTTTGTCACATTTCATCAAAGAGTTGGCCTAACCATATAACTATTGGAAATTTATTCAATATTTCTCATCTCCATTCCAATTATTTTTCATTTTAGGACCAGAAGGACCTTCTTCCCCTAAAACCTCATTTGGAATCCCCTTTACAACTTTCTCAAATGCTTCTTTTAGTCTCCCTGGCAAAACCCTCTTCACTTTCTCCATCTCTTTAACAACTTGGTAACTGATCTTTGGACCCCATTTATAACTGTAGTTCAACCACGACGGTTCCGCCACAACCGTCGTTAAATGGTCCGCAGCCACCACCACCGCCCTCACTCCGGTGTCCATCACCGCCTTCCCTTTGGCCGTGTCATTCCGTATCCCGTTCCCGCCATTCCCTTGTATAACAAGCCCCGGTTTCGCGTAAAACGCGTGACCGTTCAAGGAAGCGTAGGCCACCGGTTTGTTTCCGGTTTCGAACTCGAGATCGGGAGCATCAACCAACGTGCCTCCGCTATGTTCTGAAAAATAGACGTTTTTCAAGCTACCATCGAAGTTGCTAACCCGTAACGTCAAGTGCTCCCAATCACCGATGTGTTCCCCGATTTTACCTAGCGGAACGCTGAGAACTTCCAATTTTACCCTCGCGGGCCCGTTGAACGGGTAAAATACCCATACGGCGATGTCTGTGAATGTCGCGCCAAACATGGGCTTTACATGGAAATAAGCGTTAGCATTGTCTAGGTCACCTTTTTTGACTCGCTCTTTAGCTGAGTCATCGATGGGAGGTCTAGCCAGTACGAGTCATCGTTCGAACCCCCTTGAGGGAGGTTCGAACCATCTGGTTCGACCTGGCTAGGTTTACTTTCTAGCCCTTTTTGGTACAACAACACTCCATTTTGGAAATACCAATTAACCGAAGAAGGAAGATATTTTTCATTAGGGTGAAAATAAATTACGGGCGAATACGCTTGAATTAAGGCCTCGATTTGGGATAAATTGGGCATAGCCAAAAGGGTATTTTTGGTATTTTTCAAACAATAGAGTAATGACATGTCAGCAGAACCGCCGTTGACTAGAAACGAACCGGTTGAAATAGCCATGGCTTGGACACCCCTTTCTTTGGGCCTTGACCCATAGACGTTCAAAGTGTTTGGGTCAATCTCGTTTTTTAACCCCCAAATCCACCTATCGATTTCAATAACTTCGGTAAGGTCGGACCGAACACACCGGATTATTTCCGAAGATGGCTTTTCTGGTGAGGTCGTGACGACATAGCCAACGGCTCTATAGCCGTCAGGAGCCACCGGGAACCAAATGTAGCCGATGTTGTCTTGTTTGATCTGTTGAGAGTCGCTACTCCAAACGAGGGAATAATCGGTGGGCATGGCAAGCGATGTGGGGTCATTTGCATTGGGCTTAGCGGCTAGAACCCATCCAAATAAAGGCTTATTGTTGCATTGGCTATAATGACCAAGCATGAAGTAACCTTCGGGTACTGGAGATGGTTCGTAGAACGTTGCACCAAGATTATCGAGTCCACCTTCGTGGGTCGCCCATATTTTGTTGAACGAAGAAATCTGACACACTTGTAATCCTCCTATATCGATTGTCCCCGTTGCAAAACCGCCTCCTAGCGTATTTTCAAAAATAAAAGAATTAACGTTGAAGGAACCCGAAAGCACCAAAGTTATCCTAACATGTGAAGGCCCTTGTAAGCCTATTGGAACCTCCAAAAAGCATATTTAGACTTGTTTCTTACAATTTATAGGTTTTGGAATATATATAGAAAAGGGCCACCAATAAGTACGAAAAAATCTTCAATATATTGTATATAGTACAAGCAATCTCTGCTATTCAACTCTAATAACTTATACTCATATAATACCCTTTCTTCTTTTACTTGCACTTGGTTTTATTTGAGTATTTTCTCACATGTAAATTATGACAAAGTCAATAGGTAATCATTAATAATCCCTTTTGCATATATAAGCTATATCTATGCATATAAGAAACCCAAAGCCCAAAGTCCAACCTTGGTTTGGCTTAAGCCCAACCTATAAAAGCCTACTCCTTCCTGAACCCAAAGGACATGCCTTAAAGCCCAAGTAACGGAAATTCTTGGAAAATTTAGCCTGAAAAAATCCGGTTAGCCTGGAAAGGCATGATTGGCTCGCTTTCAACCCCCAAGCCTCATCTAGGCTTGAAAAAGTTCGGACCTTTATTTCGCTCATTGAAAACGAAGGCTTGTAAGGTCCGAGCCTAGGCCTAAAAAAGCTTGTAAATTGTGCATTTCTAGTCTAGAAGGAACGTAACTTTACCATAAAAACATGATTCAACTCTATAATTTAACAAAAGCCAGAGGTTGAAAAAGTTGATTATTACCTTGAGGAAAGTTGGGTGCTTGTAAAGGAAATTTGAGCATGGTTTGTATTGCCAATGGCTTCTTCTTCATCTTGAAGATATTTTGTACCAACCTTAACAATAATCCTAAAACATTTCCCATTTTTTCTTTGGGTTCTTGAAGACTTCAATGAATCCAACTCTTACTTATAGGAAAAAAGAGTTTAATCCATTTGGGTATTGGTTTTTTGGTTATAAATTATAAATATAAAATTGATGGAATAAAAAGTGGAAAAGGGAGAATGAAGTGAATGGCGTGTAAGGAATCCATGAAAATGGTTATACAACCGTCTAAGCCTTTCAACAAACCCCACTTCTATTTTAATTTTCTTTCTAATTCATAGTGACATTTGCTTCATATTTTTATCATCGAAATTGAAATGGATTTTTAATTGAACAAAATTCCGATTAGAAATTTAGAATAACAATGATAAATATTTCCAAAAAAGTTGTTATACCTTTTCTTGGATACCAAAATATACAACTATAACACTTTTCTATTTTAGAAACTATAGTTGTCAAACATATTAATACCACAATAGAATTTTACAGATTCAGCTATGGTTGGATGTTTAAAAAGTTATTTATCAAATTCTTATTGAGTAAGTGCTTATTAATAAAAGAATCCACATTTAGTTATCTTATCCTATAGCATTTTTGGTCTTGAAAATAAATGTTTATAAGGTTTTAAAGCCGGTAAGCGATTACCATGCAAGAGTCATTTATTACACTTATCATGGTAAGAGTCTCGGTCCTAGGCTTTTTGCTTTGTCTCTTCTTGGTTTTCGTCATACTCAATCAATAAGGTAAATTACATTAGTAAACTTTATCCTTGTAAACGTTTAGTAAATGACCCCAAAGTCTTTATCATTATAAAGCAACAAAAATAAAGCATGAGTCACCTCATAAAATGCAAAAATAAAAAATAAATGATTGCCATAATTTTTGAAGGTTACTCTAAATATGAAGAATGCCATGCCATCTTAGAATAGGGATGGCTAAAACGATCCCCCTTCGGTTAAAATTTTCTAGAAAAATTATGGTCCTAATTGGCCCTAGACCGGCTATGGAACAGGAACCGAGACCGGTTATATATAGGATTTTTTTTTTTTTTTAAATTAAGTTTTTAAAATTATATGTCTATATATACATATATCAAGTTTTTCAATATTTGTATAAGATGTTTAAGTTTCTTTTTCTAGTTTTTAATTTTTTTAATAAATGTTGAGGTACTAAATCTCAAAAATTGTAACTATAAAAACATCTATAACATTTTATTTAAAAAAAGATATAATAAAAGCATCTTTAAATTGTATTTGATGCTTTAAACGAGATTTTTATGCATTTAAAATTGATCTTAGAGTATGAAGAAAATCATATTTTTTAGGAAAATGATATATAATGAATGTCTTGGAATTTAATGTATCATGTATTCTAGACATGATTTTGGACATTTGTGTTTTAAATTTTTTAGATTTTAGTAGTATGGATTAGTTAATTGTTTGACGGACAAATCAATAAAATTCATGTTATGAATATCCGTGATCGTCTCTATAGAAGAATCATTTTAGACTTAAATTGAGGGTTTTGTTCAAAAATTTAAAAACCTTTTCCAATATATTCATGAATTTAACTAGTATTTTATCATATTTGATATCAAAAACACAAAACACTTATCCAATTTCAGGTCACGTATACCTTTTATTGATAGTATGATCAACCTAATTGACTTGTATTCAAGTGTTTTTAAGATCCATTCAAACTTTTATTCGGGAATGAAGAGTGTTATAAAGAACGTTTAATAGATTGATGAGTTTCAAGATGGGTTCAAAAAATACATAATAGCCAAGTTGATAACCACTTTAAACCAACATGTTTGTTCTTTCTTCCCTACAACACTTTATTTCTACGTTCATATGACTGAGAATGAAGTAAGAATTTTAGAAATGAAATCATTTGTGCCAAGTAGCCTCCTCTCACCCATCAAGCTTGCCCTAAATCCTACATATATTATTCCATCAACAAAATCTACACAATTCAAATAATAATCTATAAGTATGTGTTATCCCCACTGTATGGTGATCAATCCAAGCTTTTAAACTAAAACTTTTTTTCTCCAAATATACTTGTTTGCTTAATTGATTGACCATTATACTCTCTAGGTTACTGCTCATACGTTGTACTTTCCACAAATCCATTTTTAGGATCATAACGGGATTCTTGGCATTGACCATGCAATCAACATCTTCATTAACGACCATCACATTGGTTAGATCTTAGATTAATAGTCTTGAAGTTCGTTTAAAATAAATAAATGACATCTAACAGGTGTGTAACTATTTATACATATGTATATCTATATTCAATTTGAACAAATAAAGAAGTAAAGTCGAGTAAATAGACAAATTGCTATAAATAGAGTGTGGCCTACATGAGCAATGTCTTTAAAGTTTAAACATAAAATTGCCCTCTTACATATAGAATTTAGAAAACGTCTTATTAAAGAATTTAACAATCTATTTAAATATTATATGAAACTTGAATTAGACAAATGAATCTATGCTTAGAGAAATGAAAGCACAAGAAACAACCCAAAATGTTTTGTGAAACATAGACAATTTATACTCAAGTTTGGCATATATACCTTACCTCTTGTCAATCGCTATAATGGTTAAAAATAGTTATGATAGAAATTTATAAAAATAATATTTGGTTGTAAGATAAATTTGTCATCGTTATAGAATATGACATAGAGTTATAGATAAAGATAGCGATAAAAATAAACATATTAGAGATAGATTAAAAATGAAATATCTCGTATTTACCTACTTGTATTCATTCTTATTTTAAAGGGTTTTTAATTAGTGACAATGAGAGGTATTCCTTACTGTTTTATTTTCTTTAACATAACTAGTGGCCCGCACCGCGCGTTGCGCGGTGTTCAGAAAATAACATAAAATATTGTTTATTAGTTATATTTAATAAGTTCATTCGTTTATTCTATGTAAATACGTCTTTGTTTATATGATATACATTTTGGATTAGATATACTCTACCATCAATCATCCTATCAATTATGTACTTTGTGTTATTTTTGGCATAACTGAATGATATTGTCTAAATAAATCATTGACAAATGACAATAAACATGTTTGTCGTTTGAGTGATTATATACTTGATATAGATTGGATTAGCTTATAGATTACTACTAAATGGAATAATATTCGATCACGAAAATAAGAATAACATTGAAACCGTAAGTAGTGATTTGAAAGACTTATAAAACGAAATGAAACTATATGGCATAAAGTCCGCTTTCAATAATCCAACTGAATACCACAATTGAAATGTGCAACTTGCGTTATAATTTAACTTCAATGTTCTGCATCTGAAAGCAAAAATATTGATTATATGTTATTTCGGCACCGCGGTTTGCGCGGTGGTATTACTTTTTATTTTAAAAAGTATTGTTAAGCTTAAATAAAATATTGAAGTTAATTTGGCCGATAATCATGTATTAGGTATTAAAAATAATGAGTATCAATATTCAATATTATATGAATCCACCTTATCATCCTTAATTTGTTTTTCATTATATATAATTAATAAGTTATAACTAAAACTTAGAAAAGAAATATATGATTCCGTCGATTATAATCATGACGTTTATTATGCAAATTGTTTTGTGAGAAAGATTTCATACAAATGTGACGTTCTCTTACCTACTTTTGTATAATTGCAAGATATTTTTTTTATTTTGTTTATAATTATTGTAATGTACTCGTTTTGCAACTTTAGGGAAAAAAAACTTCTTGAAACCCCTTTTTGACCTGTGTTGCATGAAAAAAAACATTAGTTGTCAATATTGTGATCACTCGACAGCGATTGTTAATTTTTCATTTGACATGTTTGAGTTTTTTCGATCTTTTTATGATTGTTTCATTATATTTTGGTTAGTCCATAAAATTCATGAAAAGAAGACGGTTTTATTAAATTTATGTAAATAAAATTACTATATTTATTCAAATTTAACTTACATATTTAGTTTGATTTAATCTAAATTAATAACAGAGTATGAAATCCTTTATACATGTTAATCTTTGTAATAAGGTGTTTTTTTATTTAATATATTGATTCTTCTAATTCAAGTTTTATATATTGTTTTCATAGTTTTTTATGCATATTATTATATTGACTTTATTTTTATTATATATTATTATAGTAGTTTTATATTTTATGTAATAATTTTAATTATATAGATATTGATTTACTTTAATTATGTTTTGAGCGATACTAAAGATAATAAACATATCATATATTTAGAAGATTATCTTTTTATTAATTAGCGTAACATTTAAATTGATTGGTCATTTTTATTAGTTTTATATATTGATTTCGGTTTTTTATATTAATTTTAATAATTAAGTTATATATATAGACTCTTTCTCTCTCTCTCTCTCTCTCTCTCTCTCTCTCCATATATATATATATATATATATATCTTTTAACAATTGTTGCAATCAATTTTCATATTCATTTGCTTATTTATATTAATTATAGCAAATTTATTATTATAATATTACTAAGTAAATATAAATTACATGTAATAATATTTAAGTGTCGTGTAAATAACAAAAATACTTATTCTAATAGTATTTTAAATAATTAGTAAAACAAAAACTTTGAAAGATATAAAAGACTGAGATTAAAAAAACAACTTTAAATCTCAATCAAAGTCTAAAAGAATGTATATCCGGATTAATATTTTCGAAATAAAAATAACCATCAAAGATTACTTGTTAAAGTTATATTATATATGTTATCATCTTATTTCGTTGCTAAGAACACACCTTCAGTTCTGTTGGTAAAAACTTATGAAACACGTAAAAGAAGGAAATAGAAAATATAAATATAAAATACCAACAAAACTAAGAAATGAATGATATTCAAATTATTATCCTCACAACAAACTAAAAACAATTTTGTTGAAAATAAATTTTTGTGGAATGAATAACAAATTAAGTGATGAAGAAGGAGAAAAAGAGGTTATTTGAAAAACATTTTTTTTATAAATAAGAATTTGTGAAATATTGTAAGCAGATCAAACAATGGAGAGTGACAACATGAAAAACGATCATGTTGAAGAAAAACATGTTGTGATAAGGAGAGATAAAAGTAAATTTAGTAATAGTCAAATTATGAGAAAGCAAAATGAGTAGATGAAATCTAAGAAGGTTTTATTTTCAAGAATAAAGATAAAAATGTTAGAAAGTTAAAAGTCTTAGAATTACCAAAATAGTTATGTCATAATAAACTTTATGTTTTTGATATAGAGATGGAAAACTAATTAACTTATCAAGTAAATAAAAAATAGAAAAACGAAAGGTAATGAAGGTTAAGATATATTATTAACAAATTAAATTAAGAAACACAAATAAATCATCTACTAAAAAGCCACAAAAATCATACTTTAAAACACCATTTTAGGGATAAAAACAAAAATAATAAATTGAATAAAAAACACAAATAACCCATCTCCCAAAAAGCCCATAAAAATCATACTTTAGTATTTGATTGTTACTATTAGGAGTGAAACATTGTCTTAAGATATATTATTAACAAATTGAATTAAGAAACACAAATAAATCATCTACTAAAAAGCCACAAAAATCATACTTTAGAACCATTTTAGGGATAAAAACAAAAATAATAAATTGAATTAAAAAACACAAATAACCCATCTCCTAAAAAGCCTATAAAAATCATACTTTAGTATTTGATTGTTACTATTAGAAGTGAAACATTGTCAAACAAAAAACAAATTTTGAATAAAACACATGCATAAACATCAAAAACAATATATAATTTGTAGAAAACATGAAACAAAATATAAAACTTATTACCTAAAAAATGTGTAGAAGAAAGACTTGAACAATTTGATGGATATGTTTGATGTAAGTAGTTGGTATATATATATATATATAGTGTAACATGTATTTAATGATTTATGGATGGTAAATGAAAAGTTTGAAGGAAAAATGAAAAGATGGATAACTTATGTATGAAATAATGACCCTAATAATGAATGACATTATTATATTAGTTAAAAATATTAAAAATACAAAAAATACAAAATTTGAGAAAAAAGATAAATATGATTCATGGCTTTTGAAGATGCCACCTAGGATCTCCAACATCCTACTTTTATATATATATAGATTTTTACATAAAACGGATATTGGATCCTATGTTCCCTGGGCCCAAAACAAAAGGCCCAACTTTTGCGCGCTAGCTCATTTTGTTTGAGAATAGAAAAAACGGATATGAAAATATTTAATTTCAAGTTAACAAAACCTTAATTTAAAACAAACTTTGGAGCATCTAAATTCATTTGGTCTGTAACGTCCTGTTCTCGAGTTTTCTTTTAGCGAAGGTAACAAAAGGATTTAAAAGAAAAATCAGAGAATTGTGTTTTAGAGTCACATTTAACGAAAGAAAGGAAAAAAAAAGGAAATGAAATGAAGGAATTTAGAGGGAGGGTTTAAGTTTATTTTACCTTAAATCTTATATCCAAAAAAATGGGAGAATTTGTAAGGTAAGGAAATGATTCCCCTCCCTTTCCTTTCTTTTCTTTCCCTTATTAAACTCGAGAGCTGAATTCACCTCATTAGATCCATACTAATAAAAAAGCAAAATGGTAAGTTTTGTATTTCGTTTGATTGTAAAAAAAAATCTAATTTTTTAAAAATATAAGGAAAATAAAGATTTAGAAAATGCGTTTGGTTCTTCTAATTTTCAAAAGTTTTCTATGAAAATGTTTTTTTTTTTTTTTCTAAACTTTTATTTAAATCATAAAACTGGTTTTAGTAGTTTTTCAAAATTTTCTAAATATATTTTCAAAATTTTATAATGAAAATGAAAACTCCATGATTTCAATCAAACAAGTTTTCTAAAATTTTCATACATAACTAAAAACTCAACTCAACTCAACTCAACTCTATTTTCTTAAAATATTTTTTAAGAAAATAAAAATAATTTTTCACAACCAAACGCACCCTATGTATTCGGTTTCCAGACATATTCACATCTATTTCATAAAATCATCAGTTAATTTTTAATTATTCGACTTAATATTTTTTTTTCTAATAATACTGAACTTATGTCGAACATATATTGACCTATGATAGAATGTTGCTTATTTACAAAATCGGTCCCTAGAATATTCAAAGTTTACATTTGAAACCCTCTAACTTTATTATATGCCTGATGCTTTTACAACTTTAATAAATAAAAAACCAATATTGAAATCGACCGTCGAAGCGCTTGAAAAAAGCCACCGGAATTAACGGCTCGCCGGCACTCACCAATTAACAATGCATATTCCTTGTGCAAATTTGACTTATTTGCCCTTTTTATATATTCTTAAACACATAAAATATTTACTATTTTAATACACGTTAAAGAAATTGAGTTATGTGATCTTCGATGTTTTAAGAGAAATTGACATTTGGTTTAACTTGTATCGTTGTCCTCTACATTTTTTGAACAAGTCCATATTAATGATGAAGATTCCAATGCAAATTTGTTCCTTTTGTCGATATTTGACTTGTTTAGATTATATTTCACATACAAACATATCAATTATTAAATTTTATAGAGAATAGTTATATAAGACTAGATTGGTAGGTTTCGTTAGAAACCTCACTTTCTTTCAGAACCGGTGAAGTGTGAAAGTAACACATGTTTTTTATATTTATGAATCATAATAAGTATGGATGTGACATGTAATAAATGTTGTAAAGATTTATATTCACAACGAGTATGAACATGTGACACATGGAGGGTTGTTTCAAGTTTGTTTCCACCAAAATTTTTTTAGAGATGTTTAAGATATAAAAAAAACAATAAAAAAGAAGTCCTTATGGTTTCTTATTTCGTTATAAAACATTTCAAATTTATCTATTTTTCAAGCAATCCATCAAACACCATCACTAGTGGCTGATAAAAGATTAACTTTTAGCATCAGTCACTAAGAAAATTCCATCAAACGACACTGTTAGTTTATTGTTTAACGATTACAAAAATAAGTTTTACATCCAATAAAATATAGATTTAGTTTGCATACATTATAACAATCTTATTTTTTTTTGTCTCATAGTTTATAATTAATGATTTTTACACTCTTGTCCCCTCGTAAGAGGAGGATGCCATAGTAATTAAGCCTTTATAGGATCCTTTAATATTTAAGCTAGAATGCTTGCCATCAAAAAATAGGTTTTTGTTTTTTAAAGCTTTCCAATAATACTGCTAAGTCATTCTTTAACATGAAAAATTTGAAAATTTATTTAAATATAGATAATCCTCTAAAATCTCTAATTAAAAAAAGAAAAGCAAATTTTAAATGCATTCCCACCAAAAGTTGGCTACAACAAGGAAAATGGAAAATAAAATGTTATTGTCTTCTTAATTCTTACTAAAAGTTGGTTAAATGTTTATTAAAATACTAATTTTATTGAATATTTGAATAATATAAATAATAATACTTTGTCTTAAATAAAAAAACTTTTAATATACGAAACAAAAAGATTTTAATTCTTTTTACTTTTTATTTCAGAAAAGTTTAAATAAAATCGTTGAAGACGCTCTAACAATAATCTAAAGCATGCTACAAGTAAAATAGTTTTCATGGTATACGTATATGAAAACCATCGCGATCTATACCACAACTTTTACAATGAAATAAATTTTTAGTTGTCAAAAACTTACAATAAAAACAAAACAAAATTCATGTAATTCATAACAAACATATAAAAAATATATACTTCTAACTAAATCAAACACAAAACTCCAAATAGAAAAAACCAAAAACAAAAATAACAAGTCGTCCTTCCATTGACTTACTTTATAACACTTCAAAGTTCAAAACCTATATAAACCACACCCTCACCTTTCTTCCTATTCACCATAAAAACTAATTTCCACAAAAGAACATAAAATGAAAAAAATTCATTTATCATTACTACTATTCATCTTCCACTATCTTCCTTCAATCTCAGCCGTTGGATCTCCGATCAACATATGGCCCAAACCCAGAGTCTTCACCTGGACCTCCCCACACGCGATCCCTCTCTCCCCATCCTTCACCATCTCTTCACCACCACACCCCTACCTAACCCCCGCCGTTAACCGTTACCTCCGTCAAATCATAACCGCCAACTACAACCCTCTGGTAACTCCCGCCGTTAACCTCACCGTCTCCCTTCCGTTACAAACCCTAACCATAACCGTAACGGATCTAACGGCGACGCTCTCGCACGGCGTCAACGAATCCTACACGCTCTCCGTCCCGGCGAGCGGCGGCGGAACCTCCGCCGCCGCGATCACGGCGGCGACGGCGTGGGGAGCCATGAGAGGACTCGAGAGCTTCTCGCAGGTGGTTTGGGGGAGTCCGGCGAGAGTGGCGGCCGGAGTGGAGGTCTCCGACTGGCCGATGTTCGAGCACCGGGGAGTGCTTCTGGATACTTCTAGAAACTTCTATGGAGTTGAGGATTTGTTGAGGCTGATTGGGGCGATGAGTGCGAATAAGGTGAATGTGTTCCATTGGCATATAACGGACTCGCATTCGTTTCCGTTGGCTTTGAAATCGGAGGCGGAGCTGGCCGGAAAAGGATCGTATGGGGCGGAGATGGAGTATTCGGCGGAGGATGTGAAGCGGATCGTGGAGTTCGGGTTGGAGCATGGAGTTCGGGTCATGCCGGAGATTGATATGCCAGGTAAGGTGGTTTACTCATGAGTTAATTATGAGAGTGTGTGTTGAATGTCAAACACACATTAGTTAACATCAAGGCGATTTTTTACATTTTCAATGCATTTATTTCAATTTTTGATACATTCATGCACATAACAATCTTCGAATGTAAATTGCATCATTTGGGCAAAGATTGATTGTTGGTATTCCCGATACGGGCGGACCATATAATGCAATAAAAGATAATTTAAAAAGTAGGTTGGATATTGCTATCCGTTTTTAGTATAATTTACTGTTTTGCGTATTTTTAAAGTTTTTTTAATTGATTATGTGGGGTTTTTTTATAGATTTTTTGGGGTAATTGATTTGTATACCCATAACGCACATCCACTTTGCACAATATACCCATACCATAACGGCGATATAACGGCAACATAACGGCGACATAACGGCGACATTACGGCGATATAACGCACCAAAACGCCGTTATAACGGCGTTTTGGTGCGTTATATCGCCGTTATAACGGCGTTTTAGTGCGTTATAACGGCGTTTTGGTATAACGGCCCTTATAACGCACATTTGGGGGTATGAGTTGCAAAGTGGGGTGGGGCTATGGGTATAACGGTAAAGCTCCCATTTTTTGGGTTGATTTTAAAAGTTTTTTTTTTTTTTGGTTGATTAAGAGGTATGGGCATCTTTTAAAATGATATGGCTACACTTTTTGTTTTCTTACACCTAATTTTTTTAGGTTTTTGTTTTTGAAATTCCTAGACCATATTGGACCCAGACTAATCTTCGGCAATTTTGGGTCGAAGCCTGATTGTTAAAGCATGCAGTCCGGGGTCGAAGCCCCCGTACCTCCAGAATGCGTCCCCCAGGACTCGAACTCCAGTTCACCACTATGTGTGTCAAGTCTTTAAAATGCTAAAACTTTGCCATGATACCATGTTAAAATATGCGAGACCATATTTAATTACTCTAAAAAAATGTAAGCATGTATCGTTTTGCAGGACACACCGGATCGTGGGCCGAAGCTTATCCGGAGATCGTAGCTTGTGCCAACATGTTCTGGTGGCCAGCAGGGTCCCCGTGGGAAGATCGGCTTGCAGCCGAACCAGGAACCGGCCACTTGAACCCTTTAATACCTAAGACATACGATGTTGTTAAAAACGTCATCAAAGAAATGACAACCATGTTTCCGGATTCATTTTTCCATGCCGGAGCCGATGAGATCATTCCGGGTTGCTGGAAAGCCGACGACACCATCCAAAAGTATCTTGCGAATAACGGAACTCTCAGTCAGCTCCTCGAGATCTTCATCAACTCCACCAACCCTTACATTACATCGCTCAACCGAACCGCCGTCTACTGGAGGACGTTATTCTCGATGCCGAAATCAAGGTGAATCCGTCGATTCTCCCTCCCGAGACCACCATCATGCAAACGTGGAACGGTGGCCCAAACAACACGAAAAAATTGGTGTCAGCCGGTTACCGAACAATCGTGTCCTCCTCCGATTACTATTACTTGGATTGCGGGCACGGCGATTTTGTCGGGAATAACAGTGCTTATGACCAACCACCGGGTTCCGAACAGGGAAAGGGTGGATCGTGGTGCGGGCCATTCAAGTCATGGCAATTGATATACAATTACGATATAACGTATGGGCTAACCGAGACCGAAACAAAGTTGGTCTTGGTGGGGAGGTGGCTTTGTGGTCCGAGCAGGCAGACCCAACGGTTCTTGATTCACGGATTTGGCCTAGAGCCTCGTCTATGGCCGAGGTGTTGTGGTCTGGGAATCGGGATGAGACCGGGAAGAAGAGGTATGCGGAGGCGACAAATCGGTTGAACGAGTGGATTAACCGAATGGTTAGCCGAGGGGTGAAATCCGAACCAATTCAACCGCTATGGTGCATACGTAATCCTGGCATGTGTGATACCCTTAACCCCGTTTGATTTTTTTATATATATTCGTAAACATGTCGTTATGATTTAAAAATTCAACACAAAATGAGTGATTCTATTTCCTTACAAGACTATGTTCTTACGCATACATGTCAAAACATATTCTAATCAACGTGAAACGGTCGATTTGGGGCCACAAGAAATTAATCGAATGTTTTCAAAAACATGGATTAACCTACGAAATCAAGCAATGTCGATTTTACAACTAAATTGCAACCGAAAACTATCAAATATGGCCAATTTGGCGAGCGAGTGTCATGCACACCCAAATGCATTCGTCTTTGCATTCTCGAGGAGTCAACTTGTTCATATTGAGGCATTCGAAAGCGCAATCGTTCATGCAAATCTTGGTAACCGCCACTGCCATGGGAAACACCGATGCGACAACGATCACCGCCGTTGCGGCCCCCTTAGCCATGGGGGATTTCTTATCCCAAATTTGACAATGGAGGTATGGGAGATTGGAGGGAAAGGGGGGGTTTTAATTTGTTGGGTTGTGATGGTTTCTTGAATTCAAGGGGAATAAGGAAAACCTTTGCCTTTGGGGCTGTGGTTGGCTTTATGGACTTGCTAAATTGACTCTAAAACCAAATATAAGATAAATTTTAAACTACAATTTGGTCATTGTGATTTATATTATGCATGTTTAAAAGTAGCACTTAGACTTTAATAACTATAATTATTGTTTATATTTTGCTTTGAAAATGGTTTTTGGTTATTACCTTTGTTAAATATCTCTGTTAAGTAAGGACATTCATGTCTTTTTATCCTTTTTAATGTCTTATCTGTTTTGATCCATTGGGTAGAGAAAATCTTAATCAACAGGGTGTTCATGGTCATGGTTTTGTTGAATAAAGCACCTCCGGATAGAGCATTTGTAACAAATATGTAGTTTTTTTTGTTTGCATCCTGAGAGGCAGTAACTTCTATTCTTGCTAGGGGTACTCAAAAACCCAATCAAACTGACCAACCTATATAGTCAACCAAATATGTAGTTTTTTTTGTTTGCATCCTGAGAGGTAGTAACTTCTATTCTCACCAGGGGTACTCAAAAACCCAATCAAACTGACCAACCTATATAGTCAACCAAACCTAATGTGAAATAATTCAATCTAAAGCAACCCGATGGCTAATCAAGAGTTGTAAAATCTTCAAATTGTGAGTATTGGGTTGAAATTGGATTATGATCACTTGCACTCAAGCCAACTCGATAAACCCGATATTCTTTTATCTCTTAAATTTAATATGATTGTTAAGCCTCTATTAATGTGTCTTAGACATTTACATCATCATGTATTATCTTCATATACATATATTTTCAATCTTTTCCTCATCTCTATATAAATTTTTTGTTTAAATGTTTACTTAAGATTTAAGGAGTATACATAAGTTTTTACAAAGGATCGACCATGACCTAGAAACTATGAGTAGACAAAACAACGTATTCCATGTTAGTAAAATAGTTTGATGTACCAAAATATCAACCTGACCAACCCATACAGTTTGGTTTAGGTTGCACTTTGGTCTGGGTTGGGTTGAGATTTTTCTAACCGTAAACATTAGGTTGAGTTGTTCAAATATCTTTCACCCGATCAACCTTACCCATGATCATCTCCAATTCTCACTCTTATCTTCTTCGATTATAAATCACTATTGAATACTCTATTAATTTCATCTTCATTTCCAAATTTGTTTCCATCTTTTGTTGATTAACTTTATCATCACATCTTCTTGCAGTTTATGATAGTTCTTAATAATAAACTTTTCCTCAAAATATGTGTTTCTTTATATTGGTATTTTATAATTTTGTAATTTGCTTTTAGTTATTAATTTGAGTATCGGTGAAAAATAAGATGTATGGTTAATTTTGATTTATAAAACATTTTATTGAATACTAGGAGTTGTAGATGCATAAAGAAACATGCTAGGTCCCAATGATCAACGAGGAAGAATTCATATAAAAATCACAAGTCATTGTGTTTTATTTAAAGAGATCAAATGTACAAAGTTCTCTCAAGGAAACACACACAACTTCACTTGAACAACTCTTGTAATGATCTCAGTAAGCCCAAGACACCTTTATATAGAAGCCCAAGACACTTTTATATAGTAGGCATCATTTACATTGTAAGCCCAAGCTCAACGCCCAATTACACAATAATGAATATTACAGTAAAGCTCAAATTGACTTTGTAAAACTTTCTAAACTTCGGATAATTTTGATCCTAACAAAACGTAATTGAAAACTTAGAAAAAACATGACAATTATATCAAATACTAAAAATTGGAAAAGTTCATTATAAAAAGGTCTCCATAACAATGGAAGTCAATAACAAACATGTTAGGCATAAGACATAGTTTTATGCTTTACTCAAAAGGTATCAATTCAATTTGAAACAAATGGTATTGTTAACGAAATTGACATGATTGGTTTTCCATCCTATCAAACCTTGTCGACTTTCCCTCCTATCAAACCCACGACTTTAAGACCTTTGATCTACCTTAAAAATGCACCCATCCAAAACAGATCCTTTAGTCCACCACTATTCACGATTCTCAACCTTTTTATGGTTCTCATTTAAATACCATTCTATATATGCATATGCGTTTGGAGAGGGAGAAAGAAGATGAACATAGAGTGAAGTGATGATATCATGTGAAGTGAATGAGAAGAGTATATTTGTAATAAAAGATAATAAACATGTTTTTAACATAGTAAATTACTCGATTATATTTTTCTACCTATGGGAAAATGAGTAATATGCATTATGAATAAAAACTTAAAGTTCCAATAACAAATATAAATGCTTGGGTGTAAAACAATGGATTATGGGATTGGAACAAGACATCAATTATGTTATGCCCATCTTTTTGAGACCCACCAAGTACCAACACCTCAATAGTTCAATTCATAGAACTCTTGACATGAATAATGAAAATTGTGTGAAATTTTATCATGAAGCAAGAAAGATGAATCGATCTTTAACGAACCCAAAAATGGCAAAATTTACCCAAAATCATGAAATAAAGAAACCGGTAATATAATAGATTCTTGCTTGGTAAGGAAATTAGAAAATGTTGATTTCTCGACAACTATTTATTATAACAAAAACAAATAAAAGTACAAAATAAAGAAAAATCTTCAAAGTCGGTTATGGGGCGGAAGGTGGGCCAAACTGTAAGTTGGACTCATTCGTAGACCAATGAGAGGAGTCGGTTTGTCATGACATTTGGCCCGTCATGATCTTTCTTTTACATATCTTATATGTTTTGTAACTGCTAACAGATCAAAAGTTATGACTGTTTTAAGTTGGATCTCTTACATGTTTTGTAACTACTAACAGATCAAAAGTTATGACTGTTTTAAGTTGGACTTGTACAATTCTCCATCTCTACTTCTTTAGTCCGTGAAAATGAACCTGCAAACTTCAGGATCTACTTCAAATCATATTAATAGAAATAAATTAAATTAAAAATAATGGGTCCATAATCCAACTGTAAGATAGGGGCAATAAAGTCATTTGTATGAGGAATGTGTGTTTCATACAGCAAAGAATGACAGATAAGCAGATCTTTGATCCCATTTTCAATTCAAAAGTTAGGGACAAAACAACTGTTCAAAAGCACAAATCACTAACTTTCTTTATTGTAAACTAAGTACCACCTGCAAATGTTGATGATGCATCCCACAACTAGTCAAAAGGCCAACTCAATCAAGACTCTTTCTTTATTTTGAGGGTCAGCATAAATAAATAAAAACATGGTATACAGTATTCTTTGGTATTTAATAAGCAAATAGGTCCATTAATATGAAAACAATAACAAATCTAAGACAAATTTGACTTTTCAAACCACCTCTTTGACCTTTTGCTGCAAACAAACCATACCTTTTTTGTCAAAAATCCAAAGAAATGAATCCTTCACTAAAGGGAGGACTTTCACTTAGCATTATCAAGAAAATGCCATTTACAATCAGTTAAAAGATGATCTAAATGAAACCTTCAAGTAACCCGGGATCCACGTGGCGTATAGCTATTGGACAGACAAGAATGACAGGCTTAAAAGGTTTGGTGCCAGGTCAGCATCTTATTAGCAGGGACCATGGAAAAGGTGACAGGAAAAGATAGAGGGGGGTGACTCCACCAGGTCCACCATCACCATTACCCTCTTCTGCTTTCTATTTCCTTTGAATCCTGCTTTATTTTCACATTCTTTACCACTTCTCTATTTCCAAAATCTACCCAACTCAATCTAAATCTCCACCCCCCTTAAACACACATTAATTAAGCTCTTTCTGATGATCCTATAGACTTCAAAAAATGGTAAGCTTTCTGAAAATCATGGAGTTCATGTTATGCAATATGAACACAAAAGTTGTAATCTTTTTACCCTTTTATGTTGTCTGATGCATCCAGGGAACTCCAGTTAACATCATCGTTGGATCGCACATATGGGCTGAGGATCCTGAAATTGCATGGATTGATGGAGAAGTGATCAAAATCAAAGGCAACAATGCCACCATAATCACCACAAATGGGAAAACTGTAAGACCCTTCATTTGATTGTCATACTTTACACCAGGGTCAGGTTCAGGGGAAGAAACCTCAAATAAAATGAAAAACTGAGGAACACCCCGAGAGCCCTTCATCTGGACGGTATACACCTATGCATACAAGTAATTTGTAACATGCACATGTGCATAAAAACCAAAAAAAACAACTTAATTTACTTGTATGCACAAATGCATAGGGTCCAGATGAAGGGCCACTAGCCACCAGGGTGTTCCTCAGTTTTCCGTTTTTTCGAGGTTTCCCCCTGAACCCCCTCTTGTAAACTAATCATGATATATATCTTATTATGTGTTTCAGATAATAGTAGATATTTCGAAAATATACCCGAAGGACACAGAGGCACCTGCTGCAGGGGTTGACGACATGACTAAGTTGGCTTACCTCCATGAGCCAGGAGTTCTTTACAATCTTTCTGCTCGGTTTGCTCTCAACGAAATATACGTAAGTTGAAACTTAAATAGTCGAAAGCTTTTAGAATTTATGTGAAGCTACTACTAAAGTATTAAGCTATGATATAAGCAGACTTACACAGGGAACATTCTGATAGCAGTGAACCCATTCAGGAGACTTCCGCATTTGTATGATGTCCATATGATGGAGCAGTATAAAGGAACGGCTTTTGGGGAGTTAAGCCCACATCTTTTCGCCGTCGCAGATGACTGTTACAGGTACCTTGGTGCAGTTTAGAGCCTTAGAATTTAGTATGAGAATGTATATTATAAAGACAAGAAACAGAAATGAAATTTTAACACATTTTTGTTATACTATTAGAGCAATGATCAATGAACACGGAAGTCAGTCTATCTTAGTGAGTGGAGAGAGTGGCGCAGGGAAAACAGAGACGACGAAAATGTTAATGAGATATCTTGCTTTCATGGGAGGCAGAGCAAGGACCGAAGGAAGAACCGTTGAACAACAAGTCCTGGAGGTTGGAAATTAGTGATCAAAGATTTTCAAATTTTCACAACGTATGCTCCCTCGGTCCCATGAAAATTGCAATATTTGGCTCGGGATATTAGGATATAGTTTTTAAGATTATTCCTCTGATAAAAAGAAAATATGGAAATCTTGTGCATCATATCAATTTGATAGTAACATGATGATAATCTCATAATAGCAAAATAACGAAAAATGTTCAGCATTTCATGTGACATCGTGAAACGGAGGGCATTGAAATTTTCATGGGATGGTGGGAACATTTGTTAGGAAGAAAATGTTAACGAGAACTTTTATTTTACTCATCAGTCGAATCCAGTACTGGAAGCCTTTGGGAATGCCAAAACCGTAAAGAACAACAATTCCAGGTGAAAAGTCGTGTAATAACTTCAAATTTGAGTTTAAAGATCTTGTAGATCGACTTATAAAGAAACTTGTACCAGTCGTTTTGGTAAATTTGTAGAGATCCAGTTTGACAAGCAAGGAAAGATATCCGGGGCTGCAGTCAGGACTTACCTTCTTGAAAGATCGCGTGTTTGCCAAGTTTCTGACCCCGAAAGGAACTACCATTGTTTCTACATGCTTTGCGCAGCACCACCTGAGGTATCTTGGATTCGTTCAAGTTTTTTTTTTTTTTTTTTAACCATAAGTAGTTGAGACTAATAACGATTGTTTT
Organism: Centaurea solstitialis; assembly: GCA_030169165.1. Lineage (NCBI taxonomy): Eukaryota > Viridiplantae > Streptophyta > Magnoliopsida > Asterales > Asteraceae > Centaurea > Centaurea solstitialis. Next base: position 94,962,056 of record CM058041.1, read on the forward strand.
CAGGATGCCAAGAAGTTCAAATTAGGAGATCCAAGAACATTCCACTATTTGAACCAAACTAATTGCTACGAAGTAGCAAACATAGACGATGGAAGGGAGTATTTAGAAACAAGAAATGCAATGGATGTGGTGGGGATCAGCCAGGAAGAGCAGGTAAACTACCAAGACTACTATAATTAGAAGGGATAATTGCATGAAAATTTGAAAATACGATGTACTTTGGTCCAATTTCTATTTTATGTAACGTACTTTCAAAACCTTCATTTTGGTACTTCAGATGTGATATTTCATAAGAGAAATCGGATCAAAGTATATTGCATTGTCATGCATTCTCATATGTAAACCGAGTACTAAGGATGCGTTTGGTTGTGAAAAACTGGTTTCATTTTCTTAGAAAACGTTTTCAGAAAATGAAGTTGAGTTTTCATTTTTAGTTTCTATGAAAATTTTAGAAAACCCGTTTGGTTGAAATGGTGGAGTTTTCATTTTCCATTTTAGAAAATTAGAAAACGCATTTAGAAAATTTTGCAAAACTACTAAAATGAGTTTTCTAATTTACATAGAATTTAGAAAACAGAAAATTTTCATTTTCTTGGAAAACTTTTGAAAAATGAATGAACCAAACGCGTTTTCTAAATTTTCATTTTCCTTGGAAAATTTTCCTAAAAAACTGGAAAATTTTCCACAACCAAACACAACCTAAATGTTTGAAATGAGGGTTTTAAAAGTACGTTATAAAGAATAGGAATCAGACCAAAGTACATTGCATTTTCATGCAATTTGCCGAAAATTAGAAGGCCTAACTAACAGATTTCTGAGAAAGAAAGTTCATACTTTTGTAGGATGCAATATTCCGTGTTGTGGCTGCAATTCTTCATCTGGGGAACGTTGAATTCCTGAAGGGGAAGGAACCTGATTCTTCTAAAATAAAAGATGATAAGTCATTCTATCATCTCCGTACCGCAGCAGAGCTACTCATGTCTGACTCTGATCAACAAATAACTGATCGTCCACTTTGTTAGTTCTTCATTGAAAGTTATCTTAACTTGCTTTCTTGCAGGTGTGACGAAAAATCACTTGAAGAATCACTTTGTGAACGTGTTATTGTAACTCCTGATGGGAACATTACAAAACCACTTGATCCAGCCTCGGCTGCTTTGAGTCGTGATGCCTTGGCAAAAACGGTTTACTCCAGACTGTTTGATTGGTAAGGAACTTAAAAATTCAATTCCGGTATCTTGACATCAAGATTTGTTATTAACATGGGCACTCAACATTTTAAGATCAACTTTATGATGTCTCAAATGGACATTACTGAACTTGAGTAGCATCTGATTATATATGCACATATTTGTATGTATGCATGAATAGATGCCATTTTTTGCACAAAAGTTGGGAATGCAATATGATTACAATTGTGTATATGTGATGTCATGCATCTAACCTATCAGTCTAAAATCCAACATGATATGGTGACCATGATGAATGCTTGAATACTCGAATTTATGAAATATGAACTACTGCAGGCTTGTTGACAAGATAAACAATTCAATTGGTCAAGATCCAACTGCAAAAAGCATAATCGGAGTCCTTGATATCTACGGTTTTGAAAGCTTCAAGATTAACAGGTATCTAACAATAGTTTCAGCAACTTCTGACCAGTCACCAACTCTTACTGCTAACAATGTGACTTAACTAATTTCTTCATGACAGTTTTGAGCAATTGTGCATCAACCTAACAAACGAAAAGTTGCAGCAGCATTTTAATCAGGTAATGTGTGAAAAACACATATTCTTATTGAATTCCTACTTCTATGAATCTGTAATTGTATTCATAAACGGGCAAAAGCATATTTACAGCATGTATTCAAGATGGAACAAGAAGAATACACAAAGGAGGAAATCAACTGGAGCTACGTAGAATTCGTAGATAATCAAGATGTTTTAGATCTCATTGAAAAGGTATCGACGTTTATATAATTACCATATCGAATCATTCTCAGAGCATTATTTTGATCATGTGTACTTACATATACAGAAACCTGGGGGTATCATTGCTCTTCTTGACGAAGCATGGTACGTAATTGTCCTACATGTAATCAGTCATTGAATTATTCAACATAGTCTATGCACATTACAACACTTAAAAGAACGAACTTACACAATGAAACAAAACGCAAGAATATGAAGCTTTATCCTCTTCATATGCAGTATGTTCCCAAAGGCCACACACGAGACATTTGCGCAAAGTATGTACCAGAAATATAAAGCACACAAACGCTTCAGTAAGCCAAAACTTTCGAGAACAAATTTCACGATCAATCATTATGCTGGAGATGTAAGAAGACTTTATGTACTATTTATCATATATTTATAAAAACAAATTTTTCTTTCTTACTGAAGGTTTCGGTCATATAGGTTACTTACCAAGCGGACCACTTCCTCGACAAGAACAAGGATTATGTTATAGCAGAGCACCAAGCTCTATTGGATGCCTCAAAATGCCCTTTCGTAGCAAATCTTTTCCCATCGTTAGCTGAGGAAACATCTAAACAGTCGAAATTTTCTTCAATTGGAACTCGCTTTAAGGCAAGTTAAATCTGCTTGATTGCAAATAGCTTCTGTTCAACTCTTAAGACACTCATCCAACTTTCAAATTGCAGCAACAATTACAATCTCTGATGGAAACTTTGAGCACTACAGAGCCACATTACATCAGATGTGTAAAGCCTAATACGGTCTTGAAGCCAGGAATATTTGAAAATGACAATGTTTTGAATCAGTTAAGATGTGGAGTAAGTTACTTTTCTTGAACTTGATTAGCAGCAAAGATATCATGATTGAATATTTGATTCCGATGAGAAATATGTGGTTGTTATTTGACAGGGTGTACTAGAGGCAATTAGAATAAGCTGTGCCGGATATCCAACGAAAAGAACTTTTGATGAGTTTCTGGAACGGTTTGGAATGTTGGCCCCAGAAGTTCTACATGGGTAAATACACTCTCTATATAATTTCATAAGATGCAAGTAACTGGAATATGAAGCAAATATAAGCATCAGTTATAAGAAAACAGTTACCAGCAAGTAACAAACATGCCAAAGGAGTTATGTTTGTACCTTAACGGTTTTAAACAGCATCATAACCATTGATATTTATCGATCCAGAATATATTTGGTCTTTCTATATGCAGATGTGACGAGAAGTCAGCATGTGCAGCAATTTGTGATAGATTTGGACTGAAGGGTTATCAGGTAGTAAAGCTAAAACCAACTAAAAATCCTATCAATTTTCTAGGAACCTGATGAGTGATGAGAAGCATTCCTGCTTACTGCTCTACCTTTCAGATAGGCAAAAGCAAGGTTTTCCTAAGAGCTGGACAGATGGCTGAATTAGATGCACGAAGAGCTGAAGTTCTGACAACAGCGGCAAGGAGAATTCAAAGGCAAATCCAAACATATCTCATGCGTAAAGAGTTCATTGTCCTTAAAAGGGCCACAATTGATGTACAAAAGATATGGAGAGGTAACCTTTTCCTGCTAACGAATTTACCACTAACACGCTACTCACTAATAAAGTAATTAAATAAATCCATATACATATAGTCACATCACATTGGCATCTGATTATTCCATTCTTACATACTCGGCTGCCAAATTCTTCTCACCCTGATATTACATAAGAGTAAAAAAAACGTAGTACTCAATAGCATGTATACTCTAGACATCATAATGCTGTTCCCACTAGCTTCACATGCATCTTTTGCTTTTCCTACCAAACACAGCAAGACTTGCACAAAAGCTATATGAGTACTTGAGGAAGGAAGCTGCATCTATCCGAATACAGAAGTACCATCGTGGTCGCACATCAAGAATGGCATACAAGCACTTACAGGAAGCGACACTAACGATTCAAACTGGGTTAAGGGCAATGGCTGCCCGAGATGAGTATAGACGCAGAAAAAGGAACAAGGCTGCAACTATAATTCAGGTAGTGCGCCTGTCCTTCTTTAGAGCACGTTTTCTCCTTTTCCAAATGTTAGCAAAAAGCCTCTTGAAGTCTCAAATCTCCCTACATCACATTTTATGGGCCCCTTCTCCATGATGTTAGAATAAATGGAGATGGTGGATAGAAAGTGAAGACGAGAATTTAAAGTCAGCCAGTAGTAATCTTATCCTCAATATAAAGTTGAAGGAAGACTCATATGGTTTCAGAACCATTTGAGGAATTAAACAACTTCATTTTTATAAGGATAATGTAAATGGTAAAGAAAGTTGATCGTTCTTTCAAAGAATTCCAGTTATATACTTACATAAAAAATTTATCAGTTACAAATGGGTGCTCTCAAATCGTAATCATATAAAATACATATTTTTATCCATATTTAATCAAATACATAACATGAATTATCAATGATGGTTGAGATGATTGACATTCTCTTTGTCAAATTATTCTTCCCCGTACCTTCTCGCCTAAAATTCACTATTCTATGTCAGCTAATTCATTAAAATTGGACGAAATGATGTAATTGACATCATTGTGAGAGTATAAGTATGTGATTGATAATTCTTCTTGTTCAAGCATGTTAAATTAAACATTTTGTGAAAATACAGTAATCACTTTATCTATTTACCTTTAAAAATTGATGGTTCTCATCCTACTCATTTAACATTGAAGTATCTAGTTAACAATATACGGGTAATTAACATACACTCCAACTAATTAAAATAAGGTTCAAACCTGACCTCTAGATTACGATTGGCTCCTTGTTTTGCAGACAAAATGGCGAGGATTTTATGCTCTTACTGCATATAAGCATCAGAAGAAAGCAAGTCTTACACTTCAATGTCTCTGGAGGTCAAAGGTAGCAAGGAAGGAATTAAAAATGTTGAAGATGGTGAGTGCATCTTGTCTCTAGAACCAAAATTTCTCTCTCTGTTTATTGAAAAATAGAAGTATCATCTATTCAAGGTCCAGCCAACTGCTTTTAGGTAAAAGATTATACAGCACCAATAACTTATAATCCCTTATTTCAGGCTGCAAGAGATGCTGGGGCCCTTAGAGAAGCTAAGGACAAGCTAGAGAAGCGTGTTGAAGAATTAACATGGAGACTAGATGTTGAAAAGCACTTGAGGGTACAAGTTTCTTTTACATTCAGCTGTTGGATCTGCACCTTAAGATTTATATTTACATTCAGCTGTGCTCCTATAATAGTATCTCATTATGTATTGAACCTGAAGTTATAAAACAGAGAACATATATGATTAGTGTACTCGAGGGAAAGAAGGCTAATTTTACATCTATATTATAACTTGCAGGTTGATCTTGAAGAAACAAAGGGAAAAGAAATTACAAAGTTGCAGAACGTTTTGCAAGAAATGCAAGGGAAACTGGAAGAAGCACACAACCAAATAATTTACGAGAAAGAAGCGGCAAAATTAGCTATTGAACAAGCACCTCCAGTCATCAAAGAAGTACCAGTCTTGGACAACACCAAAGTGGAAGAATTGACTAATCATAATCATGAACTGGAGGTAACACCGAGCACCTAAAGCTCCTTTCCTTTATTCCAATCATCATTTTGCGTGACCACCCAAGAAACACATATGTGAGCATTAACAATTGGCATATGAAAATATGATACATTACTAGTACCATGTCCTCTATCGGGCATGAATGACCTTTCCATGTGAGCATTTAAACAATTGGCATATGACAAACATATAAAATATTATCACTGGGGATAATTGTCCATTTGCAGAATGAAATTTAGAGCTGAAGAAAAGAGTTGAAGAGTTTGAGCAGAAGTACCATGAAATTGAAAACAAGAGCAGAGATACACTTAAAGAGCTGGAAGATTCACAGCTTAAAGTCTCACAACTTCAGGAAACCATTGAAAGGTAGCTGAGGTCCATTACATTAAATACTGGTATAAATATAATTAGGTCTCTACTGTACCCTGAGTTACTTTCTTGCACATAAACAGATTAGATGTGAATTCATCCACCCTCGAATCAGAGAATCAGGTTCTTCGCCAACAAGCATTGGTTGCTTCCACAAATGAAGACCTCCATGAAGAAACCGAATAGTAAGAATACAAACTATATAACTTGCTACTACTTTTACCTTCCTTCTTTGATATGGAAAGGATACAAACTATATACTGCTAGAGACATCGCTTACAACAAAATTTTGGAGTAAAATCACGAATATCACGTTAACCTTTCAGCCTCCGAAGCAAGATCAAAGAATTAGAGTCAGAGAATGAATACCTTCGGAACCAAACAACGGTTGTGGAGGTTGTCAAGTTCATAACCACCCCAGAAAAGGGTTCGCCACAACTACCGGTAAGTTAGACTAAGTAGCATTCTTTTAGTGATGGGTGCTTAAATTTAATATTCACTTTACTATTTTAGACATCACAGAGTTTGGTTAATGGAGATGGAATGGAAGACGGCTTTGAAACACCAATCCGGAGCAAGAAAAGACAAAAGTATGTCCACCTTCTCACAGAAGATCTCTGAGAATAATAGTAACAAAAAGTTTAAGCATTTTATGTATCGTTAGTATGTAATAACGATGAACAAATTCTATATTTTTAGGAGTCCATCAATGATGTGTCCTTCCTCACTAAACAAAGATCACTAACAGACAGACAGCAGGTATGCATTCAAAATTCAGGGTTCCGTTTCTTTTGTACCATGGTCCTCCTTTCTCCCTTTGTCAAAAAAAAACTAAGCATTTATGTATCGTTATTATGTAATACAATGAACAAATTTATTTTTCAGGAGAACCATGATGTACTAATCAAGTGTCTGCTGGAAGACAAGCAATTTGACAAGAGCAGATCTGTTGCCGCTTGCATTGTGTTCAAAACATTACTCCAGTGGAGGTCCTTTGAGGCAGAGAAGACACAAATATTTGATAGGATTATTCACACAATCCGATCATCTATAGAGGTAATAATATTCAGCACCTATTACCAAAACACGCAAAGAATATTAATCCATGCATCAAGCCAGTTATGGTCTACAAGGACGGACCTAGGACAATTTTCAAACAATGACACCATATAATTAAGTTTTTTGTTGATTTCGAGTGATTTTTTTCGGTTTTTTGGTTGATTTCGATGGGCATTTTCTTTTTGTTGAATCGAGAGATTTTTTGGGTTGTTTGATTAACTGCGAGAGAATTTTTCGGTTATTAAAATGATTTTGAAAGACTTTTTAGGTTTTTTGGTTAATTTCGGAATTCTTTTAGGTTTTTTGGTTGATCTTGAAAGAAATTTTTAGGTTTTTGGTTGATTTTAGAACTTTTAGTTTTTGGTGATTTCAAGAGAATTTTCGGTTTTTGTTGATTCGGTGAAACTTTTGGTTGATGCCCATAGAAGTTTTGGTTTTAGTGCACACCTTGAAGTTTCGAAAACAATACGTGACACACTCCAAATAATACAGTTGCTCCTTCGTAAAATTCGAAAATTTTACCCTTCGGCGCACAAATAATACGGGGCCCCTGCCACCATGGCCTCTAAAGGACATTCTTATTTGCAATTAGAACTGACTTGACATTTCTTGCATATGAAGGCTCAGGATGACATCAAAGATTTAGCATATTGGTTGTCAACAACTTCAACTCTTTTGTTCCTATTACAAAGTACAATCAAAGCAAGCGGTTCACCCTATAAGTCTCCACAACGCAATCGCTTCTCACCATCCACATTGTTTGGTAGCATGGCACAAGTAAGCTCTTCCAAGTGTCTTTTATTCAACAAAGACCTTCCTTTTAAATTCCATAATTCTAACTACGTGTTATTAGCAGGGGTTCCTTGGATCTCCTATGTCAATGGGAACCTCTAGTGGGTATAGCGGAATGGAAGGAAAGCCAAGTGCACAATCCAAAATAGAAGCCAAGTATCCTGCACTTTTGTTCAAGCAACACCTAACGGCCTGTGCAGAAAAACTGTACGGAATGATTCGTGATAGCTTGAAGAAAGAGATAAGTCCATTTTTGAACTCTTGTATACAGGTAAACGCTTAACGAACTAGATTATCATCTTAAATTCTCCAATGCAACTACATTGATTCCAACCCTCTAATTAAATAATAGGCACCAAGATCTACAAGGGTCGGATCGATAAGAAAGGCATCAAGAAACATCCTTTCAAATATTATGGCAAAACAACAGGCATCAAGCATACACTGGCAAAGCATTGTTAATAGCTTGGATCACACCTTGTGCATTCTGTCTGAAAACTATGTAAGCATAGAAAAAAAAATTCCCTATCGACCAACTTTCTTCTACAAGACAACGTATAACAACAATTGTCTTATCTTTAGGTCCCTTCAATAATCACAAGGAAAATTTTCAATCAGATATTCTCATTCATAGATGTCCAGCTTTTCAATAGGTAAGGTGCTTGTACTTCAAACTTCAAAGGAAGGTTTTATTTATGCTACTCGAGTTTTAAATGCTTATCAACTTGTTGTTTTGAAGCTTACTGCTTCGTCGTGAATGCTGCTCATTTAGCAATGGTGAATACTTAAAGTCTGGTTTGCATGAACTTGAACAATGGTGCACGAAAGCAACGGATCAGGTATATAGTTACTCCTCCACCACTTACTATTGAACATAGGAAATACTCCATCTCAGGATCTTGATAAGAATTCACTGTATGTTATATTCTGTAATAATACAGTTTGCTGGATGGTCATGGGATGGACTACATCACATAAGGCAAGCTGTTGGATTTCTGGTATGATGTACTGCCCACTTATATTTAATGAATTTCCCACAATAAAGGATTGAAGATAAATAAAAGATGCAACACTCATGCAGGTATCACACCAAAAAACTCAGAAGTCCTTGGAGGAGCTTACGAATGAACTCTGTCCGGTAACATCTCGAATGCATATTTGCCATCTTTATAGTTATTCAGTTTTCCCTTCTACAAGACTACAACAAGAAAATTACATCTTAAAGAGAGCTTCAGAAGTTACATCTGGAAATGATCACCATAATTATGAAATTAAGATTACCACAAATCTAAACTTTGCTCTGGTTTCTATACTGATTTAGATGTTGAGCATTCCACAAATATACCGTATTGGAACTATGTTTTGGGATGACAAATATGGAACTCAAGGATTATCTCAGGAGGTAAGTAATATACAGATTTCATTATTGATATAATTTTGCTTATTTAGATGACCCGCAAACATAAAGCAGATCAGACATACTTCAACGGGTTGCTATCTAGAAACTAAATAGAATTATATATACTTAGGCTGTGTTTGGCAAAAATAAGCTAGCTGATAAGCTAGTCCATCCAAACATGTCTGAAACGCTACTCTAACATTAATAAGGGTATAAATTGGAAAAAGCTACAAAAAGCTCCTGAAACGCTACTCTAACTAGCGTTTCAATAAGCTAGCTTAACAGCTACTAACTAGCTTCTTAGTCAAAAGCTAGCTTATCAGCTAGTTTGCCAAACCACAGTTAGCAACACTATAACTTATTGGTAAGCACAATTTTGCATGAAATTGGTTCTTAAGTGGTAATTGAGGAATATAAGCATGAGTGCAGGACCTGCAATTCAGAAAATTCCCACAGAGTAACTTTCTTGCTAAGTTATAAATCCATAAGTAGCCTTTATCAAACTAAACTCAAATGCACCAATTGGAATCGAAACATTTCGTGAAAGACAAAAAGAGGAAGATTGCATTTAAAAGTGTCATGATGCAACTTCTACTTATGCTTGATGAAAGATATTTCAATTTGCTAGCTGTAAACTAATTTCTTTATGGAATTCAGGCAATTGGCAAGATGAGATCACTAATGGCAGAAGACTCAATCAGCATGCCCAACAATTCTTTCTTGCTTGATGTTGATTCCAGGTAATGAACAATGCAACCATAATTGCTACCATAGATCAAAGCTTGATTACTAATTAACAAATCTTTAACATGATTTAGCATACCATTCTCCGTGGAAGAAATATCGCAGAGTTACCAAGATTTCAGCTTGTCCGATATGGATCCACCACCTCTCCTCCGCCAGAGATCGGATTTTCATTTCCTGTTGCAGCAAACAGAATGAGACTCTTTTTCAATACAGAATGAAACTCTTTATTATACTTTAACATTAACAGTGGAAAAATATCAATTATTCCACTGTAAAATTGATTGATTGCATATCCCCATTTTGTTTCTGAGGGATCCACAGTATGAAAAACATGAGTGAGTGATAAGAATGTGAGAGATTGATTTGTTTTTTTATTCTTTCTTTCTTTCTTCCATCCCATCCAAAAGTCAAAATATGACTTGACGTTTTCGAAATCGTCACGGAGGTGGTATTAGAATTAGAAGTTTGTGTACAAGTGATTGTTGTAAAGAAGACAGGAATCAGTATACTAAATTCAAAGTAAAAGTGGGAGATTTTGTTCTTTTATAAAGAAGTTTGTTGGTTTACCAATTTCCAGCATATTTGATTAGATGTTCCATGGACATAATAGCATCAAGAAATGCAGCAAATAGCATTCAAAATCTTTAGATAATAATGATGTAGAATAGAAAAGACTTGTTTATAGGAGGTGGTAAATATCAGCAATCAACAGAAGTATATGAAAAGTTATAAGCCCTAATTAGAACAAGCCAGTGGTCAGATTCAGTGATCATTCTAGCTATTTTGAATTTGTAATTAGTTTTGAAAACCATAGAGAAACCCACTTGTAAATTTGTAATGCTGCTTGGATTCAGTTTGTAATTGTAACGACGAAGGGTACAAAAACCTAATCGGGATTTTTGGGTAAGAATGAAATAAGAAATCCTCAGATAAGAGAAATACCTCAAGATGCTTGCTTTCTTTGGAGCTTGCTTCAATGGATTCCAGGAGTACCGTTAATTCATACTTCTATTTTAGAGGGTGTTTGGGAGTTTGTTTATAAAGTGCTTATACCGTTAATTACATTTTTTGTCCATGTGGTTTGGTGATTTAACATTCTGGGTGGGTCCATTTTGAAAATAATATCTGTAGTTTACATTTTATAACACTTTGGGTCCATAGCTTCTAACTCCATTAAAAACTTCTGTTAACAAAATAAACTACAAGGGTATTTTAGTCTTTTACTAGTACAAGGACCAAAATTGTAATTTACTCTATTTATATATTAATAAATCTATAATTTTTTTATTAAAATTTCAGGGACCAATAATGTAATTTTCCCTATTATATGAATCAGATATTAAAAACACCATTTGATAGCTTCATCTTCTTAACCCACCAAAAACCCTATTCCACCATCACCACCACCCTCTATCGCCGCCCACCATCCACCCTCCATCCCCGCCCACCACCACCACCCCTCCACCGCCACCCACCTCTTCCACGGCCACTATACCATCAGCCACCGCCCACCGACGTCACCACCGCCCCGCCACCATCGGCCACCCACATCGCCACGGCTTGCATCCACCACCCACCACCACTACCCACCTTCATCTTCTTTAAATACTTCATCTACTCCTTTTGCCACCACCGCCTCGATGCCTTTCGAGGTCGTCATCATCTCCTTTCCAAATCGGAGACCGTCGACTAGATCCAAGTAGTCGAACCTGCATCACAGCTCCGAGTAGACGCAGATCTGAAAACTCGACTTGTTTTTTTTTTTGCAGATCCAAGTAGATGGAGATGAAGGGTGATGATGGACTTGGCAGACATAAACAAGGTGAAGAAGAAGGGGTTCTCAATCTCCCAATTTGATTTTGATTTCTCCTTTGTCATCAATTTTTTGGATGAACTTGGAATTTATGTGTTATTTGTGATATTTATTTTTAGATTTTGGGTTTTTTTGGATTTTGGATTCTTGATTCATATGAAAAATTATGAATTTTTGTTGAGGCAACGACAACGGTATTGGGTGGATGGTGGTGGGTTGTGGTAGGTGGTGGTGTTGGTGGGTGGTGGTGGTGTTGTGTTAAAGAAAATGAAGTATTTAATATATATACAGTGTAAATTACACTTTTGTTCCAAGTGATTTTAATTGAAAATAGAAACATAAATGAAATGACCAAAATACCCCTATAATTATCCTACTTAACAGAATTAGTTAACAGAGTTAGAAGTCATCGACCCAAAGTGTTATAAAGTGTAAACGTCATGGACCCAGAGCGTTATAAAATATAAACTACATGTGCCAAATCCATAATTATTTTCAAAATGGACCCAGAGTGTTAAAATCACCAAACTACAGGGACCAAAAATGTAATTAACTCTAAAAACTAATTCAAACGTTTTTTAATTCTTTTTGTCACCACTATAAATCAATAAACACTTTTTAAGTTAAAAAAACACTCTTAAACACCCACTTTAGTGAAGGAGTGGTGGTGCAGATTTGTTGACTAGTTAAACCCTTATTCAAAATAAAAACCCTTTGGGAAAAAAATATGACAGAATAAAAGCCCTTTTGGTTTTTGTTTTCAACATCGATTTTAGCCCATATGCACCCAAATTTGCAAAAACGCAAAAGATGAATATTGTAGATTGATGTATTGGCTTTCCAAAACATTTTGAATAACTTAAATCAGGGTTTAGCGAGTGAGACATGGTTAAAAATCCACAACCTTGTAAATCTGTCAACATCATTCTTTTGTTTTTTTGTTCCTTCCTTCGATCATCGATGTTAACTTTAATTGACGTATTTAAGTTGAATTTTTTAAGGATAAAATAAACAATTATACATATTCAGACATTTGTCATTTTACAAAAACAAACGATCTTATACCTTAAATTTCAAATTCAGCATCACCTCTTAAAAGCTAGAAGTAAAGTTAGACTTCCAACTTCAACGCATCTTAAGAGGCAAAGGTAACCTACGTGAAAGTGTGGAAATGAAAATTTCAGAATTTCTAAACCACGTTGACAACAATACAAATCGCTAACAATCCGTAAGGACAAAAACGGTAACTTACTCTTATATTTATTTGAGTAAAGTTCATTATTGGTATTTAACGTTTGTCAATTTCAATATTATTCCTAAACTTTCAAAACTCGAATCAGGGTTGATCCTAAGGTTTTGGATGCCCATGACGAAATCCCCAAAATAATGCCCTTTATAATACATATAAAACAAAGTAAGGGGTTTGGAACCTAGTCAAGTTATTCTCACACTAGTCTTTGTTATATAACAAAGGTTTATCCACGTGTTTTCCTTAGCCAATTAATTATTGAGGTTGAAACTTCATATTAAAGCTTCCATGGGATATATAAGATCCATCATTGCAGTGCTTGCAACCTGCCTATCAAGAACCAAACTATGTAGTAACAAGAATCAAACTTTGGAGAATAATATTATGGGGAAGAACTACCAAGAAAAGTGTAAACAACTTATGCAAATGTACTTGAAAACATAACAAAAATCTAAACAACAAATGATAAATGCATAGACCTAATCTAAATAGTAACCAAATAAACATAATCTAAAGTCTAAATAAAAGAACATCCTTAATCTACAAAGGACAAAAACATTGGAATTTTACCGGATGTCTAGAATTGGTTGCTAGCTTTGCTCGGTCACTCCTCCTTTGATTCCCAAATCAGATTGAGTTGATCCGGTTCTATGAAGTTACTTGTTTCATGAAATCCGGCCCCTAGAATCACTAAATCGTTGATTGGAATTGAGAGTCGAGGGAAATTAAAGGGACGATAGAAGCACATATCGAGAGTCAAAGAAGGGTTGTAGAAACGATCCAAAAACTGAGCCTAGTAAAGGTACCATGTAGGTTGAAGATTTATGCCCTATGGGCCCTTGATGCCCATGGCGGTTGCCATCATAGCCATGGGCTAGGGCCGACCCTGTCTCGAATTTAATCCCACAACTTGTTTTGCATTGGTTTTAGTCCTTCCCTCTAACGGCAATCAACTTTTCCGTTAAGTTCAATTAAGTAAAGTCTATTAAGGTTGTGTTTGCAAAAATAAGCTAGCTTATAAGCTAGTCCATCCAAACATGTACCACAAGCTAACATTTTCAAATGCTACTTTGAGTAGCTTTTTGAGAACTTATTGTAGTTTTTCTTTTCCAATTATACTCTTATTAATATTAATTATTAAATTCAAGAATACCATTTTTAGAGGGTGTTTGGGAAGGCTTATTTAAAACACCTTATGACTTTTGGCAAAAGTACTTATTAACTTATGTGGTGTAGAAAAGAAGTTTTTTAAAAAGTGTTTGGATTAGCTTATTAGCTTTTAAGGGTTTTTGATAAGGAGTTTTTGATAAGTTAGTAGGGAGTGACTTTTCAAAAATGACTTATTAGCTTTTAGGGGATGAAATAAGGAGCTTTTAAAAGTAGCAATCCAAACACTTTATTTTAACTTATTTGCTTCTCCAGGATGAAATAAGTTATAAGCACCTCCAAATAAGCCCTCCCAAACACCCTCTTAATAATTTTACATACTTATAAACTAGTTTTTGCTAAACACAATTTATTTATAAGCTAGCTGGTATCAACTCGCTAATCAAACATAACTAAATTTGTATCCCCTTATTTAACCATACAGTAACAGACTTAACCAAAAAACAATAACATAACACTTATTTTTATTTTTTATTTTAATATTTTTATATTTTTGTACATCATCATAACACAAATGGATAAGAAACTCCCCTTTCTTCATCTTCTTCTTCCTACAACTCTTTCCCAAATGCTATCTTCTCCAATCCCCCTCTGAAACCTCTCTAATCTAATCCCAGAAAAGCCATGGCCATGGCCATCCACATTTCTTCAATCACCACCACCACCACAATCAAACCCCAATCCCACCCCTCCTCCTCCACCACCACCACCACCTCCGCCGTACTCCTCCCTCTCCGCCTCCACAAAACCCACACTTCTTCCCTCCGCTGCTCCACCTCCTCCTTCCTCAACCCCATCCACCTAACCACCCCTACAAAACCCACCACCAAAACCCTAACCCGAAGAACCCATCACCCGACCCGAATGAGCATGGAGGCCGGAGTCGGGTTAATGGGCACCAAATTGGGCATGATGACCTACTTCGAGCCCACCGGCAAGGTGGTTCCGGTGACCGTGATAGGGTTCAGGGAAGGTAACGTGGTGACCCAGGTGAAGACCGAGGATACCGACGGGTACAATGCGGTTCAAGTCGGGTACAGGAGGGTCCGAGATAAGAAGCTGACGAAGCCCGAGATGGGTCATCTGGAGAAGTCTGGGATTATTCCATTAAGACATCTTCAGGAGTTTAGGCTGCAGTCTGTGGATGGGTTTGAGCCCAATCAGAAGTTGGTGTTGGAGGAGCTGTTTAAAGAAGGTGATTTGGTGGATGTGGCTGGCACCACCATTGGAAAAGGGTTTCAAGGTTGTTATCTCCTCCTCTTTTTTTGTCACATTTTCTCTTTAGTTTTACAATTTAATTAGTTATAATTGCAACCAATTTATACAAAAAATATTAGGATTACCAATGATGGTTTTTGGCAAACTCGCTGATGAGTCCGTTGTTGACTAATAAGCTAGCTTACGAGTACGTAAAATAACCAAAAAGGGTATTTCGGGGTATAATAATAACTAATATTAATATATAATTGGAAAAAGCTACAAAAAGATGCTTGAAACGCTACTCCAACCAGCTTATAGTCCATCCAAATATGTACTGGCTTATAAGGTAGTTCTTTTTTTTTTTTTTTTTTTTTTTTGCCAAACACAGCCTTAGTTAGCAGCTTAACCAGCTTAATGGGACTCGCAACTTATACATGACTGGTTGGTAGTGGCTTAATGATATAGGAAGTGGCTTATTCGGTAAGTCTATAAGGAAACTTAATGCAGAAAGCCAAGTTTTTACCAAATTTGTCCCCTCCAAAAAGAATCTTCCCAATCTTTACAGACATATTAATCCATACAGACAAATTTATGCGTACAAATCTTAATGGAAAACCAACCAAATAAAGTTGTGTATATGGTTTGGGTTGATTTATGTTTGACATGGGATTTTCATTTATTCATAGGTGGAAAGAGAGTGTTTTTAATTGGAAGGGGCAAGTTTGGTAAAAAAAACCTTAGCTTTCTGCATAAGCCATAAAGCTCCCTCGAAAGATTACTGAATAAGCCACTTTCTATATCATCAAGCCAACTACAAGCATTCGTTATAGTTGACTGAATAAGCTGTGAGTCCCTAAGTTCTAGATTATCTTGATACAATTGTTCTTAGGTGATTGCAGAAATTATGTTTGAGTTAAGTTAATTAGGACCAAGAAAGTTGATTATTCCCAAAGTTGTATCTTAAAGAGAAAATGTACTAAATGATTCTACATTACATGAAGGGTGAATATACGTTTTATGTGATTATACTTCTATGGATAATGCCTGGTATGATTTATAGGGCATTAATATTGGGACATACCCTATAAGGCTAAATGACCTATTTTCCCCTAACCGTTATTACTGATTTTGTTGCTTTTGGTTAAAGTTAGTTCATCATTAGACAAATGCCGAAGCACTTGTATGAAACTAGGCATTTGAGTCAAACATTGCAACTTTTATAAGATAAGAAGGGCAGTACTTGCTACTTGATTTCAATTGCTTGATAGTTATGTACTTTGGGTATGCAAGTCTTTTAGGTGTTACATTTATGCTATGTTTGCCAAACTATATGCTAGTTGATAAACTAGTCATGTTTGGTAAAAAGCAAAAAAAAACTAGCCGGATGACAATGTAAAAAAAGATCAGTTGTTAATAGATAAGTTGGTTGTTATCTGTTACACTAGTCATGCTAGCTAATAAGCTAGATGACAAATTACAATGTAAAATGAACTAAAAGGACACGTGGAAAGATTATTTAGAAATTCTTAAGGGGCATAATTGGAAAAAATTCCAACGGTTATGACAAAATGGTATGTAGCCTGTAGGAATGTGTTGGGTTTGTATAGTTATGAAGCTTATATGTTATCTTTGTTACCAGGTGGTATTAAGAGGCATCACTTCAAAAGAGGTCTTATGACTCACGGATCTAAGAGTCATCGAGCTCTTGGTTCAATCGGAGCAGGAACGACACCTGGGCGTGTGTACAAAGGAAAGAAAATGCCCGGTCGAATGGGAGGTACAAAAACAAAGATCCGAAAACTCCAAGTCATCAAGATTGATAGTGATCTAAGAGTTGTGATGATCAAAGGGGCTGTTCCTGGTAAACCTGGAAACCTAATCCGAATAACTCCAGCCAAGATCGTTGGCAAGAATATCCCCAAGAATTAGTTTCGTTTTCAATTGCCATTCGTTCCCTGTTTAAACTTGTATGACTCGAGTTTCTTTTTGTAATATTTGTGCAATATGAATGATGATTTTGAACTAGGGAGGTCTTATTGGAGTAGGACTATAATCGAAATATCTGAAATCTATATATTTGTTAGAATTCGTTTTGGGAGCATGAAAATTTACGTTATGTTTAATTATCAATGGGAGTATTTTAGTCATTTTGACATGATCTGATGTAAAAGATGTCAATTTAAAAGTTGAATAGGCTTTTTCTTTTTGTTTTTTCGGTTGGCGATATGTGAAATTATAACCTCAAAGATGTCTTTTAACAAGTAATATAAGAGCAAAATACCATTTATAGTATACATGGAAAGTGTTCAAAGATCATACATTTTAAGAAGTTATATGTCTGACTTCAGACGGTGAATTTGAAGAAGGGTTTATAAAGAGCGAAATTGCTTTCTAAAAAGAAGTAAACATGTATTATGAGCAGTGTAAGCTAGAGTTACCTCATGACCATTCCAAGTGTATATTTTGGTGAAGGCGAAAAAAAAAGCCAAGTGAGGGATCGATCCCTTTATGTCTAGAGACTCGTTAAGTCATGGCCAAGGTTGCTATAGTACTGTCTAAAACATGATGTGCACTTGGAAACAACCGGTGTATGGAATATGTTATAAAATGTCTACAAGGCTACAATTATGTCAAAATGACAAAACTGAGATAATGTGTTGATGTTTAAATGAATGTCATCATATCCACTCATTATAGAATAAGCTATTTGTTATCGGTTATAAATGTTTGTTTACAATCAATGCTCTAAATGAAGTGTGATGTGGCAAGACTTATAAAGTCTAGATATTGTATATATAATTATAGCCCAATTCAAATAAGAAGACTAAATATCGTGAGAAGTTAAAAAATGAAAGGTTAAGAAAAGTTCATATGTGAATCATTAAAAATGTTCAAAAAATTATACTTTAATGATTCATAGGTAAACTGAAGTCCTGAGCCATGGACCCATAACGTGCCACATGCTTAACATAACGTGATATACGAGTCCTGAGCCACACACACCCCAGAACAACAACTTCAACTATGATAAAAAGATCCCAGGTGTTGCAAACAAATGTTCTTTTGGGCTATTAAGTAATAAAATATATAAAGTCAGGGGGTAAAATGAATTTCATTATATTGTAGGGACCCAAGTGAAAATATTTTATACAAAAATCATCCCGTCAAAGTTCCTAAATTGCATCATATGAATGGCGGAGAGTTACTGAGAATCGATTAACGATCTCATCGTCTGCCAAGCACTCGCCGGAAAATCGTATCTTTATCTTCCGAGATCCACCTACCTCCGCCTATCGCCACCGCGATCTCGCCATCGAAGTTTCTCCCTTTCTTCTACAATCATCTTGAGGTAATTTTTCAATCCAGATCTCCTTCCGGTCAATCTGATAAGGCATGTTATATGTTCCTCTAGGGTTTTAAATTGAAATTATTCCATCTGTTGATTTATATATTTGATCATAACTTAGATTGTTAGGTAATTTATTGTGATTTTGTAGTATTTCAATAGGCAGAGATGAGAGTTCATCGGTAGGCGGTTTGAGTTCTAGAGTATGAACGAATTCTAATCAATTGTGGTAGTGCTGATGTACAGCCTAGTAGACTTTTGTTTCAGATTTGAAGTTCAATGATCTTGTTCATATCTAACAGATTGGTCCCTTAGGTGTGATTCTGTACTTACCATGTGAATAACAGAAAGTGATTGAATTTACCAGTGCTCTCATTGATGTGCAAGTGACAAGTGTATATTCCGATTGACGTATATAGACTGTTTGTATGTATTTAGATTGAGAAATAAGTTTGAGGAGTTTGTGTATTTTAGTGTGAGTGCTTGGGAGTCTAATATATCTTTATGAGCACCAGTGCCTGTCTTGTTTTCCCGATATCTGTTATATGTATACGTATGCACATACTCACGCCCGCTCATTCATTTTTCTATTAGCATTTGGCTTCTGAGCGTGGTATCTTATATATCCTTGTACCAAGTGGGAATCAATCAGCTTTGAGACTATTGTGATAATATATGTTATTATAGGTACACGCAGCAGTTCACAGTTATTGTCTCTAAAAGAGAGATATGAGGATGATTGCAGCAGCTTTTGTGGCAGTCTTGCTTGTGGTATCTGCACTGCCACTCGGGCTTACCTTCTCATCTACGGCCCCTGCATTTTTGTGGACAAACACCCAAGACGAGTATGTGTACTTTTTTTAGGAAGTATTACAAACCTTTCAATCGTTTGTGTTTGGTTGGAACTTAAAATAAGTTTTTGTTTTCATCATCGTTGGTCAAGTTTTTGATGTTAGTCACTAATGTGTTTAGTATAACAGATGAAGATCTCTTTCTAGTTTATGTTTTTACCTCGATGAATAAGAGAGTTTTGTTAAAACTTAAATAATATGAGATTAACTTGATAGTTGTATAAACCTTGATATAGGAAGTCATTCAAGGGTTGTACTGTTGTTTGAAGTAAAGTAATAATACATATCACTGTTATTAGCTAGTCTTTATTTTATTATCTTCTTAAACATATCCTTTTTGTTCCTTTATGCTTTCCTTTTCTATTGGTATGGGTTCATGCCTTTATTTTGATCTGTACTGGTATGGAAATCTCAGATTGACTACCAACAAAGTGAAGGAAGCTGTAAGTTACCAAACCCTTTCTCCAAAGGATTTGGCCAAATCTGTCATGTCAGAAGGTGGCTGGTCAAACTTACTGGTAATCTTTATTTGATTGTGTGGAGATATATTGCTTATCTATTTGGATTTTATTTATTGTTCTATATTCCATATCTTTCTGGAAGTCGGAAGAGAGATAATGAGGCACCAACTATTATTTTTAGTGCAACAGTTTGCAAGCCTAATGCAATTTCTGTTTTTTCAGTGCCCCAGTCAGAAACCTGAAGATTCCGTTGATCTTGCAATTGTTTTTGTTGGGAGAGAGGTAAGAATCTACAGAAAAGAAGAAAGTATATTAGTGGAGTTTGGAAGCATTTATTGCAATTCTATCCTTCAATCGTCTTTACCAGATTGCAATCCAGATTTTCAATGAAAATCAATATCTACAACTATTTGCTTTCAAGGCAATATGATCGATTTGCAGGTTACAGATGTAGACATTGAAAATCAATATCTACAACTATATAACTTGATATTTGGAGAATCATATTTTAGTTGATATTTTTGAGACCCTTCTGTAATTAATAGACTTCAGTACTTATGTTGTACCCGTTCATTTTCAATCGCAGTCTCTGGATATTTCTGGACGTAAACGTGAAGATCAAGCACTTCTAGACTTGCTCAAGGTAACTGCAGTATGAGTGCCTGAAGCTAGTCCCTCAAATAGGAGTCATTTGGTTCAATTTATAAAAGTTTTACCATTGTGTCCACATTCTACTTTTTATATTCACACTCCATCCTTAATGAGCAGGCTTCATTCACAAAGTCGACATTCTCTTTAGCATACCCTTACGTCTCTGCATCTGAAGACGATGAGGCTCTGCAAAAGTCATTAGTTTCTGAGTTTGCAGAAACTTGTGGAAATGATGCAGCACTAAGCAATCTTGGAATACTGGAGTCGTGTGCTGCTGATGGTGGAAACTTCAACAAACTTACCGACATCAACTCAGTCAATGTAATAGCTGCTGGAAGCTTTAATCAGATACTTCCATATGGTGTTTGGTTCGTATCTAATAGATCTCCATGTACAATGACAGGAGTTTGTAGTTTCAAGTCTGGAGAAGAAGTCCAAGGGGCAGACACCACTGGTTGTCTTTTGCAATGGAGGTGCTGACTCACTGAAAGGAAGTCGTTCTGATGGTATGTGAGGATGGTACTCATTTTGGTTGTTATTGTTATTTGGGCATGAACTTATACCTAGCTTAAATTTTGAATGGTTCTGTTTACTAGTTATATCTTGTAAATTTAGTAAGCCTATTTGTTGTTGAACATGCAGGCCAAGTTTTTTCTGAGCTTATCAGTTCTGTGGAGCAGACAGGAGCAAAGTATTCTGTTTTATATGTGTCTGACCCTGTTAATGTCCTCCGCTATCCTTCTTACCGTCAGCTAGACAGGTTTCTTGCACAAAAATCTGGAAATGCATCAGACAACTCTTCGTGTGATGGAGTTTGCCAAATTAAGTCATCATTGTTGGAGGGACTATTTGTGGTAAGTTCACCCTCTTTCCTTATCTTATAGACCGAGAGTTCTCTGATATATTTTTCTATTGGAATCTTTACAAATTTGCATTTCTGAATTCTGATTAATTCTAATTGCTGCATCCTCTGTTATGAAAGAAATGGGCCAGATTGGTGCTCTAGAGAGTGGAGTTAGGCTGTCAAGAAGACTACCATATAATCAAAAGTAAGTAGAAAGGAACATAGCTAATGTAAGACGATGACACATCCCTAGTCTATTTTAGGACTCTGGTAGCCTGTCTCTCAGCTGACTATCCTGCCTCCACCCCTCTACCTCGTGAGCCCCCTTCTTCCCTTTAGACTAGCTAGGTCTCCATCCCTAGATTGTTAAGATAATTCCAAGAACCCAATTGGCTCAAGAGGGAAAAGAATGATCTATTTAGTTACTATATCTCTTGTATCAGACCAGTTAGGGCCGTTTACCCAAAAGCTTACACGGTAAGCGCTTATGTTGAGAATCTACACTATTATTTAACTTACCACGTAAGATTCTAGTCATTCTAAACTACATTGTATGCAATAATCTATCGATAAGCGCTAACCGGGTAAGAGTTGTCGCCCACACTTACCAAGTAAGACTCTTGGTCCTTGCCATAGCTCTTACCGCGGGTAAGATTCTAGGTGCTTGTCATGTACATCCGGTGAGGTTATTGATCTAGTAAGTACTTGCTGGGTAAGCGTTTGGGAAGCGACACGTTACTTTTTGGTTGTTTTGAGGATTTAGGGAGTAGCGTTGGTTTTGAAATGTGTTTTTGTCTGTTCAGGGGCTTGTTTTGCTGATAATATTGATATCGGGGCTTTGTTGTATGGCGGGTATCGACACCCCAACAAGATTTGAAGCTCCTCAAGAATCTTAAGCAATTTGTGGTGCTGGTATTGTCATGGTCTTTTCTGGTAGTATAAATTAGTTGATGATATTCTTGAATGAGTTGTTCTATTTATTTGTCAATAAGGGATGTTCTTCAAACATTTGGTGTGATGTTTTTGTAATGGCATAAAATCAACCTGCAGATACCAAACTACTTATGTGTGTTGCCTTGTGAATCCTTGCCTTTTATGTATGTGTATGTATGCATGTATATAGCCCAAAACACCATAAAAGTCGAATTGTGATTAGATACCATAGCTACGGATAACTTAGATTTCTTAAAAACTAACTAATAACCAATTGGTAAATTTTATAGATTTACCTTGTTTTTTATGATTAGATTTCGTAAAATGTAACTAAACTCTTTATTTAAGTAAGTTGTATAAGTATTTTGTTCTTTTTAATTTGATATCTATGTTGAACTACACATAATCATAAAGTAAAATCGTAAGGGGCATAAAAATAGAATGAAACATGATCTGAATGAGTGTTCGACTTCTCGATAACAAATCAAGATTTATCCTCCCACATTACATAGGTACACTTTTATATATTAAGAAAAGGTTGTAGAGTATGTCACAAGTTCTAATGTATTATCAAACTAAACAAAATTTTAAGAGCAATCATTCAAATACCAAATTAAGGGGTTGTTTGCCAAACCGTTTACATGTATGTGTACTTTTATGGTCTCATTTACTCTATTGCATGATAAGTACTAATAATCTTACTTGATAACATCTCTATCTGTAGCTGTTTATGGGTAGTATATCCTTTAACTTGATAACACCAGGTGTCTGAATAAAAAATAAAATAAGCTAGAGGGCAAAAAAGGTAAAACTTGCATGTAGACACAAGATGCTTTTCTAATAGTCAAACTAAAAATACAATTTTGTATTGTGTAGATCATTAGATCAACCACCTTCGTATAGTATGAGAATGGACAAATTTATATTCAGCTCAGTAGAGGATAATTTTGCAGCCTGTTGGTTAAAGCAATTGACACGTACGGCAATCATCATTTATGTATTTCATGAAAAATGGAAGTCTTTATTTATATTATCCCCAAGGTTGCATGCAACTAATTAACAATTAATGTTGCAATATAACTATGGTTGTTCGTCCTTTTCATTGATGTTGAAACTCAACATAAAGGATATTATGACTACATTTTAGTCTTCTTGTTAACCCAATCCCCTATAAAAAGAGAAATCACATTATATTGCCATACACATCAACCATAACTTTGTAAAAAGACAACTCATAAACTCAAAGAGAGAATGAAGAGCTTCCGTTTTCTTGTGGTCTTGGTACTCCTTGCAGCATTATCATTCGAGATCAATGCTCAGACTTGCAAACCTGATGGTGGTATCCGTGGAAAAAAACCACCTCCTGGGCAATGCAACCGTGAGAATGACTCGGACTGTTGTGTCCAAGGTAAGTTTTACACCACTTATACATGCTCCCCTCCTGTCACAAGTGACACCAAAGCAACGCTTACGATAAACAGTTCCAGAAAGGGAGGTGATGGCGGTGGTCCATCGGAGTGCGACAACCAATACCACTCTGATGACACACCCGTGGTGGCATTGTCAACTGGATGGTACAAGGGTGGGGATAGGTGCCACAAGTATATTACCATCAATGGAAACGGGAGGAGTGTGAAGGCAATGGTTGTGGACGAGTGTGACTCTACTATGGGGTGTGATGAGGATCATGACTATCAACCACCATGTCCTAACAATATTGTTGATGCTTCAAAAGCAGTGTGGAAAGCGTTGGGGGTATCTGAAGGTAACTGGGGAGATTTAGATATTACTTGGTCAGAATGATGAGAATACCAATCCTCTCTTGAAAATGTAAAGAGCTAATTGTTATGTATTTGTTTTGGTACTTGTGAATGTAAGAGTGAATTAAGCTATACATGTAATTGAAATGCATATTCTATATATACATTTGACCAACATATTAAGTAATTACTTTCCTTGATTTTACTTGTTCCTTTCATTAGCCTTTTGTTTTCATGGTGGTCTATCTAGATTTTTTTTTGAACCGCTATCTAGATTAATTATTAGCATTCGATTATTGCATATCGTAGAGGGGTGGTTTGGAAGTATCGCAACAAATATCTATTAATATCAACTACATTCATCTTTAGAGAAATTTCTTTTTGTTATTGTTTTCTATCTCCATCTATATAGTATATATCAAGCTCACAATTTAGATCATAATCTTTGCATTGGGGTGATGTTAGTCTTAGGTAATTAATTATATTATTTTCTTCATGTAAATTTAACAATATTTCAGCTATATATATATATATATATATATATATATATATAAGAACAAACTTAATTTTTAGATGCACCATTTCAAGTTTATGCAGGGAACATTGAACGTTGCATTGTTATTTTATTCTGATGCTAGAAGAACAAAACATGAAATTTTTGACCGCTGACTCAAATAAGCTCCAACAGATAAGAAAAAGAAAGAAAGGGAGTAAGGAGGAAACAAATACATAGATGCACTATAGGGATTATATTTGTAGGTAGATTTATGATATCCACGGACAGAAATGAGAATATTTAAACGTGATACCATATAATTAAGGTTTTGGTTGATTAAAAATATATTTTTTAACTTTTCGGTTGGTTTCGAGAGATTCTTTTGGCTTTTTGGTTGGTTTCTAGAGATCTTTTTCGGTTTTTGGTTGATTTTGAAAGAATTTTTTAGTTTTTTGGTCACTAGTAGGACAAAACTAGAACATTTTCAAGCAATGGCACTATATATATAATTAAATCTTTGATTGATCACTCGAGATTTTTTTTTTTAATTTTTGGTGAGATTTTAAGTTTTTTGTTGATTTCGATGATTTTTTTTTGCTGAATCGATATTGTTTTTGGGGTTTTGGTTGATTTCGGAGAATTTTTCGGTGTTTGGTGATTTCGAGAGGATTTTCGGTTTTTGGTTAATTCAAGAGGATTTGTGATTTTTTGGTTGATTCCGACAAAACTTTTAGGTTTTTGGTTGATTTTGAAAGGATTTTTTTGTTTTTAGTGCACCCCCCCCCCCCCCCCAGATTCAGTACGGTGCAACCCTCCAAGACCATACGGTTGCATCTTCACGAAACTAAAAAAATTTACCCTTCGAAATAACGTGCCCATGAGAACCACTACAGCTCTGTCCCTGTGGGCACCCCATCCTGTCCCATGGTCCACACAAAAGTTGGATAGCGAATTTTTGTTTTGTCCCATGTTGCACCAAACATGGGACACTGAGTTTTGTTCCTTCTGTCCAATTTACCAATGCAGCCTTAAAAACTATTTTTTTAACCATTAGCTGGACAAATAATATGGTGGCACGTGCCACCATGAGACCTTATAAAGGTCCGTCCATGCTCTTGTCCTTAAAGTGTGTTCTCGAGTTTTTTTAAATGAAGGAAAAGAAAGATTTGGAGGCGGATAGCTCTTACTTTTTCTCCCTTGAAAGTTATGCTCTTGAAAGTGGGATGATTTGAAAGGATAACGACCTCCATACCAAAATGGACAAATTTATATTCAATTCCATAGTGGATAATTTTGCAGCCTGTTGATATATAAATCAGTTGACACGAACAATCAAGAATTTTTTATTTTGATAGTGGAAGTGAACGTCTAATGAAGATGTTGCATTGATCATGGCCATTTGTCCTTTTCACTGCTGTTGGAAAAACCAAATGTCCCATGACCATAGTTTAGTCTTGTTATGAAGGCTTACAACCTATAAAAGAGAAATCACATGACACTGTAATACATCATAACTTTGTAAAAAGAGAACTCATAAACAAAAAGAGAGAATGAAGAGCTTCCGGTTTCTTGTGGTCTTGGTTCTGGTGGCAGCATCGTCATTCGATATCAGTGCTCAGACTTGCAAACCTGATGGTGGTATCCGTGGAAAAAAACCACCTCCTGGACAATGCAACACTCAGAATGACTCCGACTGTTGTGTCCAGGGAAAGTTTTACACCACTTATACATGCTCGCCTCCCGTCACAAGTGACACCAAAGCAACACTTACGATAAACAGTTTCCAAAAGGGAGGTGATGGCGGTGGTCCATCGGAGTGCGACAACCAATACCACTCTGATGACACACCAGTTGTGGCATTGTCAACCGGATGGTACAAGGGCGGGGATCGGTGCCACAAGTATATTACCATAAATGGAAACGGGAGGAGTGTGAAGGCAATGGTTGTGGATGAGTGCGACTCTACCATGGGGTGTGACGAGGATCATGACTATCAACCACCGTGTCCTCACAATATTGTCGATGCTTCCAAAGCAGTGTGGAAAGCGTTAGGGGTATCCGAAGATAACTGGGGAGATTTAGATATTACTTGGTCGGAATGATGAGAATTCCGATCCTCTCTTAAAAATGTAAAGAGTTGTTATGTATTTGTTTTGGTACTTGTGAATGTAACAGTGAATTAAAATGAGTATTCTATATATACATTTGACCAACATATTAAGTAACTACTTTCCTTGATTTTACTTGTTGGGAATATCCAATTCACAAGAAAACCAACATATATAGAAATTAACTCCTTGACATCTAGCTATCATTAGCCTTCTGTTTTCATGGTGGTCTGTCTATTAGCAATCAAATAATGCATGTCATAGAGGGATATGGTTTTGAAGTATAGCAGCAAAAATTTATTATTGGCAACTACATTCATCTTTAGAGGAATTTCTTTTTGTTATTGTTTTCTGACCCGGCTGAACTCAAAATAAGCTCCAATAGATGCACTATCGGGATTATATTTGTTGGTAGACTTATGATATCTCTTGTCCAAGGACGAAAGTAGAACATTTTTCAAACAGTGACACCATATAATTAAGATTTTGATTGATTTAAAGAGATTTTTTTTTTCAATTTTTTGGTTGCTTTTGAGTGATTTTTTAAGTCTTTTTTTGTTGATTTCGATGGATTTATATATTTATTTTTTGTTCAATCGAGAGAATTTTTAGATTGATTTCAAGAGAAATTTTTGGTTTTTTGGTTGGTTTCGAGAGAAATTTTCGTTTTTTGGTTGATTTCGAGAGAATTTTTCGGTTTTTTGGTTGATTTCGAAATAATTTTTTAGTTTTCTAGTGCACCCCATGTTGTCCCACCTTGGCTCAGTTCCTGTCCTGTCCCATGACGTTAAACCAAACGTAGGACAATGAATTCTTGTTTTGTCCCATGTTGTGCCAAACGTGGGACGGTGATTTTGTCCTGTCCTGTCTTGTCTAATGTACCAAACGCAGCCTAACAAAACTAATCTTTTTTACCTTTCGCCGGACAAAATAATGGTGGCACGTGCCATCGTGAGACCTTATAAAGGTCCGTCCATGCTCTTGTCCTTATGTGTTCTCTTCAAACATTTGAAGCATATGGGTTACAAAAATTACAGAACTTCAACAAAAAAAGTTGCCAAAAAAATACTAGTATTGTTGTCATAGACATACTATTATTGGGAAGATGATAGAAAATTTACATGTGCAAAATAATCCTTTTTTGACAGCATTGTACATGTACACCAGATTTCCTAGAGCACATGTTAGTCAAATAAAACTACAATTAATTTTGTATCAAAATGGACAAATTAATATTCAACTCCATAGTGGATAATTTTGCAGCCTAGCTATTGATAAATTAGTTGACACGAACAATCAAGAATTCTATATTTTATAAATAAAGGTGAACGTCCATGTAAGATGTTGCATTTATGGCCATTTGTCCTTTTATTACTACTGTTGGAAATTAACACCAAATGCCACATGACCATAGTTTAGTCTTGCTGTGAAGGCTTACTGGCTATAAAAGAGAAATCACATTACACTACCATACATCCAACCATACCTTAATTTGAAAAAAAGATAACTCATAAACACAAAGAGAGAATGAAGAGCTTCCGTTTTCTTCTAGCATTGGTTCTCGTGGCAGCATCTTCATTCGAGATCAATGCTCAGACTTGCAAACCTGATGGTGGTATCCGTGGAAAGAAACCACCTCCTGGACAATGCAACACTCAGAATGACTCTGATTGTTGTGTCCAGGGAAAGTTTTATACCACTTATACATGCTCGCCTCCCGTCACAAGTGACACCAAAGCAACACTTACGATTAACAGTTTCCAAGAGGGAGGTGATGGTGGTGGTCCATCGGAGTGCGACAACCAATACCACTCTGATGACACACCGGTTGTGGCACTGTCAACCGGATGGTACAAGGGAGGGGATCGGTGCCACAAGTATATTACCATCAATGGAAACGGGAGGAGTGTGAAGGCAATGGTTGTGGATGAGTGCGACTCTACTATGGGGTGTGACGAGGATCATGACTATCAACCACCATGTCCTCACAATATTGTCGATGCTTCCAAAGCAGTGTGGAAAGCATTGGGGGTATCCGAAGATAACTGGGGAGATTTAGATATTACTTGGTCGGAATGATGAGAATATAGACCCTCTCTGAAAAATGTAAAGAGTTAATCGTTATGTATTTTGGTACTTGTGAATGTAACAGTGAAGCTATACATGTAATTAAAATGCGTATTCTATATATACATTTGAAAAACAAAGTAAGGATGTAAAGAGTTGTCATGTATCTTGCTTGTCGGGTTTCGACGAATAGCCTTCTCCTTTCATTACATGCTACATGAATTCACAAGAAGGAATGCTATGATGTACCTGCTGCATGGTCAATGTAAAAAACTGTAGTTAGTTATCTAATTATGGGACACAGTCTGCAAGTTTGCAATTCTACTTTGGTTGTCTTTGTGATCTTAAAAAGTCAATTTGTATGTTTTTCTTTCTATTGGTGCAATTTTTGCCATGAGTTCTAGTGATCTTTTAACCTTACCTCCTCCATACGATGTATACCGGGTTAGTTTGATTTGGTTTTGATGACAATAGCTTATCTAATTGTGAGTTTCAAGAATAAGTCAACCAAATGGTCAAATCTTGATGATGTATTTGTTTCTTTAGCTCTAGAGCATGTATTAAATCCATCAAAGTACGTTTATGTGATCTTTCTACTATCCTAATGAAAGTAGTTGGTGAAATCTTGATGATCCAAGAAGTACTTTCCAAACACATAATTGATTTGAAATCTTGAAAACATCTTAAAGAAATCAAACTATGATCCAAATGTTTCTTTGCCATCATGGTGCGCATTAGATCCATCAAAAAGCGAAGGTGGTGTTTGTATACATCTTAACAGTTTCATTAAGAGTCAACCTCTAAATAGTTAAGAGGTGAATCCTGTTTAGCAA
This sequence comes from Centaurea solstitialis, assembly GCA_030169165.1. Taxonomy (NCBI): domain Eukaryota; kingdom Viridiplantae; phylum Streptophyta; class Magnoliopsida; order Asterales; family Asteraceae; genus Centaurea; species Centaurea solstitialis. The sequence continues at coordinate 94,991,735 of CM058041.1, forward strand.
AAAAATGGACTGCCTCTTAATGGTTCTAAAAGCATCTGAATGATTAAGTATCTTGGATGTCTCTTAACCATTAAGAGTCCTGATTTCATACTCAACAATTACCAAACCAACATATTTCACTTTGCACCATATCGTAGGAGCCTCTTAATCATTCTGGCCACTTAATACTTAATCATTCAGCACTAAATGATTCAGCAACTACCAAACTGCCCTTAAGGCTAGTTAGAAGCAAGCAATATTAGTTTGTGGGTCCGAGTGCAATTATATTTTCTTATATCCCTGATGTTGGAAACAACCCTTCAATCCTACTGGTTTTGGCAAGGGACTGCATACATCCTATGGTCCTACTCCTACCTCTTGATCTCAGATCAACCCAACATTTAGCATGTTAAATGTGTGATTTTAAACAGACCCCCAAGAATTTTGGGCCCGATTTTACATTGTGTGGGACCTTTCATCAATGAATGTAAAACTATATCCCAATCTTATAGCAATTTTTTTATGGGTTAAACTATATTGGGTCATTCTTTTCTGATTTCAGATAGAACTTGTTGATTTTCTACAAATATCAAGTACCTTTATGCTAAAACCTTAAAGAAGTTATAATCATGCATTTATGTTACTTGTGATTGTAATATGTGAAGTTATAAATGTAACTAAATCAGGAGTGTGTATATATATTATATATATATATATATATATAGGGTTAGGTTCAAATGGAAACTAAAATTTGATTATGAATATATTGTTTTCCCAATATATAGTCAAACAAAAACTACAATTTTGTATTGTGGCCAGAGAACAACCACCTCCATATATACCAAAATGGACAAATTTATATTCAACTCCATATATAGTGGATAATTTTGGATAAATCAATTGACACGAACAATCAAGAATTATTTATTTTATAAATAAGGGGAAGTAAATGTCCATTGAAGATGTTGCATTCATGACCATAGTTTTAGTCTTGTTATGAAGGCTTAATTACCGCCTATAAAAGAGAAATCACATTACACCACCATATATCAACCATAACTTTGTACAAAGAGACCGCCTCATAAACACAAAGAGAGAATGAAGAGCTTCCGTTTTCTTGTGGTCTTGGTTCTCGTGGCAGCGTCATCATTCGATATCAATGCTCAGACTTGCAAACCTGATGGCGGTATCCGTGGAAAAAAACCACCTCCTGGACAATGCAACACTCAGAATGATTCCGATTGTTGTGTCCAGGGAAAGTTTTATACCACTTATACATGCTCGCCTCCCGTGACAAGCGACACCAAAGCAACACTTACGATTAACAGTTTCCAAGAGGGAGGTGATGGCGGTGGTCCATCAGAGTGCGACAACCAATACCACTCTGATGACACACCAGTTGTGGCACTGTCAACCGGATGGTACAAGGGAGGGGACAGGTGCCACAAGTATATTACCATCAATGGAAACGGGAGGAGTGTGAAGGCAATGGTTGTGGATGAGTGCGACTCTACTATGGGGTGTGATGAGGATCATGACTATCAACCACCATGTCCTCACAATATTGTCGATGCTTCCAAAGCAGTATGGAAAGCATTGGGGTATCTGAAGATAACTGGGGGATTTAGATATTACTTGGTCAGAATGATGAGAATCTTCTAGATATCTTTAAAATGTAAAGAAATTGTATGCATCTTTGTTACTTGTGAATGTGAAGAGTAATCTATATAAGTAATTAAATTGGGTGTTCTATATAACAAAGTAACTACTTTTTCGGTTCCTAATTAATTGGGCTTTGATCAATGGCCTTCTACTTCATAGCATGCTAAAGCCCTCAGTAAAAATTCACGAGAAGGAACTACAAAAAAAAAAATCCAAATTAGTGTTAAAAAAATTTTGGTGACTAATATAAATTGGTCACTAAGCGTTCACTCGCCAAAGTTTGTGTGGTTAATTTTTCTTTACTAAAAAACCGTCACTAGGTTGCTTTAGTGACCAAATACGAGAAAGTGTTAGTTTGTAACAAAAACTATAGTGGCCACTAGTTAAATTGGACAAGTCAGTGTGCTTGTGACGACCAATCTCGTCATTAATTAAATATCGTCATGAACTAGATAATGTTAGTGACTCAAGGTAGTGACCATGAATTAGGTCATTCAATAGGTTCAAGATGTAACAGTCCCGTTAGTAATTTTTACATCCATTAGGGACCAAATATATATGTGGTCACATATCATCAATGGTTGTTAGTAACAATAAGGCGGTGTAGAGTTGTATTGTATCTTTTCCTTTAGAAGTATCAATGTCATATATAGAGCTTTCTTACTAATCTAAACACTCTACCTAGTAATCCCAACAAGTGTGCAAGAATGTCTCGTTTTCGGGTTGGATTGTAGCTATAGCATCTGTAGCCGATCACTACAACAAATATGAGTTTATAGGACACCGAAGAAATAAACTGTCGTAATAGACCACTTAATGAGACTTAATTTATAAGATCAAAATATAAATTGTCCTATCTAAAAGCATTATAATAAGTTTATAGGACGTTTTTAGGCGTTCTAACAAGTTTTTATGGACACTTTTAATACAAAAGGTTGCATTTTATAGGACACTTTTGAGAAAGTGTCCTATAAACCCATCTTTTTTATGACGCTTTTTTTATACATCTTTTCAAATAGTGTCCTATAAAATAGCTAATACGATGCTTTGAAAAAAATTGTCCTCGTAAACTTGTTTATTACGATGCCTGCCTTTAGATAACTTTATTTGTTGGTCTTATAATTTAAGTCCTATAAAATGGTCTATTAAGCAACTTTATTATTTTGATGTCCTATAAATTCAATTCTGTTGTTCTGAATGGAATCCCTTCAATCAATAAGTGATCTATTCATGGTCGCATATCATAATTCATGTTAACAAGTTTTCATCGAAATTCATAACATTTAGTAGTGTTAACTAGCAATCATGTCAAACGAACTAGCATTTTGGAGGTGTAGAGCCAAGTCAATAATATGGAATCCATGAACTTCCAAGATTGTACACACCAAGTGTAGACAAGAAAAATATGCTAGACGGCAAGAAGGAATAACCTTGAACATTCCTACATAACAAGCTTTCCTAATAGTCAAACTAAAACCACAAGTTTGTACTATGTAGAACAACGACCTTCGTACCAGAATGGACAAATTTATACTCAACTCCGAAGTGGATAATTTTACAGCCTGATGGTAAAGCAAAGCAGTTGACACGGCCATTACGTATGATTTCTTTATTTTATTGAAAAAGGGAAACGAAAACTTAAAACTATAATTTTTACCCATGGAAGGCCGTAGCAATCAATGATGTTGCAACTATTGTCGTTTGTCCTTTTCATTGCTGATAAAAATCGATATGCCACATCACATTTTAGTATGAATACATTTTAGTCTTCTTGTTAACCACCAATCCCTATAAAAGAGAAATCACTTTACAATTCTATACATCAAATACCCCCCCCCCCCCCCCCCCCCCTTTGTACAAAGAGACTCATAAACTCAAAGAGAGAATGAAGAGCTTCCCTTTTGTTCTGGTCTTGGTTCTCCTTGCAGCATCATCATTCGAGATCAATGCTCAGACTTGCAAACCTAGTGGTGGTATCCATGGAAAAAAGCCACCTCCTGGACAATGCAACCGTGAGAATGACTCGGATTGTTGTGTCCAAGGTAAGTTTTACACCACTTATACATGCTCGCCTCCCGTCACAGGTGGCACCAAAGCAACACTTACAATAAACAGTTTTCAAAAAGGAGGTGATGGTGGTGGTCCATCGGAGTGTGACCACCAATACCACTCTGATGACACGCCAGTTGTGGCACTGTCAACCGGATGGTACAAGGGAGGGGATAGGTGCCACAAGTATATTACCATCAATGGAAACGGGAGGAGTGTGAAGGCAATGGTTGTGGATGAGTGTGATTCTACTATGGGGTGTGACGAGGATCATGACTATCAACCACCATGTCCCAACAATATTGTCGATGCTTCCAAAGCAGTGTGGAAAGCATTAGGGGTATCCGAGGATAACTGGGGGGATTTAGATATTACTTGGTCAGAATGATGAGAATCTTCTAGATATCTTTAAAATGTAAAGAAATTGTATGCATCTTTGTTACTTGTGAATGTACAGAGTAATCTATATACGTAATTAAGTTGGGTGTTCTATATAACAAAGTAACTACTTTTTCAGTTCCTAATTAATTGGTTAGGCTTTGATCAATGGCCTCCTGCTTCATGCCATGTTTAAGCCCCCTCACAAGAATTCTCAACATACTCATTGTCTATATTGTTTAATATGTTTGCACCTTTAGAACTTTCCCGTCGTGTATATCTTATTAAAGAGCGTTAGGTTCACCACTTCGAAAATACATACGAATAGTTATTAAAGAAAATTAGTTGTGCTAAATAATGTTATATCATAATTCATGTTAACAAGTTTTCATCGAAATTCATAACATTTAGTAGAGTTAACTAGCAATCATGTTATACGTTTAGCATGTTATAGTGAAGTAGTATTCGGAGCATTAAGCATGGTTATTGGAAAGGTTAATTATTTCGGATAATAACCTTCTAAAAAATCTTTTACCGATTATGAGGCATTCTTGTGTCACATAGTCGCGTAGAAATTCTTATATATGTAGGTCATGCATTTAAAAGAATATGTTAGAAGAATGTTTTCCTAAAAAAGCTATATTTATTTGAAGCCAGCACAATGAACATTGTAACAATAATATATAAAGATACAAATGAAGAGATATTCAAAAGAAAACCTTAAGAAGCAAAAAAATTAACTCCCTCATAGGCCTTCACGTCGACCATATGTACTTATGCATAGAAGTAAAGTTTTTTTTCGGTTTTTATGTACGTGTGCATATAACAAATTACTTATATGCACAAGTGCAAACGGTCCAGATGAAAGGCTAAGAGGTTGTTCTCTAAAAAAGCCAAAAAAAATTATAATAAAAAAAATAAAAACTTGATTTACTTCTGTGAGCAAATGCATACGACCAAGATGAAGGGATATAAGAGTGTTTCTCAGTTTTCTTGTTTTTGAGGTTTTTCATTGAACCTAAAACAGGTGAGTATATCTATATGTCATTTGTTGAAATGCAACTGAAAAATAAATATAAAATTAAGTAAACATTTCATCTACCAACCAATGCAAAATCCCAGTAACATAGATAGATAAATAGGATATATAACTAAACTTAAAAGAGGCCTGATTACAACAGATTGTGGAACAAACTTTATCATCACAATACCAAAAACCTAAACAAATCTCCCCCTTTACTTTCTGCTAATGTCTTCTTTCCCATTTCCCTTCGCGCCTTCCGTCTCGTTCCCTCCGCTCCACCATCTGCCTCGACTTGTTCCCTCTCGACACATGCCGTTGACCCGACCCGAAATTACCAGACTGCCCCTCCAGTGCCATCACTAGATCAGCCTCACCAACACTGCCGGTATCCCCAGAGTCCCTGCTACCATCAAAGTTCTCCTCATAACTACTACCCGCCTTCATCCGGGCGGTCACGGGATTGTAGAAGCGTCGGAGGTTGCCCTGAAAACTGCCGTGACCCCGCCAGGACAATGGTCGGTGCGGCAGACACCGAAGAGTTAGGGTTAGTGAAGTCAGGCGGCAAGCCGCCACTGCTCGTTCTCAAGTTGCCTTCATTCGTTGATCTCCCGTTATCCCTTTCACGGTATCTCTCTCGAGGCCGACTGCATATAAAATGATCAAATAATATCAATCAAATGAATCTTAAAATGCTAACGGTTTCGGGTATGAAAAGGCTATTCTATTTCAAATGAATTTGATCATACAGACACGAAAGCATACCTACTATTTGTAGAAGAAAATTCCCTTCTCGAGGCTGGGCGGAGCCCTGACTCCGCCTGCTCAAGTTCTCGTTGGAGTTCTCTCTACAAAAATCAAACAGCCTCGATAAACAATAATACATTACATGGTTTTACAAATTAAACAATTTCTTTCATTTAACCAATGAATCGACGGTTTGCACAAATTAAAGTGGTTTGCAAATGAAACCACCACTCCTATATGTATATATATCCAAAGCAAAATAACACAATGATCCTCTTGACCAGATCGATGGTCATGTTGAGCATTTCATTTGTAAGATATCAGAAGAAAAAAAAGTGCATTTAGTCTAAAGATCAATGCATTCAACTTGAACTCGTCTAATCTTACTTGTGTTTTCTTTTCTTTCTCCATATCAAGATTGTGCTGAAGCTCCCTAGTTTTTGCACGTTCAACTGCCAACAACTTTTGTCTCTCAATCTCCTTTTCCATTTCCTCGGCCCTTTCTCTGTCATAAGGAGCGATGCATTTTAAAGACTATTTTTATATTAAAGAAATTCCAAAACCGAGACCACAATGAGCCATGGAAGAAGAAGTGCAACCTATCAAGTTCCTGAAGGAGCTTCGCTTCATGCAGAGCCGTCTCCTCTAAGTACTTCTGACGCGCTCGTCTTATCAGCAACTTCTTCTGTCTGCGTGCTGCAATTTCTTCTTTAAGCTTAGCCTTTTCGCTGTTCACACAAAATCAAATTAATCATTTCAAACATATTAAGATTAAAGATACAAACTGAAAAGAAGAAATGGCATTAAAATACTAAATGCAAATGCATATGAACACTTTAGAACAAGCTGAAATCCTGATAACAATCCCAGAAAGATCAAAGTCGTATACAAACCCACAAATAAACCAAATACATTTAATCTACATTTAATCAAAACAATAGCCAAGTTTCTCTACTTGATAATAAATAGGATATACTTAAAAGATGCCCTCTAGGAAGTATGAAGTATCATGGTAACTTCACCCCACTCTTCCCATTATCAGATTCAAGACATTCCATAAACACTAGTCGTCTACTCAGTCTCACTTTGTAAGTAGATGGCCCAAATTCCAGATAATATAACAAATAACGACCTAATGGGGCACTTAAGATGTAGTCTCAGTAAGGTGGTACATACAGAGATTGAATGCCATCTTTGATTTCTTGAAGACGTTTATCTTCCTTTTCATAACCTGGATCGAACAAGGTGGCATGAGAAATATTGCTGAATGGAGATCATTAAGTTCTGAATTTAAGAATATATTTGGATTAACAAATGCCGATGTAAGAGAAGTTACTGGCTAGAAAAGGAAGCTTCCTCCAGTCCATGGAATCATTTGATGGCTCTCGCGCAGACTGCTCTTTCTGTATTAGATCCATTTCAATTTCAGCCTCTTGAATTTCCTGTGACACATCAAGAGCTGTTAGTTATTATGAAATCAAATATAATCCTGTAAATCCAGAACTTACCATGAGTTTTTCATCAGTTTTGTTGGAGAAAAAATCAAAGTATGATTGTACAGAAGTCAAATTTGCAAGGACCTGCACATACGATAAATATCCGATCATTAGATAAAATAGGGTTATCATTTGAATGAGATCTAGGTCATCCCCTTCCTGACATACTTTTAAAGATGACAACATGTCTGTCGGGCTTTAGCTAGTTTTGGAATAAATGCTTTGATAGTAACATATAGTGTCCAAAGATGCAAACCAAACAGGGACAATGGTTCACTCATACAGAAAACAGATCTGCTCTATTTAAGTTTCAAATCGTTATTTACCTGAAGAAGTGACTCACGCGTACTTCCAAAATCTGGGTCTCCTTGTTTTGGAAAACTTGATGTGAGAACTCCCTTGAGAACCTTGACATGCAAAACTTGCATGTTAGATTAGCGCATTGACATCAAATGCACTTTGTTTGGTGAAAAGATGAAGAAAAAAAACAACACACACACACAGATAAAGGCTGCTGCTTCAAGCAGCATGCCTTGTAGAGATGAGGCTTCATGAATGCAAGCAGATCAACAAAACATCTAAGACATGTAAACACTTACCCCTTTGGCTTCATCCCCTTCAGTTTTAAGCCTACATAGAGCTTCACAAGCACTCTTTACGGGATCTTCATGCTTTCCTATATAAAAATTCACAAGCATCAGCAACAAAAATCAACTAAAACAAGACAATATCTACATAAAATGAACAGATCTTCCCAATCTAGCAAATAAAAATATACCAGCTTCCGATAGACCCAAAGTTTCAATATTTGTCCAAATACTTTGAGGAATCAGACAAACATCTTCAACAGAGAATACAGACAGATGCTGGCAATGAGAGCTAACGAAAGTAGCATAACAGGCCTTCACATGTTTGGCGACCAAGGCTGATTAAACAAGGGAGAAAACTATCAGCTGCACCAAGAATAGATTGCAATTGTCGCCTCTCAGCAAAGGGAACACAATTGACTAAAAGTGCCATTGCACGCGTCCTCAAAACTGGTGACGCGTCAGATGAAGCCAGCACAACAATTCGATCCCATGTATTCGAAACTAGAGAAGATAAAACCGACTCCCCACAAGAATCATCTAGGTCAACTATAGTCGACTTGATATAAGATGCAGATGACAGTAACGTTGTTTCACTGTCTGATTCTTGGCCGACAAGCTTCCCCAAGTGCTTTAGAGCGATAAAACGTTGTTCTGGTTCGGAATGGCCCATCATCGAACCTAGAAGATCGACTAACGGAGCTTCGCTCTCGTTAAGACTCCAGATGCCTCCGGAAAATAATGACGACAGCCACTTGTCTGTCTGCAACCGCCAAGAAACTTTCGGTGCAGCGGATGAAAATATCTTCATCGCCGAACAAAGAGGAACGATTACTCGATCCAATCCGAAAAAACCAGACACCTCGAGTATGCAGTCGAGAACCGCAGAGGCAACCTCCCAGCAACTGTTTTCTTGTAACACGAGAACTATTCCAGCAAGTTGTTCAAGACTCGTCTTCCAATGAACACGATCAACCGAGCTATGTGAAACCACCACACCCTCCTTTTCAGTCTCGGAAAAAGTCGAATCTTTTTCCAACACCGACGATAAGCACCGTGAGTACACGTAACACTGGGCTGACACGACGGCAAGTTTCTTAGCCAGCTGATAGTGAAGTTTCCAGCACAGCTCGATAGTTGGATTAAGCTTGGAAACAAGTCCTTCCAAGTCTTTGGAGAATTCTGCTATTTCTTCAACAGACAGATGATTACCCACTCGATCCAAGACCAAAGTATTTTCAAACGTCACCTGCCGAGTTATCCTGTCCTTTGAAGGCATCTACTAGGAACCTCGTATGTGATTCAGAGTTATCGTCACATGATACACCATTCACCTTTGAATTAAGAGGTATTTTGATCGGAATAACACCCAATACTTGTAATCTCTCAACCAGCAAAGTTATGCAGCTTTCTATTACCACCCGAAATGCAGAAAGGTAGTCATAGAAGGATGTTGTTGGCTCAAAGGAAGCAAAATCAGCCCAAAATATAAGTGACTGTAATATCTCCCGTTTCCTTTGTAACGATAAATCAAGAAAAACAGAAGCCAAAACAAGAATTGTTGGTGCCCTGCTATATCCTTGTTCAACAGGAGTAACTTGATTCTCGGAATGGTTTCTTATGTTGTTAAAAAGCTCATTAAAGCACAAAGACTCAAAATCAAGGCATGAGTCACCACCAACCAATTGACTTTCCTCGCTAGATGCCTTCCTCAAAGAATAGGAGATGATTGGCTTTAACAAACCCAAAACAGAATCAAGAAATGCCACATCACAGTATGAGGTTTTACACAGGGATTGGAGAACCTGTACAACTCTAGGAATTTCAGGCACCATTGCTTCCATGTGCTCGGTTACAATGGCTTCAAGTACATATAAGATGATAGCTTTTGCATTCTTTGCAAGGAACCCCTTAAACAAGGGAGATCTTTTAGAAGACGGAATTTCGTCATCCTCTTTCTGAAGTAAGGGCCACGAACATAAGTCAGAAAACCAGCACAATAGATCCGGCACGACACTAGAAGGAAGAACTCTCAATTGCAATCCAACAGCCTCCAATATGGTCTCCCCGAAGGCTTTAAATTGTCTCTTCAAATTGGGAAAGAACTGGCTAATTTCGGGGTAGACTACACGAAAAGAATGATCTCCTTGTTGACTAGCAAGTTGTCCTCTAACAGAGCTTATATCTTGTTTGAATCCTACTCCATGAGTCTTGTTCTCATCTTTCTGCTCAACAATGTCATCGACTACAGCAAGTTCATCAGTGAAAATAGATAACAAAGTTGTTAGCTGAGACAAATCAGAAGCAAGAACGAGTCTTTCCTTCTGATACAATTTTGCATTACGAGATATCGCCATCCATCCAACAAATCGAACCAGAGGAGATGCAGAAGAAGAGAAGGAAGATATTTTCTTCACCCAAGCTGAAGAAGGAACCATATTACTGAATCGAACCCCATTGTTCATACTAACTAAGATATTAAAACCTTCTTCACCTCCGGTAGAAGCTACCACCAACCTTTGAAGAAGCATCCAGTGACGTTCTACCTCGTGTACCTTAATCAAATCCAATTGCAAAGTCCCTTCTTTAGATTGGTGACAATAAGATACAAGCAGCTCATTCAAATGTTCAGCAGAGTCTAATATGATATCAATTATACGTTCAGGAGGACAATAAAGTTTAGTTGCTGAATGCAACAGAAACACCAAACTCTGCAGCAGAATCTCACGCATTGAGTGCTGCTCCTTCAGCAAAGAATTTATCAAGAACTTGCATAATAAGGCTTGGTTTTGTCGAACCAACGTAATGGCATCCATAGAAGATGTATCTCGTGCAGAAAATTGTATAACATCATCATTTTCGTCATCGATTGGGGAAGGAATCGTCACTGTTAGGCACCATTTTCTGATACTTGTGATCTAATTCAGCAGCCTCGAGAAGAACTTCAAGAACTATTTTGTCCCTCTTCTTTTCAAGACGAGCTATAGTTTCCAAATTACTGTCACTATTTTCCAAAATTCTTCTGATTTCCGCAAAGCCATATTTATCACTGGTCTTGCCAATTTTTGCCTCAAGAACTAGTTTAGGATAGTCTCGGAAAGACATCATAAAGAAGGGATTAACATAGCATTCAGCCGCCAACAACAGAGCATCTATGGCAGCATTATGACCCTCGGGGGTAATAACGTCACTCTGTGAATGTAAATCGAAAGCCACACGCCTAAACTCAGAGGCCCCAACTCACAGTCTCCATAATTCATAAGCTGTAGACACTCTGTATGCAACTCGGAGTACTCCATAGCACCAGAGCCTTCACCTTTGTTCTTGCAGTGTGCTTTTCTCTCGACTAGATGTTTATCTTCTGCATTGGTATTAAGATCGGAGTTTGTTTGATCAGGAAGACCACAAACATATGTAAGCACCATGTCCCTGAGTTCTGGTGGAGCAAAAAGAACGCTGACATCATCGAAAACTTCTAGCTTAGCCGCCATAGCATCTGATTCTATCCTTCCATCAGCATCGTCTTGATCAATAATCTTTGAGGCAGCAGCTCCATTACCAGAAACAGAAGAAAGAGGGGAAACGTCTGGAGGTTGAGGATCTGTGGCCTCAGAAGTAGAAGATTTGCCAAGGTCAATATTCGGCGGCAATTGCATGTGAGGCTCCAAAATTGAGAGAAGTACACTGCAAAACAAATATAATAAGAAATATAAACAGATTGCAGCATTGAGATGGCTTGCTGATTATTAGAGAAAATTGATCTTACATACTCGTTTAGAGAATGTAGTTTTCATTGCATCTATAAATTCTAGTTCGTACACAGACTTTGAAATTTTTGTTAACTCAACATTCAAGTTATGCATTTTTAGCAAGTCTGTACAGTATTACAAGGGTATCATCACATGAATATGAATTTTACTTTGACTTCTTGGCTGAAAACTTGGGGTCGTTTGTTTTTTAAGAGGTCTGAAGTCGGAAGTCTAAATTCACGTCTAAAAAATAAGAGGTGGATGGTGCACCTCTTAAAACTTTAAAGGACGGTAGGAAGTTTTCAGGCATTTTCATAAAAATAAAACAAACAGTCTTAAGTCTGCAAAGCTCTTAATTTTCAGACATAAGAGGTTTTAAGAGGTAACTTTTAAAAAACAAACGGCCACCTAGTCTCTTTAACAAAAGAATTCATTTCTGCTTGGCCAGTTGGCCTTTAGAGATAATATGGTCATCAACACATAACTCTTGGCATGCACATATTGTGCTCAAGAAAGCATAGTGCAACTTACAAGAAGTAAATCAATGCGTATAATTTTCAAAAAGTAAATTTTAGGGAAGAACGAACACAAGGTAACTTGAAGTCTTGAACTGCCAAAACTACTGTTAACAAAACAAATAAAAGATGAACCATACATAGGAGCAACTGAACCACGCCTCCATTCAGATTCCAGGGACGGAAGAATGGCAGATTTTGTCACTGCCGTGCGGATCACATTTAATGCAACAGTGCAATTCTGTTCCTGGCTATCAAGAAAGATTGGAGATACATTTCCAAAGGCTATCATGCTCTTTAGAGGGGTTAAAGCCGGATCAAGAAAAGGCTCCAGAATTTCCAGAAGAAAGAGAATCTGGTGCTTAACAACCTGAAAACAAAATTTGTATATGATTGAAGGTAAGTTGCAAAATCCATATTAATAGAACTATTTGCATATTGATGAAGCTAGCTACAACTAGAGGACAGTAAATAGATGAAAATATGAGTTGTACCTTATATTTTGCCATGACATCATCCATATGCCCAGATAATGCCAAAACAATGTACTTGAGAGCAGCACGTGCATCGGCAATTGCATGACGAGCACCCTAATAAACAATCAGAAAGCAGAAAAGGCATTTAATCCACCCTGGGAAAAAAAGAAAAAGACAGCCTTCAGCTGCTGATGTTTCATGATAGCATGTATGCAACAATGATATTTTAGTTATACGTCAGTCTGTTTGCAACCTCCCACATGGCTACTAATATGTTTATTCTGCCCCTAGAATAGTAGCATACCATATTTATTACTCTAATCTAAGAGACTGTTCGATTTATTTTCATTAAACCCAGTATAATTTGTATGGAAAAGGCTAAATTGTTGTTCGGTTGTTGTGCTGAACAAACAATCTCACTGACAAAAAGTGTTCCATAGAGTCATAGACACAATTATCGTTTATCAATTTCCTACCCTTTAGCACAAGCTTTCAGTTACAATATTTCATGCATCTGTATCTCATATTTTGAAGATAAATGAGAGATTATGACGACCCCTGGGCAAAGAATATTGTTGTTTTAATTCTGGTATTAGTGGTATAGAAGTCTCTATAATAGTGAGAATACCCTACCTTCAAGGTTGAGATTTACTGAGATCATTCTCATCAAAGAATTGGGTACATAAACAAGAAAAGTAGAAACCAATCCCTAATCTAACTTGGGCACGAGTATCAATCTGAAACAATATTAGAGTATCCTAAGATACATGGTATCAAGATGATGCTATCAGCTTACTACTTCTATGCAAGCATCTTATGGTTCATAGATTCTGACTTACATGAATTGCACCTACAAGGTCCTCAACAAGCTCCACAGCTAAGTCCACCTGCAATCTTTTAGCAAATAATGTTAAACGTTTTCTACTTGAAACAGGTCTACAATAACATATTATGAGCTAACAGATCATCGGCTAAATAATTTTAACTTGTTCGACCTTTGCAATTACTTGACCTATCCATGGTCCCAGCACACCAGTACAGAGATCAATCAGAACACATGCAGCCTTGGCCTGCACCATAAGTTAAGAAAATAGCAATTAGCATTAAATGTGGATAACTATATGCATGAACTACAAACCAGAGTAGAGAGACTGTTTCCATGGTATATACCGAACCATACTATTTTATTTAACAGATAGCAAGTTTGATAAACTTTTCCTAGTAGACAATATGGTGTGTTACTTCACTTAATGTGCTCTCTCTTATGAGGCCAGAGGGATGCGTATGTGTGAAGAGTCTAACCACAAGAAGGTTAAATAAAAGTAACATGGTAAGGAAACCAAAAATAACCAACGTGTGATGGTGAAAAGGATGACAAGTAGCCAGCACATCCATGAAGCAGCGGACGATACAGGGGAGAAGTTGACGTCACCACAATCTGCAACGAATACCAACACTATGACAAACAAAGTAAAACAAGACATAAGAGTTGACATAATTTGAATCATTGAAAAAAAAACCTGAGACAGGGCATGGTGCACAAAGGGTTGTCTCCACGCAGAGAAACCATCATCAACCTGACTGGAACTGCTAAAATTAGGACGAAGTGCTGAAAGAGGTAAGAAAGGGTGAGAAAGTCATATTGCAATTTAAAATTAAAATTTTCAATATTAAATATCGTAAACTTTGTATTAAGTGCTGATTAAATGATAAGGACTGCTATACCCTTATGTCTTTTCTCTTCACTTTGATAAATATTGAATATCGTAAACTTGTTGCACATTTCTCTCTTCTTTCTTTCTTTGTTTAATTTAAACCTAAAGACAAAAATCATGGCCTGTGTCTCATCCCACCATCATTGTTTTATCTTTCTTCCTTTTTAATTTCCCCAGCCAAAAACTCTATCCTTTGTTTTCCCAGGAGAAAATCAATTAACCCGATAAATTCAAATTCAGTTTTGGTAATTCTCACTACACAAAACTATCAAAGCTTGTTCAGAAAATTTATAGACATCTATAGAATCTTGGTCAAAGATTTTCTCATTGAGGGTTTTTTCTCTGTTAACGCTCTATGCTTTTCATTTAATTTGATGTGTTTTCCTGATCTCATGCTTTTCTGAGGTCCGTCGCTGCTGATTATGGAAACATTTAGAAGAGTGATGGAAAGAAAAGAAAGGAAGTGAAGGGTAGGGATAGGGTTTTGGAGGGGTAAATAAGGAAAAGGGTTACAGACTGATCGCTTAGTAAGAACCTTTAGCGATCAATAAACGGCCCCTACCCCAAATTGACCTATTTTCACATAGATGGGCTAATATTGCCTCTAATCATATTGAACGTCTACCATAAAAGCCATACATTGAACAGTAGAGAGGATAAAGCCACATTATATATCAAGAGTAGTAATACAGAAAAGGAGCTATAGCTAGCAGACCTGGCAATAAAGCTTGTATGAGTGGCAATGTGGACCAGAACTCAGAACTGTTTCCAGCCAATTTGCTGCAAAGCATAGGCTGAAAGATAAATGAACTTATCAAGATGTAACATGAGTGAGGTCACAGGAATACTTGTATTGAAAAAGTACTGCAGTTTCCGTACATTTTCTAGAAAAGGTAACCCACCTGAGATGCACAAGCAAAAAGAACATGTAAAATTCCCTCTTCAACTGCCTTAATGTCTAGGAGTTGGAGATATTTAAAGTCCCAATTATCGTCAGTTACACGAAATTCCTCCCCGAATAAGTTTGAATAATCTGTGGTTTGAAGAGCACCAACAAACTCAGAACTTGGAACCCTGTCATTAACTGTTGTGCCATCAGAGGAAGAGATAGACGTTTCTTGCACTATGCTGGGATGTTCAAGCTTCAGTAGAAC
Source organism: Centaurea solstitialis (assembly GCA_030169165.1). Classification (NCBI taxonomy): domain Eukaryota; kingdom Viridiplantae; phylum Streptophyta; class Magnoliopsida; order Asterales; family Asteraceae; genus Centaurea; species Centaurea solstitialis. The sequence continues at coordinate 95,007,263 of CM058041.1, forward strand.
TCTAGAAGCCTGAAATAAAGCAAAAGATATGCCAATTCAGAGAATGTGTTTGACAAAATAATGATGACTGAAATGTGTTGGCAATAGGGATTTTCTTCTCAGAAGTATATTTCTCTACATTTGAAAACTCTTTCTGTGGGCATTTTATCACTTTCGCTACATATAAAATTAACACAGACGCCGGTTATTACCATTCTACAAACAGTTCCCAGATGAGGATCCTTATAAGCCTTTCTTAACAACAGAAGGATTGCATCTGGGCGGAAAACTGCAGAAGTGGAAGTATGAGAGGATGTGGCAGTTGCATTACGTGATCTCCTTGGCTGAGGATGAATAAGAGAACATGTAAACTATTAGTGACCTGAAAGAGAGCACTCTCTACATCAAAATTGGGTAAACAAATATTCTCAAACATAGAAGCATCACAATTAAACAAGCACCGATGGAAGGCTTTGAGATAGCAACTATTGATACTTGCAAATATATATATATATATATATATATATTGCCAAAGGAATGAAATGAGAGAAAAGAAATTGAAGGAAACTCCATTAAGAATAAGAAACACACTTCTAAGAATTACTGGAGATAATATATAATTTAATATCAAAGCATAAAGGTAAATACAAAGATAAATAAAATATACACTATCTACTATAAGAAATTGTAAAGATGGAAGCTCTTTTGAATTCCACATATGGGGATTGAAATAACAAAATCATGTAACAGCCAGAGTCTTATCATTACTAATTGCATGCAGTGAAAAAAATAGAAAAGAAACTCATTTACCAGTAGAATTAAAGATGACAATTAAAATAAAGCAGTCTCGTCGTAGCAAAATTAAAAATGAGGGCAAGTGAGAACAAGGTTGAGCTAAGCAGGTGAATTCGAATAAATCTCGAAGACAACAATAAAAGAAAACTAGAAAAGTGGACTTTGTGTTTGGGAATTAGGGAGGGGAATTCAGATTACTACCTCAAAATTAGATGAAACTGTTAAAGCTGGTGAAGGAAGACTGTTCTTAGATGCTTCAATGTCCAAGGCGTTGCCAGCTGACTTAGAAGTCTCCCTATAATGGTACAATGCACATGGATTAAAAATATTACTATGGAAGTTGAAATTATCATATAGCCTTCACCTGGGCAGTAAAATTATCAGATTCTGACCCTGCTAGACATAAATTGCTAAGAAAAAACCAACTAACTATGATAGTGGATAATATGATTAGTACAGAAATGCAAACAAAGTGCAGACACCAAAAAGATATTGAATGGTAGTTCAATAGGATGGCAGGGAGACCAGGTAACAATTATGTGACAAAAAGCAACTCTTCTCAACTTGGTGTCCTTCCAATCTTTCTTAGTAAATGTATCAATGAAACAACAAAACTTGCCATGTGGAAAAATAAGTGTATCAACGTAATACCATATTAAATCTGACCATCATATGCTTATAAACTGTAAATACAGTTGCATGTATATATTTTTCAATCAGTGTCACATGAATTGTCAAATTAGATTAGGTGACCGCTTAGGCATAGGTTGGTGGTCAACCGTCATGATTCATGTTTAAGTGGTTGATTATACATCTAAAAGCTCTAAGGTAGCATTTGGTACGCAGACTAGATGGGACAGGACGGGACGGGACAGGACGGGACGGGACAGGACATAACTAATTGTCTGTTATGCGTTTGGTACGACTAGAAGAGAGTGGGACTAAACTGTTAAAATGACCATATTACCCCTAAATATATTTTTTACATCATTAGTAAATAATATGAATTAACTTATGATTTAGATATTTTTTTTTTTGAAGAAAATGATTTAGATTTTTTATTCATCAAATTATAATGAGTTATGCTACTTTTATTTTTACACTTTAAAATGTAAAATTATTTAAAATGATTCTTAGCCCAATTTGAAAAACTAAACAACCAAAGCCCATTCAATGCCATAACCCTAGTTCAACGTCTTCTTCACTGCCATCGAATGGAATTCATCGTTCTTCATCCTCATGCCTCTCCAAGCAGCCACTATGTTTTCCAGGTTGTTTCACCATCAACGCACTCTTTCTTTTTCAGGCTCTCTTACTACTTTGAAGTTTTTCTTTGTCCACCACCATTCATCTTCTGCTCATCGATCTTCAAATGCTAAGGACGATTAGGTTTAATTTAAGAGGGGAAAAGTAAGATCGATTTGGAGGATTTTGACCTGAAAGCTTGATTTACGTTTTTGATTTCGGATTTTGGAATATGTGGGAGTTCAAGTTTCAGATTTAAATTTGAGTGAGTTTTTTAAGGTTTAAGCTTTCATTTTTGGTGAGTTGTTTCAGATTTGGTAAAGCTTTGTTTAAGTTCTTGTATTGATCGGAGGGTAACTAAGTCATTTTAATTTTAGTCCAAGGTTGTTCCACCCATTTTGGTGGAACAAAAAAACCTTGATTTTGTCCCATGAAAATGAACTTTAGTCCCACCTTGTCCTATGTTATTTTTGTCCCATGTCACACCAAACATGGGACTATTTTTTTTTGTCCCGTCCCGTCCCATCTTGCCTGTGCACCAAACGCAGCCTAAGGGATACTTGAGAGTGTTATTATTGATTAATTTCTTGTACTATTTATCAACTGGTAGTTGATTACCAAGTTATTTACAAACTGACTTGTTGCATATTATTTGTAATATCCGTAACTTGTTTATGATCTATAGTTAGTCATGAATAGTAATTATCAACTTATTTTATTTACTATTACAAGGGTGAGTTGTTGACTTGTGGACATGTAACCATTGACATTATTTTTGGTAATTACTAACTAGTGGATTACAACATAAAGAAAACCATGTCTCATCAAATTATTGTAATGAGCAACAGAAACTTACGACTTAAAACTTATGTACAATTTTTTATAATTGAATGTTTTCAAATATACTTTTAATATTTATTAACCTTATTAATTGTAAATTCAATTTTTCATGCACGAAAACAAAACACTCGTTCACTAGTGGTTACTTCCGATCTGAAGCACCCTTTTCCATTCATAGAGAGGCCCAATTGTCAAAAGCAAATGGTCTTGCCTTCTTTTATAAGGAATTCAATCACAATGAATTAGAGCTAATGAGCCGCTTAATCTCTGTTTAACTCATAGAGGCTAGGCACTTGGTCAACTGCCTAGTGCTTTTGAGAACATTGTTGAAGACTGTTTTGGCCATTGGCACAGTAGACCTTCACATGTACCAAGGTCCAAGAGTATGATGTTAGGAAAGGTAACCAAGGCAGGGAAGGAGTAGTGAAGGGAACTTTGAAAGAGCAGAATATACCAAAATAGTTGGCCCCCGATTGTAGATCGCAAAAGGATATGCCATGTGCAAAGTCTCATGAGGGGTTCGCCTTTCATAAGTGTGTGTGTGTGTGTGGTGTTGGGGGGAGGGGGTGTATATTTCATTGTATGCGTATTTCCCTTCAATCCATTGTACCACATTTATACACTATAAATCTTAACTAATAAGCGTAAGACTAGGATCATATTCACATATTTAGCATACTTTCACATTAGACTAGGTTCTCTGTAAGAATAGAAAAGATCTCAAACTCCAGCTGTTCCCAGAACTGTCCCTTGCTAATATAATTAGAACATAACCGACATTATTGGTTACTCGTATAATAGAAGTTAAAGTAGAGCAATTATAAAATCAATCAGCAATAGCTACTAACCTCTCATTCAGTATGTGAAGAATTGGGTAAAAGGGTCCAGCAAGCATCGCAAGAAAGCGAAGAGTAGGTTCCGGAGCATCCGGAAAGCTGTTAAGATCTGTCTGCACAATAGTAAGTTCACCACTCGTCAAGTATGAAGACAACAAAACACAAAGTTGAAAGAAACTCAAAGAAGTAGCAGTGAGAGATATACCTCAAGTTGGGGAAGGAATGTCACCAACCGGTTCGTCAATTCTTGAAGCAGCTAGAAAGTAATGGAGTTAGTTAAAGAAAGATACATACATAAACAGGCATGCAAACATTTGCACACGATACATAATAGAGAAATAAACGTAATCAAAATACGCATATATACATACATATCAGGATATATACGTATGTGTGTGTGCATGTGGGTATCTAAATCTGTATATGTATATGATGTTCCACCTGAAGATGAATGTCCTCGACATCTTGTTTGTGAGAAATTATGTGTGGTAATAGGTGATTAATAACCGGTTGAAATTCTGGTTCAAGACCGGGAACCGGAACACCAATCAACTGCAAGGCAGGAAGACATTCAACAAAAGTCAAAAGTATAACAATATTGATTGGCCTACAAAATCATGAATATAGCATAACCAGAAGAGGTCCAGAACAGCAGAAGTAACAAGAAAGTATGATCATAAAATAGATGCTAGTACATTACAAAAACCTTAAGGAGACTAAAAATTACATAGTAATTCAAAGCGTAAAAGAGATTCAGCGATGTTTAATATAACTTTCAAACTGAGGTCAGCAAAACCGACACAACTAACAATGAATTGTTGCACTTAAACAAGCTCCAGAGGTGCCAAAACCAGCACATTACCTTAACAAAGAAAATATGTGTCAAAAACAGCATATTTCCTTTATGAAGAAAAATATGTGCCAAAAGCAGTATATTACCTGAATGAAGAAAACAGCTATGGGATTCCCCCGCAAACAAGATATTCTCACATATCGACATGCAGAATAGTTCATTGGGTACACCATGTCACGACGAGGTGCTTCACACCGTGGACGGACTTTTATAAAAGTCTCTGGCTGTAAAAGAGAAAAGGTCAGAGAGGCAAATAAGACATTAAACTTAGATGAACAGAATATGCATTGTATCCTCCCTTTTATTTGCTAATTATATTAACAATTCCTAATTCTTATAAAAAGAGGTAGTAATGTAGGTTTCAAGCAACTTGTGCATGTATGTAGTATATCTTTTTCAAACTACTACGGATTGACAGGATTTCCACAAAGTTCCTGTACTAAATTTAGTATTTAATTACCAAATTTGACTCATTGACTGTTACTGATCTATACCATTTCTGTTATAGATATATCTGAAAATTTTATGGTATTGTTTTTCTACTGAATTTATGTCTTACTACTCTCTGAATTTAAGATTCGGCTTCTAAATATCAAATGACTTGCTCATAAACATCAAGTTATTGGTTAAGTAGGTATTAACTGAGTTTCTGTGAAGGCGCTGTTTTATGAAAGTGAACTTGCCTTTGTTTTTATGTTTTATAGTAAAATACAGTAATAGTATGTACTTAAGAATATTTTGTAGTTTCTGAACCATAGTTATTTACTTATAAGTAGTGGTTGTCATGTCGCCATGTCATCCTACAGTTGGCTATTGCTGTAACTCGTCATGCCATAACAAGTATGCCAACTCAGCCTTCCTTCTAATGCTACACAGCCTACACTAATCTTGTGTATATGTTAACTTTAGTGCCAACCATTCAGCACCATACAGCACATCAATTTCCACATTGTCTATAAAACTTATCCTAAGATCTAAATTTTGACATCTCACTTAAGTTTCATGTTCCATATATATAACGATGGGATAAACCATAAACTGTTATAAACATATTTTTTCTTTGTACAGTGCACCGAGTTTATTTAGACTTCACTGCTACATCCGCTAAACATTTATACATTTATCTACAGTAGGGATTGATAGCTTTTGTGATGAATTTTTGTATTCGTGTCATGATGATGTCGAATTATAAAGAGAACAAGAAGGAACATGACAGAGTATTATTGCTAAGACAAAAACACTAGCTAACATTAATTCTAAATACCAATAACACCGGCAGTGACTTAAACTCTTTAAGGCCCTCGGGCAAAGATACAAACTGAAGAGATCTTTAAAACTATTTTCCAAAATACTAAGAGTAAATAAGTTTTAACCTCTAAATCATAAAATGTAACATTACTTCCTTAATTGCAAAACAAGTGCCAAATCTCAATGACTCGGTCACTTCGGCCCTAAAATGCAATTAGCAATAAAAACAAATTTGACATCATTATATAAATAATGGTGACCAAACAAAAATGAACATAAATGGCATGTTATTCATCATCACATATTACTCATGATATATGAAGCAGGAACAACTTTTATTTCTCTCTCAGTCTCTTGCAGTTGTTTTGGTCTCCTTTAATTTCTAAACTTCATGTAGAAGTTCTTCATCGCCAAATGGGGATGGGTATGGCGCCATGGAGGATTATCCTTGCTTATTGTAGTGTGATCACAAAGAAAATAATGACAACTCAAGAAAGATTGTCGTTTAGCAAAGAAACTCAAATCATGCTTCCAACTAAAAACTAACTATTCATGTGCAAAGACAAAAGCAAACTTCAACAAGCTCATCTACAAAAGCGATATTCAAAACTCTTACCTTATATCGCAAGCCAACTGAAATTTCCCATTCCAACACGGATTTATTGTATATCCTTATGTGTGATAGGAGGCAAGGTTCCTACATTTAGAAACATGACTTAATAAGTTAAGGTTGTAACATACTAACATATGTTTATAAAAAGATGTTAAAAGTAGATGTGAGAATAAAATAAGATGACAAGTTTCTTCTTGATAAAAAGGAGCTTTTTAGCTCCATAAAGAAGGTAGAAGAAACAAGCCTCTAATGTTCAGGTTATCTAAAGAACAAAGATTTCAGGCAAAGTGCTGATAAACAAAAAATCATCACAGCTTTCACTTATCTACCAAAGACAAATACAATTAAATAGAAAAACAACTGAAAACCTACGATAAAATAGCAATTGGCATGTATATGCAAGCTATCTTGCAAGTTTCATCAACACCTAAAAGACAAATGAAGCGTAGAATGGAAAATATATATCTAAAGTAAGCTAAAAAAAATGAGAAAGTCTACAAGCTGTGTAACCCGTAAATCAATAAAACTCATGTACAAAATGCAACAAGATGTGAATTTGTTCATTCTAGAAGTAGAAATAGCAAGGCAAAGATTAATATTCCCAGAGCTATGGACAAGATAAACTAAAGAAAATGCAGAGACGGAATCAAATTGAGTAATCCTTCTAACTACACAGCCTCACATCTATTATCACCACTAACATCCCTTGAAAAAATGACCCACCTCATCTGTTCAAAAGCCTTCCTAGCTGGTATATTTTCACCATAGTGTGCAATGTCAAATGTCACCCTAAGTCACAATCGTAGAGGTGTTAACACAACCATATTTACTTAACAATTTGCACACCTTACCAAACTAGATGAACAAGAAAAACAGTTCAAAACAAAGTTTGTTTTTGAATCTGAACTAGCAATAATCTTCTTTAGCATGCACATGAAGACTTGGGCCATAGTTTTTCGTTTGAGCTGAAATTGATTGTAACTACTTCACTTGTCTTCTTGTTGTTCTTTGTATGCGGTGGCAACATGGTAAGTATTCAGTTGCCCTCCTACCTAGGATTGTCTAAAATCGGCATTCCATTTTGAATGATCTCACATCATCAGAACCCTCCATGAATTGTGTATATAAATGTCTCTTCACAATATCAAGTACCATACGAACTCTATGCAAATAATGCATGACTCTTTTTGCAACTCCGGAATCAGCAATCTAACCACATATGATTCCACTCATCATATTTAGAACCTACTAACCATAACCTGTATCCTGAAGACCATTCTTTGTTAATTGTTCATATTCATACCATTTAATAACACTTGCCCACTTCATCACCAACGTCAGTTCATAACTCTACACCCACTGGACAGCTAGTCACTTCATGCCAATGACCTCAGCTAATTCCAAACCTAGAATGTTGAAGCTTCTGACCAAATTAATTCTTATAATTCCCTTTCTAATCAGTTGGTTCTGAAGCAAAAGAGGATAACAACTTGAAAACAACAGCAAATTTTGTATTTGTTTTTACTACAACCTATGAAAACTAGACTCTTTCCTTTCTGTTTGTTCCAAAAAGATAGCTAATTTAAACCATGTGAGTTGAGACTATAACTAGCCACCCCCAAATTTACCTTTATTTAAACCAAGATAGCAGCACACATAATAACTAACAAGAGTCATGGCTAGAATCTATCTAGTTTGAGAACAATAGGAGATATCTAATTTCACAAGTTCAACTTCCCTGTGCCCTAACACCAATGCAAATTCAATAGTATTAAGTGGCAAACAACAGAATCAGAAGAAACCTATAATCAGAGATAGAAAACCTAAAATTGAAACCATAGGCAACTGAATTAAGTAGAATTAAAAAGCAAAAGAGTAATAAGTACATCGAGTTCTAGCAAAATCCATTCTTTGGTGTTGGTGGCGGTGGACCAGTGATTACGAAGATCAATGTCAAGGACATGGGAAGCCTTCTGGGATGGTGATTCTCTGGAAATCCCCTTCACTTTGTAAGTTAAGGGTTTCACCCTTGGCTCTAATTCCATTTCATTCATCTTCTCCAATTCTCTCTCAATAAGCCAATCTCAACTTTGTGGCTGAATGATTAATCCACTGGGGTTTTTGAGCTTTTGCCGGAAACTGTGGTTTTCTTTTATGATGTTGCGATGACTTTTGATCTTTCTCCTCCAAACTTTGTTTCATGTGTTTTTTTCTAAAATAAAATACCATATTATTTTGAAATTAAAACCTGCGGAATATTTATTTGCATAATGTTTCGTTTTTTATAGACTGCATAATCTTATCACTTAAAATAAGGTAGATTTTTTTTTTTTTTTGATGATTTTAATTATGGGTGACCACTGACCATCTGAACCAGGTTACCCATCTTTGGAATCAAAACAGCTTCAAAATTGTGGGTTCCGAAGGCGGAACCGATGTAGATTGGTTTTGGTTTTGGTTTCGGTTTCGGTTTCTAAAATACGGAACCAATCGCGGCTGGTTCCGGTTCCGAAACCGATCAAACATTTTTATTTAAAACATTCTTATTGGACGAATATAGTAAAAGAACTATGTTTCTCACATGGTAATCATTTTTGAAGAGTTCTCCAAATTTAGAAATTTTTGCATTCTCTCTTCTATTTTCTCCATTTTGAGAAATCTGTTCGAGACTTGGAGCAATAATTTATCTAAAATCCTTATTTTCTCTAAAATAGAGAAGTTATTGGAGATGCTCTTATATATTAGGCGGTGTGGAATGCACACTCATATATAAGGTGAGTTTGATCCCCACACGGCAAAATGGCGCAACTCAAGGGTAGTGCCTTTAGAATTTTTGGTAAATTGAATTCGTCATTCCAACTTATTCAGTATTTGTTAAATTCGATGAACCAAACATCAACTTAACTTAATCAATATTTATTTTGCCTTAAGAAATAAGTATTTGTAAAAGAATTCGAGACGGGGGAGTAGTTCATTTTGGAAGGATAAATGGCTGGAAATTTTTAGAGTTTGTGATAAGTTTCTAAACTTTTTTAAGGTTGGAAGTTGAGAAAGGGTTTTGGTGCAAAATAAGAGGAATGTTTTCCTGGAGAGCAAATGAGAGGAATGTCTGGGTTTGCTTGCTTGTCGAGCGTGGAGTCTATTCGGTATAGGCTCTTAGGAGTTTGATTAAGGCTTAATTCATCCAGTGTCCCTACACAGTCGTGTGCTTTAATTCCGAAGAAAGTATGTGTTTTCATATAGCGACTTAGACCGGGTGGAGTTCCAGTTAGATTAGGTGTTACGTCATCAATAGCTACAGATCCAACATTTTTTTATGGCAAGGGCACCTTTAGATATACTAAAGACCCTCAAAGTCACCCGATATATTTTTAGCAGAGTTTTTTGGTTGATTACGAGATATTTTTTTTAGTTGATAGGGCCCATACGAAAATTAACCTTCAACACTTTCTTTATTTGCTTTCTATTAGGGCCTATCCACCGATTTTAGTAAGTGAATCCGCACATGGTAATCGATGTCGGTGGAGGAGTCAATTGGCTATGCGGATTCTCATATTATTACTTCTTCTAGTTGGCTTATTTGGAAGGTGCTAATTTGGACAACTAGAGACTCCATTGACAATTATCACAACAATCAAACTTTTTCATGTGGGATAACCCAACAAGTGGATCGACTTTTCACTCTTCAACTTCTTTCTTTCCAATGGATCTCAAAACATGCAAAAAAACTTCACATATCATGTACGAAGTGGTGCGAGGGGTCAAGGGGTAAATGGTTAGTTTCTAGTTAGGTTTGTTGTTCGCGGGGCCGTGCTCTTGTTGACATGCCTCTTTGTCTTTCCGTCGATTGTTGGCTCTTTGCATCTCTTGTACAAGGTGCAACTATCTATTCCATTTGTTTCTCTTTATTATCTAATTTATTGATTTGCCTTTAAAAGAATTTTTGTAACACTTGTATTTGATTTTATGTTTTAATCCTTGTATCTTGTTACGTTTAAAAGATTGCAAGAACATAATTTCTATAAGCAAAAAAGTTCTTTTGAAATGAATGAGAAATATGTGTTTATAAATAAAAAAAAGCAGTCTGAAATATGCATCAAAGTAGATGTAAAATTGACTATTTAAAATATCTGATAAAGGATTATAGTTTTTAGGCTACAAAAACAAATACTGGATAAAGGATTATAGATTTTAGGCTAAAATAGCAACAAGAATTACAAAATGATTTTATTTTCTCACTTAATATAATAACTATTATTTTTTCTATTTCATACGTATTTTGATCAATAAGAGCATCTCTGACAACATAGCTAAAAAATTGGGTTTTTGTTTGCTAAGGTACTCCAACAACTTTGTTAAACCATTATTTAAAATAGAAAATTTTGAATATTTCTCTAAATATAAGAGAATCCTCTAAAATCTCTATGAGAAAGAAACAATTTTTTTTACATTCCACCAATAGAATAATTGATTATTTAAAAGTTTTTTCAAAAAAGTTTATTGAAATATTAAATATAGCATATATTTTAATAATATAAGTAATGAAAAAAAATATAAGGTGTCCCCCTCCCTTGTGGTTGTGGGTTCGAGTCCTGTCGTAGACAGTGGTGTAGATTTAAGAGTAGTTAGTTGGGTGTGTGTAAAAAAAGTAATAAAGAATTTTCTAAAATATAAAAACTATGTTGACGATGGGAAAAAGTTTTAAAGATTTTGACTTTTTATTTCCCATTTAAAAAAAAAACATAGAAAAACTTTTGAAGATGTTGTAACTTCTAAGTATATAATTTGTAACTATAGATATACAAATAGTAAGTTAGAGGATCTCTAACAACTTTTCTGAAATAAAGGAAACCCATTTAAAAAAAAAATATGTATGGTAGCTTTTGAAGTTTGTTTGTTGTGTAGTTGAAAGAGTTTTGACCCATAGTTTAGTGTTTTGAATAAATTTCCTTTTTCTACCCTGTGGTTTTGTTGAAAATTGCTAACATGTGGTTTTGTAATTACAATTTTCATTCCAATGATTTACATCTCATTATGATTTTTGTCCCTTGATTTAAAAGTTACTCTTTTACTCATCCCATTGTTTACAATTTACTAATACTTTAGTCTCTCATACTTAAATGTTGAAAGTAGATTCGAAACAACAATAGCAATGAATTATTAACCATAGTGAGAATAACCGTAATTTTAAAACCACTGGAACAAGATCCACAATTTATAACAAACCATTGACGAAAGACATAATTTACTCTAGTGCTTAGGTGTGGATCGGAGATGGTCTAAACACATAGTCTACAGATGGTACAATTGTTTGAGCAACAAGTACAAGTTCCGGAAATTAGTCAATATTTGAAACCACGAGTTTACACAAACAAATTGCTTACATTTTGCAAACCACTTCTTTCAACGCAACCCTTCCCAATAATAATTAATGAACTTCCCAATGGCTCGGTTTACTTGCCTACGACTATGGGCAAGATTTCCTGTGTCTTTGAACAACAATTATGCTCTAACCTCTACTCGAAAGAACCCTTAACACCCTCCAAGCTCTCTCCCAAAGACAATCTGAAAAAAACAAATCAAATGTCAGACGAATTCAGATTATTTTGGTAACGCAGGATGTCAGGGCCAGCTTGCACACACTTCAACAAATCACATGGAACCCTTAAAATGGTCTTAAAGATAACAGCCAGAAAAATCTCTAGTGGCCTCTTAAAGAGACTCAAGCTGGTGACCTATGGGAACACTAGCCCCAAGGTCCGACCTTTATTAGCCAGTTGAGCCCCATTGAATAAGATGTGGCAATGTAGCTTGTCATGATGAACATTTTACGGTCACAAAATCCACATGTAAGTCCATGCACATCCTCCTCCCAAGAAAAATGCAACATTTTCCTTTTTGGGATGTATGGGGGCAAATTTAGACTAAATGAATAACATTCATCATGAATACTCACAAAAAGGTTGGTTTGACAGGTTCCTAAAATATTTAAGATTCCAAAATGAACCTGCCCCTCATCAACAACAGAACACCATAATTGCAGTAATTCTATCTAGGAAGCCATTAACATGAAAACTTGCAACTAAAATCACAATCATAATTGAGATATTGTCTTCAACGGCAAGAGATCTAACCTGTGCATACAATACTTGTACTCCCCGCTTCTCACATAATCTCTCTCCCCTTCTTCCAGCTGATATAAACATCCACCAAACGAAAGAATAAGCATATCAATCCTAGTTGAACAATTAGGTTCATAATATATATATGTGCAATTTGGCTATTCTTACCGGATCACTCTCATAAATAAGCTCATAGCAAGTTGGAGACAAGCATTTTAATGCACAATTCTCCTTTGCAACCATTGAAGACTTGCACTCCGAGCCCCAATATCCACTTTTCCGGCCAAAAAGTAGAACGATAAATCAGTATGGATAAGAATATAGAAAGAAAGCATACATATTATTCTTCTTAATTTTTCACACAAAAGAGTCATGAATCAAAAGTTGACATCAAATCAACTTTGTTTTTTTTTTACTTTTTTTGTTAACCGTGGGTGTCCGGGACATCATGTGCACACCTCGACTAATACAAGGGCCTTGGAGAACAGCCAGGAAAATCCTCAATAGCCTTGCAAGACTCAAACCGCTTACCTCTGAGGAGAATCCCCAAAGGTCCAAGCCTTATTGCTAGTTGAGCTATCCTCACAAGGCTTTTGCCTTTTCTTTTAGATGACGGGTAAAGGGTTATTCAGCTAAATAACCACAAGACGAGTGACTGTTAAATCCACTACCTTTTGGCAGGTTTCTAGACATTCTTGTATGGAAACATCGTTTAACCAAAGGACTTTGGGTAAAAAAAGATGGAAAATTACATAGAAACCAGCTAGAAATTGGTAACCATAAAAATCAACCAGAACCATCCAATGATCCAATGAGTTTGATTTTAAGCTACGGTTCATTTTTTTGTGTGTTTATTCTTACGTGCGATTATGAGTGCGTGTTTCAGGTACAAACGTACTTTTACGCTTTTTTCACACGCAAAACACCATTTGACGTTTCATCTACGAAACAACACTGTATAAAACACCAAAACTTTACATGTGTTGTTTCAACAATTCAACTACGAAACAACACATAGAAATTGGTTCTCACGGTTTCTAACTTTTAGACGGTCATGATTTTCCCTTGATAACTATCCCCCCTTATTCATGAAAATCCCATAGATGCAAGTTCATAATGTTGCAATTTCAATGAAGATATCAATGATCCATTTCTTTCTAGTCCAAATTTCATGAATCTTACAACTTTGAAAGGTCAAACTTAGTATCCATGCTCAAAATCCAATCTTTTTAAGATCAAGTATTATTGTGTTATCATTTAGGTAAACTATGAACCCTAAAAACAGACATTCAATCAAGCATCATAAGGACACAAAATTTCAATGCTTAATTTTTGGGGGAAACTGAAAAACTGGGAAGATCGAACTTACAGTTCAATGTCTGCATAACAACTTTGCTTCTTTTCTCGAATCTCAATATCCTGAAACACCAAAAAAAACAAAATCAAATTCAGAAATCAAATTAAACCTAAAATAGATTGAAAAACATCATGATTAAAGCTTCAATTGGAATCTTGTAAACTTACGGAAATTGGACGACGAGATTTCTTTGCAAGGATCTCAACAGAACATATAATCATCACCGAGATGAGAAAAGCTAGGGTTTTATGAATCTTCGCCATTAACGATTGAAGAAGAAGGTATGATAGTTTTTTCTAACGGAGATTAACGAACTCCGTCTATTTTAAGGTTTCACTTTTAGATCAAAATAACTCTGATAATATTGTAATAACGCTGACGTGGAATTTTTTTAATTGTTTATGTATATAAACATACATAAAAGATGGATCAAATAGTTAATCAGATAATCTGGTTATATATAAAAGATGAAAAGGATGTTAGAAGTTTAAACTATATGATTGATTGTGATTAGTAGCAGATTTGGAATCTTTAACGATTGGGATAATACATTAGGCGTCATAGGCAAGACTGTGGACATATACATCGACGGATTTACAATCTTTAACGACCATATTTTGCAATTTGTTTTAGGATGAAACAACATAAAAAGAAAATTAGGAAAACTTCGCTATATTTGCATGTGCATTATTGTCATCACCATGATCGTTATTTGACGCTATCTTATTTACATGAGGCATATTCAACGGTATTATATTTGATATCATAAACAATAAAACTTTTGCTTAACATAAATCTGCGCAGGCTATAAAGATGCAAGATTAACTATTGAAAAAGTAATTGACATCAATATTTACACGTTCTTCATGCATCGAGATGGTACAAATGGATGGATTTTCTAATCAAATTCCCATGGCTTGACCTCCTATCTCAACTCCTATCATCGTTCACCTCCATGATTACCGAAACATACCTGCCTCCCACTGCCATTGGGTGATTCGGTTTCTTATACACCTCTACATATGGTCAAGTCATGACCGCTACCAACCCCCTCCATATGGGGTCATGGGGCTGCCCTTGCATCGGGAGGTTTTTTGGCTTTGGATCCTTCTTTAGATTTTTTGTCTTTGGATCCTTCTTGAAGTTTTATGGCTCTGCGTCCTATCAACCAACGGAAAATGGATCTTATGCATAAAAATACGTACATCATCAACCAAAAGATCCAAGGGGAACCGATAAGGACTAGAGCAACGATGTGTAACCATGGCGGAGTATGCTTGGGTGTACAAACATAGAGAGCAAGGAAAACAGCGCCAACAACTACAAAAAGGCATAATATGGAAGAGATAAGAGGTACTAGTATGTCTTCATCATCCTTATTCTCCATTATTTCAATTCTTTCGTTGTTTTGCAAACTTCTCTATGTTTCAATATCTCATTCTCGACATTCTTTTAGTTTTTTGCAATTTTTTCTGCCCCACGTCCACTTTTTAAGGTGTTGCCAAACGTTTGTTGAGGTTGGTAGATTTTGGGCCTTATATGTTGAAAGATTATATGGTTTGATTATGTGGAGAAAAAATTCAATCCCTGGCTATTTTTTGTGCAAATCAGGAAAATTGTCATGAGACTGAGTCATTTATATCCAATCTTAGCAAACAACTTTAGGCTTATAAATTTCAACAAAAGATTCAACTTATTGAACGGTTTGAACATTATTTGTATCTCCAAGCTTTTATTTACTTGTATAATTTTGGTTGTTAGAATGCTTTAATGTCGAAGACTCGAATACCTGCACCTTTTGAAAGGGTAAATATGTCATGTGCATTTTATTTTTTAAGAACACTAGAATTTGTTTTATCTATATCTATATCTATATTCGGTTATCTTTACAAAATTAAGAGATATATATTTTAAAGCTTCAAGTACAACTTTTATAAGCCATGTACTACCTACTCCCTAGTCCCTACAATCTCTCGATAACCCACTTTTTCTTTTTTAATTTATAAAAAGGTTTCATAAACTTTCTTCATCCTTATGAGATTGTTTCACGTATCTTTTTACTCCTATAAAACCTTGTTATTTTATATAAAAAAACACCGAAATATGATACAATTTTATAAAAAGAAATGAATTACATGAAACATTTTCATCAAATTAAACAACTCAACGAAGATTTTTCGTTCATTTAACCTATGAAACCATCGGTTTGTACGGTACTCTTACACACACACATCTATATATATATATATATATATATATATTAAAAAGGGTTTTTGCTGATGTCATGATTTTGAAATTGAGCCATTTGATTGGCCAATTAAAGAAAAATCATGAAATGATAATGTCATCAATTATTCTTATTATTTTAATACCATAATTATCTTTATAATTTACATTTTTTATCCTTAGAATTATTTGATTAAATTATTTTTTATCCATTAGTTTCTCATCTTTCATTTTACATCCTTATCATATTAAGATAATAATATATATTAATTAAAATATATTAAAAATTTTGTTTTTCCTTTTTAATAAATTTTACAATTATAATCGTTTCGACAATACCTTCAAAATGAGTTTAATATTGAATATTTTTTATTTTAACTACATTATTAAAATTAAATATAAATTAATTTGTTTAGATTTTATTACAATTCTATTCTTGATATTCTTGAAATTTAAATATTTCATCTTTTTAACCCAAGTATTTTTATAGATTATTTATAAGTAATTAAATTTTATTTTATTTAAAACTCAATTGTTGATATTCTTGAAATTTAAAGATTATATCTTTTTAATCTACCTATTTTTATAGGTTATTTATAAGTAATTAATTTTTTTATTTAAATCCTACAAAATCAAAAACACTACATATTTTATTTCTGAATCCCTCCAGTTTTAAAATCATTCACGAAATTCGAATCTTTTGACAAAAGAATAATAAATTTTTAATTTTTGAAATTTTAACAGCTATTAGATAACTAAAATATCTATTGTAATAAGCAATTGTAATGGCAATTGTCGTATAACATATAATTTACATAAGTAATTAATTGGTAATGACAATTGTCATGCAAAAGTATATTCTATTAAAAATTAAAATAACATGTTTCAAATGTCCGTATATTATACGGGCCATTAACTAGTATATATATATAATATTAACTGTTTACTTTATAAAAAATCGTCAACTGAATAATTGATATTTTTAAACAATAAAACTTATTTTATGTAATTGGTTAAAATTTTTATTTTGATAGTATTTTAAGGACTGCAAATAATCATTTTCATATAAAAATTCGGGTAATCGTGAATTAAACCGAGGGTAACCACTAATTTTGGTTTGAATCGGTGTGGGTCATCATGCAGTTCGATTTCGATCGAGTAACCTGTTGGGTTTTTGTGGGTATCCTTGGATCAAACTGATCCGAGGATTATCTCAGATCTATCAAAACCTCGCTGGTTTGATATATCTCGTAGGTTTAAAACAAACTGTTAAAACCCACGTGATCAGAAACACGCTGTTTCTGATCTAAACATGCGGAAGCGATAAAAGCAAAAAAAACCCATTAAAGCCTAATGATCTTAATCGTTTATAGCTCTAAACCTAAAGGATTAGGTTAGATTAATTTACCTGGATGCTTGAGAATTAGTCCACCCGTAATCAACTAACGAACGTTCCTCTAGCAGAACTTTGTGAAACCCGAATAAAGAAAACCGACCCCGGGGAAAAGGGGTTTTTGGTGCGCCGGTTTTTGGGAGAGAGGAGGGAGACAGAAAACTGATTTTTCAACTGAAAAGCTTATTTTTTTTCCTTAACCCATAAGCCTTATTTATATGGGAAGAAAATATAGTTTGAAAGTAATCCAGTTTCCATATTATAATTATCTCAAATCTTTTCCTTATTAACTGGAAAAGAATTTGCCTATGATAATTATGATTTATATATTTATCTAATATATAAAATCTTATTAATTAACTATTATATATTTATTTATCTAATAAATATATAACATCCTAATTAATTAATAACCCTCCAACTTTGGTAATTCTGACTGTAATTACCCAATAGATTTATAATACACTATTATAAATCCTAACTCTCTATTTCGGGATTTCAACTAACTTGTTCGACTTATAGGTTCTCACAGGTGTGACCCTCAAGTGCCTTGTAACATTGGATTGTATAATCACTTGGTTTGTCAACTCTGCACATAATTCCTAACAGACTCCCACTTGTGCAAGTTGGCAATACCACCTTTGATTACACTGACCTAAGGAGGCCCCTAGACAGGCACTTAGGCTGACCAGGTTACAAGAACTCTTATACCCAGATTTGGTGATATAAATATTCCGTAAGGAATTCGGTATCTATGAAACTACTGTTCATTGATTGGGTATATCTTGGCTTTTCCCTTTGCATCGCGATATTTCATCTATGAGTATGAACTTGGAAAGTGTCAACTCTAAATACTCATGATTCTGTTCTCTTGATTATCTGACTTTCACTGATAGGTAAACGACAAAGAACTAATCAGTCCGTTTGGGCATGGCCATGCACTTCATCAGTATACTTAGTCAGTCAAGATGGGCCCAGAAATATCTCTCTTCTGAGAAGAGGTGCAAATCCCATCTTGCATATCTGCCTTCAACACCACGGCTTCCGCTGAATCTAGTTACACCTTTTATAGCCACCCTGTTACGGCGTAGCGGTTGAGTGCACTAAGAATCCAGTAGTCCTCATGATATCAAATCAGATACCTCAGGTGATAGGGACAACCACTGTGAGATTTACTTATGACTGTTTCCAAGAAGTAATCTCAACCGCGGATCACGTCCGATATTTGCTACTCTATCAAATATCTGTGCAACTTTTAGTCTACAACACTTGTAGCTGTTATTTAGCAACTGATCATAACTAACTAAAAGTTCACAATGACTTTAACGCCTTATCATGCTCCCACAATGATAAGTTGTCACGGACAGATTTTGAATGTAAACTGGAGACTAGTTTCATTCCTGGATTAGTTAAAAACATGCAAAAATGTGAAAGTGATAAAGAAATCGATCTTGTATAGTCCATATTACACGCTGTAATAATAACAAGATTGAATGTCTTTTCTTTAATAACTTTCATAGTGTCTATTTAACATTTGTTAAATACTGATCTAAAATGAAGTATCACCTACCTTCAATTTTAAACCCTTTGACTAAAGTTTACCATTTTAATCAAAGTGATAACCAAAAATACAAGTCTATCCATACGATCTACTTGTATCTGTTAATTATTGTTCTGCAAACACCTTATAAGAACAATAACCAGACTTTTATCATATTCCATGAACTTGGAGACCTGGACTAACTTCCAGTTCCTGAATATGTAAAACTGCAACTTTCCTTAGTTGCTGTGTAGATGAATGATTTCTACCTGAAATCAGATTCCATTTGCAATCCTGGCAAATCTACTGGAATGCTATATATTTCAATCCAACACTTTTAATTATTGATTTTTAAGTCAGTTACGACCTTTGTTTCATGGGTCTTGAAACTTTTATCCTTTTAACTAAAAAGGGTAAATTATATCTTATGAATTCTTATCCTACCTGAATTCCGAGATATATCAATAATTATGTCTTTTATTCTCTTATTTCAGACTAGATAGAGAATAAATTGGGCTCCCACTTACTTGCATAAAAACTAACTATTACTCAAAATTTACTATTGACTTATTCAAGACTTTGATTAGTCAATCCTAATTTCAAGTAATGAACTTTGAGAATTTCCCTTTTATGAAACTCAACTGGATTTGGTTAAATCCTAATTCCAAACCTTGGAATCCTTCTAGTTTCATAAATACTGTTATTAACGCTATCTGAGTTAATATTCTAAATTCTCCCTTTTAAAACATTTGAATAAAACTTGATCAAACTTAATTAGTTAATTCTTGAGAATTTCTTTTATAAAACTTAACTGGATTTAGTCAAATCCTAATTCCAGAACTTGGAATCTTTCTAGTTTTATAAATGCTGTTATTAACGCTATCTGAGTTAATATCTTAAATTCTTCCTTTTGATCACGAAACTATTATTCATAAATGTTTTATTCTCAAAACACATTCCTATAGAATCTCGTGTGTTTTGATAGTTTTTATACAAATTACTTCAATTTCATTAAAGTAATTATAACAGGCATCAATAACCAGGATCATACAAAACACTAAGCACAATCAGATATTTGTCAAGACAATAACTTTTGAAAAATAAAACCATCAAATTATATAAAATATAATTAAACATTGTTTAAAACATAAACCCCCAAAATAACAAAATTCAAAAATGTCTTGTCTTAAAATATCTTGTGCTTTGATCCTCGGCAACTCCTGGGCACTTTACTTCATTTCTGATTTCCTGCAATAATCATTTGCTCTAGGTATCAGTATACTCGTAAGCTAACAAGTAAGAAGTGTCAAATCAAAGCAGTCATAAATTTTCTGAGGTTTACATACCTGCTTCATGACGCTTAGGGCAGTTTTGCCTCCAATGACCGATCTCGTTGCATATGAAGCAGCGATTCTCGGTCCTAGCTTTGTTTGGCTTAACCTTCTTGCCCTTGCCCTTGCCCTTGCCTTTCTTGGGTGCACTCTGGATGGCCTGAACTGGTCCTTTTCCCTTGCTGGTGCTAGCATGCCCATTTTTCTTTTTAACCCCTCCGTCTTTTACCATCAAGACATCCTTTGTCTTGTTCTTGTTCCCCATATTTAATTCAGCTGTCTTAAGCATGGAGTGCAATTCTGCTATTGTTTTCTCCATGTTGTTCATGTTGTAGTTGACTACAAAGGGCCTGTAGTCTTCTGACAGTGAATTAAGTATGGTGTCAGTTGCTAGCTGCAACGGAACAGGATGACCCAGCCTCTCCAGATGATCTAAGTGCCGTTTCATTTTCATGACATGGTCACTTACTGATGTCCCTTTAACCATCTTGCATTCATTGAATGCTTTGGTGGCATCGTAGCGCTCTGTACGAGCCTGAGTCTGAAACATGTCCCTCAGTTGGCGGATCATGTCGTAAGCATTCGTATTTATGAGCCCTGCTTGCAGATCTGGGCTCATAGTTGCTAACATCAGACAGGCAACATCAAGTAGATCATCTGAGTGCTTCTTGTGGGCATTTCTGGCAGCAGCCGGAGCGTTTGCCGGAGGTGCCTCCCCAAGTGGCTCTTCAAGCACATACCACTTTCTTTCATGTCTGAGCACAATCATCAGATTGCGCTCCCAGTCAAGAAAGTTAGAGCCGGTCAACTTATCCTTTTCCAGGATAGAGCGGAGGGAAAGATTGTTAGTGCTGGTAACAGTGCTTGCCATCTACACAAAATAAAACTTTTGGTCTTAGCAACTGTAAATAGACTAATTTCCAATAAAATATCAATAAACCCTTAAATGATCAATTTATTGGACTAGGATCCTTATTTCATACGTCCTGATGTGCGTAATGTTCTTGCTCCACCAGACCCGTATTTATTTCGGTAGGTAAGGACTTTTACCAATCATATCTAACTGACATGACTCCTAGATCTTTTCGGGACTATGGCAACTACCTGTGCATGTTTTAGTCCCTCTAAGTGCTTTTTGGCCCGGTACCACCCGGTGAACATTATAGTACCAAAACAGATCTCACCATTTTGGGGACCTGATCACTATACTCTGGCCGGTACCACCCGGAGATAATTCGCAGAGTTATGTAACCCCTTCAGCTTCAGTTTGAACACAGACGTCGAATGTGTGATCACTTACAACGCCTATGTACTTTACGCCGAAGGTGCCCCTAGATGGGTTGCACTACTGATCTATGATTTTCGGGGTTTTGTAAAACTTTATTTCCAGGATTTTGAAAAACTGATTGTTTATGAAGGCTACTTATGTTTTAAACTAACTGTTTGAAACATACATGTAATTTTAAAACTAACTGTTCTAAAAATTACTTGCTAATTAAAACTAACTGTTTTAATAGCATACCTAGTTGATTAAAACTAACTGTTTTTGTCAACTTTGCCTTTTATAAAATAATCATCCACTGATTGTTATAAAGAGCAATTGATATTCTAAACTTAAATATTCATGTTATTTTAAACCAACTGTTTAAAATATCGGCTAATTGAAATCAACTGATTTAAAGTGTACTGGTTAATTGAAACTACCTGTTTCAATAACCTTTTTCGTCTGACAAAAGCTAACTGTTCTGTCAACTTTGCTCTTTTATAACAATACACTAGGTTTTATTGAAAAACTTCACTTTGAAGGTTTTCGATTGAAAAAATAATAAAACCTGATTTCTTCTTGTTTTAAAAAGAAATATTTTTAAAACATATCTAATAAACTAACAGTTATTAGCATCAACTACGTAGCTAATCATGCACACAGATAATAACAACCACGCAATTGTAAAACAGACAATTATAGGATTTGCCAATTTTTGTTCCTAGGGACCAATAATGACCTAGTTTTTCTATATCTTCAAAACTTCGCGTAGCTCCCACTGGCTTCGCCATGCTTGTTAGTATTCCGGTAAGATGAAGAATAGCTCCCACTGGCCTCGTCATCCCAAAAGAAAGAAAAATCTATCCTAGGGTCATTATTACATAAGGGGTTGTAAACGGCACGCAGGCCTCCCCATGAATATGTCAAGGGTCTAGTTTGGCAAATACTATAATAGATATATACAAACTCAAACTGAGATGCATATATAAAACTCAAGCAATCACGCAATTATATGTATATATGCAACAAAAGCAATATTATAACTACGAGAAAATAAACCTGGATCCGTTAAAATTATCTTGTCTCAATTATCAAAAACTTGGTTTTATAACAGATTCGAAAAACAAACTGTTTTATGAATCCTAAAAAACTTTAGACTGAAGAATGGTTTTAACTTAAAACTGAGATTTATAATAAATCCTAAAACGAAAACCATTTAATCCTTTTACCCAAAAATATTAAACTGGTTTTAATAATCCAACTTTATAATACTGATCTTAGTGTTTTGGAAAAAAAAAAACTGATTCTATAAAAGTTTATTAAATTGGAAAAACCAAAATTTACTTGATAAAAATCCTAAGTAGGCTTATTTTGGATAAAAAGTCTTAAAACCAAACGAGCTCTTTTGGACCACAACTTGGTCCAAAGAACTGGGCCTTGGACTTATAGGCCCATTACCTAAACTGGTAATCTTGGGTCCATTAGGGTTTCGTGATTTGCTCGAAAACTTTATCGAGGATCGAGAAAACCTAATCCCATCTTATCGTTTCAGTTTTTCGGAAAAACAACCAATACCGTTCCGTTGAAAGAAGAACGTTGGTCACCACCAAACGGGTGGTTTGCCCTCGGTGGTTGTGTGTGGTCCGGCCACCGGTGTGTGAATATCGCCACCGATCACCACCCACAGGCAATGATCGATGTTTTGCAATTGAACGTCTATCGTTACTCCGGCGACGACACGTGAGCGCTGCCTCCGCTTTCAAGCTTCGGTCCGTAGCGGCAACGACAACCAGTCGCCACCGCCGCCTTTTGTCGCTACCGTTGCCAATCATCACCATCATTGGTGGTGATAGCAACATCATCACCAATTGCCGTCTGCCACCACCAATCGGGTGGTGGTGCTGGGCGTCCGCCGCCACCGCTAGCTGCGGTTTGGCCGGCGATGATGTTTTTGGCCGAGAACCACCACCATCGCGGATACCGTCTTACAACGCCATCGGTTACCACCATCACGGTGGTTTTTGGCTAGTGATGGTTCAATCAGCCACCGCCTTCCACCACACGCCACCGTTGGACCACCGTCGCCGTCGCTACTGGCCGGCGACGACAGCAGCGTAAACGACGCCACCATCGCCACTGGCCGGCGATTAACAGACCACCGCCACCCACCGCTGCTATCGCAGCTTCTGGTGGTTGCGGTTTGTCGCCTTACCACCGATCTGGTGGTGTTTTCGGTTTGGTCACAGCAGCCAGAAGCCGCCACCGCTATGCGCGGTACGGCCATCGATAGTGCGAGTAGCAATCAGCCACCGCCGTCAGGCCGGTGGTCTTGGCCGGTGATGGGGTCGAAAGCCAACGCCGCCACCACCACGCTGGTGGTGCGGTGGTGGTGTCACAACCGTAGCCATCACCAATCTGGTGATGGTTTTTTTTCGGGTTTTTCGTACGAACAACAATTGAAACAATAAAAATCCAAAATTTACACGTATATTATAAAAATCAGATTTTTAAACAAGAAACAATAATTTTACATAAACAGGTAAACAGATAAGACTAAAAACGATTTGAAACAATGGCTCTGATACCACTGTTGGGTTTTTGTGGGTATCCTTGGATCAAACTGATCCGAGGATTATCTCAGATCTATCAAAACCTCGCTGGTTTGATATATCTCGTAGGTTTAAAACAAACTGTTAAAACCCACGTGATCAGAAACACGCTGTTTCTGATCTAAACATGCGGAAGCGATAAAAGCAAAAAAAACCCATTAAAGCCTAATGATCTTAATCGTTTATAGCTCTAAACCTAAAGGATTAGGTTAGATTAATTTACCTGGATGCTTGAGAATTAGTCCACCCGTAATCAACCAACGAACGTTCCTCTAGCAGAACTTTGTGAAACCCGAATAAAGAAAACCGACCCCGGGGAAAAGGGGTTTTTGGTGCGCCGGTTTTTGGGAGAGAGGAGGGGAGACAGAAAACTGATTTTTCAACTGAAAAGCTTATTTTTTTTCCTTAACCCATAAGCCTTATTTATATGGGAAGAAAATATAGTTTGAAAGTAATCCAGTTTCCATATTATAATTATCTCAAATCTTTTCCTTATTAACTGGAAAAGAATTTGCCTATGATAATTATGATTTATATATTTATCTAATATATAAAATCTTATTAATTAACTATTATATATTTATTTATCTAATAAATATATAACATCCTAATTAATTAATAACCCTCCAACTTTGGTAATTCTGACTGTAATTACCCAATAGATTTATAATACACTATTATAAATCCTAACTCTCTATTTCGGGATTTCAACTAACTTGTTCGACTTATAGGTTCTCACAGGTGTGACCCTCAAGTGCCTTGTAACATTGGATTGTATAATCACTTGGTTTGTCAACTCTGCACATAATTCCTAACATAACCGATATCAAACTCATGCGGTTCAGTTTACATTTTTCCTACTAACCGAGCCAAACCGAATCGTGAACACCCCTAATCTCGATGCATCTCATCCTAAAGTGCATCCAACAATTCATAATCACTTCTCACGTTGACCTCAATTTCTCACCGACACGCAATCCTAATTTGATTAAAAAAAACAAAGCACATGAAAATGGAAAAAACTAAAACATGTCATTATATTTCAAGAACTATTGAAATCCATCCACAACTTTTATTTGATCATATTTTACTCAACCTTGACATTTCAGGATTATTGATAATTTTATATACATAACCTGAAGAACACCCAAATCAACAACTTTCAAATCTTGACATGCCAGTTTACTCGGAAACTTTATGGATCAACATAGCTACGAAAGTAATAAGGCTTGCGTATAACCAATTGGGTAGCTTCTGAACCACCATTCCAATGCCCGGAACACCCTCAGTCGACCTCTTTGTTGCTATGGCTAAAATTGGTGCTAAGGCTAGTGAAATAATCAATCCTTGACTAACATACACGAAGGTATCGGCTGTTAGCCTTTTCATAAACTTTTGAAATTCTTCGCGGTTGAGTTCCCGATCAAGATTCATATCACATTCCTAATGAATCAAGAAACCATAATAGAAATATCAAAACTAGGGGTATATATTATATAAAACCAAACCATACTCAAAAGTAGGGTCGAGAGTAATCATGTGTGCACACCTTACTTCAACCAATAGGATTGAAGGGTTGTTTCTAAAAATAGGGATATATAAAACATAATTGCTATTGAACCCATAAATTAAATAATATTTAAATTATCAAGTGAACATGACAATTTCCAAAAATCTTACCTAGTAAGATATCGATGACAAGGATGGAGAATCTTACCCTATAAGTGAGGGTGACGACCCTTAACTAGTAAGAGCTTATCTGGTAAATTGTTGTATACGATACCATTTTGAGACAACTGCTTAATTTATGGGGTAGATGACAAATTTGTATAGGATATACTATGCTCATTTGGTTTGCTTATTTTTTCATAAGTTGAAATATAAACCATCTAAAACCTCTAAAGTCGAGGCATTTAACCATATAATGTTAAAGATTGTTAAGATTATGTTTTGTTATATCATTCTTCAATTATCTTATGTGTTTGATCTTCATCTATCGTGTGTGTTTGGTCTTCATTTGTCTTCACTTCTTAAACGTTCATAACTTCATATAAGTAAGCTGCACATAACTAGGACATTAAATGGCATCGAAATCCAATTCATGGAACTTGAACATACCTTCATCAAGAATCTGATTTTTTCCTTCGTTGGGGGATTAAAATGAGGCCCAGGCAAAATCTTGTTGATATCACTACAACAAAAAAGTCGACAGCATAAATTCAAGATCCCGCAACTTAAGGACAAATAAAAAATGTACGTTTGGTATGCAGACAATATTGGACTAGACTTTACATGTGACAGTGAGGTAGGGAAAGGTTTTAATTTGACATGGCTAAAGCATGCCCCTTTGTAAATGTCTACCGGTTGCGCATGGAGGGATTTGAACCCGGGTTAGGCGCTATGAACCCCCAAGCCTTTGCCCCTCCACCACAACACTGATAGACAACTATCTAGTCTATTCGTTCCCCTTATTTTGATGGGACAAAAAGTGCATTTTTGTACCACTCAGTCATTGTCTTGTCAGAGTCCAATGTCGTGCTCACGTGTCACAACAAAAATATATGTCTTGTCGTGTCGCGTTAGTAAAACACATGTTAAATGATCTTACTTGTACACAAGTAGCACGGCAATATATAAGTCTTGAAACGTCATATTAACATTTCCACCATCATCCTTGAAATGATCAAAAACCTTGTCACTTATCTTCCGTATTTCTTTTTCTCTCCATTGCTTAACTGTCAAAACCATCGGCTTAAGAACAAATCCAAGTCCCAAAAGTTGGATTCTCAAAATCACTTAGAAAGAAGTTAATTCAGAGAATATAGTAGCCAAATCTAATAGAAGATTTGACCATTAAAAGGCCAAGAATACCCTTTGAACGATAGACTTCAAAATCCTATGGATTAGATAGTTTTGTAACAATGACAAGTGGTAATAAGTAATTGCATTTTAAAAGTTTGTCAAAAGGGATTCAAGTGATTGCGAATCAAGTTCAATGTAAAACCTCAAAATGATGAGATCATCAATTAAACATTTGCTTTAAATAATTTTCACATTTATAACGAAGAATCGGTTTATCTTCACATTGAACATAACCCAAAATTCAAATGGTAGAACTACAACAAAACTAGCATATATGAAACCATCCATAGATTAACCGATATTCAAATTAAACAAGACCCTAATTCAACCAATATTCAAAACTATGAAATTTACAACATTAAGTAGCAAAAACAGACCCAAATTTAAACAAAAGTAAAGCCAAAAATAGGTACAAACAAAATTACCATGAAGTTTTTCTAGGATTTGCACCATGTTGCAATAAAAGAAGAGGATATATTAAAAAAGGAAGAGAAAAAGTGATTATATGGACATGGAAACTTGTATGTGAGAACTAAATCACAATTCTTTGTGTGTTATCGAGGTAAACTTAGCTCAAAGATAAAGACGATTCTATATCACCTTCGGTTAGAAGATAATAAGGAACCTATGTTCTTGAATACCAAGAGAAAACTTAACACTATTGAAGGAGTCAATCACATTTCCTCAAGTTAGGGGTATTTTTGTCTTTTAAACCTAAATTTAAGATGAATTACATTTCCGGCCCCTTGTTTATCGCTATTTTTGGTTTTCTTCGGTATTAAATAGTAAATCAATTTTTCTCTATAATCATGTAACAACCCAGGCGACCGTGGTTCGATATTGTCCGCTTTGGAGACACAGAGCCCTAACCGGTCACCCCTACTCCCTCACGGTTTTGCTTTAGAGTTGCCTAGTCCAGGTCACAACCCAAAACGCGTCTCCAAAGCGGACAATATCGAACCATGGTCGCCTGGGCTGTTACAGATGGTATCAGAGCTAGGACCGGGCCGATGTGCACAACGGGGGCGTTGTGTCCGTAAGGGGGGGAGAGTGTAACAGCTCGTCCCACATCGGCTGGTGAGGGGAACGAAGCACTCCTTATAAGGTGTGTTGATACCTCACCTGGTGAGACGCGTTTTGGGTTGTGACCTGGACTAGGCAACTCCAAAGCAAAACCGTGAGGGAGTAGGGGTGACCGGTTAGGGCTCTGTGTCTCCAAAGCGGACAATATCGAACCACGGTCGCCTGGGCTGTTACAAATCAGGACCAAATAGTGATTGTTGTAACCGGTCCCGTGCCGAGTTAGATCGCCATCAAATTACTTTGACACGATTAAGCTTAAAAATGCCAGGTTATTAGACCTGGTACCGGACATGGCCTAAACCGGTCCCATTTTTTATTTTTTTTATATACATTGATTTTTACCATATAAAAATATTATTTTTAAAGAAATTGGACAATCAAATAACTAACATATACACTTTTTTTTAATTAAAATTGAGTCAATTAAATACACTAAACAGACTACGTTTTTGTTATAAAGAAGTTGTTCAATCGAATATACTTCATAATATTTCATTATTTGGTCATTCAAAAAGACACTAAAAATTAGGTTTTTTAAAATATAATACACTTTATAGAATACACCTAAAAAGTTCAAAAGAGAATCGTTTTTAATTCCTCCTTAGAAAATACAGAGCTACATGAGACTTAAAAGTTCTAAATATTGTTTTAATAAAAACCTCTGATTTGCAACCTAAAAACTATAAGTAATAAAGGAGTGCATGGCTGCATGCAAACAAACAAACAACAAATGCAGTATAGCATATTATAGTAGAACTAAGAAAAACTAAAACTAAGGCTGTGTTTGGCAAGCATAAGCTAGCTTATAAGCTAGCTGGTAGCTGATAAGCTAGCGGATAGCTGATAAGCTAGCTGTTAATTGATAAGCTTGCTAGTAGCTGATAAGCTAGCTGTTGAACAAATTATGTTTGGCAAAAACTAGCTTATGAGTATGTAAAATGACCAAAATGGGTATATTTGAATTTAATAATTAATATTAATAAGGGTATAATTGGAAAAAGCTACAATAAGCTCCTCATAAGCTACTCAAAGTAGCGTTTCAAAAAGCTAGCTTATAAGCTAGCTGATAAGCTAGCTTCCTGGTACATGTTTGGATGGACTAGCTTATAAGCTAGCTTATGCTTGCCAAACAAAATACAAATACACATAGAAAATGGTAATAAGACTATCATACACTGATACAAGTCTATATATTAATATATACATCAAAAATGGTAAAACTAAAACATGTATAAACATGTAATTATATTTCAAGAACAATTGAAATCCATCCACAAACTTATATATTACTACATCTTACAAAACCCTTAAATCACATTTACTCAATCTTCAAATTTCAGGATTATTGGTAGTTTTTTTTATACATAACCTGGAAGAACACCCAAGTCAACAACTTTCAAATCTCGACGCCAATTTACTCGTTAGCTTTTTGGATCATCATAACCGCAAAAGTAATAAGGCCCGCGTATACCGAATTGGGTATCTTCTGAACCACCTTTCCAATTCCTGGGACACCCTCGGTGGACCTCTTTGTTGCTATGGCAACGGTTGGTGCCAAGGCTAATGTGATAATCAATCCTTGAGTAACATACACGAAGGTATCTGCTGTTAGCCTTTTCATAAACTCCTCAAATTCTTCGCGGTTGAGTGCCCCATCAAGATCCATGTCACATTCCTAAAGAATCAAGAAATCATACAAGAAAGATTAGAATTAGAGATATAGAAAACCAAAACGAAACCATTATATTTCATGATATACTTGGCACCGTTCCAATCTTTTTGGAGGATGTGTTACACCTAAAGCTGTAGATTACACTGCAAAATGAGATACACAGATACATATATAGGGCACTATTTGCCATAAGTTAACCTATTTCAACTACATCCACCCATCACATCTTTACTTCTTTAGATGTTCATTTAAATAACACGCGCACAACTGGAAACATTAAATGACATCAAATCCAATTTACGCAACTTGAACATACCGTCATCAAGGTTCTGATTTCGTCCTTCTTTGGGGGATCAAAATGAGGCCCAGGCAAATTCTTGTTGATATCACTACAACAAAAAAGAGTCAACTGCATAAATTCAAGATCCCCCTACCCAAGGACAAATAGAAAAATGTGCATTTGGTATGCAGACAGTACTGGACAAGACTGGGACTGTACTGGCAAGAGTGAGGTAGGCAGGTGAAAGAACTGTGAAAGGTTTTAATTTGTCATGGGTAGTTCAGTAATTTACATATCTTGTCTTTTTAGCTCCACCTATTTTGATGGGACAAATATTTGCATTTTTGTACCACTCGGTCCTTGTCATGTTGGGGTCTAATGTCATGCAAAAGTGACACAACAAGTTTTTGTGTTGTCTTGTCCTATCTGGCGTACCAAATGCACCCTAAATGATCTTACTTGTAGACAAGTAACACGGCGATGTACAAGTCTTCAAACGTCATATTAACCTTTCCGGCATCATCCTTGAAATGATCAAAAACCCTGTCACTTATCTTGTGTATTTGTTTTTCTCTCCATTGCTTACCTGTCAAAACCATCGGCTTTTTAAGAACAAATCCCAAGTCCTAAAAGATGGATTATTTATAACTTCATGCATTTTTTTTATAAACAATATTGTTCAGAAAGAAGTTAATCAATAGAAAATAGTAGCCAAATCTAATCCTCCCTCCATCATGTGCAAAATGGAATGTTTAGTTCTACATGTAGTTTAGTGGAAGTTTTGACCGTTAAAAAGCCAAGAATACCCTTCAAGCGATAGACTTCAAAATCCTATGGATTATATAGCTTTGTAACAATGACAAGGGGCAAATAAGTAATCGGGCGGTTTAAAAGTTTGTCAAAAGGGATTCAAGTGATTGCCAATCAAGTTGAGTGTAAAACCTCAAAATGATAAAGAGATTGTAAAGCATTTGCTTCAAAGTTTTACAGATTTACAACAAAGAATCAATTTATCTTCACATCGAACAAAACCCAAGATTCAAAATGGTAAAACTACTCAACTACAACAAAAACTAGCATAGTAGCATATACGAAATCATCTACAAATTCATTTTTAAAGAATCTATCTTCAGATTAAACAAAACCCAATTCCAAAATGATAAAAATTACAACTAAAAATCAGCATATACAGAATTACAGATACAAAAGTACACAAAACAGTTGTTCAATACAATTTACTTCAAATGATTTATGTATTCATTACTAAAAGATCATACAAAATCAACTAATCATTGAATCAAACAAAACCCAAATCTAAAATGATTAGGAATTACATTTACAATATAACCAGCAGGTAACAGATTAAAAATCCAGAAAAAGAAAAAAAAAAAAAAAAAAACAGGAATTGGGCATAACCATAACCAATGAAAAGAATTATACACATTGATCACCAACACAACCTCATACAAAATCGATCAATCTTCAAAATCAAACAAACCCTAAATCCAAAATGATAGAAATTACAACAGAACCAAAAAATACGATTCAAATTTAAACACGGCCCCTAATTGAAGATGATTAAATTTACAACATAACTAGCAGAAACAGATGAATATTTGATGAAACTTACCACAAAAGAAGCAGAAACAGACCAAAATTAAGAAGAAAGATAAGCATGAAATAGGTACGAACAAGATCACCTTGAAGTTTTTCCAGGATTTGTCCCATTTTCGCGATAAAAGAAAGAAGGGAAGATATTAATTGGAATAAAAAGAAGAAGAAGAGAGTGATTATTATTATATGGACATTGAAGCGTGTACGTTGAGATCTAAATTACAATTTTACAATTTTTATTTGTATGCTATCGAGATGAGATCATGAGATGAGATGGGTCAACTTCGCTTGGAGGAGACAAAGGCTATGTTTGGCAAACGGAGCTTATAAGCTAGCTGGTAGCTGATAAGCTAGCGGATAGCTGATAAGCTAGCTGTTGATTGATAAGCTTGCTAGTAGCTGATAAGCTAGCTGTTGAACAAATTATGTTTGGCAAAAACTAGCTTATGAGTATGTAAAATGACCAAAAAGGGTATATTTGAATTTAATAATTAATATTAATAAGGGTATAATTGGAAAAAGCTACAATAAGCTCCTCATAAGCTACTCAAAGTAGCGTTTCAAAAAGCTAGCTTATCAGCTAGCTGATAAGCTAGCTTCCTGGTACATGTTTGGATGGAGTAGCTTATAAGCTAGCTTATCAGCTAGCTTATAAGCTAGCTTATGCTTGCCAAACAAAGCCAAAGACGACGATTCTTCATGGCCGTAAATCACCATCGATTAGATGATGATAGCAGGACACCTGGACCTCTTTCTTGGTAATGGATGATTGATTACATTTTTGGTCTAAATTTCTTGTTTTTAAGCCTAAACTGGTCCTTCCATTTAACTCGGTTCTTTTTTTAAGTCTGTCATGTGTTTCTTATGTTAGGGGTATTTTTGTCTTTATTATGTTTTAGTTTTACGGTGAATTAAACTTTCGGTCCCTTGTCTGTGGCTGTTTTTTGGTTTTTGGGTTTTTGTCTGCGAACGGTACTACGGTAGTCCATTTTCATGGTTTGAAGCCTAAGACTCGGTGTTGTTTCTACAGTAAAGCCCACGCCTTCCTTGAAAACCCTTGTTCATAGACGCCGGTTTTGCTCTCTTTGTGTTTGACAGTGGTTGAGAAACCCGAGGAAGGTATGTACGGAGGTGTGTAGATCAGGGGAAGACATAGGGTATAAAGTTTTCACAACCAGGGGGTATTGCAACGATGGAGGTGGGAAAAGGTTCTTAGAGCATGGATTTTCACATAGGAGGTGTGGTTTGTTGGAGAAATGATGTTGGCAGGAGGGACCATCTTGGGCTTCAAAATAATGAAAAAGGGATCACCATACTTTGAGAATTGTTAGGATCGAAAACCACAAAGCAATGACATTCATCATTTGAAAAATAAAGACTAACCAAGACACTCAAAAGAATTCTATCATTTGAATAGAATAACTATGATGTGCAATAACAACATCAAGATTTAAAAGGAAAAAAAAAAAGTAATGATTCATTATGACCTCAATTGAAAGAGCGAATGACCATATTTTGGAGGATTGGCAAACAAGTCATGATAAAGTTATGAGTAAATTACATATTTGGTCCCTGTGGTTTGGTGGTTTTAACACTCTGGGTCCCTAAATTGAAATAATTATGGATTGGGTCCCTGTGGTATACGTTTTATAACGCGTTTGGTCCCTCTAGGTCACGCCGTCAATGATTGAGCCGTTAGGTCCATCATGTGCGCTGCACATGATGGGCATTTTAGTCATTTTACTTTTAAGGGACCAAGGATGTAAAGTTATATGATTCATCTTCCTCACCTACCCATATTCATCTTCACTACCACCACCACCACCCATATTCATCTTCACCACCACCACCACCACCCATATTCATCTTCACCACCACCACCACCACCCACCACCACCACCACCACCCACCACCACCCAAATTTTGTAACTGAGAAACACCAAATTCCACCACCATCACCATTATCATCACCACCCACCAAAATTAAAACCCAAAAAGGAATGTAATACAAATACTAAAATCATAACTAAAAAAATCAATACCAAAATCAAACAATTGTAATTAAAATCTGGATCAAATCTAAAAGAAAACCCTAATTGAAATTTACAAATAATCAATACCATGATTAAAACTTAAATTAATTCTCAAATTAAAACCTGCAAGTAATAAAATAATAAATTAATTTCCAAATTAAAAGATTAATACTAAACCATTAATAGTTGACATTACCAAACAAAGAAATTTATAACATAATAAAATAAAGGGTGTGGTGGTGCCGGCGGTGGAAGGGGGAGAAGGGTTTGACGGATCTGGAAGGTGGAGGCAGTGGTGGTTGTAGATCTGTCGACGTTGGTAAGTATAGGATGTGGTGGTCGCAGATCTTTGGTTGCCGCAGATGGCTGTTGGTGTTCGTTGGAGGGTTGTGAAGGAGGTGTTCGTCGTGAACGGTGGTGGAGGTGGCCGGTTGGTAGTAAAGACGTGGTGGAGGTGGCTGGATGATGGTGTGAACGATAGTGGAGGTGGCGGTGACGATAGCGGTGGCGGTGAACGGCGGTGAACGACCGTGAACGGCCGTGACGGAGACGGAAGCAAAGCAGCGGACGACGCGACGCGCGACGCGACGGAGATGGTAACAGGCGGCGGCATGACGGAGATGGTAACAGGTGGTGGCGACGACGACGGAAGCAGGCGGCGGCGACGACGACGACGGAAGCAGGTGGTGGTATTGATGGAACCAGGCGGTGGCGGCGATGGAAGCTGTCGATGGTGGCGAGATGGATCTGATGATGGAACAAGGTGGTGGTGGCTGCAATGGAGGGTTTTGGTGAAGAAGATAAGGTTTGGTATATTTCTTAAAGATGAGAATATGAATCGTATGGTGCAGATGGAATTATTTTGTTTTTCTTTTCTTCTTTTAATTAGTATGTAATAGATAAATTACATTTTGGTCCTTGTGCTTTTAATTTTAAAATAGAGTGAATTACATATTTGGTCATTGTAATATTAATTGAAAATAAAAAGATAAGTTAAATGACAAAAATGCCCATCATGTGCCGAGCACATGATGGGCCTAACGGCTCAATCATTGACGGCGTGACCCAGAGGGACCAAACGCGTTATAAAACGCATACCACAGGGACCCAATCCATAATTATTTCAATTTAGGGACCCAGAGTGTTAAAACCACCAAACCACAGGGACCAAATATGTAATTTACTCTAAAGTTATTCATGATCGATTACCTTTCTAGCCTATAACAAAACCACCATCCATCATCTATCAACTCTTGTTGTCTTATTGACTAGGCGTTCTTCATCTAGCTGTACAAAAACTTTTCATGGTCATCAATCTCACCATACATTTGCATATGAACAAAGAGAGGAAGAAACGAGGAGTCAAAAGGGATTAGAATGATAAGAATTAGATTGAAAAAAACAATGGTAAGTTACTAAACAGATGAACTATCAAAAACATGTATTACTACTAATCATGAAAATTACCATGACATGGTCATTATTGGAATCTAACATTTTTATAAAAACATGTAGAAAAAAAAAAGAGAAAATTATTTTTTTACCCAGAAAAAAATCAAAAATAATTAAAATAGCCAAAAAACCGCACCGGTAACCAAAATACCCATCCGACCGCTCTCCGGCGACCGCTCTCCGGCGCCGGCAGCCGCTCCACGGCGGTTTCCGGCAAAAATTCATTTGAGCCGCTCCAGGCCCGGCCGCTCGGAGCGGCCCAATCTAGCTATATATATTAATTGCTGCAAATAAATCAACAAGATCTCTTCCAGCCCAATGGTAAGGCGTGGAACTTGTATGGAAATGGCCTGGGTTCGATTCTTGTAGTTGACATTCTTTTTTTAAATAAAATCCCATGAAATTTACGAAAAAAATGGTTGTGGGTGAGGTTCGAACCCGCGCCACTCCAGTATAAGTTACGCATCTAAACCATCAGGCTGGGAATGCCACTTCCATACAAAAAGCCTAACAAATTATATTTGTTCAAACATCTGGGCCGGAAAACTCGCCGGCGCGGCTGGAAAACTCGCCGGACCGCTCGGAGCGGCCGGAAAATTCGCCGGAGAGCGGCCGGATGGGTATTTTGGTCACCGGTGCGGTTTTTTGGCTATTTTAATTATTTTTGATTTTATTTTGGGTAAAAAAATAATTTTCTCAAAAAAAAATCATATAAGAGATGACCAAAAATAGGACCAATGTAGGCCCAGGCCCACTGGGCTGCTCCCAAATCCAATTAAAGAAAACTGTTTATGCATATTTTTATACTTACAACCGATCGACTTCACTCGGAAAGTAAAACCAAAATCGTTTAATACAATCGATCTCTTCTCGATTTCTGACCACTGGAAATCGAAATCGAATAAGGTAATCCCACCTCCTTCTACAGAAATCGAAATTTATTTTCGATTTCTCACTTTAATCTATTTTTGACCTAATTGATTTTTGGCTACTCGAAATCATTACGATCATAATCTTGCTGATTTTTTTTGGCCACTGTGTAGTTGTTACTTAAATCAACGAAAACCATTAAAAATCTTGTGAATTTGTTGTGATTTTTGGCCCCTGTGTTAGATTTTGCTGTGATTCTCTTGCGATTTTTGGCCGTGATTCTTTGCGATTCCAAACTATGATTCTTGTGATTTTTTTGATACATTGATAGCATGTTTTTGTTTGATATATTGTAGCATTTTGTTGATATATTATTGTTGTTTTGTGTTTTTTGTTGATACATGATTGTTTTCCTGATTTATGCTTTTGATTGATAGCATTCATTTAGATTTGATTATGTGGTGTAAAAACACTTAACAACTGACTAGGGTAAATTGGTCATTTAACCCCCCCTTCTGTCCAATCTTGTCATCTCTTACCTTCCAATTTCTAGGTCAACATTGAAAACTCTAGAACTTGATCCATGGAAGGTGGTGGATGAGACTTGAGAGTATCAAGTATGAGATTTGGAGTGTGAAAAACCTAGATGTTTTCTAAATCCCTAAAACTTGATGTGAAATTGTTCAATTACATGTCAGGAATCCATGATTATTGAGTATTTGAGCTAACGGTCAAGTGTTAAATGAAACTTAGGAAGTGTTAACTATTTAATTACCTTGGCAGCCGACAGTCCTCAAAGAAGTACATGAATTTTGAGTTAATTGTTTAATTACTTGGCAGCCATCAACAATTTTCTTGAAATTGTAGGATAATTGACACTTTGCTTAACATTGTAGGATATTTGACTACTGCTTTGCTAGTGTTTGCAAATTGTTTCGGTTATAAGTTTTTAACAAATAGAAAAGCAATTGTTGATTCATCGGAGCCAACTAATGTTGATAATTCTAAACGATGAAATGTAGAAATCAAACTTAGTAGATCTTCTTTAACCATGGAACTAAGAAGGAAGAACACTGCCTTCTTCAGTTAATTTTTCTCCTTACTCGGTTAGTATTTGATATGTTGATTAAAGTTATATGCCTTGATAGTAAAGTTAAAGGATTAGTTGATTAACTATACTGTGTAATTTACGATGTAATTTGTTTTGTTTCTGAAAACATTAAACATGTTTTACTTACAATGCGCAAATAGATTTTGATTTCTTTTATTAGGTTTACTGTCTAGTTTAAAAGTTTTGAATTGAACCACTGAATTGCCAGGGTTGAATTGTTATTGAGCATACAAGTTATGGTGAAAATGGTTATAGCATTCAAAGTCATTCATGAAAAACATTGGTGAATATTAGAATGAGGTTATTTGGTTATTGATGATTATTCTTTTCCTTATTGTACATAATAAGGCCTATTTTATATTTTCCCTTATTATTGATGATTATTCTTTATGTTTTTCTAGAAACCAATAATGCGGTCAGTTCAATTTTCTATCAAAATTGAGCAACTTTGCATTTGACTCCAACTCTAACTGTTTTAGTTTAGATGGGTATTCTTCAATTGTTTCTAATTTTGTTCATTACGATAGTAAAGTTGGGGATCTTTGGGCTGGTGGGAGAAGAAAATCATCTAAAGTTTTGGCTTCTTTGAGTTTGGGAAGTGGCATTGGTGGTGGTTCTATCATCAATAAGTTTTTCAGTGAGTTTAATAAGTTTGTTAAGCTTACTTCAGAGAATATTTGTGGATTAGGGGAGGGAAATAGTGGTGTTTTGGAGGATGAAACATTACCCTTGAGTAGTAGTACTTCTCTGTTGTATCTGCTTTTAGTATTTTGATTGCGATCCTCAATTGCCATTTACATAATTCTTTCATTGTTGCAAATGCACATAGCTCTAAAGTCTCGATACCAATCTTACTATTTTGCGAGTTGGTCTTTAACTCTTTATGCGTGGGGTCTGCTAGGATGAACTATTTCATCTATGATACCTCTAGAATCTTGTTTCCAAACCTTAAAGTGTTGGATAAAAAATGCTTTTGGTTCATGTCTCTTGTTATATCTTTTGTTTGCGTTTTTTAATCTAGTTTTCTCCCCGAGCATCTGAAACCTCGGGCCTGGGCCTGGGCCTGGTAGTCCATATCCCTGTTCATCATGGTGTTACTTCGCCTTGCATTAAACATGAATTGCTAAGTTGCTAATGGCCGTTTTTTTGCCTTTGTTGCTATGATAAATGCTTCTATTTTGCTCATTTTGAAAGAAACATGACCATTGGGCCTTTCAAGTATTATGATGATGTAAACGTCCAGTGATTGATATTTAAGAACTCGTAGAATTATTAGTGTTTAGTGTGTACCTTTGGCTTGGCCCTTTGTTCTAAAACTTGTGTACTTGTTTTGAAGTTATTGGGCAAATGTCGAAAGGGCTTATCTGGGCAACCGCAGAGGATTTGGCACGAAATAGGGGAAAGGTTCTTTCTCTGTATCGACAAATACTGAGGAGCCTAAATTCCCCTGATTTGCCTTTAAATTTAGCAGCAAGATTGCACCGGAAAGCACAAGCACGAGCCATTTTCATGGTGGCTGCGGAGGAAAGATCGATTCACAACATCAAAGATCTGATGGATATAGCTGACTACTCTTTATCCCTCTTGAGAAAAGGAGAAATCCCTAAATACATTCAGTGAGAAAAGGTATCATATCTTAACGTTTGCGGGCCCACCGTCAGATAAATGTAGCTTCTTTCTATAGCTGGGGCCTCTACCACCGGGGATTTTCTCGATTGTTATCTTCAGGACCCACGAGATTGGTAGAGGTGTTTATAGAACCTCTTGACTACTAAAGTATTATTTGATATGTTATGAGGGAATTAAGTCATTAAACCTGTTATAACACCTCTGATGGTGTGAATGGAAGCTTCTGTTAAATGAATTTAACATTTCATACCCATGTATTTTGATAGTTGACGAATTGATCCCTTTGTATTAACGAGTTTGTGGCTTCTAGGTTATTTATTTAAGCATGAATGAAGTTCACGTTTATATAGTAAAGCAAAGATAATCTAGAGCAATCCTATTGGCACCCATATTAATATCAAAATCAGGTCAGTTCTCAAAACTATAAACGAATTAACTTTGTGTTCGATCCTAATTTAAGAAATATGAATTTGTCCCTTAACTAATTTTTTTCTTCTGAGATTTGTATTTAACAAATAAATGTTTTTGAGACTATGTACATTGTTCAAATAATTTTCTTTTTTGAAGTTTGGCCATCTTATGAAGTTTATCTTATTAATAAACACTCTTTTGTTAGAGTAGCTTTATCCATTAATAAAATAATATACTTTAAATCCACTAATTATTTACACATCAATGAAATAAAACTTATTTCCACTTGTTATGTCGTATGAAATGGATTGTTGGTACTTTTACCTTCTTGTTAGTTATTGTACCATCACTTGATTGTACAAGTTGAGTCTATTGTACAATTGAAAACCCAAAAAGATTCGAGAATATTAGAAAATCTGTTTGCTAAACAAATATAGGTTAAATTAGTATTTTAGATATATATGTGTTTGAGAGCTCCTGATAATTAAATAAACCAAAATTTTATCATAACTGTAATTTTAGAGAGACGCAAAAACAGATTTTATCCTGGTTAAATCAATATTTTAATCATTAATACAATTGTCAAAGGATCATGTGATCGAATGTCACAACCGGAAAAAAAGTTTAATTTTAATATGTATAAAAATGAATTTGTAGAGAGCTTACAATAAAAGATTCACTTAGACTCGTCCTCGAAAATGTTACAAGTTAAAAAACAACTTTTGGAGGTTTTACATGCAAATTCGTTTCACATTGATTGATTATTGTGTCTCTAATAACCTATAACATCTATTATTCAAATTTGCAAACCTTTTCCATTGTGAATTGGGTTAGATCTTTGTTCATTTGTCAATCTATACAGTTTTCATGGATTTTGTCGACTTTATATGTATTAAATAAAAATCAAAGTTTGCCAAATGATTAAAACATTTTTGTCAACATCTTCTGATCTTATCCATATGAAATGAACAATTTTTTATCTACAGTCCAACTAATATAGCCAATTCATACAAAATATTATACTTATACTTATTTGTCTTTAGACACTTTTAACTCAGAGTGAAGACATTTTGGTAAATATGATGGAAGCGAAGACATTAGCATAAACCTTGAGGCTTAATTCAACTAATAAATAAAAATCTAGACCTTAAGGTTAATAATCCTCATAAGTCGCCTTCTTTTCAGATTATTGGGAATTTTCCTAATTGTTATCTTGAAGGTTCCACAAAATTAGCAAAGTATACACAAATTGCCCCAAACATTCATGGTTATCAAAGAGAGAGAATCACACAATTTGCAACCATTCACCAAAGTATGTTAGTTAGGGAGCTCCAATTTGGTATGTTTGTAATCTTAGTGGGTTCCACTTATTCCCATTTGATGCAAAACTCTAACTAACTAATGTTACTATCGTCATGTTTAATTGTTGAACCACAATTATCTAATTTTTTAATAAAATGATAGGTTTGGGTTTATTTTTAATGGACATTTTCAATTATTAATCTTGAATTTGGGTCATTTCACTCTTTGATAAAAATTTATTGAAAGAGGTTGATAATAATTTCTTTCAAAATTTAGCTTATTAAAACATGATCTATAGTTGATACGAGAAGATGAGTAACCATGTTGAAATAGAGACACGACCAAAATTGAGGTTGATGAAACTTTTTGCAACCACCTACATAATTGATTACAAGTTGGATTTCTTTTATAGTTATATAAAAGAAGAATATTGCTTTATTTAATCACTTACTTCGGAGGTTGAGGAAAATTTTTGCAACCACCTACATAATTGATTACAAGTTGGATTTCTTTTATAGTTATATAAAAGAAGAATATTGCTTTGTTTAATCACTTACTTAGTATGTATTTTTTTATTCATGTTAGAATACAATGTTTGGATTGTAGACCTCTTTGGAAAAGTGGCTAATAAATAGAAAAAATAATTGAAATTCTTTTTGATACTTATCTTTTATTGTTTAGAGAAGCTACCAAAAATGGCTTCAAGGTCTTGAATCATTAAATTTGAGGAATATTACGTTAGCATAACCTTTGTTAAGGGGCTCTTTGTTCACCTCTTAACAATTTCATTAAAAGGTAACCTCTGAATCGTTATGAGGTAAATCTTGTTTGACAAAAAAAATAGATTGCCTCTTAATGGTCCAAAACCCTCTGAATGATTTTGTATCATAGGCATTTCTTAACCATTCAAAATCCTGATTTCATTCTTAATAATTACCAAATCACCTTATTTCAATTTGTACTATATCATATGAGCCTCTTAATCATTCTTATTACTTAATCATCCAGCACCAAACCTTTCAGCAACTGTCAAACAATTCCTTAAGCAATTAACATGTTTTAGCAACTTAATTCTTTTACTTTGACAATTAGGGTTTATCAAGGGAGTCGCTGGGAGGAACGAGAATGAGTGACGCAACATGCAAGAATTATAATAATGTATCAACATTTTTTTATTTGTAAGTACATTGTTAAAGTGTGTAATATCATTGTAAATATATTGTATGAACAACGATATATAAGAACTAGGTAATTTATGTCATGTGATCAATAAACAAATCGAAGAGTTATCGGTTATTAAATATGACAAAAAACTTCATACAATAAATAGAAAAAATACAATATTACATAGATATTTAAAATCAATATTATCAATCACATTCAACTACAAAATAAATAAAGAGTTACTTATTTTGGTAAACTTCTGTTTTTTATTCAATCAACTCCTAAAAACATAAATAAAAGATTTCTGTTTTTTATTTCATGTTTAAAAAAGATTTATGGGATATTTGGACAAGGGTAGTTGCAGACCGGCAGATGGTGGGCCCGACACAAAATCTCCTCTAACAAACTTTCATTCTCTTTACTTATTTTGGTAAACTTTCTTTCCACCCAACAAGATTTAAAAAACCCTCTAAATCCTAATTCTTAATTCATAACACAATCATTTTAAACATAAATATACTATTTAATCATCATAAACCTTGATTTTCCTGAAATAAAATGTTATGATAGTATACAATATCCTTGATCAAACTTTTTAATGGCAATTTACCTAAGGATTTCAAATAATCACTTGTCGACACCAACGAAATACACCAGGTCAATTCTTATTCTTCATTAAAACGTGTTTTTTGGGCTGACATAAGATAAAAAATGATCAAAGATGAGGGATAATTGTTTCTAGCACTTTTTACCTTTAACTATTTTTTCTCAAACAATCCTGAGAGAGAGAGAGAGAGAGAGAGAGTGTGTGTATACACACACAAAAGGGAGAATCAACTGGAAATGCTAACTATTCAAGATAATACAAAAACAACTAAATCACGTGCAAATTCACGTCTGATTTTATATTAAAAGTAAAAAGGTGTGTCGTGACTTTGACCACAAGCAAAGTCATGTAAATTATGTGATTTTGTATGTGATGTTAGTATAAAATCACATATAATTAGACCATTTTGATATTCTTTTAAACATATACCGTTCTCGTTTGAACCTGATTCTGATATATCTGTACTTTCTCATG
Organism: Centaurea solstitialis; assembly: GCA_030169165.1. Lineage (NCBI taxonomy): Eukaryota > Viridiplantae > Streptophyta > Magnoliopsida > Asterales > Asteraceae > Centaurea > Centaurea solstitialis. The sequence goes on from CM058041.1 coordinate 95,050,078, forward strand.
AAATATGAGTCTGTTGTGTACTTGAGACTCCCAGTCCCCTACTCCCAACCTACCTTCTCTCTCAAGTCTCAACTCTCAATTGCAATTCCATTGTTTCCATGATGATTTCTTTTTCAAATTCTCATTCAATCACCACATTTTGAACCAACCAATCTTCTCCTTTCTTAAACACCATTTCTTCAACCTTTCAATCACTTCCAACAAACAAACTCACAATTCCCCCCAAATAAACATCCTTCAATTTGCAGAAAGAAAAACTTACAATGATGGATAATAACTCAGATACCTTCGAAACAAGCGATTGCTTCGATCCAATTCCAATTCCAATTCCAATCCCAAATCCTGCAACTCATACTCACCAATTGCAAATCGATCATGGAGACGTCTCCAATTTCCACCAAATCCCCAATTTCGCCATTGAAGACGAGCTTCATCACCACCAGAATCATCATCTAGTCAACCAACAACAACTCAATTGGACTACTCACAATGATCATCAGATTCTTAATAACGATGATTGTTTACCTAATCAACCACCTCCAGATCTTCTCAATTTCTTCCAATTACCTCCTAATTGTTCTTCATCCGCCATGTACGATCCGTTAATGCCGCTTAATCAACAGCCTCCGTTCTTCAGAGAATTGCTGAATTCGCTACCGAACGGGTTCAATTTCGGCGGATGCGGGTCGATTTTGGGCGAAATGGATGTGGAAACGGGAGATGAAGGTCGATTGTATCATGAGAATGATTCGATTTTGGAGTTTGGGGGTGGAATCGTGAATGGAAAAGGGAAAGATACCAAGTCTGAGAAACATAGAAGGCAGCAATTCAATGGCAAGTTTGAGGCATTGAAGGAATTGGTCCCAAATCCTGCAAAGGTATTGTGAAAATCTTAAAAACATTTTTGTATTCAATTTAGGGGTGTACCCATTGCTTATTTTTTCTCCTTTATCTGTTTAGCTATTTGTTTAGCATGAGTTGAAAATGCACATAAGCTATTTTAAGTGTGGGTTTGGTTGTGGAAAACTGTTTTGTTTTCCTAGAACGTTTTCAGAAAATGGTGTTGAGCTTTCGTTTTTGGTTTTCTATGAAAATTCTGTGAAATGCATTAGGTTGAAACGGTGGAGTTTTCATTTTCGATTTTAGGAAATTAGAAACTGTGTTTACAAAATTTTGGAAAAGTACTAAAATCAGTTTTTGGAAAACTTTTGAAAACTGAATGAACCAAACGCGTTTTTAAAATTTTCGTTTTCCTTAAAAAAAAGAAAATTCTCTGGAAAACTGGAAAATTTTCCGCAACCAAACGCACCATAAGTGTTTGGATAGAGGTGCTTATGATGGGTTGAAAACGTAAATAAGCAGTTTTAAAAAAGTTAAAGTGAACATGGTTTTTGAAAAAGCAGATAAGCACTCCCAAACACCCCGTTAAACTTGTTTCTTTTGTTGAACTATAAATCATCACGGGATTGAAACGCATATAAGTTATTTTAAGTGTTTGGAACTTTGGATAAGGTGCTTATCACGGGTTGAAAACGTAAATAAGCAGTTTTAAAGAAGTTAAATTAAATATGCTTTTTGAAAATGCAAATAAGCGTTTAAAAAAACAGAAAAACACTCCAAAACACCCCCTTAAACTTGTTTCTGTTGTTGAATTTCATTACGGTGTGATTTCATGAACAAAAAGGCTGATCGAGCATCGCTGGTTGGATACGCGATCGAATACATCAATGAACTCAAACGAACTGTGGAGAAACTGAAAATATTGGTGGAGAAGAAGAGATGCGGTCGAAGTAGAATCAAAAGGCGGAAACCCGAAGAGGATTCGACTTTGGATGTTGAGAGTATTTACACAAGGAGCAATGGCGATCATCAACAGACCGTTAATGGCGATTCGTCTTCTACGATGAGAAGCTCGTGGCTACAGAGGAAGTCAAAGAACACGGAAATCGATGTCCGGATCATCGACGATGAAGTTACGATCAAATTGGTGCATGAAAAGAAGATGAATTGTTTGTTGATTGTTTCAAAAGTCCTTGATGAATTTCAATTGGATCTTCATCATGTAGCTGGTGGAGTCATTGGTGATTTCTACAGTTATTTGTTCAATTCTAAGGTACAAGTTTTTGAGCAAATGCTATGCAATTTTGAGTTGTACATTTGCTAAAAATACCCAATTTGGAGGAATTTTGTGGGTATCACAAATTTGAAATTATTTGGTTGATTCTTGAAACCTTTTTCTAATGATCTTGAATGACATTTGCAGATTTGTGAAGGGTCCTTTGTTTATGCAAGTGCCATAGCCAATAAGGTAATTGAGGTGGTGGACAAACAATATGCTACATAAGGTACAATTTATTATGCACGATATACATCTTTTATTGCATATAGTACAATCCTTCATTAGAAAAAGCCAATTCTTCATATACTAGGATGAGAGAGAGACATATTTTTTTTTTTCATGATATTTCCACCCTTGGGCATGCAAATATGAAGTATGCATGTTTATTATTAAAAAATAAATAAATTATGTGGTAAATTAAACTATATATTTCTAGACATGGCAAGAAGAAACATAACCAAATTATGTGTTAAAGTTGATCTTTATATTTCTAGACATGGCATAGGAATTAGGAGAACCATCTTTCTTTTGTAAAAATAGTTTTCTTACCATAGTCAATCACATGTGATACTATTTATTTAATAGAGACGGACCGTGCTTTGATGTGTCCTCAATCGTCCACCAAGTCGTCTATGAAAGACCACATCCCCTCATGTGTATTATCATATGTGATGTGATGAGGGTGTTTTTTGTATTTTCATAAATAAAAGTTGTTCTCATTTGAACCTTCATCTTCATATATGGAACATATTTTTGCCCATATGTCCAACTTTTAATTTTTTTCCCAAGCAAAATCAATCATTATCCAATGTAAAAATGTAAATTGTATAAAATAGTTTCTGAATTCGATTTTTTATAGTAGAAAATTTACCTTTAAGTAACTAATTCTTGCTTAACAATTATGATCATAATTGGATTAATTTTTTTAAAAAGTTGTCTTTAAGAAAAAAGAACCCTTAAAATAATCTCATATGAAGTCGGGTAAAGTAAGTGTGTGGTCATAGTGTGTGCCCTAAATGATTCTTAAATAAAACATGATCCTTTTTAAGGAAATAAGTTGTTTTACTTATTTTTATTATAAAATAGTTTGTTAGAGGTTTAAGATCAAGAAAATACCAGTCAACAACTTAGAATAAGGGTACAAGAATTAAAAACATGTGCTATACCCATTCATTGGTAGTTCATTATCCTATACAAACCGTGCAAATAACATGAACGCAATCAAGATAACTTATGACTTTGAATTTTACATTTATGAACTACAAAATAAGTTTATTCATAATAAAATCTAATCTTTTAATAGTTGTATGTTTTTCTATTATTTACATTAAAAGAACATAATGGCAATGTTTCTATTTCTTTTATTTTGCAGATTTATTAGGGATTATGCTTGTTTGCTCTGACACTATCATGCTCTTGAGCTATGAGGGAAGGCAACAAGTGGAATTTTGTTTTATCATACTTTTGGGTGGCAAGGTAGACAATTATCATAGATTGAGGGTTCAAATTGACATCTAACTATAGGAGCGATTGACCACATATTTGAATTTAGAAATGATAGCAGGGGTAATTTGGGTATTTGGACTTAAACTTGAATCATATATGAGTGTGGTTTTTGGCCATTTTCAATGTAATAGAAAAATGATTGTTAAGTCGCTATTAATATTTACATTAGACAATTACATGATCATATCACTACTAGAAAAATGGACATCAACGACGGCTTTTAGTTAGCAGCGGACTATTTCCATCGCTGATTAGCGACGGGTAGACCACAACCAAATTACGTCGCTAATCAGCGACGGAAATAATCCAGTGACGAAAAAAATCAGTGACGGCAATAATCCACCAAGAGTTGTTGAATCCATGACCTTTAAAAAACTAAATAGCGCCTCAACCAATGCAACAACTTCATACTTTTGTTTCAAATTGGATTTCAAAACCATAAAGGCACACTTCAAAATAAAGTGAGTGAGCCACAAGGGTTGTGGAGGTCCCAAGTTCGAATCCTAGGAGCAACAAAAATCCCGGTTGTGGCCACGAAGGTTCAAATACGATGACTTCCGGCTATTCGCGAAGCACGGTCGTCTTAGGATTAGTCAACTCGCAAAGCGCATCGAAAGCCAGGTTAATAAAAGAAATAATAAACTAAGTGCATAATTAATTATTGCCGATAACAAATTTCCATTAGGCCAAGAGGATGGTCCAAAATAAATATTTGAGTAACTTCTCCTTTTCATGCTAGAAATTCAATTGTTAATGTATATTAAACATTATTCTTAATCATCATTTTTTCAAAGTACATGATCAAGAACTATTTGAAAACACTAGATCAAGTATTTCTCTACGTTTTATCTAATGCGAGAGGAATGTATCCATTAAGATTAGGAATGGAAGGGAATTAAAAAAAATTAACATCAAACTTTTTGCAAACAAAATAGTTATTTATAATTTTATCCGAATTTACGAATGCTGATTAAAATTTCGAATATCGAAAAATAACAATTTTTGAAGACTAATCGTACACACCATACTTACAAGAAAAAATATGCTTGATGGCAAGAAGGGTTACACATGCAAATTTCCTAATAGTCAAACCAAAACTACAATTTTGTACTTTGTGAGCAACAACAAATGAACAAATTTATATTCTCCTCCATAATGGATAAATTTATAGTCTATTGGTAAATCAATTGACACGTCAATGTTGATTTTATATTTTATGAAAAAGGGAAGTAAACGTCCACGAAAACTATAACTTTTCACTAGGAATGTTGCAATTAGTTAACAATGTTGCAAATAACATGCCATTTGCGGAAAGAATACTATGACTACAATTTAGTCTTCTTGTCAAGGGAAACCCTATAAAAGAGAGCTAACTTTGCCTTGCCATATATACCCAACACCTTTGTAAAAAGAGATTCAAAAACTCCAAGAGAAAATGCAAATCTTTCGTTTTCTTGTGTTCTTGGTTGTCGTGGCAGCAACATCATTCGAGATCAATGCTCAAACATGCAAACCTATGGTGGTATTCGTGGAAAAAAACCACCTCCTGGAGAATGCAACCGTGAAAATGACTCGGATTGTTGTGTCCAAGGAAAGTTTTACACCACTTATACATGCTCGCCTTCGGTGACAAGTGAAACCAAAGCAACACTTACGATAAATAGTTTCCAAAAGGGAGGTGATGGTGGTGGTCCATCAGAGTGCGACAACCAATACCACTCCGATGACACGCCTGTGGTGGCACTATCAACTGGATGGTATAAGGGAGGGATCGATGCCACAAGTATATTACCATCAATGGAAATGGAAGGAGTGTGAAGGCAATGGTTGTGGATGAGTGGACTCTACATGGGGTGTGATGGTGATCATGACTATCAACCACCATGTCCTAACAATATTGTTGATGCTTCCAAAGCAGTATGGAAAGCGTTAGGGGTATCCGAAGATAATGGGGAGATTTAGATATTACTTGGTCGGAATGATGAAGATATCCTCTCTTAAATATATGTAAAGAAATTTGTTGTTGCATATTTGTGAATGTATTTTGTAAGGAGTGTCATGTATTTTGTTATAGTAACGATGAAGCTATATATGTAAATAAAATGCATATTCTATATATACATTTGAAAAACAAATTTAAGGAACTACTTTCTTGATTTTGCTTGTCAGGTTTTTGACAGCCTCACCTATCATCACACCTTATGTATGTGAATTCACAAGAAGGTATTCTATGATGTTTATTGCAAGGTCATATCCTTAAGCAAGTATTTTTTTTTTAGTAAATGATCAACTAATGTAATTACTATTATCAAACAAGATACTGTTTGCATCCCATTAGCAAATACTTATTGTTTCAACCTCTACGACGACACTTTTTTTCAACTTCATAAACGTATCGAGATCTGTTCATATTTTTTTTTAAATTAGATGAATGTATCAATTAAAATGCTACTAAAAGCGAAATAAAGTAAAATTACATCTAACCGTAAAATGAAGGACCATTTTGTTATTATCAAAAGCTTAACAAATAAAACAAGACTATTAAAAATTGTTACACAAATTTGATATTTTACTACTTATATGAGGGGATGTTGAAAAATGTTGAATCGTTCAAACCGACGAACCGATTGAAACCATACTTTTTTGGTGGTTTGGTGGCCCGGACCGATTTGAAGAACAACCAAATCACTCGGAGTTTGAGTTTGATCTTTAACATATTGCCAATATTAAAAATTCTAATAATTATATTTACTTTTAATGTTTTAGCTCAAATTTATGGCCTAAATAAAGAATTTGTCTAAAACTTCATATTTTTACTTTTTGTCTCTCAATTGACCACGTTATATAAATTGGCATTTGTCTGTTGACTTGCTCAATATTTTGTCTAAAATTCAACTATTGTTGATAGACTTGTTTAATTTTTTCAATTTGATCAGCGTTTTTTTTAAATTATTTTAGAGATAGACGTATATTTTATAAATTCACTATATTGTTTTTTTAATAATGTTATAGGTAGAAATCACATGGAATATATACATGTTATGTTTCATTCATTTAAATCTCATAAAAGATTCATACCGTCTAAATTGGTTAGACTAGACCATCTTTTCAAATCCAATTAGACGATTTGATCACTTAGGTTGCGCTTGGTATGTGATATAGGACAGGATAGGACGAGACGAACTTACTGTCCTACGTTTGACACTGTGTGAACATAACAGATTACAGTCACGTTGAACAACTGAAACATAAAGAATTTACTGTCCAGTTTCTTTACATGGACAGGGACAGATGTTATGTTTCATTCAGTTTAATCTCATAAAAGATCCATACCGTTAAATCGGACAGACTAGACCATCTTTTCATATCCAATTAGACCGATTTGATCACTTAGGTTACACTTGATATGTGATATAGGACAAGAAGGAAGGATGAGACGAACTTACTGTCCCACGTTTGATACAACGTGAAACATAACAAGAATTTACTGTCCCGTTATTTTAACATGGGACATGGACAGAACTAAGACAAGGTGGGACAACATGAGACAAAAAATGAATTTTTCCACCAAAATAGGTGGAACAACATAAAATAAAAACGAGACAAAATTTAATATATTTATTAATTAACACTCGTTTGATATATAACTTTAATATGATATTTGTTTAGTGTTTACCAATACTAGTCGCAGCAGCGTCGCGCAGCGTAGCACTATCGGCCACCTCCACCTCCTCATTCACTACAAAACCTCCTCCACCACCTCTACAACCACCATCGATTATTTCCCACCACCTCTACCACTTCTACAATGTCCACCCATCACCGTAACCACCACCACCAAAGTTGGTCACCTCCACCACCACCACCATTATCCACCATCTTTACGTTATTCGCAACCACCAACCGCCACCACCATTGTTACTACTAGTATTACCGTCGGACCACCACTTCCACCTCTACCAAAACCCACAACATCGGTTAGGGTGACAATCGGGTCGTCTTCGGGTTGACGTGTCAAAAACATCAACCCGGACACGAACAGTTAACTAATCGTGCTAAAATCTTCAACCCTAACCCGTGACGCGTCGTGTTCACGGGTTGGCGGGTCAAAGATCATGAAAGCAAAGTTCAAATTACAACCAAATCCAAACTTAAAAAAATACAACCAAATCCTATATTACCAAAGTTCAAAAGCAATCAAGCTCAACATACAACCAAAGTTCAAATACGACCAAACTTTAAGCGGTGACAGAGAGGAGTGACTGAAATCATGAGAGAAAATTGTGAGTGTCAAGCGATGTTAGGGTTAGGCTTAAAAGGGGTTTAGTCGATTTTGTCAAATAATCAGATTGAGAATTCCACCAGTCATGCCCTGTCCAATACTGTTCACTCTCTTGTTATGTCCAAGTTTCGTCCAATCCAATACTGCCAATTATATCTACATACCAAATGCTACCTTACAGCCAAATCACTTTTGTAAAATTTTTCTAAACCATATGTTGATGGAACAAATACATGTGATTTGCAAGATTGAGGGTGCAATGTGTCATTTTACCTAAACTTGATGCTTCTTCTGTCTCTCTCTCCCTGTAATAATAACAACAGCAAACTTTCTGTTAACCAACAAAAATCCCCAAATCAAGAAAAAAAACCAAACTCTCTACTTATTCAATAGATCACCCACTTCCTCCTTCTGAGAGCTCTGAATCCATCATCATCCATGGCGGAATTCTTGGATTTGGAAACCCAAGACGCCGTACGTATGCCATGGAACGTCCTCCCTGGAACCAAACAAGAAGCCGCCCAATGCGTCATCCCAATTTCCGCCATCTACACCCCCATCAAACCCTTGCCCTCCACCACCCCTCTCCTCCCTTACTCCCCTCTCCGCTGCCGGAACTGCCGATCCGTACTCAACCCTTTCTCCATCGTCGACTTCTCCACCAAAATCTGGATCTGCTCCTTCTGCCTCCATCGCAACCACTTCCCTCTTCACTACCAGCAATCGATTTCAGAAGACAACCTTCCTGCAGAGCTTTTCATCAATACACCACCGTCGAATACGAAGAACCGGTCGGGTTCGCCAATTTGGTGGTGGGATTCCTAACCAGGTGTTCTTCTTTGTGGTGGATACTTGTATGATTGAGGAGGAGATTGGGTTTCTGAGATCGGGTGTTTCGAGGGTGATCGGGGAGATCCCCGGGAATTCGCTTGTCGGTTTGATTACGTTTGGGAGGTATGTTTGTGTACATGAGTTGGGGTTTTTCGGACGGATGCCGAAGGTTTATGTGTTTAATGGGGCGAAGGAGATTACGAAAGATCAGGTCTTGGAGCAGATGGGTTTCTTTTTGAAGAAGCCGAGGCCGGCTACTGGGGTTGTTGCGGGGTTAGGGATGGGCTTTCGCAGGAGAGTATATCGAGGTTCTTGCTTCCCGCTGCCGAGTGCGAGTTTGCCCTGAATTCGGTATTTAATCGATAAACATGAACTCTCTGCTGTGTTATAAACTATGTATCTTAATGTGTTCATTGATGATGATCATGTGATTTTTTTGAAGTTGTTTGGTGTGTTTAATTGTGGGTATGGATTATCTTGAAGTGGAAGGTTTTTAGGGTGTGGAAAACTGGTTTCATTTTCTTAGAAAACGTTTTCAGAAAATGGAGTTGAGTTTTCATTTTCGGTTTTTAGAAATAGAAAACGTGTATGGAAAATCTTGGAAAACTACCGAAATCGGTTTTCTAATTTACATAGGAGTTATAAAAACACAAAAAAAAATTCTTGGAGAACTTCTGGAAAACTGAATGAACCAAACCAGTATTCTAAATTTTCATTTTTCTTGGAAAAATTTCTTAGAAAACTAGAAAATTTTCCCCAACCAAACGCAGCACCCTTAATTATTCGTGTCGTTTTGAAGTATGACTTGATGTTAAATTATATCAGGTGTTGGACGAGCTTCAAAAAGATCCTTGGCCAGTTCCCGCAGATCAAAGGGCACCGAGGTGCACAGGGACTGCGCTAACCGTGGCTGCTCATTTGTTGGGAGTTTGTGTTCCTGGCTCGGGGGCTAGAATTATGGCGTTTTTGGGTGGGCCTGCAACCGAAGGACCAGGTTCTGTGAGTATTATAGTCACAAACTCTTGCAATATTTAAATGTTTTGTTCTTTGATGCCCAATTAGAGAGTCACGAGGAAGTTGTAGATATCTATAGTGAAAGCAAAATTATTTTGTTTCATGTATTCTAAAATCTTATTATGTACTTTTTTTTCTTCAGATTGTGTCGAAATCGTTGTCTGAACCTATTCGTTCTCATAAGGATCTGGATAAAGATGATGCTCCTTTCTTTCACAAAGCAGTGAAGTTATATGAAGGACTGACGAAGCAACTCATACATCAAGGACATGTACTTGATGTGTTTGCCTGTGCTCTTGATCAGGTGATGTTTGCTTAAAAACTTGCTTTTCATTTTGTTACTGAGTGATGTTTGTTTGAAATCTTGGATCCCACTCAAAACATAAATCTTTCAATTTGGCATCCCATCGCCTTGAAGCTTGCTTTAAACCATAGATGCTGTTTGCATAATTTTTGTGGACACATTATTTAAGAACGAATAGTCAGCCTTAGACTGAATGAATCCAACATCATTGAGAAAAGAGGTAAATTTGGCATCCCATTGCCTTGAAGCTTGTTTTAAGCCATAGATGGACTTATTAAGCTTGCATGTCATCTTCGATTTATGAGAATTGGACGCCCCCCTTAAGTTGAAGCCCAAGTGGAAGTTCCATTTAAACTTCTTCGTATAACTCTTCATTTAGGAAAATATTATTGAATGTCTAACAGGAGCAATTCCCGTTTGTTGACAGCATAGTGGCAAGAAATGTTTTACCTGTGGCTAACTTTGCTTACAACTGAGTTCTGATGTTTTAACCTTTTTCTGATCTTCGAAGGAATTTTGAACTCAAGCTCCTTTGCATTATCTGAATGAAAAGACCCTTTCTTCTTTCGAAATTGAGTATAATTCATTTTATAAAGTTGAGGCATTATATTTGCTACATCATGTTTATCTTTTATGAAATATATCGAAGTAAATCTGTTGTGATCATCAAAACTATGCAAAAAGATTCATTGCACTTGCACATATTGTTCATGGTTCGTTTAGCTAAAGGAGATGCTGAACACTGAATATTTTTGACAAAGTGACTTTCAACAATAGTCTTAAACAAACAGATTACGTTTATAACCTATAATGTACGATTTGAAGGACAACCAAGCCTCATGTGCCAAGTCTTCATTGAAACCATGTCTACTGTTGTTGTTTGATTGTTGAAGAAATCATGTTGCAAACTTGCAATGTGTACATGCCATGAATTATGTCAACTATGTAAATCGACTTCTTTAGCTTCATATTCTTAATCACACCATGATTCTAATGGATTTGAACCATACACTGCCCCATAGGTGTAAATTTACCGACTGATGTGAGGTTTAGTGAAATTAAGGCACACACAATGCTTCTTCAGTGTTAGTGCATTGCCTATCTATATATCTCCAATAACAGGAACAGGAATAACACTTCTGATTGGCAGCATAACTATGATATCCCTTACTTGTATAGTGTTTGTGGACATTTTGAGATTATGAAGTATGTGTTTGGTTGCCCTAGAATCAACTATTCACGTTGAGAAGGGAATTCATGTGTATGTAAAGACAAAGCATGATGCAAACCTGTTTGATTGTTCCACAGATTCATATGATTTTATTACGACATTAACATTTTGCATTCATTATTTGCTCACAATGATCTGAGGACAACCTGGTAGGACTAGTCAGGTGTTTCGTATTGAAATTGCTGAATTGAAAGCGACTATATGAAGGAAAGATAATTCTGGGTTCGAGAGCCAAATCTCTCCTTAACAAAAAGGATCACAAGAATCGCCTACCTTTTCTCTTCCTGTCTACTAGCTGAGTAGCTGTTTATTGTTTCTAAATTACCAAAATTACTTGGATTACCAAAATTAACCAGAATTACCAAAAATTATCACCTTCCAGAATACACCATTGAAATCGGTGGCTTATCAATAGTCCCCCACCTGTTCACCTTGTCCTCAAAGTGAAATGTAGGAACTATCTACACATGTCATCATAAGGCTCCCATGTATCTTCAAATGCCGGTAATCCTCGCCACCCAGTAAGTACTTCGATATCCTTGCTGTTTTGGTACTGTATTCCTTTTAAATATTCAGGCTCCACTTGAGGTTCCCAATTGTCGTGAGTCTGGTCGGAAGAGGTGTCAGTGGCACTTGATTGCCAATTGCCTCTTTCAGTTGGGAAATGTGAAACATAGGGTGAGCTCTTTCTCGAAATCCAGTTGAGCTAAAACGGGAAATGGTGTATTATATCCGTTTTTTATTGTTGGAAAGCCTTTTTAGCTTCAGAACTCCACTCGAAATTATTCTTTTTGAGCAATTGGGTTAACAGTAATGCTATCCTTTCATACGCTTTTACGAATCGTCAGTAATAACCTTTTAACCCAAAAACCTGCGTAATTCTTTCACTATTCTAGGACCCGGCCATTCTTTCATTGCTTGGATCTTCCCGAACTGAGATTCTACTCCTTTGTCTGAGATTATGTGACCGAGATATTCCACTAGATGTTGACCAAACACACATTTGTTTTTGTTTGCCACTAACCCAATTAACCTTCATGTCGCCGAAAGTTTCCAACCATTGCATATCGAGAACGACGTAGGTGCTTCTTATTTCCAGCGATAGGAATTCTGTAGTGATCGACATCTCAAAGAGGATCAACTCTACTCCTCGACACATTCAATTTTCTTTCACCGCCTGTCCCGTACCAATCTTCACCCCCAAATCATGTGGTTTTGTCCACTCTGAGTTGGAGTCGTAAGACCAACCCTTTGGAAAGAAAATTGTGGGATGCACCACAATCAATAAGGACAATCACCTCTTAGTCCTTGAATTATCATGGTACGTGGGGATGTAAGTTCAAATCACCAAGTGTAGTGATAACTTGTTGGTTTGGTCTTGTTCGGTTACCAATCCTTCGACCTCATTTTGATTAATTTCGCTATTGTTTTCTTCAATTCTGGTAGGTTCATCTAGCTGTAGAAGTACTTGTAATTCTTTGTTCTTGCATTTATGACCTACTCGATATTGTTTGTCACAACAGAAACAGTCCTTTAGCTTGTTTGTCTCGAAGCTCTGCTTTCGTTAATTTTCTGGTCATTGGGCAGGTTCCCATTCCTTTGTCCATCGTCGTTGGAACACTCGTTGCCAATGCACTATTATTTGATGACAGGGTAGTGTGAACTAATCAAGTGAAGGGTTTGAGCTCATTCGTGAAATTACATTCCAACACTTTCTTTGGAAGGTCCAATAAGGTGGATGCAAGGGTCTCAAATGAATGGAAAAATTCACGAAGGGTACCTGTTTGGATAGTTAGAAGTTGTTCATGGGCAGATCCACCGTCGATGAGTTGGAATTTGTTGACGAGTTGCAATTTCAAATCCTCCCATACCAGAATCGAACGTATGCTAGCGGCCAATGAAACCATGCTAGAGCCTTGTCTTCCATACAAACCTGTAGTGGCAACCTTCTCTTTCTCGTCAAAACGCTGAAGGGCAAAATAACGTTTCACCCTAAAAATCATCCATCTTGACTGATTCCATTGAACATGGGTAATTCAACAAGTCGCAATCTCCAATCCGCAAGAGAGAATCCAGGAGTTGGAGGTTTGGCGGTTCCCCCGACGAATGATGAGGAATTAACATCATCTTTGCGTTGCGATCTGGACCTCCTCCCGAGCCAGAACCTTGAATTTGAGTGGAATTGTTGGATCCCGCTTGAAATTGCGAATCCAGTTTGCCCATAATTGCTTGAATTCCCTTGTCTAGATCGTCAATTCTTTTGGTGTTCCGTGCCTCACCATCACTAAGGGCTTTTACATCGCTCTCATTGCTTGAACGGATTCTTCTAGCACCTCTTTGCGTTCTTCTTGAGTATCCGGTGTCATGGTCAATCAGGATAGAAGGCTCTGATACCAATTTGATAATCGATCGGCTGTTTCGTGTTGGAATTGCTGAACTGAAAAGCGATTACAAGAAGGGAAAGATAATTCTGGGTTTGAGAGCCAGATCTCTCCTAAACAAATAAGATCACAAGAATCTCTTACCTTTTCTCTTCCTCTCTACTCGCTATTTAGTGTTTCTAAATTACCACCTTCTGGATTGCACCTCTGAAATTGGTGGCTTGTCACAATCTTCGCACGATATTGTTAAAATTTGCCTTGGGAGAATCATTACATTTAGCATATGTCTTGGTGGCAGCAGTAGTAACATTAGAATTACCTCAAAAGTTTCTTGGTTTGCAATGAGGAAATCCATGTAGTACATAGACACTGTACAGTATGGCCTTGGATTTTGCAATGAGAATACAAGGGTTTTTTTGACGAACCTCTTTGAGACCTGTTTGTTGAAGAATTAGAAATGAAAGCCATAATAGAAACCTATTTGCTGATGTTTTGATGTTTGGAACCGATCTTTGCTTTTCTCTGTATTACTTAAGATATTGGAATGGTCGAATATGTTGAAAATATCAGCAATTGAAATGGTTGAAGTGAATATGTTGCTCTGAAATCATATTATGCCCCGGAGGAATAGATCAAACAGAGAAGAAACAAAGTGTTAAAGAGAAGTTTTAATTGAATATAGTGGTTCTATACTTATGCTATTTATAGGTACATTAACAGTAGATGTCCATCGATTATGTAAGAGAGATTAACGATCAGAAAATAACTAGGAATATGCCACTCATATGTACTTGATGTGATATTGTTTGATACATATGTTTTCAGTGCTGTTTCATGCTCTTTAATATGTACTTCATTTTAGACGAAAATTGTATTGTAGGTTAGCTGACATAACGGTTTATTTGTTCTAGGTTGGGGTAGCTGAGCTTAAAGTTGCAGTTGAAAAAACTGGAGGACTTGTTGTGCTAGCGGAAAGCTTTGGCCATTCCGTTTTTAAAGATTCTTTATTGCGCGTTTTCCAATGTGGTGACAATGACCTCGGTCTATCATCAAAGTAAGGTTTGATTTAAACTCCTGCCGTTTTCTAAGTTATTTAATAGGGCAACCACTTTTTTTCCCCATTCTTCTGATCGATTTGAGATATATTTAGGATTAATTTGTTTATATTTATACTTATTTTATTTATAGAGGGAGTCAGGGAGGTTCAAGGGAAAACCTCAAAAAATTGAAAAACTATGGAACACCTTGGTGCCGTTATTTGGACGGTATGCACTTGTGCATACACGTAAATTAAATTGCTTTTTGGTTTTTATGCATTGTGTGCATGCTACAAATTACTTGTATGCACAATTGCATACTGTCTAGTTGAAGGGCTACCGGGGTGTTCCTCCGTTTTCCATTTTTTTTGAGGTTTTCCCCTAAACCTGACCCTTTGTTTATATTTCTGTTAATATCTATATTTCTGTTAATGAAGTTATCACTTTATGCAGCGGTATATTTGAGGTGAACTTCTCAAAGGATATCAAAATTCAGGGGGTTCTTGGTCCATGCGCATCACTTGAAAAGGTTGATGTAATGTTTTAGAGAATATCAGCTCTTTATCCAATATTGTTTGACTACTAACTCTTGTTTTTGTGCAGAAAGGTCCTTTATGCTCCGATACTACTATTGGTCAAGGGGGTACTACTGCATGGAAGATGTGTGGACTCGATAAATCCACTTCGTTATGCTTAATATTTGATATCGTGAAGAAGGAAAACCCAGATGTTATTGGTCAAGCTGCCAACAATCAGTTCTATTTCCAGTTTTTGACTTAGTATGTGGTTATCGATTTTCTTTAAAGATTGGTTATTAATAAGTGGAACTTGTATTGATTTGCTGCATATAATATTATTTGCTCCAGTTATCAGCATAGCAGCGGAAAAATGCGGCTTCGAGCCACCACCCTCTCGAGAAGATGGGTCACTGGACCAGAAAAAATACAGGCAAGCTTGTTTGTTTATATGGGATATTATCATTAAGTCTGTTTTTGTCTTCTTTAATAGTAGTGCATTTCATTTACATTCTTTTAAGTTTCTGTTGTGTAAGTGCTCTAAGGGCCCCGTTTGGTTTGCGGGGTTTGATAGAATTTGGAAATCCCGCAACTGATGGATTTGGAAATCCCATTTTGTATTTCTTGGGATTTTGTATTTTTTTTTTGTAATAATCAATTAATACAAGGTAATTTAATTATTTATAATTTGTTTTTTATAAAATGTTTATAATTAATAGAATTCAATTTCATTCCTAATCCTACAAACCAAACACACCAAAAATTCCGAATCCAATTAATTCCTTCCATTTCCAAATTCTTCCACAATATCCAAATCCTTCAAAAACATTCCATCAAACCAAACGGACACTTTGAATGTTAGTGCTTTGTTTTTAGACGTGATTTCTCTTCTTTTTTCGAACTTTGCATGCAAGCATTTTTCTATTGCTTCAAGCATAGATTACTTATATTGCATTTTAACATTGACAAAAGAAGAATTGGTTTTTTGCATTTCTAGGATTTGATTGCTGGGTTTGACCAAGAAGCGGCTGCCGTGGTCATGGGACGCCTAGTTTCTTTCAAAATGGAGACCGAGGTAACAATGTCTATGCCGTGGTCATTGCACTTTCTTTTTTGCTTTAGCTTTTTGATTCACCAGTATAGTTTCATATATTCAATAAGTAGCTTAATGGATGAACAAACTTTTTCAAAAAGGCGTGTTTTCGCACAAAGGGCGGTTGAGAATTACTTGCTTGTTTAGATAAGTTGTGACGAGACTGTTTAAAGCACGCCTTCTATGTCAAATTGAACGGCAATATTTGCATTTTATTGTTAAAAATGTATGTATTATGTGCATGCTTTTGGTGTTAAAGATAATTGTTTGGCTTCAGTGGTGTCCTAGTGAAATAAGTTTCGACAAATGTACTATAGAAATATTTATTTTGCCAATATGTCTCATGTTTCAACGAGTTTTTACGCATGGTCTTATTTTGGCTAAATTGATGTTATGTTATGTTATATGCAGGCTGAATTTGATCCGATAAGGTGGCTTGACAAATCGTTGATACACCTTTGTTCTCGTTTTGGGGACTATCAGAAGGACAGCCCGTCCTCTTTTGTCTTATCTCCACGCTTGTCAATTATTCCTCAATTTGTATTTAATTTACGCAGATCTCAATTCGTACAGGTGTTTGCTTCATTTGTTTTTTTATTTTTTATTTTATTTTAAAGATGATTAAGTTATAATCAAAATGTTTATGGATCTTGCGTTATTTGGTGTACAGGTATTCAATAACAGTCCAGATGAGACGGCATACTTTAGGATGGTTATGAACCGAGAAAACGTTGCCAATTCAGTCGTGATGATTCAGCCTTCTTTGATTTCTTATGCTTTTAACTCTGGAGCAGAACCGGCTCTTTTAGATGTGGCCTCTATTGCTGCTGATAGGATTCTTCTTCTGGATTCGTATTTCACGGTCGTTGTGTTTCATGGATCTACGATTGCTCAGTGGCGTAAAGCTGGCTACCAGAACGAGCCTGAACACAAGGTAGAACGTCTTTTTTTTTTTTTTTTCTTCTTCTATCCAATTTACTAATGTTTTTCGTTCACATGCTAAATCTAAATTCTTTTGCAGGTTTTTGCCCAGTTGTTGCAAGCTCCTCTTGACGATGCTGATGCTATTGTAAAGGATCGGTTTCCGGTACCCCGATTAGTCATATGCGATCAGCATGGCTCTCAGGTCATAAATGTGTCACCTTTTACATCTTCAAAGCTTTTGCTTTTTCACCAAGTTGGAAGTGAATATGCCCTCCATCCCAAAAATAAACGTCTACCATGAAAAAGACACAATTTTACAACTATTAAGTAAATGACAATTTTACCCTTGTAATGAGGAGCAAGATTTTCAACTGATACTTTTAGGGTAAATGGTAACTATGCACTTAAGGGCTATTTGGTTGGTTTTCCATCAAGTGCCGTATGGATGATTAATAATTAGTCTTTCTGTATTTGGGATGGTTTTTTCATAGATGGAAGGAGGGTGGCTTTTACGTGCGATGGGTAGGTTTGGAAAAAACCGTGGCTTTTCCCACCTAGGTTACTGAAGAAGCTATATTCTATATCATTAAGCCACTGCCAAAAAATCCTTTATAGCTGACTGAATTAGCCATGAGTGCCGTTAAGCTTATTAAGTTGCTAACAAAAAAGACCCTTCCTTTTGAAAATGGACACTTCTTTTGGGACAGCTGCAAAACAGTTTTAGCAAGATTTTAGGATTTGCTGACTAGTTAAACTATTTATGCAGGCTCGTTTTCTATTAGCGAAACTAAATCCTTCGGCTACATATAATTCGGATGCTCCTCCGACTCCTGGTGGTGATGTGCTGTTTACGGACGACGTTAGCTTCGAGATCTTTTTAGACCATCTTCAACGATTGGCAGTTCAATAAATTTCTTCTTTGGAATATTCTAGAACAGTTTTTCTCCAATTTTGTAAGATTGTACAGTATTGCAATCCATCTCTCTTGCTGTATTGTAGGTTATGCACCATTATCATGAGTATGAACCGATATTTCTCTCACGATTTATATATAGACGACATGTTTTCCTTCTGTGAAAAGCTTTCTTGCGTTCTTTAGAGGTCTTAAAGATGCATCTGCTTTAATTTGATGTGTGTTTTCTAGATACATCTATTGATAGTGTTGTGGTTTTATAGGTTAAGTTCAAATTCTTTTGAGGGCGTTTTATAGTTTGTTAGCATGTGTTGCTTCATGAAACACAAGACATTTATAGGGCTATTTGGTAAGGTTTTCATTAAGTTATATGGATAAAGTTTTCTATGTGGATTAAAGTCCTTTTGCAGCTAATGCCTTAGCAGCTACAGGGCATAATCTGGTTGTATGGATTGCAAAAGTTTTTGTTCGGGACCTTTTTCATAGATTGAAAGAGGGTGTTTTTAATTGAGAGGGGAACGTTTGGAAAATTTGGCTTTCTACATGAAGATTTCCTTTGAAGCTTACTGAATAAGTCATTATATATTATTAAGCCACTACTAAAACATGCCCTTAATTGTGTAGAATACCCGATTCAATTAAAAACATATATAGCTTCTCCAATTACATCCACAGGTAACAAAATAACATTGCAACCTCTTTACATGTACAAAAGAGTCGATTTCTAATCATTCTGACCAAGTAATATCTAAATCTCCCAGTTACCTTCGGATACCCCTAATGCTTTCCACACTGCTTTGGAAGCATCGACAATATTGTTGGGACATGGTGGTTGATAGTCATGATCCTGGTCACAGCCCATTGTAGAGTCGCACTCATCCACAACCATTGCCTTCACGCTCCTCCCGTTTCCATTGATGGTAATATACTTGTGGCACCGATCCCCTCCCTTGTACCATCCAGTTGATAGGGCCACAACTGGCGTGTCATCAGAGTGGTATTGGTGGTCACACTCCGATGGACCACCACCATCACCTCCTTTTTGAAAACTGTTTATCGTAAGTGTTGCTTTGGTGCCACTTGTGACGGGAGGCGAGCATGTATAAGTGGTGTAAAACTTTCCTTGGACACAACAATCCGAGTCATTCTCACGGTTGCATTGTCCAGGAGGTGGCTTTTTTCCATGGATACCACCACTAGGTTTGCATGTCTGAGCACTGATCTCGAATGATGCTGCTGCAAGGACAACCAAGACCACAAGAAAACGGAAGCTCTTCATTCTCTCTTTTAGTTTATGAGTCTCTTTGTACAAAGGGGTATTTGATGTATAGAATTGTAAAGTGATATCCTTTTATAAGGATCGCGTTAACAAGAAGACTAAAATGTAGTCATACTATCCTTTGCGTAAGTGGCATATCGATTTTTATCAACAATGAAAAGGACAAACAAAAATAGTTGCAGCATCATTGATTGCTTACGTACGGCCTTCCTTGGGCAAAAATTATAGTTTTAAGTTTTCGCTTCCTTTTTCCATAAAATAAAGAAATCATGCGTAACGGCCGTGTCAACTGCTTTGCTTTACCATCCGGCTGCAAAATTATCCACTTCGGAGTTGAGTATAAATTTGTCCATTCTGGTACGAAAGGTCGTTGTTCTACATAGTACAAACTTGTGGTTTTAGTTTAATTTGACTATTAGGAAAGCTTGTTATGTAGGAATGTTCAAGGTTATTCCTTCTTGCCGTCTAGCATATTTTTCTTGTCTACACTTGGTGTGTACAATGTTTGTTAAAAATAATCCTTATTTTTGCATATGCACATTTTTAATAATCCTTCCCAAGAAGTGCAGCTGAAGTTTAAGAGGAATCATCTTTATTGGACTTACGCCCTGTTCTCAAGTTTAAAATTTTAAAGGAGAGAAAGGGAAGGAGAGGAAAGGAAAATAAAAGGAGGGAGAGAGTTATCCTTCCAAATCATCCCACTTTTGGAAAGAAAGGGAAGGATAACTTTTAAGAGAAAAATAAGGGAGAGTTATCCCTCCTAATCCCTCCAAATCCTTTCATTTCCTTCCTTTAAAAAACTCGAGAACACACAAATCCCTCCAAATCCTTTCCTTTCCTTCCTTTAAAAAAACTCGAGAACACACTTTTGTTAGTTTCCTTCGAAATCTTTTCCTTTCCTTCGTAAAAAAAAACTCGAGAACAGGGCGTTAAAGAAAGGAAGTTCATGAATTCCATATTCGTGACTTGGCCCTAGTACCTTTCCCAAATGCTAGTTTGTTTGACATCATTACTAGTTAACTCTACTAAATGTTATGAAAATTTCGATGAAAACTTGTCAAATAATATGAATTATAATAGATATGCTACCATGAATAGATCACTTATTGATCGAAGGATTCCATTGGCAACAGATGCCATTACAACAAACTTGAGTTTATAGGGATGCCTAAAATAAAATAAAAACGTCATAATATAGGATGCTAGTTAATAGGACCAAACACAAAAGCGTTATATCTAAAAGTGTTACAAAAGGTTGTTATGACGCTTTGAGATTGTTTAGAAGATTAAAAAGCATCATATCAATAGGACACTATTTGAAAAAATGTTCTAAAAACAAAATTGTCGTCTAAAAAGATGGGTTTATAGGACACTTCTCAAAAGTGTCCTATAAAATTAGCTAATACGACACTTTTTTTAGAAATATTCAAAAAAACTTATTCCGATGCTCAAAAGCATCCTAGCTATAAACTTATTATAAGACTTTTAGATTTGACGCTTTTGTTTTGGTCCTGTAAACTAGCGTCCTATAAAACACTTTATTATTACCTTTCTTTTCTTTTCTTTTAAAAGTCCTATAAACTCAACTTTGTTATAGTGTGCTACAATCCAACTAGAAAATGCGACAGTCTTGTCTTGTGTACTTTAGAAGAAATACACTTGTTGGGATTACTAGAGTGTTTAGATTAGTAAGAAAGCTCTATTGTGTGACATTGATATTTTTAAAGGAAAAAAGAAAATAACGGGATACAACAACTGTGCAATTTGACGGATGCCTGTGGGGGAAGTGGCTGGTTAACCCTTCTACCACAGGTTTGAATCCAGCCGCTTCCAGATTGTGGCCACTGATTAACTCATGGCAGCATGTTTTAGCTATCAGTGAACCTTGCCGAGATTAGACGGGACAAAGCCTCAGATACCCTTTAAAAACAACTGTTCAATTTGACGGAATTTTAGTAAAGAAAAAGTAACCACCCAAACTTTGTTGATTGAACGCTTAGTGACCAAGTTATGTTGTTAGTGACCAAAATATTTTGGGCACCAATTAATTTTTTTTAGTTCCTTCTTGTGAATTCTTATGAGGGATTTAGCATGCCATGAAGCACAAGGCCATTGATCAAAACCTAACATTAATTAGGAACCAAAAACTAGTTACTTATTTGTTAGAACACCCAACTTAATTAGCTTATATATATATAGATTAACAATTTACATTCACAAATAACATATATAAGTGCATACAATTACTTTACATTTTAAAGATATCTAGAAGATTCTCATCATTCTGACCAAGTAATATCTAAATCTCCCCAGTTATCTTCGGATACCCCTAATGCTTTCCACACTGCTTTGGAAGCATCGACAATATTGTGAGGACATGGTGGTTGATAGTCATGATCCTGGTCACACCCCATAGTAGAGTCGCACTCATCCACAACCATTGCCTTCACACTCCTCCCGTTTCCATTGATGGTAATATACTTGTGACACCGATTCCCTCCCTTGTACCATCCGGTTGACAGTGCCACAACTGGTGTGTCATCAGAGTGGTATTGGTTGTCACACTCCGATGGACCACCACCATCACCTCCCTTTTGGAAACTATTTATTGTAAGTGTTGCTTTGGTGTCACTTGTAACGGGAGGTGAGCATGTATAAGTGGTGTAAAACTTTCCTTGGACACAACAATCAGAGTCATTCTGGGTGTTGCATTGTCCAGGAGGTGGTTTTTTTCCCCGGATACCACCATCAGGTTTGCAAGTTTGAGCACTGATATCGAATGATGATGCTGCCACGAGAACCAAGACCAGAAGAAAATGGACGCTCTTCATTCTCTCTTTGAGTTTACGAGTTCTCTTTTTACAAAGGTATATATAGTTGGATGTATGTGAGTGTAATGTTGTGATTTCTCTTTTTATAGGCCATTGATAAGCCTTCACACTAAGACTAAATTGTGGTCATATATATGGCATTAATTTTGTTTTTCAAACAGCAAATAAAAGGACAAATGGCCATCAAGGCAACATCTTTAATTACTTGCACCTTCAATTCCTTGAAAAATTAATTGTATTTGGCGTTCACTTCCCTTTTTCATAAAATAAAGAAATAATCTTGATAATTGCAGAGTCAATTGATTTACCAACAGGCTGCAAAATTATCCATTAATTGTGGAGTGGAATATAAATTTGTCCATTCTTGTATGAAGGTCGTTAGTCTCCATAGTACAAAATTGTAGTTTTTGTTTGACTAATTTATTGGGAAAATATGGGCTATAGGAAATCTGATGTGTACAATGCTGTCAAAAAATGATTATTAGCTTTCATTTTTCATTTTAAAAATAATAAAATACGCCAGACAAATTTTGAAAAACTACTAAAATTGGTTTCCTATACAATATACGTAGAAGTTTAAAAACAACTTTTTTTTTTCATTTTTCCTTGAAAATAAATGTAAATGAATTTTTTTTTTCCAAAAATATGAAATTTTTTCAAAAAAGGGTTTACCGACTTTTTCGGCCATTGGTAATTTACATAAAAGTTTAAACTTTTGAAAAGTTGAATGAACAAAATACGTTTTCTACATTTTTATTTTCCTTAAAATATTTTCTTAAAAAACTGAAAAATTTTCCACAATCAAATACACTCTTAACTTTTCACATATTTTCTTCTCCCATTAGTTAATTGACACGGACCTTTAATATAATTCTAATTCTTTTGAATTCTATAAAATACTAAAATATTTTAAATCTCTTTTGTTTACTAATTTTTTAAAACCATATATTATATATATATATATATATATATATATATATAACAATTTTCAGGAAGATGAACAATATTCTTTGAAAAAAGTACAACTTTGGTCCCTTATTTTTGTTACCTATAATATTTTGTCTAAGATTTTTAAACATTGTTTTTTTCACCCCTATAGTTTTTATTTTATTCCATTTTCATCCCTATATCCAACATTGTTAAATTACACGGTTAACTCATCCAAAAAATGTTTGATTAGATTATATATTTGGTTCTTTTTTTTTTTTGAACAATGCATATTTGGTTCTTATAGTATATCATCTTTATATTTTTTATTCTCAAAGTACATAGTTTACATTTTATTGCTTTTTACTTTTTTTATTTATTAAGACATTTTGTTTTATTGGTCACTTATAAACTATTATAACTTTAATAAAATAATTTCATTAAACTACTAATAAGTACATGATATTTTCTTCCAAAGCTTTAGGTTTATTTTATTAAAAAAATTTCTTCAAAAATCATACAACTGTTTTTCTTTTTTTTTCTTTTTATTTTGAAGAAATCGTATAACTGTTCCTGATTCTCGTGATTCCATGTTAAACCGCATCAAAATTTAGTAAACTTTACTTTTATTCTCCAATTTTATGGTTTTAGGTGTTTTTTAATATTACAAACTTAAAAAAAGCAAACCATATGTAACAAAAATGTAAGAATACCTACAAACTGTCATATGTTTTGATGAAATATTAAGAAAACATAATTTCAAAATGAAAAGAATGGGTAGAAGGAACATTTCATAAATGGTATCCAAAACTTTAATATTACATAAATACAACAACTAGCCACAAAAATGAGATTGGAAATATGACTTTTTTTTTTTTTTGGATAAGGTTCATTTGAGTTTGCCCAGACTACATCTTTGGTAATTTTTACCGAGAGCTAAAGCATCCTTGGAAATATGACTTCTATCAAAAGGTTTAGATTCTTAGACTATTTAACTTTCATTAATGTATTTGAAGAGGCTCAGATATGGATCTGTTATAGGATTGTTTTCAGAACGTAAGGATGTGGTGGATTCAAGATAGTTGTGTTAGGGATATAGGTTAAAAGAAATGTTCTAGCATTTGAATGAGGAATGCAATGAAGCAAAGAGAATAAAAGGTAGGCATTTGAGTTGTACACTTGTATGTGTCTTAAATATTTATTGGGAATTGCATTCTTGAAAATTGTAGATCAACTACATAGTTGAGTCACTCTTTAAGATTTGTATATAGGAGATTAAAGCTAGTACCTCTAAAATTAAAAACAAATTTGTTAACTCGTCTTTTATAAAGAAGTATCGATGAAAAATGAAAAATAAGGCACACAAAACAAATTAAATACATAACTATAAGGTATAAAATGTAAGTTTTAAATATGCACTACATATTTATACTATTTAACTAGTTAATGACTGATGCGGTAATTATCATACATAAAAAGCGTAACAAGTTTTAACCTCTAATGCCTAGCCACTGTCTTACCACATATACAGGCAAGCGTACCTGATCGTGAGTAATATAGTGTAGGAAAGTCCAGGTATCGTATCTACCACTGGGAACGGTCAAGTTATCGTAGATTAAAGTCTGGATCAGTTTAATCAACCTAAAGCTTTGGGGGGGGGGGGGGGTTATGAAAAAGGTTTTAATAATTAAAAAGACAATAAATTAACTACGAACTAAGAAAACAATTAAAAGACTGATTAAAGATTATATGAAGAAAAACAGTAGCACTTATCATGGTATAGTGAATCCCCAAGTGAATGATTTAAATAGGCCAAATGTTTGGTTGTTTTGATTATTGTAGGAATTTAAGTCTAAGACACCCTAACATGCGATGACTATGGTTATTGACTAGGACACGGTCCTCCTAATCCCAATACTAAATCGTTTGGTCCACAATCTAGTGTCGGTTTACCAGTCCTAATTAATATTGCATGGCTTTTCTATTATCTGGTCACTCTTGGTCCAAGTAACCCCTTAACACAACTCTCTTGGTCCAAGATCAGGCTAAGGTAGGTTGTTTATCCTCTCGGAGTCTATCTGTTTTGGTCCAACAAATACACCCAACCAAATGAATTCAAATCACCAAACAATATAAATCAGAAAAGAACCATAACACACATTCAATTAATCAAAACAAACCAATAATCATTAATCACAAAATTATCATCCACAATGGTTCATCGATCATGACAAGTACCACTATTAAAAAAAACTACTCACTAAGCATAACGAAAACAGAAGCAATAATAGACATCGACATGATACCGACAATAAAACGACGGATGATCGAAGATCGACTCCCGCAGCGTATCGGCACCACTCGGACTCTCACTCTTGTTTCTGCCTCGTAACCCGTACCGAAAATCATGCTTTGAACTGAAGGAGGAGGGTGGTATTTAAAAGAAAACGTCCAGGGGTCATCTGGCGATCGCCAGACTGCTGGTTTGGCGGCGCCAAACACTTAGGTCAAACCTGGTCTTCATCTTTGTCGAATCTGGCGGCGCCAGATCTGGAATCTCGCGGACGCCAGATTGCTACTGTATTGAACTTGTGCATTTTTCACGTTTTCTTGCCTTTTTTCGTACTTTTCCGTTCCACGGCCTCCAAATCCTACATAAACATTAATAAGCTCATTTAGTGAGTGAAATGATCAGAAATGAGTGAGAAATGGGGTAAAGTCATACAATTAAGCTCAACCAAAACATGTATAATTTTGGTGTTATCAATGACCCGTATATTATACGGGCATTTGAAACATGCTATTTTAATTTTTAATAAGAATAGACATTTACATGACAATTGTCATTACCATTTAAATACTTATGTAAATTATATGTTATACGACAATTGTCATTATAATTGCTTATTACAATAGATATTTTAGTTATCTAATAGCTGTTAAAATTTTAAAAATTGAAAACTTATTATTCTTTTGTCAAAATATTTGAATTTCGTGAATGATTTTAAAACTGGAGGGATTCAGAAATAAAATATGTGTAGTGTTTTGATTTGTAGGATTTTAAATAAAATAAAATATAATTATTTATAAATAATCTACAAAAATAGTTAGATTAAAAAGATGGAATCTTTAAATCTCAAAAATATTAGCAATTGAGTTTTAAATAAAATAAAAATTTCATTACTTATAAATAATATATAAAAATAATTAGGTTAAAAAGATGAAATTTTTAAGTTTCAAGAATATGAAGAATAAAATTGTAATAAAATTAAAACAAATTAATTTATATCTATTTTTATAACTGGAGGGATTCAAAAATAAAATATGTAGTGTTTTTTATTTGTAGAATTTTAAATAAAAAATTAATTACTTATAAATAATCTATAAAAATAGTTACATTAAAAAGATATAATCTTTAAATTTCAAGAATATCAACAATGGAGTTTTAAATAAAATAAATTTTAATTACTTATAAATAATCTATAAAAATACTTAGGTTAAAAAGATAAAATCTTTAAATTTCAAGAATATAAAGAATAGAATTGTAATAAATTCTAAACAAATTAATTTATATTTAATTTTAATAATTTAGTTAAATTTAAAAAATATTCAATATTAAACTCATTTTGAAGGTATTGTCAAGACGATTATAATGGTATAATTTATTAAAAAGAAAAAACAAAATTTTTAATACATTTTAATTAATATATATTATTATCTTAAAATGATAAGGATGTAAAGTGAAAGATGAGAAATTAATGGATAAAAAGTAATTTAATCAAATAATTATAAGAATAAAAAATGTAAATTATAAAGATAATTATGGTATTAAATTAATAAGAATAATTGATGACATCATCATCTGATGATTCTTTTTTAATTGGCAGCTCAATTTCATAATCATGACATCAGCAAATTACATTTTAATTAATATATATTATTATCTTAAAATGATAAGGATGTAAATTGAAAGATGAGAAATTAATGGATAAAAAGTAATTTAATCAAATAATTATAAGAATAAAAAATGTAGATTATAAAGATAATTATGGTATTAAATTAATAAGAATAATTGATGACATCATCATTTGATGATTCTTTTTTAATTGGCCAATCAAATGGCTCAATTTCATAATCATGACATCACAAAAACCTTTCTTTATAATATATATATATATATATATATATATAGATTATATTATTAAATCAATAAATATTTAATATCGGATTCATTTAAATATATTGATGAGATGATTATGATGATATAATTTGTTAAAAACGTATATTAGTAAATATACAATTCTGTATGTTAACTTGATAAATATGTAAAACAAAATATCAAAGAATATCAAGTAAATTAAAGAGTAAATTACAAATTTGGTCCTTGTGGTTTTATAAGTTAAAGAACTTTGATCTTAGTCTAACTCCAAATATCGAGAGATTAGGTCTTATAGGATGTGGTAATTTGGTAGAATTTTACATGCATGTTGAATGTTCAAAGCTTGTATACCTCAATCTTAGTCATTCCAAGTTAAAGACACTTGACCTTCAAAGAACTCAACAATTTCAAAACATTAAATATTGAAGAGTGTGTTAATTTGGTAGAACTTCAACTGTTCGTTGAAGGTCCAAAGCTCATATCCCTTAACCTCAATTTAAGTTGACTACACTTGACTTTCAAGGGACTTCAAATCTCTTGTATAATGAAATAGAGCTTCAAATGCCCATTGAATGTCCAAAACTCATATCCCTCTATCTCAATGATCCTAACTGATTTAACGACATATCTTGGATGAATTTAGATTTAGGAACCCCGATATGTTATAAAATGCAATCCACAAAAAAATTTATTTTAAGGGTTAATTTCATATATACCCTTATTAAACTTCAAAATATCATATTTACCCACCCTAAACTACAAATATCATATATGTCATTCCTAACCTATCAAAATATCATATTTACCCAAATAATATTTTTTTTATCAATTTATTATTGTTTTAAATCAAATTTAACAATTTAGAATTATAACTTTTAATGAATAGACATATTTGCCCCTATTTGAATAGGTTTTTTTCATTATAAAAAATTAGAAGCCCTATTTTCATTATCACTATTAGATACATTTTGGAGAACCCCAAATTGGGGATCGAAGGAGTTTAGAATGAATGAGGTGGCATTCAATTTGGGTTGGGTGAGGCTTTCGAATAACGGGATCAACTTCTTCGTCTCCTTAGAAGAAATCGTCGTCTAGGGTTCTGACGCGGGTGAGCCGTAGAAAGGGAGGCGACGCCAGAGAAAGGGAGGCGACGCCGTTGTCTGGTGGTGATCGTGGTTGGATTTGGGGGAAGTTGAATTCGAGAAAGGAGGTATTTAATCGAAGGGTTGTTATCGACGTTAGCGTGTAGAGAAAGCAAGATGAATGAAAGGAGGAGGAAGATGAGGAGACGGTGGTGGTGGCGGCTGATGAGGGTGGTCGTTCATGGAGATGGTTTCGTCGATAATGAAGATGATTAGCAAGAATTAAGCTTGCATAGTGATAAAAATGATTTGGTCAAATTACTTTATGGGTTAATTAATTAATATAAAACCCATTTCCAAATAGTTTTATATTCTTCTTTTGTATGATTTGATTCTCTTCAATGGTGGCTTATATTTCAGAAATGTACTTACAGTAGACACTAGAATGAATGCAGTACGATGAGTTTTTGGTTGATGATTTTTATTGTTTTATTGTTTCTTTATTTTTATTCTGACTTAATTTTATACATGATCTATTTTTGAGTTGATTAAAATAATTAAATTTAATAATCAATTAACTATTTTTATAATTTAATTTTAAATTGATAAAAATAGTTATTTAGGTAGATATGATATTATAGATTAGGAAGTGCATATATAATATTTATGATTAGACTTAAAAAGGGTATAATAGTCATTTAATTATTGTTTATTATTAAATTTGATTTAAAATTATTAAAATTTGATAAAAAATGTTATTTGGGTAAATATGAAATTAACCCTTATTTTAAAGACACAAACCGTAAACCCATATACCATAGTAAGGGTGAGCATGGGACCGTACTGGTACCGACCGGTACCGGTACCGGTTTTCCCGAATCCCGAACTTGATCTAAAGGCGGTACCGGATACCGAACCAAATAGTCGTATATGGTACCGGTACCGGTATCGGGAATGGTACCAGGTATTCGGTACTCTTCCCGAATTTCCCGAAAATATCAATTTAATAACAATTATTTTGAACAACAAAATTTTTCATCCAAAACACTAAAATCATTTATCTTCCAAAGCATAAAAGTCTTATGATAAAACAAAACAAAAGCATTCATAAATACGAAAATCTAAGTTCTAACATTTGATTTCAGCAAATGTGTTTCGAACTTTCGATTTCAACAAATGTCAAGCGAGTTTCAATCTTGAAGAACGAAAATATTATAGAAGGAAAAATAATGTACAGCTGATTGGGATCCCGAAAAAATAGAAAAATATAGTTATATCTAAATATAATTAAGTAAAAGTGACTTTTGGTATTATTGGGACGGTTCGGTACTAGTACCGAATATTGAGTCCCAAATACCGATTTCCCGAATCCCGAATTAGCTATATTCCTAATACCGAGTACCGGACCGAAAAATATAACCGGTACCGGTACTGGTACCGGTTCCGGTACGGTACGGGTACGGTTCGGTATTTTCGGTGCCAACGCTCACCCCTATACCATAGGGATCAAATATGTAATTTTCCAAGCTAGGTTTTCTAAAACCCAAAACCCCAATTCCGAACTTTGGCTACACTGTCGTCGTCGTCCTTCCTTTGAATTCTGAATAATCGACCTCTAAAGTTCAACTCTGTAACTCTTCCAGGTATTTAGCCACTGTTTTCTAAAGGTTTTGATCTGTTGGTTTCAGCTTATAAGTGTTTAATAAGGGCATATATGAAATTAACCCTTATTTTAAAGACACAAACCGTAAACCCATATACCATACTTATACCCATCTAGGGTTTTAGGGAAAGTTGTTTGTTATCTTGTGGGAAAAGTAAAAGAGAAGTGAGAGAGAGAAAAAGAAAGAGAACGTGAGAGGGAGATAGAGAGTTGACGGGAAGGAGTTTCAGACGCCGAAAAAGGGGGAAATCGCCGGATCTTGCGACCACCGGAGCTGTGGGAGCGACGAGAGAGAGAGAGAGGTTCTCGGGTACCGTACGCATAGGTAAGTATCTCTACCCTTCTATTATCGCAAATCTGAGTTGTTCGTCTTTTCCGGCGACTGTTGGGAGGCGACGGCACGCGCCGGCTGTGGCCGTCGTCGTGGTGGCGAAGGGTGACGCGTCCACCGCTGTGGTGGTGCGCCGATGTCGCGATAACCGCCCTAGGCGGCTGGAGACGGTGGGGGTGGTGCGTGGTTTTTCCACCGGCGGCGTGTGGGCTTAGCGGCGGCGAAGGCCGCCGATAGGTGTGTGTGTGCGTATCGTAGGGTGGCTGTGAGGGTTGTTAGCGCTGAACTCGTCGGCCTAGGGTTTTGGTCGCCGGCGATGGGTTTGGCGATGGTGTAAGTTGTTGGTAGCTACCGGCGCCGGAGCGACGGTGGCCGGATTTTGGGTGTGAACGGCGGCAGCAAGGGTGATCCGCCGCTGCTGTTTTTCTGTGGTCAGATCGATGGTGGCGGTGGTAACCACCGCTGCTGCCGTCGGAGTTGTTGGACAGCTGCGATTTCGCGGCGGACACGGCGGTACTCGGCAAGGCCCCGATGTGACTCCGAGATTGACGTTCCGACGATGCTTGACCGTGGTTTCTATTGATTAATTAAATTGACTCGCATTGACTTTATTATTGTTAAAACCATTTTTTTTTTGTTTATCGTCTTAAAAGCAATTATTTTTTTTTTATATAAAACCTTGTTTTGGATTGGGGCTTTACGTAGAGGTTTTTAGATATTTTCTTAAAAACAAAACAAATAGTCTTAAGTCTGGAAACCTCTTAATTTTCAAACTTAAGATGTTTTAAGGGGTATCTTTTGAAAAACAAACGGCCCCTAAAACACATTAGACACTTTATAAACTTGGTTTCATTGTAATGCTATGATTATTCTATTAATTAGCAATATATGGTTTGACGAAGTTACATGAATCTTCATCTTTCTAACTAACACTTTTTATGTGTACAAACTGAAATAACTATAAGTTTTTGCATGCGAAGTTTGGTTGGATTTGGCCCCCTGGCTAAAACGGCTTGTGTTCCGCCACTATTTTCAACGATTATCGATACGTAAACACAAAGCAGCCGATGATACACTTCAAACCTTCCGAATTGGAAAGGAAAATGAAGAAATTCCGCAACTTAAACTCAATAAAGTCGCAACAACATCTATTATACTAAATTCAAAGCAAAAACGAATAACTAGAGACGAATATATATCCTAATTTATTAAAGTTAAACAATTAAATTTCAGAGGATCGACTAGAGCTACATTTCAACGATTATCGATACGCAACCACAAAGCAACTGTCAATACAATTAATCACCTTTCGAATTTGAACAGAAAATAAAGAAATTTGCAGCTTAAACTCGATAAAACTTGTAACAAAATCTACCTAGAGATATACAAATATCCTAAACGATTAAACGAAGAAAAAAAAAGGAAACAAAACAGCCATACAAGTAGGAAGGGATGGTCGGCGACCGGAGGGACGACGACGAACCAGAAGCCGAAGACGAAGCAGCAGCCGGCGATGAACCAGAAGCCGGAGACAAAGCAAGAGTGACGAAGAGGGCAACAGTCGACGGGAAGAGAAAAGTAGAAGGGTAATAGGAGATACGAAAGAGGGCGACGTTAAGTCTTGTACATTGAAATAGAGCTTCAGATGCCCATTGAATATCCAAAACTCATATCCCTCTACCTCAATGATCCTAAGTTGACGATACTTAACCTTCGCACAACTCCAAATCTTGAGGCATTAAGTTGACGATACTTGACCTTCGCAAAACTCCAAAACTCATATCCCTCTACCTTAATGATCCAAACTGATTTAACGGCATATCTTAGATTTAAGTACCCGACACGTTATAAAATGCAATCCATAAAAAAATTTATTTTAAAGACCCAAACCGCTAAAACCCATATACCATAGGGATCAAATATGTAATTTACTCTAATTTTTATAATCAAATTTATATAAATAATATATTTATTTTCCAAACTAGGTTTTCTAAAACCCAAAAATAAAAAAACCCTGCCAACTTCAGCCTCCATAACCTAGAGACCGAGAAAGTTGCCGCCCATATCCATCTTCACCGGCCGCCTTCTGCCGTCGGCCACAATTTATCAATTGTTATGTGCTATCGATGTCATTTCAAGCTCCACAAACATAATCAAGGGTTTGGCGTTTAATCAAGAACCACAGGTAAAAATCACAACCCATTCTAAAAAATTATATATGTTTTGATAGCTACATAATGATTCTAAGTTTAATCGCCCAACAATTCTGCTCTTATTTCAACCCTAAACTCACTGTAATTGATCACAACTTTATATATAAGTTGATTTTAGACCGATTTAAGTTGAAAACTATGATGAAAAAAGTGTTAAAATTAATCATACATGTGGATTTTAGCAAGAAATTGGTGAAAACCTAGCTGGATTCATACTATGTGTTCAAGGAGTCGGGTCTAAAGCAGGTTGAAACCGGGTCAAGAAGACGACCCAGGAGAAATTGATTTGTTAGTTGTTCAGTAAAGTTTTGATTTTTACAATCTGGCCACTAGAGTTTTAAAACAGAAAGTTTATTTATTTAAACTTTGGCCACAGACTTTTAAGATACATTTCAAGGTTAGTCCAAACCTTAGTAAAATGTTGGAAATACACGTATGCAACTATGCAAGATGCAACAGTCCCTCAACCTGTTTGATAAATTGTGAATAGCCACTATTAATGATTTTAAGTACTTTATGAATTTATGGTTTTAATTATTAGTTATATTAATGATTTTATGTTTTTGAAATTGGAATTTTGTGTTTTAGATATATAATTTTGCTTAATTAATAATCAACAATTTATAAAACAGCTTATAATTCATAGTCAGGGGTAAATTGGTCATTTCTGACATTCAGACGGTTGATTCAGATAAAAAGGTAAACACTAGCATCAGTTTATCCAGACAAACAAAGTTTATCCAGACAGAAAAATTTATCCATACAGACAGGATTTGGTAAACAGCCCCTTATTCATACTTATTGGTGTTGGATAACTTTATGCACAATGGTACTATTACTAATACTATGGTTGTATTATTGAAGTCTAGGGGTAAAAAATTGGTATAAATTAACTCATCCAGCTTTTTCCTAGCCACCTAAACTTGAATCTTATTATTGGATTTTAGTTAGTATCTAAAGGTGTCTAAGTGAATCATTAGAGGATTGTACACATAATCCACCCAAAGACTTACAGTGAATTAAGTGAAGCAAAATAATGGAAATTGACAAGTTTATGTATGTCACTTGAAAATGAAGTCACAAATTCATCTAGGCAAGTATACACTTCTGAAACAAGGTCTTCAAACTCATTAAAACTTTGCTTTGTCTGATAACCAAACAAAACACAGTCAGATCATAGTCGTAACATAATATTCTCGTTAATTTACATATATTTTCTCATTATATGTTAATTTTTTTATACTTGTCTATAATTAAAATAAAATAAAATCAACGAGGGTATTTTTGTCATTTTCAGCATTCCATTCCAATTCCTTAGCAAACCAAACAGACAGATTCCAATTTCTTTGATAGATTACATTCCATTTCCTGTCAACCAGTCAAACCTGATAACATTCCGTTCCAATTTCTTTGACAGATTCCATTCTTTCAAAAATCATTTTAAGAAGCAAACGCCCTCTAATTTTCATTGAATATATATTGATATGTAGTTTATGAACGTATATTTTTTTAACCGCCATCGCACAACGATAACTGCAATTGCAAATCAAGTTCCCCACTGCAATTTCCGCAATCGACCGTGTTAACTGGCTTAGATTGGAGGCATTTTTTGGCTTTCTGCCGTGGGCATCAGAAAGCTCAGGACCGGGTACTAACGTAGCCTGCTTCTTTCCGTTCTAGGCTCTATTCTTGCAACCTTTCATCTAGAGGCTTTGATAGATGTGTCAACTTGTTCTCACTTCTTAGTAGGCAAAGGTAGCCTTCTCTTAATCATATAGGAATACAATAACATGTAATAGTTATTTGAGAAAGAAACATGCTTAACGATAGATAACGGCCTAATAGCCTAAGCCCATGTCGGGATGAGCAACCCAGCTCGGCAGCTCTTGGAAAGCTTACCATCTTAGGAGGAGAAAGGGACAGGTGTAGGGTTGTGATAGACCCAGTTGGTTGGTTATGAGGGAAGACCATAATTAAGGATGTTGGGTACCGGTGTGAGGCATGCGAGTGATTACCTTTCTGTTGAGAGAATCGGCTGTAGCAGCTTGGGCAGAGGGTTTACCAATCCTTTGTTCTTACCACCATATGAATTCCATTGATAGTTATTTTCTTTGATTCAGATTGATGAATTGATCTTTAGTGTTCCATTTTCTATTACTTAAAGTTTGTTTTACTGTAAACCTAAAACTCCAATCTGTTTTATAGATTGCATTCTGTTGAAAGAATGGGGAAATCTTCAAAGCGGACGAGAAAAGTACAACAGAGTGACATTGGTTCGGACGATGACGATTACATCGAACACCAACTTCCTAATGTAAGTAGTTTTTATACGCTTCTTCCTCTCTTGATATATTCTATAACAATAATGATGCAATGATGCTATACATCGGTGGTATTAAGATTGTGACAGATCATTAACTTAAAGGTGTTAGATTTAACGTTGCCCATGTTTTAAAGATGTATGGTTACTTATGCTGCGGACTTGCCAAACTTCTTTTACCAGTCAGTGTGTCTGTGTGTGGAAAAAAGAATGATTTTGGTTCCATGTTCTAGGCCAAACAGATTGGAATTAATATTTTTTTAACAAACTTCTATTCATTTGTTTGACAACATCATAAATAACGGGTTCCATCCTAGGCAAATTGCAACAAATGATTGTTATTTTATTTTATTTTTTGTATCTTTAACTATTTATTTATTTATTTATTTATTTATTTATTCCACTGACAGTCTTCATGTAGTATCAATTTTGTCTAGTTGGTAGTGTTTTTATGTTTTTATTGTTTTGGTCTGTGTTGTTGACCTATTATTTGTTTTATACCATCCTACACATAATTAAGTGTTTTGACTTTTGACTATTAGTCTTCTAAAGTTTCCTTGGTTATGAGATCATGAAGAGGTTTGCACTATGTATTTTAGATATATTTTGTGGGCCAAAATAAGTATCCTAGAGTTTTGTAAGGATGATTGGGGCAGCATAATAGTTTTGACTTGCAAGTTAGCCAATAAAGGATGTTGCATTTAATTGGCATATCCGAAAATGTTAGTCCAACTTTCATGGGATGTAGGAGCAGTGCTATTAAAATAGAAGTTTGTGATGATCACATTTTTAGATGGATTCATAAAATTAAACAAAAAGGAATGGCAGGGTCACATGGAGTATTTTGTTGGCTTATTGTATGTTTTGATGGATTCTCGTAGTTAAACAGAATGTGTTGAATAGTGCGAAGGGAACATTTGCAGTATACTTTATTCATTTTGCTCTTATTTTGCAGGTGGACAATGAGAAATATGGCATTGAAGATAATGACACTAGTGATGACAACAATGGCGAAGATGATGAAGACGAGCATGACTCCGAAATGGATGTTATGAATGTAAATGGGGATTTATTTTGTGATTATATTGTTTATTTCATTGCATATCTGCTGATAAATGTAGATTTCTTTGTTGACAGTTGGAGGACGAAGAAGATGTTTCTGGAAATGAGGACGGTGATACCACCGGTGAGGATGAGGATGAGGACAATGAGCAGGATGATGATGATGATGGTATAGACAAGAAAATAGAAGACACCAATCATGCCGATATGGAAGAACTCGAGAAGGAGTACAATGAACTTCGCCATGAGGAACAGTAAGATTCTAGTAGTTTCTTTGATGACAACCTTTGTTCGTGTTTTGTTTGTTCAAACTTTTTGATTATCGTATACCACATCTGAAAGTGGTTTTATTCTTGTAGTCAAATTTGATGTAGAACCAAGGGAGGACTTAGGCATTGTTTGGCAAAAATAAGCTAGCTTATAAGTCAGTACATGTTTGGATGGACCATAAGCTAGCTTTTTGAAAAGCTACTCTCACTAGCGTTTTGGTGACTTATGAGACTTATAATTTTTTTATTCCAAATATATCCCTGCTAAGTTTTCCGCTACCAATTGTAAACATGTTTTTTTTTTTTTTTTTTTTTTTTTTTTTTTTTTTTTGTTGTTGTTGTTGTCATTTCACATTAATAAGCTACCTTATCAGCTAGTTTTTGCCAAACACATCTTATTTATCAGCTAGCTTATCAGTCATCAACTACCTTATTAGTCATCAGCTACCTTATCAGCTAGTTTGCCAAACATAGCCTTAGTCTGTTGAAGTGTGCATAAATTGCTTTCATGCATGCATTTTTCATTCAGTTGTAAATCATATACATTGAGATTCCGAATATTCACATTCTTGTGAACTTTTGCAGAGACCTTTTCAGAAACATACGACGTGACCAAGGCGAGGATCTTCTGAAAGGCCAAGCAGTAAAAAGTCAAAGGGTATGTAAAATTGTTGCTTTCATGCTAGCATGGGCTATATTCTGTATAATTTTTCTGCTGTTAGTTACTTGTGGATTAACTCATCATTATTGACATTTGTCAAGGCTCTCTGGGACAAAACTCTTGAGTTCAGATTTTTGCTGCAGAAGTCATTCTCAAACTCAAATCGACTTCCACAGGTTTACTTTTGATTATAAGTTCTTATACACTTGATACTTTTGTGCACTATGCTGAAACATCATAGTTTAACCATGATAGTTATCTGCAGGAGCCAATCAGATCTGCTTTCTGCAGTTCTGGTGAAGGAGTTGAAGAAGCATATTCAGACCTAATTGATTCAACTAAGAAAACCCTAGATTCTATTCTTAAATTGCAGGAGGTAAAATAGTTTTGAGAAATTATCTTTTCTTTTTCTTAAGAGGTGGTTTTTCTATTGGCATAATTGTTGCATGAGTTCTTCTATTATTGATTAGAACTTCTGTAACTTAATAGGCACTTATTGAGAAGAATCCGTCAATTATGGAAGCTGCTGAAGGTAAGTTTGTAATTATATAAAGTTCAATGCAGAATTATAGGCTATTAAGTTAAATCATGATGCTTTGTTTGATGTTGTTAAATTAACTGACTTTTAAGCTATTTGGTACTTCCAATAAATTGTTTTTGTACATCATGGGATAATAATAAATGTTTTCTTGTGTATCATATTAATGGAATATCTGTCTTAATTGCGTATTGATACGAAATTCCATCTTCAGAAGGTGATGCTGCACAAGATTCTAGAAGCTTAGATGCTTCCAAGAACTCAGTTGAAGGAGATGAAGAATGGTTCCAGATTTCTCGAATGCAATCTAGGTACTTCCATTTTATATTTTTATATATTAGCACTAGGATCAATCGCATCATAATGATCAAATATGCCTCACTAACTTGAATTTTGTTGAATGCAACGGAAAGCAATGGTAATAATCTTGAAATTTATCAATGGGTATTTTATATATATAACAAGTAGTCAAACAACATTATAAACTATTTAGTAAGTTTGACGAATACGAGTGCTTGTTATTGATGATATGATTATGGTGCAGAATGGCTTCTTTTAGAGACTCATCGGTGGATAAATGGCAGAGGAAGACACAGGTGACAAGTGGTGCTGCTGGCATCAAGAACAAGTTTCAAGCCTTTAATCAGGTTCGTTTAATTGCTCATTTGAATCTGTAAAATTTCTGAAATATAATCATCATCATGACTCGCCCGATTGATTACTCTTGCAGAATATCAGTGAGCAAGTTGCATCTTACATGCGGGATCCAAGTAGAATGATCAAAGGAATGCAACAAAGGACATCCGTTGTTCCGGTTTTTGGAAATGTAAGTTCATAACTTCAATATCACCTATTTGCTCATTGTAATTATTCTGAAAACTTTGCAATAATGGTGGGTTCTTTTTTCTAATAGTTCATTTTAATTTAGTTTAATATTCTTGTTATTGGCAGGTTCACGACTCAACTCTTAACAAGGACGAGGTATGTGAGCTATTTTATTTATTCGACTTTTCATTATTCCGAGTCCACTTCTAAGTTTTGGAATTTCGACATGATACCAACATTTTAGCTTTATAACTCAAAATGTTTTGCTTTCTTCTTGCTTGAATCAAAGCAAATATTACAAAAGTTTTATGTCACTCAAAAGTCAACTGCGATCTGTGAAATGCATATGTATCGAATGGTAAAACAGAAAACACTTGTGATGGTTTAATATCTGGTTTAAAATCAAATTATATGTAGATAAATGTAGATTTCTTGGTTGGTCTTGATTAGGTGATAAATGCTGATGGTGATCCTGAACTACTTGATGATTCCGAGTTCTATCAACAATTACTCAGAGAATTCTTTGAGACTGTTGATGCAGGGTCGTCTGGTAAGCAATCTGAGTATTTGAGTTTTTGGATCGTAACAGTTCGTGCAATCGGTTTTTTTGTTCCTTTTTTATGTTTGACTAGTGGACTTACTCTTGGTTGGTTTCAAGTGTTGATGTTTTCATTTGTTTGGCCATACTCAGAGACTGCGTTCTATGCTCTGAAGAGACTACAAACCAAGAAACGTAAAATTGTCGATCGTCGCGCTTCTAAAAGTCGTAAGATCAGGTGCGTCATCACATGCTTACCCAAAAATATGATTTCCCATAAATTCTAGAATAAGTCTACTTGTTGCCAAAGGTGCGCCATGTCTCTGCCGTTACGAAAAGGCACATAGTGTTTCTGTAAGGTGTGGCCTGTGGCCATGCAATGACGTCTTGAGACGCCCATGGTGTGTTTTTTTACAAGATGTGGATTTTTTTCGACAAAGAAAAATAATTTTCTAGTTTTTTTTTTGTCTAATCACATTTTCACAAATTCATACAAGTCACCTACTCATGGTTAAAACGAAGTTGTAAAATTACCTTTCTAGTTTCTAAATTCTATTTTGAATAATATAAGAGCCTGAACCAAGATTTCCAGATGGGCTGTGTAAGGTATTAGTATATCTAATACATAATTTAAATGTAAAAAGTTGTCCTCTAAAAAAGAAATTATTGAATGAATTGATCGTAAATAAATAATACTAATCTATATGATTTTTTTTCTTCTAACATGAATATAAAATTTTCAATATTTTATCAAATTAAATTTTATATAGAAACAAGGGGGCCATAAATGGGAGAACTCGGTAGCTTGTGAGAACCAATATGGACCATTCATTTCAATGGTTAATGATTTAAATGAGAAGGAAAAATAAAAAATAAAAATAAAAACCCCTAAAATAACTACCTAGGGTTATCTGATTAAATTTAATAAAATGAGTGGTTCATATTGGTTCTCACAAACTACCGAGTTCTCGTTTGATTAGGCATGTGTATATAGAGAGATACTTGGGATCATGTGAGACCAAGTTGTTTTTGTGAGACTCGTGAAACCAAGTTTTTACGCATGAAACTTCATAGCAAAACACTATGAAGTTTCAAGTATAAAAACTTGGTCTCATGAAAACATGTTGGTCTCACGCAAACCTAACATATACATATACACACACACACACACACACACACACACATATAATTCTACATATGACATACAAATTTTCCGCCTTATATTACACCTTGAAAAACGCTGCCTCTTCACCGTTGGGTGTAAGGCTTGATGCCATTTTGAACCTTCCTTGTTGGTAGCCAGTCACACATTTGTGATTTGACTAATTTACCCCTATAGTAATGCTCGTTAACAACAAATATGTTGGATTTTTTTAATGTCGGAATGGTAGAAATTTGAAATTGGATTTGGGTTGAAATTTACAGGTATCATGTGCACGAGAAGATTGTGAATTTCATGGCTCCTGAGCCGATGAACATTCCTTCAATGGCCCCTAAATTATTTGAAAACTTATTCGGCCTAAAAACCCAGAAACCAGCTGCAGTTTCCTCTTACTAAACCTAATCCAGTTTTGTATGCATAATTTTTTTTAATGAAATTTTGTGATCTTTGAATTTATATTCGATTATTCTTCGTTAGACTTTGCATGTGCATGCATGGTTGAGTTCGTAGGGATGGCGATGGTTCTTGTTGAGGCCCACGACCTAATGGTTGGGTCCGACTTGAGGACTGAAATTGTGTCTCGGCTCCTGTCGTCTGTCGTCTATGTTTGGAAATGGAGATCCCAAACATGGAATTGGGGTTTCTCCCTGGGATTAACACTC
Source organism: Centaurea solstitialis (assembly GCA_030169165.1). Taxonomy (NCBI): domain Eukaryota; kingdom Viridiplantae; phylum Streptophyta; class Magnoliopsida; order Asterales; family Asteraceae; genus Centaurea; species Centaurea solstitialis. The sequence goes on from CM058041.1 coordinate 95,090,750, forward strand.
AGTGGTCCCTGGTTGCTCACCCTCGGGTTCGAACTTGGGTGGGTTTTTCCCGAACACCAAACCTTAACTGGTTGACTGCCCCATTGGGGTTAACCTCCCCTCGAAGTTGTGTGCTCACCACATCCCACCATCACCCAAAACTCCTTTTACTCTAACAATAGTTTAGTCATTGGACAAAATCCAATAGAAAATACATATTATAAACACCAAATCCATTATAAGTGAAACCTAGAGAAGAAGTTTGTAAAAACCAAAAAACCATAGGAATCAAATCCATAATTTACTCTTTTATCTTTTTTTCCCTTATATGTTTTGTCTTTGCTCAAAAATGACCAAAATTTTGGTTCACCTTTCTTATATTTATATACTTAATATTTACATTGTATTTTTGAAAGTGGTTATAAGCATCTTTTTTAACGATGTTTATAAAATCATCTCAAGTTAAAGGTTTGGATGAAATCTTCTGTTTTTTTAGGGATGTCTAGTGATCTCACCTCTATATTTAAAAGAAAAATTAAGGGTCTATCTTGAATAAAAAGAACTATAGAATAATTAAAAAAAGAGGTTATAACATCTTTAACAATAGTCGTTAGATCATCTCAATCTGAAAGTTTAGATAAGTTCCTCGTTTTATTTTTCAAAGTTTTCTCGTAATCTCATCCTATATTTAAAAAAATGATTAGGAAAATTTTTTTGGTAAGAAAAAATTAAAAAAACCCATCAAAACTAAGATCATCCACATCCGTAGACTCCCATGCTAATCACCACATGAGCTTTTCACTATATTACCTAAACCAACCAATCTTTACCAATCCATCAACACTCGTAAGCTCCCTTGCCAATCTAAATAATTAAAATAAAAAAAATAAAAAAAGAAAAGAAGAGAGAGATAGAGAGAAAGGAGAGGGTGGGGTGGGTGGATGGGTATAGTCTTTCGAGTCGGCAATGCCACATCGAAAAAGCCATGCCAAATGCCTTGCCGATCGGCCTCGGCAGTGTTGCCGATGGAACCGATCGGCAAAAGGCCATGCTGAATACTTTGCTGCTTGTGGCTGCAGATGGTCTAATAGATTGAGATGATTTTGAGATACGATGAAAAATATATAGTTATAACTACTTTATAGAATTAAGATATGAATATAAATGTATAAAAGATAAATTACAATTTTTATCCTTGGAGAAAAGACAAAAACATATAAGACAAATAAAGAATAAACATAATCTTTCCTTACTTAATGAAAATATTTAACAAAGTTATTGATAAAGAAATCATTTTCAAAACAAAATATAAATATAAAAACAGTGATTATAGTTTGTAAAATGTAACCACTTTTAAAGATTCATATAAAAGTAGTTGGACCAAAACTATAGTTTACTTTTACTCTCATAAAAAGAAATTCTACTATTCTAGGGACCAATCTTGATTTTCATATAATCACATGGACGATATTTGTAACACTCTAAAACATACACCAAAAAAAGAAAGAAAAAAGAAAAGGCATAGACCACTAGAAGAAGAACACTCACATCACACTCAGTGTGTGTGATCGAATTCAATGGCTCCTCCGCCTTCTCCGCTAGCCAACGGCGGTGGAATCGCCACCGGAAACTCGATCACCAGCCGTATGGCTTCGGTCTACAGCGAAGTGCAGAACAGCCGTCTCCACCATCCTCTTGCTCTTCCTTGTGTTTTTCGAAACCCTTTCAAAATCGTCGATGGTCCTCCTAGCTCCGCTGCCGGAAATCCAGGTAATAATTTCTTAATTTAGAAAGTTAGGATTTACGAACACCTGAAGCTATTTCTATGCCAAAATCACATCGATTGTTTGGAATTTTGATGCTACTGTAGTGAATTGTTTGATGAAACAGAAACTCGATTGTTTACAAGTTAATTAGGTCTTCAAATTTTAGGTTTAAAGTTTTAAATGAAGTGATTTTTCATTATCTTTAGAAGTGAAAAGTGTAATAATATTATAATTGTCAAAGAAAAAAACATATGTGCTTTTCCATTATGTACGGAAGTATTTTATTTGCTGTGAAATAGCGGTTATCTAGGGCTGTAAACGAAACGAAAGTTGGTGATTTTGTTCGGCGGGAAGTTCGTTTAGGTTCGTTCGTTTAATAAATGAACGAATATTTTACGTTCGTTTAGATAGACGAACAAGATAGACGAACAAACACGAACAACGTCCTCGTTCGTTCAATTATCTTCGTGAACGTTCGGTTATGTTCGTGTTGTTTATTTATACTAGTATATATAATTATTTATAAGTTATATATTATTTATTAAGTAATTTAATTATTTAACTATGATTTAAATAAAGTTAAAAAAAATACTACACAGTCTCTCTCCTCTCGAGTAAAAACTTCTGGATGTAGGATTTTCTGTTTGTTCATGTTTGTTTGTTAATGTTCGTTCGCTTATGTTCATTTGTGTTCGTTTACGTTCGTGAACCATTCGTTTACGTTCGTTTAAGAACACAAACAAACACGAACACAAACGAACACGGACATCCTCATGTGCTAAATGAACGAACACGAACATAATTTTTCGTTCGGTTAAGCGTTCATGTTAGTGTTCACTTAAACTTAAACAAACAAACATGAACATGCCCCGTTCTTGTTCGTTGAGTTCATTTACAGGCCTACCAACATCTCTATAATTTCTCTAAAATAGAGAGTTAAAATCTTTAAATAAAGTTATATTTCACTCTAATAGCTTCTCTATTTTAGAGACTTCAATACTGGTTATATTATTAAAATATTGTATAATTTATTATCCCAATACACCTTAATTTAAAAAATATATATCAAACAATAATAGTTTAATGTAATTAGTGGAAATGAATAAAAAACTTATTTTTTCTCACCTCTCATCAAGTTTTAGAGAATTTTCTAAACTTTGAGTTTTTCCTAGTTTCTCTATTTTAGAGAACAAAATAGAGAAGCTGTTGGAGCATTATAGAGAATAAAAAGTTAGTTTTCTCTATTTTAGAGAATTGTTGGAGATGCTCTTATAAGGGTATATGTAATATTTTTTAGAATTATATGATCTATACTATATTATAAAACATTTGACAACAACTTCTAGAAAACCGTTTTTTAATATATAAATTATGGTTTATTGATGCAGATTACTTAAAATTTAAGATTACAAGGAGGTTATGCGTAAATACAACTTTATTAAAGATCTGTGTTTGAATTCTTGTAGCTGACTTCAGATAAACAAAATCATAAACAAAATAAATATCTCATTTTAAATATGATAGTCTAAAGATAGTTAGGATAATGATTGAATTCTACCAGAGCACTACTAATCATTATAGTATACAAAATTATTTTATTAAACAACCAAAAATAAATTACTTTGTAATTAAATGATAATATAAAACTTTAATTAAATAAATTATACCAAAAAACGATACCTTAAGTAGTTAATTTGATACTAACAATATAATTTTTTCAAAATTTTATGATATCTTCAAATTTATATTTTATTCAAAAAATAAAAACATTTCACATTCTCAATACCACATAGAATCTTATTATAAAATAGAGCCAAAGAATAAAACAAAACATTAAAATTAAGATGTATCTTGTTGCATTATGCGAGTACCTTCTAGTATACATTATGTATGCATACATAACTTAACATATTATATGCATTAAATTAAAATAAAATAAGGGCCCAAATCAAAATAAAAGCCCAAAAAAAGACAAAAATGTAAGCATTTGATTGAAAAGAGGCCCAACTAAGAATATCTGTATTGACATTGCGGATTACTAAGTTGCACCACTAATACCGAAATCTCAATTTCCATAGCTATTTTGCTTATGATCAATAACCGCTATTGCACCTCAATTAACAACATAGTTTATTTGGCCACAAAAGTACGAATTGTCAATATCATTATGATATTTATTAAGTTTCTTCTTATTTCACTTCATGGGCATGATTAATCAACCATGAACTGTTACATGGGACGTAGACCACGTCACATTTTCTTTACAATCTTCAGAGATTACAAAAATGACCATAAGATGGTCAAATGACATTGTCTTTTAATAGATGTTTTGGGTTTTCTGGCAAAATGGCTAGCTTTTGGATTGACATTTTCACATGGGTTCATTTAGTTTTGTGAACTTGCACACTTTATGGTTTGCAGCCCTCTTTCTAAAGACACTGCTATGGTGTTCTTTCGGATAAAATTATATCTTGGATCACCGAATTCAGATCTATATTTCTGTTTCTTGTTATGTCATTGAAATTACAATTGAAGGTTAACAAAAGAGACACTATGAAATTGCCTTCCTTCCTACGAACTTGAGGTCACTTGCATACAACAATAACCAACAATAAAAGAACAGCTCACTGCTATAACTTACTTAACAAAAGAGACGTTCGCAATCCATTGACAGAAATAGAAATTAAAATAAAAAAATGACAATGAACATCTTTGTTTTTACTTTACTCTCTATCAAAGTTGTCACCTCTTTCTTCTTCTTGTTTGCAATTACTGAAAGTTATAAGAGGATTTTGACTTCAGTTTTGCGGTTCCTTTTTGTCATAGATGAAATTGCAAAACTTTTCCCATCCCTGTTTGGGCAACCGTCGGCAATGTTGGTGCCTGGTGAATCTAATGAATCAGGAACAGCCTTGAAGATAGGAGTTGTGTTGTCTGGAGGGCAAGCTCCAGGAGGGCACAATGTTATATCTGGGATTTTTGGTCAGGATTTTAAACTCTCATTGCCTATTTTATTCGATAGAAAAAGTGTAACATATTTAACTGTGAATCATATGTTTTCTTCCTCTGCACTGTGTAGATTATTTGCAGGAACGTTGCAAAGGAAGTACTGTGTACGGATTTAGGGGTGGACCTGCTGGGATCATGAAGGGAAAATATGTGGTCTTGACCCCTGAGTATATTTATCCTTACAGAAATCAGGTAAATATTATCTAGCACGCGTAAGTTTGTACTTATGTTGAAATTTGTTCTGCTTTTCATTCAAGATTAAGGTCTTAAAATAGCAACGTAGCGGGTCCGGGATATGGCTTCATTCAAGATTAAGGTCTTAATTTGCAAACAGAGTTTTATAGTTTATAATGCCAAGATTAAGGTCTGAATTGATTGACCCCAATGGGCTAACTATGTGGTGTCAATCAATTTACACAAATAAATATTCTACCACATGAAAGTTTCATAGATTCGATCATTTAGCACCAACAATATTTGTTACATATTCTTTATACTTAAATAATCATACCTTTACACTCAGATTAAACCAATGAACATCAACTGAAATCGAATTAGACGTTGGTTTTATACTTTGTGATGGTCTCTAGACTTCCATACTTGATGTAATCAGCATACGTGATGCTTGAGTCAGCATTCACATGTTTTTTAAGTGCAAAGAAAATCAATAAAGTAGCAACCTTGATCATGAAATTAAGGTAAAACTTCAAAAGCTATGGTGGAGATGATGTATGTATTATAGAAGATGGCTGCCTCTCTTCTATCTCTTTTCTAACCCTAATTTCTTTTAGAGTTAATGTGAAACCCCCAAAAGATCTTAGGACCTAAACTAACCCTAATTTCTTTTTAAGGCTGCTATACATGATATGTGTATCCAAACATACTCTCTACTCCGTTTCACATCGTTATTTGAGAAATATTTATAAATTGTACATTTCTAGGCCTGCTATTTCATTCGGGGCTAAACTACAGTCATGATACATGTAAAGTAACTCTCATGTTGCTAGAGTGGAACATTAAATCCATGACCTTGATGATAACAACCATAGAAACTCAACTGTGGTTGATAATAACGTCTGCACTACTAAATGTTCTGTTACAACTTGCTTATTTGTTTTAATTCATTAATCAGGGAGGATTCAATATGATCTGTAGTGGGAGAGACAAGATTGAAACTCCAGAACAGGTGTCAACCATTGAACCTTTCCTACCCTTTTACTAATTATATGATTTATCAATATCACCATTCAAGTTTAACAACAAAGTAAATTAATATCGTATTTTTAATACTTTTGATTTTAGTTTAAGCAAGCAGAAGACGTAGCAATGAAGCTTGATTTGGATGGGCTTGTTGTTATTGGTGGAGATGATTCAAATACAAATGCTTGCCTTCTTGCTGAATACTTCAGGTGATGGATTTACCATCGATGTATTTGATGTGGTGTCTCCTTATTTCTTTGTTCGGTTAGGCTTTTTCATATACGTGGTTGAGATATGATGGTAAGATATTGTGCCATGAAGGTGTTTGTTTTCTTTATACCTTTGGAAGTGGGTCTTGTTACCTCATTTAGTTATTGCATCCCACAGGAATAAAAATTTGAAGACCCGAGTCATCGGATGCCCAAAGACCATTGACGGTGACTTGAAATGCAAAGAGGTTCCTACAAGTTTTGGATTTGATACTGCATGCAAGGTAATTTAAACATCTAACTTTATCTCTGAATCATATACAACCCAACTAAAGGTTACAACCAATGCAATTGCTTCATCTACACCACAAGATTAAACAATCAACTGTTGGGGATAAGGCGGTTAAATTTAAAAAAAATAAAAATGAAAATACTTTTCAATAGGGGGATGATCTACGGTTGAGATTTTGTTTCATTCGGTTGCATTGGTTGCAACCTTCAAGGAGGTTGCATTTGATATCCCCTCTATATACATACAAATATATATGTGAGTGTGTGTATGGAACTTTTTTAACCTTATTTTTCTTAGAACATATAAGTTACCCCTCAATGTCATGCCTTTCAGATTACTATAGCCAAGTTTATTGAACAGATAAAGGTTTTTAATTTTGGAAGATAAATTTCTAGTAGAGCAATTTCACATCTCTGCTAGTGTGGATGAGTTGCTGCTTTAGTATAGCTGCTGACGCTTTTGCCTTGTGACATCATGTTTTTTTTTATTTTTTTTTTATTTCTTTCATAGTCTTTACTCTTTAGTCATCCTATTGATGTACCTCTGGCATGTTATTTTTTTCTCTCTCTGTTTTTGCTCTCTTTTTGGATTTTTTTTTCTCGTAATGTTATTGTAGTTTTAAATGTGGATGACCTGACTTGTTTGATCGAACCATCATCTCGCCTTATTTTCATGATGTCGTTTGTATCTTCATGATTGATAATTTTTCTTTTGTATACAGATCTATGCTGAGCAAATTGGAAATGTCATGATAGATGCTCGTTCTACAGGAAAATATTATCATTGTGAGCTCATTGCCCTTTATTTTGCTTGAAATAATTTCATATCTGCATTCCTTTGCCTCTGTTTGTGTAGCATCAAGTTCTCCACTGGCTGTCATGCACCCACCCATTTGTTTCACATATAGAAGAAGGAAGACATCACGTGGGCAGGGAGAAATGACCTCTGGGAATTAATCACAATTGTAGTTGGTTGGTTTTCTGTTAGAGAAGGGTGACAGTATTTTAGCGAGGGGTTGTAGTGTCAATTTGGGAATATTACTGTTTAGGTATTAGGTATAAATTCCTTGTTGATGGAAGGGGAGGGTATGCAGACATTGGTAAATGTAAAAGGAGAGGCTGGCCATAGTTCATAACACTGGCTTTCAATCTCATGCCAAAAAATAGGAGCACAACTTATGTACACCACGGACTTAAACATATGTAGTCTCTAAGGGGCCGTTTACTTAAACACTTACCTGGTAACCGCTTACCGGTAAAATTAAACAGTATCACCTACCATATCGGACAATATTTTAGTCTCTCAAACAGTATCGTATGCAACAATTTACCAGGTAAGCGCTTACCAGGTAAGAGTTCTAATTCTTACTTACCTGGTAAGACTCTTGGTTCATGCCATCACTCTTGATGGGTAAGATTCTAGTTCTTGTCATTTTTGTCTGATAAGGTAAATTGACCACTAAGCACTTACCGGGTAAGCGTTAAGTAAACGACCCCTCACCACGTCGCTCATCTAGAGGTTTAAAAAGCAAGAAGGTACTCTTCCCTGTCCGACACTTCTAATTTTCTTTCATTTTAAAACATTCCGTTATGGTTACCGGTGTTGTTTATAATCCAATATCACCTTCAACTTTCAGCTGTCCTATATAGCTGCTAATCATACACTTTTGCTGCTTTTGTCCTTACCATATTTAACTTTGAAGCTAATATCATGCCTTTACGCCCTTGTAAGTAATGATCATGTGGAAAGACTATCTCATCCACTCCAAGCTGTTAGCTTGACTGCTTGAGTACAAATTATTCCAACTTTTACATTTTTATAATGGAAGAAATGTCTAAAATACCCTGACTTGGGCTTTTGCCTTCTAGTCAATATAATGATTTCCTATTCATAGATCATAGCTAATGGAAAGTGAAATATAATATGAAAGTTATGTGTGACTATTTGAAATTGTTCTCATATAACAAAATAAGTTCGTTGATTTTATTTTGCAATAACTTTCGAACTAGGGAGCCGCCATCTGTACCATGACACTTTAGAAAGATATGCATCAAATTTGTTTCGAATGGTTGCGTACTATCGTATTTCTCTTGCAACCTATGATTTTTGAGAGACAGCTGTATCACACTGTGTATTTGTGATCATGTAAACACTTGCATCACTGTATTTGTAGTATTTATTAAAACAAATAGATTTAGCCAAGAAAGATTTCATCATTATCTGGTGTGTTATTTTTTATTCTATTGTTTCTTGACCACTCATTATTTTTAATGGTGCAAGTAAAATAGAGGCTGGCAGCTGGGTACATGAAATTTCATTTATGTTTGGTCAACCTTTGACACAGGAACAAATTGATGACTTTCTTCTTTACATCTAGTGATCCACTTTTAACCATGCTTTTCTTTGAGTAGGTGCTTCTCTGTACTTTCTTGGTTCCAAAAAGACGGCAACATTTGACCCCGCACATAGATTAGTAAAAGCAGTTGATTATAGCTAAATGTCCAAAAACCCTTTGCAACTCATAGTAAATGTATGGGAACCAAAATGAGTCAAACGTACTTGTATAATAGCTAAGTTTGTGGCAGATTGGTACTTTGATCTTAAACTTGGTCAATTAATCAGAATTTGGCATAAAATAATGTGCATGTCATGTACATAAATTTAAAGCATATGGTTGTATTAAATGTTAATACTTTCTGCAGTTGTACGACTTATGGGACGTGCTGCTTCCCACATTACACTAGAGTGTGCTTTGCAAACTCATCCAAACATTACTCTTATTGGGGAGGAGGTACTAAAGTTTCTTTTGCGTCACATAACATATATGTAATTGTTCAACTGATAAGAACTATTGTGTGAAGCTGAAACCTTTTGCTTGTGGATTTATTCTTTTCAATCTCATCTTACTGCAGGTTGCCTCCAAGAAGCTGACTTTGAAAAATGTTACAGACCACATAGCAGATGTAATCTGTAAACGTGCAAATTTGGGTTATAACTATGGTGTGATACTGATACCTGAAGGACTTATTGATTTCATTCCTGAGGTGAAGTCTTAAAGAAAATGCTTTTATGTTTAATTATCTACTACATTAGTAAGCATCATATGCCCAGTTCCATATTATCAGTGTCCATGTGGATTTGTGTAAATATTTATGTATTTGTGATTTTCAGGTGCAACAACTTATTGCTGAACTGAATGAAATTCTGGCCCATGAAACCGTAGATGACCACGGATTGTGGAAACAGAAACTTCTTCCTCAGTCTTTGCAGCTTTTTGAGTTACTTCCTCATGCAATTCAAGATCAATTGATGCTTGAAAGGGATCCCCATGGCAATGTCCAGGTATTTTATGTGGAAAAGCATCCGCTTTCAAAATAATTTACTAAATTTCCAGTTCTACCCTTGATTATAGCGCACAAATATTTTAAGGGTTGATGAGATTAAGAAATTTATTGAGGGTAAAATTGTCATTTTGCTAACCAAAAAGTGTAGTAATTATACAATTCTAAAACTGTTTGCTTTTTTATCGTGGACATTTATTTTGCGGTATAGTTTTTTTGGGTTTTCTGATGGTAAATATTTTTGACGTCTTTGAACTTGTTTAACCTTAGGTTGCCAAAATAGACACAGAAAAAATGCTGATTCAAATGGTTGAAGGTGAATTAGAGAAGAGGAAGCAAATGGGTCAATACGCATACCAATTTAAAGGGCAATCTCATTTTTTCGGGTACATTGTCACCCTTCTTTTTTATTATCTGTTTCATGTGTTACCAAATCTTTTTCTGTGAACTTTAATCATCCAGCATTTTCTTTGTGTGTTTTGGTGGTCTAATTTGGGATTTGTGCCTCTCAGCTATGAAGGACGGTGTGGTTTGCCCTCAAACTTTGACTCCTCTTACTGTTATGCGTTGGGTTATGGTGCTGGAGCTCTACTTGAGAGTGGAAAATCTGGATTAATATCTTCGGTACGTATCTTTTTCTGAGTCATGGCCTATTTGTTAGCAGCTTAATGAGCTTAATGGGACTCGGCTTATTCAGTCGACTATACATGATTGTTTGCTATCGGCTTAATGATATAGACAGTTGCTTATTCAGTAAGCTTCTAGGGGGAGCTTTATCCTGAAAACCAAGTTTTTCCAAACCTGCCCCTTCCAAGTTCCATCTATGGAAAAAGACCTCCAGAACAAAAACCTTCCCAATCTATAGACAGTTTAATCCACATAAATGGCTTTATCCATACAGTACTTCATGGAAAACCAATCAAACAGCCCCTTACTGTTTTAAGATATTAATCAATATTCAAGCTGAACTGTAATTCCTACATTAATTGTGTCCATAACTACGAAGAGATTTCACTTAATAACTTTTTTATGTTGTATCCATAGGTTGGAAATTTGGCTGCACCAGTCGAAGAATGGACTGTTGGTGGAACTGCATTGACTTCTTTAATGGACGTTGAGAGGAGACACGGTAAATTCAAGCCTGTGATAAAGAAGGCAATGGTTGAACTTGATGGTGAGTTGCTTTCTTATGTTTTCATTGTCATCTAAGTTATCAGTTACTTTTTACAATTTTCAGATAATATCTAGTTTGCTAAACATAGTGATACGAACCAAATTGGTAAACTTCTAAAAATACGAAAAGAAAATAAAAAGATAGAATGATCGACGTTCGAGAGGTCGATCAACTCTCCCACGGTTTACTTTCGAGAGGTAAACCACTCTCCAACGATATCAAAATACCAATCAAATTAATCATAATGAAATTACAACCCTAATAGCTTATTTATAATCAAAAGATATCATAATATAACTGATTTCTAATCTTTACCTAAAATAATACTTGCATAATAAAAGATATCATAATATTTCCCTAAAATAAAATACCATAAATAATTATCTAATAATAAAATAATTCTAATTCTAATTCTGGTCGTATCATTACTCCGACCCCCAAAAACACCTTGTCCTCAAGGTGGGAAAAAATCAAATTGGAATTGATTCCAACAATTGACATCAATGACCCTCAGTGGCGGCAACAACAATAGTATTAACGAGGGTGGCAGCAACGATGATGGCAATTTTATATGACCATTGGCCAACCATTCTCTCCTTTCTCTGATCGATGTAGTCACCACGAGGTTACCATGGCTAAAATTCGTAACTTTTCCTTGGACAACCTTTTTGCCGGTCGATGTGCATCCTCCGGATACGATCTCCAATGGTGGAGAACCACTCGAATTCAGTTGGGTATCACCATAGGAATCAGATTTGAATAGAGTCACCTGTAATTCTTTACCAAGATTCGGTATCCCTTCCGTTGGTTTCTGATTGAGAATCAGATTTGCATCTGCAGGAGGTTCAGCGACGATGGGTTGCGATAAGGGGTGGGTCGGTGGCGGCATTGAGGTGGTATGGCGGGGCAGCGGCAGCAGCAGGTTGGTGGGGGTAAATGTCGGCGGTGTGGCAGCGGTCGGAGGCGGTGGTAGAGTCAATCGACTAGCGGCGGCGGTGGTAGTGGTGGGTGGTAGGAGGGCCTTCAGCAGCTGCAGCACTTCCGTGTGCTGCTTATCGGTTTCAACTTTATTTTTTTTCTATCATCTCTTGCATCTGGTCCAGACGCTTCGTGTTCGCTGCCATAGTAGCAGCCACCTTAGCCTTGTATTGCTCCATGGTTGCTTCCAAATCCGAGATCCTAGTCATGTTTGCTCTGATGAACAGTAACGACGAAAACAACGTTTCCGAGGATCGACCGCTCTGATACCAATTTGATACGAACCAAATTGGTAAACTTCTAAAAATACGAAAAGAAAATAAAAAGATAGAATGATCAACATTCGAGAGGTCGATCAACTCTCCCACGGTTTACTTTCGAGAGGTAAACCACTCTCCAACGATATCAAAATACCAATCAGATTAATCATAATGAAATTACAACCCTAATAGCTTATTTATAATCAAAAGATATCATAATATAACTGATTTCTAATCTTTACCTAAAATAATACTTACCTAATAAAAGATATCATAATATTACCCTAAAATAAAATACCATAAATAGTTATCTAATAATAAAATAATTCTAATTCTAATTCTGGTCGTATCACATAGCCTAAAGTCTAAAACGCTGATGTTTTCAGGTGCACCATTCAAGAAATTTGAATCAAAGAGGGAGGAGTGGGCCCTTCAAAATAGATATATCAGTCCTGGTATGTACTTGCTCCATAAACTTTGATATTCCATGCGTCTCAAAATAAACCAGTGTTTTTGCTAAAAATGAAAAATCTTAACATTGTTATAATTAAATCAACAAGATAATTAATATGGTCACCAACATCTAACGAACTTGTGTTTCGGTAGATTTCATGTTGAGCCATTATTCGATGGAAAACCATGTTTGGTTTGACTTGTTAGTTCAAATGATTGATTATAATAAGAAAATTGCGAAGATAAAACTTTATAATTCTATCCTTGTCCCATTAAAGTTGTAACGTGTTCTTTTTCACTCATTGAAATTTTGAACCCTCATTAGTGGTTTTTGACAACTTTTCACACTTATTTTCGGAAGTGGGGGTGGATTTCCCGAAAACAACTACTCTACTCTTTGGAGTAGAGATCAAATCAGGTCTATTTACACAATGGCGGAGCTAGCTTATGCCCAGGGTAAGGGTTACCCTGGGAACACCCTGAGTGTCCAAATTCATATTTAATATATAGTTAAAATAGCTTTAGTAAATTATACTTTCACATATAGGCCCACCTTTCTTTTTATAAATTGTTTGGAAAGTCCACCAATGTTATTGGTTTTATAGTTTTAATAATATGCATATACTTTTCTATTAATATAATATTTCTACATACCAAAATTCTATTGAAGTTTGGTTTATGTTATATTTACAGCAACAAATAATATATATTTTCTTAATTATGTAATAAAGTTTTAAAATTTTCTATTATATGTGTTGGTTTTAAAAAATTCAATCAATGAAATGAAGTTGATATTTTCTATTGATTGTAACATCTCAAGGATAGCCCACTAACCCGTCGCTGTCCTGCTCCGGCTTATGCTAGACCTAGAGCCCAATCACAGTCTTTGATTGGACCTGAGGGAGCCAAATATTAAAACTTTGGTAAAACGTTTAAGAAAAAGTACTTCGTTACCCCAAATACGAACCAAGCCAAATTTGTTCATGCATTTAGGACCACTCTCAATGATTTTTCTGGCTCCGCCCCTGTATTTACATGTCACCCTCCAAACTTAACCTTCATCTGGGGTAATACTAAGGTAGTTCGGTTTGGTTTTTTGTTTCAAACAAACTAGTTAAGAGACTGATTTTGAACGCGTAAGTTATTCTAGACGAAAAGGGTCAAGTACAACGATCTTTTTTGCACTTATATTTACACATTTATGGACAAAAGGAGGGATTGGTTGACTTTTTAAAATGAATGATAAGATATTCATGCTACAATTTGTAATCGGTAATTTGGTGACATCTAATAACACACTTTTTCAAGCCAGAGGTCTTTGCAGAAACTATCGCTTTACTCTTTGAGGTAGAGGACAGGTTTGCGTATATCTCACCCCTCACAGTGTGACCCCACCTCTAGGTGGGGGTCGTTTGATTTGGCTTGGTTTAATGTGTGAAATCTAAGCAGCATATTAGTCAAACTCTTTGACCTTGGCACTATGTTATTCCCTCTGTCCGGAAATAAATCCGCATTTTCTGTTTTGGTATGTCCCAAAATGATTGTTCACTTTTAAAAGTAAATATCTACCTTCCAATTCTACCCTTAATTATAAGATGAAGAAAATAATCATTACTCCTATTATTAAGGGTAAAATTGTCATTTACTTAATTATTAAGTGTAATAATTACACATTTATAAAGTTGTCTTTTTCATTATGGATGCTTATTGAGATCATGTGAGAACCATTAGACCACATAAATAGCACTAAACCTTCACAATGTTTCTGCCGTAAAGCTTGTGTTTTATGTACTTTCACAATGTTTCAATTTGAAGTTTCAGTGTTATTTTGTGGTCCGGCGAAAACAGATTGTTCTCACATGAACCCAATCCAATAACATTTATTTATGATATATATTTTGGTAGGTCCCATCCAATTTGTTGGAGCAGAAGCTGATAGAGCCAACCACACCTTGTTGTTGGAGCTCGGAGTCGAGGCCTAACGGTTATTTGCTTCTTTCATCACTGTCTTTTGCTCGGTATGTTGAACATGTTACACAATCTATTATATGATTGAACCATAAACATTTACAATTTGAATCCAAACCCTTCTGTCATTTTCCGGGTTCGACACAATTCATTGGCCCACCTGGAAAATTATTGACAGAATGGGTATAGGATCATCGGCCACCCTTAGTGTGACCTTGAGATTACATAATGTATATATTATTTGTAAATAAATTAATTAAATACTACTCGAATATAATATTTTGAAATCTTCGAGCGAGAAGTGGTTTTTATAGATATTCAAGCCAATTGTTAGCATCAAGAGAAGGTTTAACCGGTCAATCAGGTTGGATTAGGTTTTAAACTTTCGGGTTTTAAGATACCTGATGTATGAATTAAGCATCAATCCGGGAGTGGGTATTGTTTTTTTCTATGTCGGAACTTTTCTTTTCTTGTTAAGTGATTCTTTTTTAATAGTTGTGGGTGTTCAGATCTGCTTGTGCTTAACCTTGAGTAAACCCAAGAGGCCTTGAAGTTAACAGTAAACCTTTCAAGTGAGTTGTAAATAAACCCAAGATTTGACAGGTTAAGCTATTTAGGTGTCATTCATGTTTGAATGGGTGAATCTTGAAACCACAAGGTCTCTCTTTTTGCATGCTTAATGTAATTATCTTTTACTCAAAATAATGGATTTTAATTAAAAGAGGATTAATGACATCATATAGATGATGTCATGTGGATGATGTCACTATGCTTGGAGGCTACGTTTGGCTTGCAAATTCCCTTATAAATTGTGAAGCTCTCCATGGAAGACTTACACCAAAACAAATCAGACACACACCATATATATATATATATATATATATATATATAATTACCTCATATATATATATTCTCCCAACAATTATAGCTAAGTTAGTTTAGCATTTTCAGTCTGTAATTTATCTTCATCGTCTCTCCTTTCTCAAGTGTTGTAATCATCGAAGTATAGTGAATTTCTCGGTGGTCTCCTCCGCCCGTGGTTTTTCCCGTTTTGGGTTTTCCACGTAAATCTTGTGTCGTTTTCTCTTCCTCTTTATTTTCGTCAAGTTACAATTATTATTGTGTGGTTATTATCGTTTCCGTTGAGAGTTCGTGTTTATCGTTTCTTTCCGCATATAAACTCGTTTAAGTTTATTTTGGGTCTTGGGTTAATCTCGACTAAGTTTCTACTCGGTCTTGATTCGGTTTAACCGGGTTGGATTGAGTGTGGTGTGGTCGTTATTTTGCAACAAGTGGTATCAGAGCTTTTCGGGTTTTTTTTCTTTTCGATAAACTACGTTTTTCGAATTCTTGATTGGGTCTCTTCATCGTTGGTAAAAACCATGTCATCGATGAAGTTCGATATTCCAAAACTTGATCGAAATACTCGCTTTCCATTATGGCAAGTTCAAATGAGGGATGTTCTAATCCAGTTAGAACTTGATGAGGCACTTTTGGGCGTCGAGAAAATGCCGACGACTTTATCTCCCGAAGAGAAGATAAAGAAGGATTTGAAGGCGCAATCTCAAATCCGTTTACACTTATCTCACGATGTCTTGCAAGATGTGCTGAAGGAAACTTCGGCGGCGGCAATATGGCTAAAATTGGAGCAGTTGTTGATGACGAAAAGTCTACCGAACAAACTTCACTTAAAGCAACGTTTGTTTTATTTGAAGATGGCGGAAGGTAGTTCATTGTCTAGTCACTTGTCCACATTCAAAGAATTGGTTTGCAATTTAGAGAATATGGACGTGACATACGAAGACGATGATTTAGCTTTGTTCTTGTTAACATCGCTTCCTGATTCTTATAGTCACTTCCGTGACACGATCATGTATAGCCGCGATACACTTGTGCTAGACGATGTCATCGTTGCTTTGGATTCCAAAGACAAGATGAAGCAGATTGCGAACGTAACTAAGGCGGCCGAAGGCCTTAGTGTCAGAGGGAGACATACGGAGAGAGACTTCCAGAGCCCGGGGAGATCGAAGTCGAAATCCAAGGTCAAGAGAAAATTCTGCAGCTTCTGTAAAAAGAAGGGTCACGTTATTGATGAATGCTACAAATTACAGAACAAAAACAAAGGCAAAGAAACCGCGTCTTCTAGCCATTCTCACGCCGACGTAGTTGAAGATGATGTGGGCGAATTGCTGGTCGTTTCTGACGAGGTGAATGTTTCACCACCCGAGTGGATTCTTGACACAGGATGTACCTACCACATGTGCCCAAACCGTGACTCGTTTTCAACTTATGAACGATCCTCAGGGTCGGTCCGGGTTGGAAACGGCCATATATGCACGGTTGTGGGTCGAGGTAATGTCCGTATCAAGATGTTCGACGGGGTTATCCGAACTTTGGGTAACGTGAGGCATGTACCCGAGCTGAGAAGGAACCTGATTTCACTCAGTAGTCTTGATATCAAAGGCTACAAGTTCGTCGGTGGAAATGGAGTAATCCGAGTGATCAGGCGTAATCGCGTCTACATGAAAGGCACTCGACAGGGTGCTAATCTGTATATTCTGACAGGCACTACCATCATGGGAGATGCTTATGTAGCTTCATCGATTCCTTCAAAGGTCGATAATACGAAGTTGTGGCACATGAGACTCGGGCACATGGGTGAAGCCGGTATGATGGAGTTGAGCAAACGAAAGCTTTTGGGTAGCCGAGCAATCGAGAAGCTTCCATTCTGTGAGCATTGCGTATTTGGGAAGCAAAAGAAGGTGTCATTCTCGAGCTCAACTCATACGACCAAGGCGATTCTCGAGTACGTGCATTCTGACCTATGGGGTCCCGCGAGAGTACCGTCACATGGTGGTGCACTTTACATGCTAACGATTATCGACGACTACTCGCGTAAAGTGTGGGCTTATTTCTTGAAACACAAAAATGATGTGTTTGCTTCCTTCCGTGATTGGAAGACTATGGTAGAAAAGCAAACCGACAAGCATGTCAAATATCTCCGGACTGATAATGGTCTAGAGTTCTGTTCGGCGGAGTTTAATGCCTTTTGCACCAGTCAAGGCATTACCAGACATCATACGGTGGTTCACACTCCCCAACAAAATGGTGTTGCGGAACGCATGAACCGAACGATCATGGAAAAAGTTCGGTGCATGTTGTCAAACTCTGGTTTGGCAAAATCGTTTTGGGCCGAAGCCGCATCAACTGCTTGTTACATCATTAACCGCTCTCCCTCATATGCCCTTGACAAGAAAACACCGTTTGAAGTGTGGTCGGGCAAACCTGCAAATTATTCTGACTTGAAGATATTCGGTTGTCCCGCTTATGCCAAAGTGGACAATGGAAAACTTGATCCAAGAGCCGTTAAATGTGTATTTCTGGGTTTCAAAGCCGGTGTAAAAGGGTTCAGGCTATGGTGTCCAGAGACCCGAAAGACCATTGTTAGAAGGGATGTAACTTTTGACGAAGATTCTATGTTGTGCAAGCCTTTCGTTTCTGATCAGCCGAATGAAGATGTTCCTTGTTCTTCTGAGGAATCTCGAGTGGAGGTGGAGTTACCAGTTGGTCCTTCGACGACGCCTCCTACTGTCTCACAGCCGTCTTCGTCTTCGCCGTCTTGTAGTGAGGGTGATGGTGCTTCTAATTCGCCACCACCCGAGCCACAACCTTGCATCGCCAGGGATCGAGGTCGAAGACAGGTAAACCGTCCTGTACGGTTCGCTGAAGCTGAGGTGGTAGCATGTGCGTTTAGTGTTGCCCTCGAGATCGAGTCAGATGAGGATCCATCTACGTATACTGAAGCGGTTGATTCTAAAGATTCAGAAAAATGGATTGTGGCAATGCATGATGAAATGGAGTCTCTACAGAAAAATGGTTCGTGGGAGCTCGCTCTTCTTCCCAAAGGCAAAAAGGCAGTCAAGTCCAAGTGGCTTTTCAAGAAGAAGGAAGGGATACCAGACATAGAGCCTCCCAGATACAAGGCTCGGCTTGTGGCAAAGGGATTCAGTCAGATCCCAGGTATTGATTTCACGGATATATTCTCGCCAGTTGTCAAGCATTCTTCTATACGTGCATTGTTGAGCATAGTTGCATTGCATGATCTTGAGCTTGAGCAGTTAGACGTTAAAACTGCATTTCTACATGGTGAACTGGAGGAAGAAATTTACATGGATCAACCTCAAGGTTTCGTGAGTGTTGGTCAAGAAGATCTGGTTTGTCGGTTAAAGAAGTCCTTATATGGGTTGAAGCAGTCACCACGGCAATGGTATAAAAGGTTTGATACCTTTATGACGTCACATAATTTCTCACGTTGTTTATATGACAGTTGTGTCTATATAAAGAAATGTGAAGATGGTTCGTTTGTATACCTATTGCTTTATGTGGATGATATGCTTATAGCTTCAAAGAACAAGAAAGATATCCAACAGGTCAAGGATCAGTTGAATGCGGAGTTTGAAATGAAGGATTTGGGAAAAGCTCGAAAGATTCTTGGCATGGAGATTTCAAGAGATCGTAAGGCGGGTACTTTGACACTCAGTCAAAGGAGCTACATCGAGAAGGTGTTGAAGAGATTCAACATGGATGGTGCCAAAGCGGTAAACACTCCTATTGCCGCTCATTTCAAATTATCTGCAAAACAATGCCCTGTTTCTGATGAAGAAAAGAATGATATGTCTCGCGTTCCTTACTCTAGTGCGGTTGGGTCATTGATGTATGCAATGATCTGTACAAGACCGGACCTTGCCTATGCTATAAGCATGGTGAGCCGTTATATGGCTAATCCGGGCAAAGAGCACTGGAAGGCAGTTCAGTGGGTTCTACGGTACCTATCCGGTACTAGATACCATTGCTTGTGTTTTGGGACTTCAAGAGATAGTGTTCAGGGTTATGTTGATTCTGACTATGGTGGAGATATGGATGGCCGCCGCTCTCTATCCGGGTACGTGTTTACGATGGGGTCATGTGCCATCAGTTGGAAGGCCGTTCTTCAATCGACGATTGCTTTATCTACAACTGAGGCTGAATACATGGCCGTTACCGAGGGTTTTAAAGAGGCGATATGGCTTAAAGGGTTGTTCAGTAGCCTTAGCGATGATGAGCTTACTGTGGATACAGTATTCTGCGATAACCAGAGTGCTATATTTTTGACGAAAGATCAAGTGCTCCACGAGCGCACCAAGCATATTGATATGCGCTATCATTTCATACGAGAGGTCATCGCTAAGGGAGACTTCAAGGTGAGGAAGATATCTACTCACGATAATCCGGCCGACATGATGACCAAAGTTCTTCCGACTGCTAAGTTTGAATTATTTTCAAACTTGGTCGGAATTCGTGGTGAGAAGTAATCAGTGACAGGCTGGCGGAGGAGGAGAAAACTTGTGTTGGAGCTTTGTTTCGTGAAGATGACTGTTTGTTGGGGATCATCCATTATTTAGAGTAAAAAGGTGGAGATTGTAATTATCTTTTACTCAAAATAATGGATTTTAATTAAAAGAGGATTAATGACATCATATAGATGATGTCATGTGGATGATGTCACTATGCTTGGAGGCTACGTTTGGCTTGCAAATTCCCTTATAAATTGTGAAGCTCTCCATGGAAGACTTACACCAAAACAAATCAGACACACACCATATATTATATATATATATATATATATATATATATATAATTACCTCATATATATATATTCTCCCAACAATTATAGCTAAGTTAGTTTAGCATTTTCAGTCTGTAATTTATCTTCATCGTCTCTCCTTTCTCAAGTGTTGTAATCATCGAAGTATAGTGAATTTCTCGGTGGTCTCCTCCGCCCGTGGTTTTTCCCGTTTTGGGTTTTCCACGTAAATCTTGTGTCGTTTTCTC
This sequence comes from Centaurea solstitialis, assembly GCA_030169165.1. Taxonomy (NCBI): domain Eukaryota; kingdom Viridiplantae; phylum Streptophyta; class Magnoliopsida; order Asterales; family Asteraceae; genus Centaurea; species Centaurea solstitialis. Next base: position 95,111,250 of record CM058041.1, read on the forward strand.
TTCCTCTTTATTTTCGTCAAGTTACAATTATTATTGTGTGGTTATTATCGTTTCCGTTGAGAGTTCGTGTTTATCGTTTCTTTCCGCATATAAACTCGTTTAAGTTTATTTTGGGTCTTGGGTTAATCTCGACTAAGTTTCTACTCGGTCTTGATTCGGTTTAACCGGGTTGGATTGAGTGTGGTGTGGTCGTTATTTTGCAACACTTAAAATTGCAAAAGGGTCAAGAATCCCCAAAATGAAAGGTATGCAGAGTGAAGATCAATAGGGGTATTTTTAAGGTTTTCTATTGAACCAACCGTTTATGGTATAAAAAATAACTGCTCCGTTTTAAGGGTTTTAAGGAATTAGCCATGAATTCTTCTATAGCGAATTTGTCAATCTGAGAATTTCGTCAACTTGACATCTAGGACCCATCTTTGATTTTTACGATGTGGATATGGATTTTGCGAAATGTCTCACCAAGTTTCCCTACACAATATTCTGAATCTTCAGTATACATGATGTATTTGACTATTCTGCCGATGTGGTCCACCAACTTAGAGGTGTAAATGAGTTGAGTCGAGTCGAGTCGAGTCGAGTAGTAGCTTAATCGAGTCGGGCTCAAAAAGTTAATATTGGGCTCGAGCTTAACTCAAGCTCGATTAACTTTTTCAATGTAGGGCTTGAGCTCGAGCTCAGAGCTCATTTATGAGTTTGAACTTGTGATTGATTAACTTGTTTATTGAATTGAGCTCGATAATTTGTGTATGTTTATTGTACAACTAATAAATCTATGAGCATGTTCGGCTCGAAAAAGGGTATGCTCTGCTCGGCTTGGCTCGTCTCGAATCGAAAAATTAAATCGAGTTTTCGAACGAGTCGAGTTGAACATTGGTGTTATAAACTTATATTTTGTGTTCGAGATTGACTCGAGCTCGAGAATATTAAACTCGTGCTCAAGTCAATCTTTAAAAGCTTGACTTGCTTACATCCCTGCGTCAACCAACAAAAAGCGGATTTTAACAATTTACTAGATTCATAACTGTTTTTTTTATAAAATTGGTAGGAAACCTATTTTTAAGCATAAGCATTTATGGGGTCAACAATTTTGAATTAAAAAACTACTTAATAAGTTAGTATATATTACCAAATGAGTGTTAGCCTAGTGGTAAGGCTTGGGCACTACATAGTGGTGAACCCGAGTTCGAGCCCTGGGGGACGCATTCTGGAGGTACGGGGGCTTCGACCCCGAGCTGCATGCTTTAGCAGTCGGGCTTCGGCCCAAAATTACCGAGGATTAGTCTGGGCCCAATGTGGTTTGGGATACCTCTTTTTTTAAAAATAAAAAAAGTTAGTTTATATTTGGTTTATAATGGAAGATATCAATTCCTACACCATACATGTTAAAAATATTTGTTATTGTTACATTCAGTGAAAAACATGTATGGGCTTTTTGCTTAGATGTTTACAAAATAGTTCCAAAAAGGTAGTACAATATGTAGTTTTGAATAGTTTGCAAAATGGTTACAACCCAACTATAAAAATGTGTAAGATGGATTTACAAAATGGTTACGACACTCTACGATGCAACTACAAATAATTTATGAACATTATGATACAAATCGAAATGGTAATGGAACAGAGGATATTAGTATACTAAACATTGCCATTTTGTACTTTTTCCATTATAAATAGGGCTGACATGTAACACCCACTATTTTAAACCATTTTTTTTTTCAAATAAAAGCGTTTTACTAAAGAAAAATATTCCAAAATGTCATTCGTTTAGTTCAAAAATGATCACCCAAAAATCCCTAACAATTTAATAAAGAATAACTAAATAAATAAATAAGTGTCTAATCGGAATGCCATCTGCCGGAACGTCAAGCCGGAGCCTTGCCTTTATCCACGCTCGAACTTGCACCTAAAAAGATGAAAATATCGTGGGGTAAGCACAACCGCTTAGTGAGCAAGTAACACATACATCATATCACAACATATTATATATACACCACAATAAACCGCATAAAACGGTTTCCCGCTCTTCGGACCGCCCCGCCGTTAATTAGGAACCAAAAAACTAGTTACTTATTTGTTGTTTAGTTCTATAGAACACCCAACTTAATTAGCTTATATATATAGATTAACAGTTTACATTCACAAATAACATACGTGCATACAATTACTTTACATTTCAAAGATATCTAGAAGATTCTCATCATTCTGACCAAGTAATATCTAAATCTCCCCAGTTATCTTCGGATACCCCTAATGCTTTCCACACTGCTTTGGAAGCATCAACAATATTGTGAGGACATGGTGGTTGATAGTCATGATCCTGGTCACACCCCATAGTAGAGTCGCACTCATCCACAACCATTGCCTTCACACTCCTCCCGTTTCCATTGATGGTAATATACTTGTGACACCGATCCCCTCCCTTGTACCATCCGGTTGACAGTGCCACAACCGGTGTGTCATCGGAGTGGTATTGGTTGTCACACTCCGATGGACCACCACCATCACCTCCCTTTTGGAAACTATTTATTGTAAGTGTTGCTTTGGTGTCACTTGTGACGGAGGCGAGCATGTATAAGTGGTGTAAAACTTTCCTTGGACACAACAATCAGAGTCATTCTGAGTGTTGCATTGTCCAGGAGGTGGTTTTTTTCCACGGATACCGCCATCAGGTTTGCAAGTTTAAGCACTGATGTCGAATGATGATGCTGCCACGAGAACCAAGACCAGAAGAAAACGGAAGCTCTTCATTCTCTCTTTGAGTTTACGAGTTCTCTTTTTACAAAGGTATATATAGTTGGATGTATGTGAGTGTAATATTGTGATTTCTCTTTTTATAGGCCATAGATAAGCCTTCACACTAAGACTAAATTGTGGTCATATATATGGCATTAATTTTGTTTTTCAAACAGCAAATAAAAGGACAAATGGCCATCAAGGCAACATCTTCAATTGCTTGCACCTTCAATTCCTTGAAAAATTAACTGTATTTGGCGTTCACTTCCCTTTTTCATAAAATAAAGGAATAATCTTTGATAATTGTAGGGTCAATTGATTTACCATCAGGCTGCAAAATTATCCATTAATTGTGGAGTGGAATATAAATTTGTCCATTCTTGTATGAAGGTCGTTAGTCTCCATAGTACAAAATTGTAGTTTTTGTTTGACTAATATATTGGGAAAATATGGCCTCTAGGAAATCTGATGTGTACAAAGCTGTCAAAAAATGATTATTTTGCACTTGCAAAAACAGTAGCTTTCATTTTTCATTTTAGAAAATAATAAAATACATTGGGAAATTTTTGAAAAACTACAAAAATTGGTTTTTTAATTTACATAAAAGTTTGAAAACAAATTTTTTTTTCATTTTTCCTTGAAAAAACGTAAATGAATTTTTTTAGAAAAATGAAAATTTTTCAAAAAAGGGTTTACCGACTTTTTCGGCCATTGGTAATTTACATAGAAGTTTAAACTTTTAAAAGTTGAATGAACCGAACACGTTTTCTAAATCCTCATTTTCCTTAAAAAAAATTCTTAAAAAACTGAAATTTTTTTGACAATCAGATACACCCTTAGCTTTTCACATATTTTCTTCTCCCTTTAATGTACTAAAATATTTTGAATCTCTTTTGTTTACTAATTTTTTAAAACCATACATTACCTTACAATCACATTAACAAAATTTTGACCTCTATTTTTTGAGTGCTTTGCCTTTATGCCCATAACGGTGCTCCCCTTTGCACATATACCCACACAATTAAGCCGTTATAACGGCGCTATAACGGCGCCATAACGGCGCTATAACGGCCCAAAATGCCGTTATAACGGCGCAAAACCCCGTTATTTGACTAAAATGTGCATAACGGCCCTTAAAACGGTCTTTTAAGGGTATTTGTGCAAAGTGGGGGTGGGGATTTGTGTATACACATCAATTACCGCTATTTTTTGTGGGCACTTCGAAGTGTAGGTGTCCGGTCCGTACTCAGCTAAGGATGGCGCTGTTCAAAACAGAGGTACGTACCAATTTTATGAATTTTTAAGTACAATATAAGTGTGTAATGCACTCTTTTGTCATAGTGGACCAGTTAATAATACAATAAAAATGAATTTAATTTATTAGGCCGTTTAACCCCTTTGGGCTCGGCCACGGGCTACCATGCGCCTTCGTTAGTTTGCACTATCGCAGGTGCGGATTGGCAAGTGTGCTTCATACACGGGTTTGGCAACCCACACTTAGCCTCCTTTCTCTCCCTTTCTCACTCTCCTTTTTTTTATTGAAATATATATATATATATATATATATTGGGTATTCAGCTTTGTGGGTAGTGGTACTTATATTTCGAGCTTGATGAGGGCTTGTGGATAAATTTGATGTGATGCTGATGTGGCAGTTCGGACTTTGTGGGTTGCATTACCGAAGGCCTTGTACTTGGAATATAATCGCAAGAAAGCTACAAATAAAATTAGATTATTTTTGGGAAAGACGTACGTCTCTAATACATGCTAATTGACAAAATAATTATCTTAAATCCATTTTAATAAGAAATGTTTGACTACTCTAATTTGATTCATGAGAACTTTCAAACGAAAATTGTGTATAAATATCATTTTCTTAAAGCATGACCAGAACACAGCCACTTTTTGAAAAAAAAAGAATATGATCCATCAATCAATTTTGATCTTATATACAATTCAATTCAAATCATTGGACTTATGTTTCGACGAATTGTAATATCTTTAGAGCATGATATCTATCTATATATATATATATATAGGGGTGGGTTCAAATGTGAACCACTTTTTGGTTGTGAACGTGAGGACAACCGAGAGCGCGACACGTGGCAGATGACTAGGCGCCACGTCAAGTCCACGGCGGATGACTAGGCGCGATTCATGGGGAGGGCATTGAATTAAAGGGGGGGGGGGGGGACCACACTCAAAGCCGACGTGGCGCCTAGTCATCCGCCACGTGTCGCGCTCTCGGTTGTCCTCACGTTCACAACCAAAAAGTGGTTCACATTTGAACTTTCCTCTATATATATATATATATATATATATACACTGAACCAAGAAATTTTCTAACAAGTAGAACACTTTCTGATGTGACTTTATCTTAATAACACATTTTAAATGTCGTTTTCTATTTATTTGTTGAAGCTACTGATAGCCATTGAAAATATGGATAAAAAGATGTACAAAGTTCATCAGAGTTTTATTGGTTTTCAGTCGGAAATGGTCATGATAAACCCTTTCAAAATTTTATCTGAATACTTGTAAATCAATTTTAAAATAATAGCAAGACTCTTGAAGGATTCCTTAATATATAGATAAAAAGTTACAAGTATTGATATTATTATTTTAAACTTTTGAAGGGTCCTTTTTTTTTCTCAATAGTATTATATGCGTAGGTTCGGGTTTAAACAAGAACGGTATCTATTTAGAAGAACACAGGAACCAACAAAATCATATAAGATTTTGTGAAAAAAGCCACTTGGGCGACTTTAACTGCGACTTAAGTCGTGAGCAAAATCGCGTTAATCATATATGATTTTGTACATATAAAACATATATGATTTTCTTAGTCCGTGTGTTCTTTTAAATAATTACTTGCTACTAAAATGAAGGGTTTATGTAACGGAAAAATCTGTTGCTAGAAATGAAATGGGTTGTTGGTGCATCGCTGATTTTCTTAGTTCGTGTGTTCTTTTAAATAACAGTCTGTCACTAATCCGTCATTGATGCATCGCTGAATTCCGCCCGCTGTTTTAACTAACTACAAATTATACATTGCATTGAAAGAATTTATTCAGTTTTTAGGATTTCATATTTACATGGTGTAACAGAAGGAAACAGGGGTGCCATAAATGGGAAAGGACGGGTCAGACGCATGTCCAAAGCCTATAAGAAATAGTGGCCTGGTTTTTTGTAGTATATAATACTAGTTATATAGAATTGGTATATAAAGGGGGGATACAGATTTCTTAGTATTTAATAGGAGTCAAAAATAATTATCTATATTATCTATCAATAATCTTCCACGGACTCATTAGTTAATTGTTCTATCCGCATAACTTTATTTAAAGCATAATAGATTTCTTGTGATTAACTAAAAAAAATTATCAGTTAGAAAAATATTTACCAACTATTTGAGATAGTCCAACCTACATCTATATTAACGATTTCAAAACTATCATAGTTTTTTCAAATATTATTGATTCCTAATAATCTAAAATTCATTGCATGAATCTTTATATATAAGTGCTCTTTAGTACTTTATAAAGTCAGAATAAGATTTCTACCTACAGCCAACATGGGCTTTTGATTCTAGGGGCATCTCCAATGGAGATTCATGAAGAGTGTAATGGAATCCATGATGCGCATCATGCATTGTATTGTATAGGGAGTAGTATTCAAGTATAATGGGAAAGAGTTTCATGGGCATTACACGCATCATGGAGAAAAAAGTGGGACCCTTTTGATTTAATATTTCTTTTATAATTAAATTTGTTAGGATTTAATTATGATATATATATAATATTATATTTATTAATCAACAATTTTCTTTTTCCTTTTATATTTCTTAATTTATAAAAACAACATAATTAATAAAACATTACATTAATAAAATATTACATTAATCTTAAAATACATGACTTAGGATTAGGTGAGACCAAGTTTTTTACGTGAGATCGCGTGAGACCAATACCTGGTATATGAAACTTCACAAAAAAACATCGTGAATGTAAATAAAACTCGAATATGCAGACCTAAAAATCATTTTCGATGCAAAAAAATATTCAAAACAAGGTAAAAAACGAAACCTTCACAACTCAAATGTTGTGAAGGTTACAAATAAATAATGCGAACATTCACAGCGGAAAAATGTTGTGAAGGTTTCGTTTTTTACCTTTTAATTATTATTCCTTGTTTAAATGTATTTAAATTTCATTTCATTTTTATACCTTTTTATATTTCTTAATTTTTTAAATGTATTTTAATTTCATTTCATTTTCATTTTAATGTATTATTTCTTGTTTTTAGTAGATTTTTAAATTTGTTGGTAAAATTATATTTATAGATAATAGAGGAAAGTTCAAATGTGAACCACTTTTTGGTTGTGAACGTGAGGACAACCAAGAGCGCGACACGTGGCGGATGACTAGGCGCCACGTTGGCTTTAAGTGTGGTCCCCCCTTTAATTCAATGCCCTCCCTATGAATCGCGCCTAGTCATCCGCCGTGGACTTGACGTGACGCTTAGTCATCTGCCATGTGTCGCGCTCTCGGTTGTTCTCACGTTCACAACCAAAAAGTGGTTCACATTTGAACCCACCCCATAGATAATATATATATATATATATATATATATGATGTGGAAATCCATTAAACTTATTGGAGTGTTATGGAGTGTGGGTATAAAATGGTAGAGTTGTATGGTAAGTGGAATGCTGATGTGGCAGTCCATGACACTCTGGTAGAGTGTCATGCACTGGAGATGCCCTAAGATAGATGGTTTTCAAGAAGTTTGCTTTTACCATAAAAACATTAACATGAGGTGAGATGGAAACTAATCTGATTTACAATGATGTGCATAGTGTATTATTTTAATAGTCGACATTGTGACCCTAAATGATGTTAGTATATATATATATATATATTAAAGGTGTATAATAAGATGTTTTTGACGGTGAAACAAAAAGATGATAGCGTAAAACAATATGGTAACTAATATAATATTTGTAGTAATTGTTCATAATTTTGCGTATGAGAATATTTAAAAAGACGGTTTTATATAAATATTGCTACTATTAATTTTCTTGAATGAAATGTTAATATTTTGATGACAAGAACAGCATATTAAAGACCAAAGGAGTGTTAGCCTAGTGGTAAGGCTTGGGCACTACAAAGTGGTGAACCCAAGTTCGAGCCCTGGGGGACGCATTCTGGAGGTACAGGGGCTTCGACCCCGGGCTGCATGCTTTCACAGTCGGGCTTCGGCCCAAAATTGCCGAGAAAACAGCATATTAATGATTTTTTGGTACTTCGTCCGGTACATAATAGTCAAAAACGGACCTGGTAAAAAGGACTTATTTACACACTTCTCGTATACCTTTTTATACCGTTCAAAAACCATGTAAAAAGGTCCACATATATGGCTTTTGTACACGCTGGTAAAACTCGTGTAAAATATTCATTTCTGTATTAGGATTCTGCCATACACAATGAGATTAATGGAAAGGGAGATGAACCAAAATATGCACACTAAATCTAAGCAAAAGAACATTAATGGGATATATATATGCACACTAAATCTAAGCAAAATATGCACACTAAATCTAACCAAAATATGCACACTAAATCTAAGCAAAAGAACATTAATGGAACCAAAATATACACAATGATATATATTATAAACCTTGATTTTTCTTCATTCAAGATATATAGGATAATAGGACAAGCGAGAAAGCGAGATTAAAGGCTGCTGTTTTCCAAAAAAAGAAAAAAGAAAGCGACATTAATGGGATATATATATATAGAGAGAGAGAAATAGGTTCAAATGAGAAGGATAACATTTTAAGAAAACGCGAGAACGATTCACAACCACTCATTCGGTCAATAGAGACGGTTTTGATTGGGTCACCCTCCTTTAATCATCTCCCCCCTCCATGAATCGCGTCAATCCTCCATGATCGCATCCACCGTAACCGAAAATGTGTGGCTGAGAACCGTCCTCGCGTTTTATTAAACCGAGATCGTTCTCGTATGAACCTGCCTATATATATATATATATAGCGCCACGTGACAAATTCAGTCTTCAGTTTGAATAATACATGAATATTCAGACTGAATATGTCACATGGCGTGCCCTCGGCTGTCCTCACGTTCACAATGAAACATGAGTTCACATTTGAATCTAATCCTATATATATATATATATATATATATATAGAGGAAAGTTCAAATGTGAACCACTTTTTGGTTGTGAACGTGAGGACAACCGAGAGTGCGACACGTGGCGGCTTTGAGTGTGGTCCCCTCTTTAATTCAATGCCCTCCCATGAATGGCGCCTAGTCATCCGTCGTGGACATGACATGGCGCCTAGTCATCCGCCACATGTCTCTCTCTCAGTTGTCCTCACGTTCACAACCAAAAAGTGGTTCACATTTGAACCTACCCCTATATATATATATCTATATCTATATAGAGGGGGGTTCAAATGTAAACTCTATATTTCGTGTAAACTATGTAAACCCATCGTGGCCCTTGATCAAAAAAATCAAAGGAGGATATGGATTCATAGAAAATATGGAAATGTGAAATATATGTAAGTCAATGATTATGGAAATATGAAAATGTGAAATATGGAAACGTTTTTGAAAATCAATGGTGTGGATTGGTTTACATAGTTTACACGTAATATAGAGTTTACATTTGAACCTCCCTCTATCTATATATATATATATGTATGTATATAAACCAAAGAATAATCGATCATTGGTCAAGATCGGTGCTTGAGTAAGTGGCAAAATGATGATAGTGATGGAAGAACTAAAGCCAATTAATAGAGTTGAATAGTCTTGGTTTTTGCCTTCTGGAATAGAAGAAAGGTCTCAAGCAAGCAAGCAAAGCCCCATATGCAAAAAAGTTTTCAAGCGATTGACATTAAGCAATTAACATAACATAAAATATAAAACATGCAGTAAAAAACATTGAAAAACATCATATATACTAATATATTGAAAATTCACATTATTTACTTGACATTCATGTGATATAAAAAACTTAAAAAACTTTTGTTTTCAATATACACCAAAACTATGGTGAGAGGTTTTTCAATACAAGTGAAACTTCAAATACAAATAATATATATAGCTTATTAATTAAGAGCTTGCTACAGCAAAACAAAATGAAGAAATTTTATTTGTCATGAGTTCATTAACTTATTATTCAAACTGAATAATACCAATTGTACTCTCGGTTGTCGTCACGTTTACAATGAAATTTGAGTTCACAATCGAACTTTCGTCTAAAGTTCAATTTTCGTCCCTGAACTATTGAAAGACGCTTATTGTCCCTGAACTATGTGCTTTCGCTTTGGACGTAAAATTAAATAGATAAAATATATCTAGTTTGAGAAAATGTATGGCGGATCTCGTTCACCTGCGTAGGGGCTTTCTAACGAGCTAAAATTCATCCAAAACGGAGCTTATATGAATGAGAAATTGGATCTTAAAGTGAGCTCTTTCAAGTGGGTTTTGTTGGGAAAAAAAGACTAAAGGAGTTGTCCCACATTGGTGGGAACTTGGAAAATTTTCAAGTTTCTATATGGTTATACAAATGAGAAGGTTATGTTATTTTGAAGGAAACTCTCCCTTACATGCGCGCATCGGGGTGCGAATCGAACCACTAAACTTGTGCATGGGGGCACGAATGCCTCCCTGAGGTTGACCGGAAAGTGCTGTTTTTAGAAATTTTCAAAATTTCAATTGCAAGTCTCTTGACCTTCTAGTTTCATGTGATTATTATAGCTCATAACTCCCGTATCTTACTGGTTATATAAATGAGCTTTGGAGTTGTTTTTAGACACACAACAAAATACAACTCACCCAAAACAAGTTGATCTCGAACAGGTGCTCCCATATCTTACTGCTCCGGCCGTTATACCTAGGAAACAGACACCACAGGGTGAACTTGTTTTAAGAGGACTGTGTCTAACATAGGCCTCGGCCAAACTTGAATTTCGTTACGCTTTCCAAATTCTGAGTGTTCTTTCTATTATACACACACACACACATATATATATATATAGGTGAAAGTTCAATTGCAAACCACTTTTTCATTGTGAACGTGAGGACAAACGAGAGCGTGACACGTGGCAAAAAAAATTCTGAGACGCGCGACCTTCCCCGCGACCTTAGTGTTATTCATACTGAATAACACTGTTATTCAGTGTTATTCAGTATGAATAACACTAAGGTCGCGCGCTTTTTGGTTGAAGTCGCGCGTGTCCTTTGAAATTTCGGCGACTTTAGTGTTATTCATACTGAATAACGCTTTATTCAGTCTGAATATAGCGTTATTCAGACTGAATAACACTAAGTCGCCAAAATTCAGAGTGACACGTGGCGCGCTCTCGTTTGTCCTCACGTTCACAACGAAATAGTGGTTTGCAATTGAACCCACCCCTATATATATATCTGTTCGTTATTTCTGGTATATACATATATATTTCGGTGTTATCTATTTTACAGTGCCCTGATTCAATATCTTGCTTGTAACACTAGATTAATCTCCCTTGGAAATTAATCCCACCAAAGCGTGTTTAGTGGTGAATTCGTTGCATGTGGGTTCCAACATTGTGATGCTCCCAAGTAAAGAAACTAACAAATGAAACTAATAGTCCATTCATTATTCAAAAGGACTTCCAAGAAACTAAGAAAGAGAAGGAGCTTTTGGATGACATTAGTTTCATGAGGTGGATACCTGGTTACATGATCGAAACCGAACCGGTTGATGAACCTTCCGTACCAAACTGAAACGAACTGAAATTAGTCGGTTACCTACGGTTCTGTTCATGATTAACCGGATTTATAAGAAAAAAATATTTTTACTATATAAATAATACCAAAATAGGGTCGGTTCATAGGCGCGGAGGATTAGTTGGTTCCCATTTAGATCCGGATACCCCCAGAACCTGTGTGTGAGTTATCTGTCGTTCAAAAAAAAATTAGAAAAAAATATCAAAATAGAAAATTTAAACCAATTACGTAACAAATACATAAAAACAACCCCAAGAATGATAAACTAAAATAAGTTTTATTTTGTTTAAAAATATCCACAATTTTATTGATGACTATTTATAAATTAAATAGTTAATATTAAATATAATATTATCAAGTATACTATATTAGCGGTTTAGATCGGTTATTTGTGGATACCTATAATTTAAAATCAAAACCAACCCGTGAATACCTGGTTTTCCAATTTTTTTAATTTCTGATTTTTCCCTTTTTGGATCAAATGTTCGGCTCGGTTTCTCGGTTTTTTGTCACTCCTATCGTTCAAAATCAAAACTGACCCACTCGTGTAGTTGCGAACGCCTTGCTAGATTTTTTCTTCTCAAATGGTGTTTCAAAAAACTATAATCTAATTAAATTAGACAAAACCTAATTAAAAAAACAATAAAGAGACAAAAAACTTCAATCCGTTCGTCCACCGATAATAAAAAAGAGACGGGTCGGAAGACCGAATGTCAATGCTCGTCGCCCATCTCGTGGTGAAGGTAGTTCTCTAAGGAGGTGCCCTAGGTGTGGCGATCACGGACATAAGAGTGATACATGTCCACTGTTTTCCAGCTTCAGCTAGCGGAAGTAGTCAACGATCCATGCTAGAGCCACACGGAACTATCAGAAGCGATAGTCTTTACCAAGATTTCCAGTTCAATTAGCTAACTGTGTAGCCTTTTAGAGCAGTTTCGTTGCATTAATAAAACATATCTATTTAGTTTTTCACGCCAAATAATTTTGCATTCTAAATACTATAGTGTGACACATCATATCTCAATATTTTATGTTTATTTTCTATGATTTTATTACTGATATTTTTTCTTTAAAGAAATATCAACATTATATGTTTTTTTCTAAAATTATTTATACTTTATAATTTATTATATACCTAATATAATTTAAACGTTAAATAATCTAGACATTAAAGTTAACATTCAAGACGTTAAAAAACTACATTTAACACATTAAAAAAAACCCACATACATTTAACACAAACAACATAAACTACTACATAATAAACCGGGTTTTCAAACAACCGATACACAAATAAAACACAAACACATCATAAAAGAAATTGCAGCAAATAACTTCGAGGAAACACATAATATTTTCCTAATTATCGTCCGGATATATTCCCTTAAGGTGCGCAACCAAGATGAACTTGTCTTTCAGCTCTTCCTCAATCATGGGGAACTCAGCATCTATGAGATCCACTTTGCCTTGTTCCGCTCGAACGTCCTTCCTCGTCGATCTAATCAGCGCATTCTTCTCGTCGATGATTTTCTGGAGATCCCGTTTCTGCGTCTTTAGTAGCTGCTTGCGTGCTTCTAGCTCATCTATCTTCTCGATAGTCTTTTCCAGCGTTTCTCTAACCCTTTTTGCCATTATTTGAGAACCTTGAGGTGGGTTTGAAGAAGAAACCATACAAAAAAATAGAGAGTTTGAGAGAAGATAGAAAGGAGTGTGAAAGAGGATGAAAGAGATATAGTGAAAGAGAGTGAAAGAGATAGGGAAAAGAGAGTGAAAGAGATATAGTGAAAGAGAGTGAAAGAGATAGGGAAAATAGAGTGAGAGGGTGAGGTTTTAAAACAAGTCTGGGTCAAATTTAGTCAAAGTCACCCAGGCGACTCTCCTTGGGGCGACTAGGGTTTCTCACGGGTGAACAGCTGGCTGACAAGTGTCGGTCAAACAAAGTCAAAGTCGCCCCCGGCGACTTATGCCGGGGAGACTTAGTACAGGGACTAGTTATGACAAGTTATCCAAAGTTGTGGTGGAGGGGCTTTTATGAAAATGTTAGGAAGTCGCCTCCGGCGACTCTCGTTGTGGCGACTTGCCCACCGGCGGTAAGAAAACAGGCCGGAACGGCGTTTTTGGCCGGAAAAACACAAGTCGCCTCCGGCGACTCGGCCTGGGGCGACTTCATGGGCTATTTCGCGAAATACTTGGAGAGAGGGGTTAGATCTAATTTTACGTATTTTACAATGGCCATAATAATTAATTTCTCCAAAAATAAGGATGATATAAAATATAAGGGTGTATTTAATAACGGAGAATTATAAATGGACCCCTTATTAGATGAATGAGTTCTTTATGTGAGTATAGAAGTGAGCTCCAATATAAGGAAGTCTAGTTTTATCATTTATGTGAGTGTTTAAAAAATCAAAGAAGAGGATTTATATAACAATAGCCTTAATTTTTTATATAATGGGAGAAGTTATTCTTAGTTTACGCCTTTTTTTTTTTGGAACAACCTTTTTTGTAAGGCTTTTTGAACAACTTGCTTGCAAGTATCTCATTTTGACCGTACTTACTTTAAAATCATAATTCAAGAGAAAATTCAATGGTAAAAAATATGCATAGCATGTCCCACCATGTGAGATATTACTAGTCTACTAAGAACGTAATTTTCTTTTCTTTCTTCTCAACAAATAATATGTTATTAATAATTAAATATTTTATTAGAAATCTATACACTTAACTTCTACATTATCTCAAACCAGTGACCACCACACACTTCCTGAATCCCAGATATTCGAAGATATTTTCAAAACACAAAGTTTTGTCAAATTCATTTTCTAAGGGGCTGTTTAATTGCTCTAATCGAGTATGTGATGATTCGAGTAAGAATGTTCGTCCGGTCCGGGTAAGAGGCTTAGAGCTATTCGGATAAGTCTTATTCAAGTAATATAGTGTTTACCAAGTGTTCTTGACAAGTGCTGGTCAAAAAAGAAAATGAGAATAATAACCTTTTTATAATTATATATTTAGATGTTATATTATAGAGTTAAATGCAAATTTGGTCCCTAAGGTTTACCAAAATTAATGACTAAGGTTCCTTTAAAGAATTTTTAACTAATAAGGTCCTTGTACTTTTATTTTTTATAACATATATGGTTCTTTTTATACATAATATTATAAATAATTAGAGTTAAGAAGGACAATTTTGTCTATTCACTTTTCCTGCCTTTAATATTAATTTATAACATATTTGGTCTCTGTGATTAAAATAATAAGTTAGATTTATTTGGTCCCTCTTTGATATGCTATATTATTTTTATGCCAAAACATGTATATATTCTTTTATATTGATGGGGTGTTATCAGCTACAAACCACTTACTTTATGCTAACTATGCAAACCACTTCTACACCACAAAATTTAATTTGTTTGAATTTTGTTTTTAGTATTATAATAATTAAAATAAAATTCAGCAATTTATTTTGGGAAAATCCCTATTTTCTAGTGATTGTATGATTTTTGGTAATTATCACAATCAATCAATTCTCATTAATAAACAAACCTATTCATGAATGTATACATTTTATGATGATCATAATAACAGAAAATGGTAAACCAACATGATATGAAACAAATTCCAAAAATCGAAAAACTTAAATTTATTGAATTGATTCATTAATCAATACTCGTATCAAAACCAAAAAACTTGAGTGCATATATTTAACGTGGTAATATTCACCCAAAATCTATAATTCTTTTTTATTCATGGTTATAGATTAATGAATAAATATTGCATTCATGAATAAGTATGCATTCAATTTTTTGGTGATAAAATGGATATTGATTCATGAATGACATTCATCAGTGTAGATGTAATATGTATAATACGGAACATGAATGTTTATGTAAAAAATTACACAAGTCGATGTCGTAAGAAATTTGTGTGAGTCTTAACCGTCGAGAGAAAGAAATTACAATCGATAATAAGTGCGGGAAAATAAAATAAGACAAAGGATTTGATGACGCAGGAAAAACCTCACGACGGAGGAAAAAACCTGCGGTCGACCTAAAAAGTAAGTCGACAGTGCACTATGATCACCAAGCAGGGGTGATGTCCTTCAAGATTACAGCTTCGGCCGTACGATTACAATGGAAATAATAATGAGATCGAATGTAAAATACAACTGATTGCTAAAAATAGTGAATAATATATCTTGTGAACTTCGGGGAGACTTCGTATCTTTAAATGATGGCTTCATCCTTCTTATATAGTAGCTTGAAAGTAACCGTCCAACGGTATTGTTGACCATTAATGCTCGGTTTGTAACTGTCCAACAGTATTGCTGAGAGTTAATGTCCAGATTGTAACTGCTGCGAGAATCTTGCTTGTAACGGTCGATCTCTTAGTGTCGTTGGATTCCATCGAACGAGTTATAACTTAAGACATGTCCATTGTAATGATGTACTCCAACGAGCATAGCATAGTACTCAATCTCAGACTTTCTCAAAGGTGGACAATTGTTAGAAATGATAATCAGCTTTCCTGCGTCAAAGATACAAACTTCGTATGTTTATTCGTTAGTACTGTCGTACGACTTAATAGGCATCGTTCGACTTATCCATTGTATCTGTTCGATGTTTAATAATCTTTGTTCGAGAGTCTTATTAGTTTTATCTTAGGACCTTATCTTAATACAGGATCATTGTCTTGTCATTTGTCTTACGATTATAGTCGGTTATCGTGCGATTGTAGATTTTTACCCTAACAATGAATATGTAGATGAATCATCAATACTTATATGCATTCATGAATCAAACGAGTTTAATCATGTTTATATATTTATGAACTTTTTTTTTTGGTATAATACGATTATAGAGGCATGGTTATAGATTAATAAATAAATATTTGCATTCATGAATAAGTATATACATTCAAAGAATTTTATTTTTGATAAAATTGGAATTTTTTTGTGATTAAAATCATGATAATGCAATAGCTAAAAGATAGGAATTTCTCAAATTATATCCATCTAATTATTAATAAAAAAAGTAAATTTAAACAAAATAAAACTAGTAGTGTAGAAGTGGTTTGCATAGTTTCCATAAACAAAGTGGTTTGCAATTGAAATGTCCCCTTATATTGATTACATAAATTTTAATAGGTTTATTACATGGGTGTGTATCGAACTTGTTACGTTTTTTCATTGTATGTATCCAGTTTTTAAAATTGCCATTGTATGTATCAAACTTGATAGAAATTGCCATTGTATGTATCGATTTACCTTCTAAGAAGGTAACCGGTCAAAATGCCACGTAGGCTGCCACGTAGGCTGCCACATAGGATATATGTTTGAGTAAATTACAAAATTCATCCCTCTAGTTTACTTATAGGGTTTAAGGACCTGTTTTGCCAAGTTAGTATAATGTCACATCCACCACCACCACAACCACCACAACCACCACCACCAACACCACAGCCACCACCACCACTACCACCACCACCACTACCACCACACCCACCACCACCATAGCCACCATCTCCACAGCCGCCGCCACCACCACCACCAAAGCCACCATCTCCACCACCACAACCACCATCTCCACCACCAACCTACCATCATCACCAAACCCCCCACCACCACCAAACCCGACATCGACACCGCCACCCCAACCCCTTCCTCAAACCACCACTACCGCTACCGCCCTTTAAACCAAACCACCGCCGCCGCCCTTCAAACCACCAAACCACACCACCACCACTGCCTCTAAACCTACCACCACCAACAAATCAAGAAAAAAACCCCAGTTTTACCTGATGTGAAGAAGGAGACATGGAGGTCGCTGGATCTGGAGAGAGAGAGAGAGAGAGAGAGAGAGAGAGGAGAGAGAGAGAGAGATAGGTCACCGGAGATGAGAGAGAGAGGTTGCCGGATCTGGAGGTCACCGGCGACATGCCGGTGACGTTCATTGCAGCCAGAGAGAAGAAGACGGATCGTTGCAGATTCCGGTGGTTGATTGATGATGCCAAAGAGGGAGGTGGATGCCGGAGGTGGGGGTTACGGGAGTCGTGTGGCCGGAGAAGTCGCCGGCGACGTCGCCGGAGACGTCGCCGGATCTGGATTCTGGAGTCGCAAAAGAGAGAGAAGGAGATATATAAAAGGGTAATTTCATTTTAGCCCCTTGTTTTTTCATTTTTTTTTAAAAACCTCAGGGACCAAATTTGTAATTTACTTCTTTTAAAAATAAAAAAATAAAAATCCACGTCAGATATAACTTGACACATCAGCTTTTTTGTAGGTAACAAGTTCTTCGATACATACAATGACAATTTCTATCAAGTTTGATACATACAATGACAATTTTAAAAGTTGGATACATACAATGAAAAAACGTGACAAGTTCGATACACACCCATGTAATTAACCCATTTTAATATCATCCCTAATTATATCTATTTACTTTACAAATTATACAAATATATTTTATATTTTCATGTTAGTTTTATCATCTATTTGAAGCAAATTGCAATTTATGATTATTTTCGAGGTATATTGTTAAAAAGAGATCCATCAAATTAAAATATGTAATATACATGTAAGCATATGAAAGCACAATGGTCATTTTCAATGTATGTTCTAAGTTTTTGTTCTCTACTTCCTTCTTCTTCATGTATGCGTTCAACTTATCTTTGTCTTACATGACCCCACCAACCGTAGGTCTTGACCCAAATGGGTGAAACAACTATAACTCGGTGGATCATATCTAAAATTAAAATTGGAGGAATTGTAACCATGCATCTTCTTGGTGGACAAATTTGAAGAACAAAAAACAAATATATCAATCAAAAGACTTAGAGAGAGTTTTTGGAATTGAAAATTCAAGTTCTTTTCTAGGGAAGATATTAATCTTAGAGACAATGGAATTTTCATAATTATTGAAGATACCTCTAACATTACTTGCAAATAAAAATTCTTGTTGTGCTAAGATGTATTTTAAATACTAACCCAAGCCCTCTCTCTATGTATATATATATATATATATATATATATATAGAGAGAGAGAGAGAGAGAGAGAGAAATTTATATTACTAGAGATTGAAATAAATATTATCTTGCTTTTGTTTTAGCAACTTTGACTTTAGATGAGCACGAATAGCCAAAAGTCATTGCATGTAAACTTCCATGGCTATAATCCACAAGGGCTTATTTGTTTTAGCAACTTTCGCTTTAGATAGTCGGTATGAAAACAAAGTAGATGTCACTAACTCACTATGCAGCATCTTTTGGGTTTTTGTGTAGATAGATATCAAATATGAGTTTTTTTTTTTTTTTTATTCAAATAAGACATTGTATCCATTCTTATATCTATGTTTCTTTTGAGGGATGTTACATATTATTTTTTTTATAAATCATAGGGACTAAATATAAAACTAAGTCGTCTTTTTATTAAATCATGTAACATGTAATATCATCACTATGGTTTACCGAGAATATGGTAAATTCGATACCAAATGATCATACGAGGTAGAAATGTGTTAATAGATAACTTATAAGGAAAAACATATTAATTCTATTTAATTACATATCTGATTTATATATTTTTTTTATCTGATGGATCTCTTTTCAATAATATAACTCGAAATTAATTATAAATTGCAATTTGCTTCAAATGGATGATAAAACTAACATGAAAAAATATATTTTTATTCAGTATAATCAAGGTGGTATTAAAATCTATGTATTCTGTATACAAGAATAGATACATGTTATGACATAAAAATAGAATAATATATCAAAAAATGGATCAAATAAACTTAACTTATTATATTAATCAAAGAGGGACCAAAAATGTTATAGACTAAGATTAAAGGGATAGAAAAAGTATATTGACAAAATTACCCTTTCTTAACTCTATTTTTTTAATATTATTTATAAAAAGGATCATATTAGTTATAAAAAACAAAAGTACAAGGACCTTGTTAGTTAAAAGTTATTTCCACCAAGAATAATTTTTGTTAGGGGTAAAATTGGCATGATTCAATAGTAATAATATATTATTACTTTATAATATACTATTAATATAAAACTTTTTTAAAATCAATTAATAATGTATTAGAATGTTATATTATATTATAATTCTATCTTATATGATATTACATTTATATTTGTAGAAAATTTTAGATAAGACTAGCAAGACCTTACATATATATATAAAGGGTCAGATTTAAATGTGAACTCAATTTTTGTTGTGAATGTGAGGACGAAACTCAGCCACACATATTTGGTTATGGTGGACGTGATCACGGAGGGTTGACCCGATTCATGGGAGGGTGGAGATTATTAGGGGGGGGGGGGGAACCGGTTAAAGCCGCATTTTTTGATCGGATGAGTGACACATATTCACAACCAAAATTAAGTTCGCATTGAAAGTTCAAATGTAAATTCATCTTTCATTGTGAACGTGGGGACCAACAAAATCGTACCATGTGACACACTGTATTGACGTCTAAGATTTATTCAGTATGAGTATCATGAACTCTGATGCACACACATGCAGAGTAAATAAAGCTTAAGCATAATTACTCTTAATCGCACACCTTAGATTCATTTATACTGAATAGGACTGAAAGCTTTTATTCAGTTTAAATAATATATGTACAAATATTTAGACTCAATAATATTAATTATCACATAACACAATACTAATGATTTTCAAGTTTATACGATGAGTTGAATTATTACACATTATGCAAATTGCACCTCTTTAGCCATCCAAGCCGCCACGTGCATATAGACTAGTCAAGATTTTCAGTGATAAGTTGTATAGAATTAAAATTCTATGACCAAAAAACATTAATCGATGGCTAACGTCGCCTTTATATATGACCAAATATTTTCTTGCCATCTCTAAATTATACCATCTTAAAGCAAAGCAAAAAGATGTCGACCCAAACCGATTCCAATTTTCCCATCCTCGAGTTCATTCGAAACCATCTCTTTGATGACCTCTTTCAGCCTTTTCCTGACGATAATTACCAAATTAACCCTGTTAGTTCTGATAATAACTCACACCAATCATCCATATACAACATGGAGGAAGAGTTGAACTCTTTTCCGGCTTTTAGTTCGTCGAACAACTCATCCTCGGACGCTTATATCCCAACTCCGATTTGTCCCGATATCTTGGATGATCAAGTCGAAGAGTTGCTAAATCTCAACGATTTCGATATTCGCAGCATTTTGGATGATCACGGTGTCGGAATTCATCCTAACACTACCGACGTAGAGGTTTCTCGACCCATGGTTACAAGTCTTTCGAGCAACATCGAAGAGAGAGTTGTAAACAAGCCATTAAGCTGGGATTTCTCGACCGGACACGTGGTCCCGGTTTCTGGTGAGAAGGTCGTGAACGAAGCTCGACCAACGGTACAGGATCAGGTTGAGATTCATGCTCATGGACGGGTACCGTCACTGGCGGCGGGCATGAAGTATAGAGGGGTACGACAACGGCCGTGGGGGAAATTCACGGCCGAGATGCGGAACCCGGAAAAGAAAGGCTCGAGGTTGTGGCTGGGGACGTACCAGACGCCGGAAGAAGCGGCCATGGCGTATGATCGGGCCGCGTTTAAGCATCGTGGGTCGCAAGCGTTGCTTAACTTCCCGCATTTGATCGGGAAACACAAGGAAATCCCAAAAAGTTGGGGAAGAAAAAGAGAGATTCTTCAACAAACTTGGAGTCATCATCTTGTTGGTCATCATCAGAGTCATCAAAAAACAATAGTAAGAGGAGGGTAACTTCTGGTATCTAATGTTTACTAGAAAAGCAGTAATTAAGTTGGTTTGTCCAAAACTTCTTGACATATATCATGAATTCTGATATATACCTTTCTATATAAATTTTGTTTATACTTCTTTATGTACTTCTTCTTTTTTAACGACAAGTTAACACACACCCTTCAGCGGTATCGGGCCTCCAATTGGGCAATCTCACTAATTCGCTGCGACCCGGGCCCAACCTATGGCTGAATCCGACCGGTAGGGAAGTGGATCCCATAGACTGGATCCTCCCATACCGGCCCCGAACGTGGCCCAAAGGACTATATCCATCCAAAGTCTGGATATCTTAGAATTGTCACCCGTGGGATTCGAACCCTGATAGTGTGACTTTCAGCCCACACTCCAAGGAATGTTACCCATCCAACTAAGCTAACACCATTTGATTTTATGTACTTCGAACTAAAGCAATATTGGCTATCTCCACAACTTGTTAACACAAAAATGTGTGAACAAATAGATTACAAATTTCTACTTTTCTGATGCAATTTAGGAGAGATTCAGGGTGGAAAATTTATCAGTTTCTCATGGATTTTTTACAGGAAAATAAAAATTTAGAAAAAGCATTTAGTTCATTTCGTTTTTAAAAGTTTTCTAAGTAATTAAAAATTTTATGTATCTTAACTGCTCTCTAAATTAGAAAACTAATTTTGCTAGTTCTCCAAAATTCTCTAAACATGTGTTTTTAATTTTCTAAAATGAAAAATAAAAATTTCCCCATTTCAACTGAACGTAAATTTTAAATTTTTTATAGAAAACTAAAAATGAAAACTCAAACTAAAAATGAAAACTCAACTCTGTCTTTTTAACGTCTTTTATAGAAATTAAGACACTTTTTCCCAACCAAAAACACACCAGGGAGAAAAAACAAACTGACAAAGAAGAACTGAAAAGAAAAAAGAAATCGCATATATGTTTCTACATTGCACCTTAGGTCCTCATGGTTTCAAATAATAGCTCTCAGTGCCCACCAATTTCAAATATATGGAGTTGCAGTCCTTCAGTTTAATTCTTCTTATTTCAATAAGTTCCTTGTTGTTGCTTTAGCAACAGTTTGAACAAAACATGTCAATATTACTATATCTACGTATAAAACAAACACGATTACTACATATCTGATATCCCGACTAAAAGACGATATTTTCGATCCATATATGTCAAATATTGTGTATTGTTGACTTGGAATACATCAAATATTTGAAGTTTCCTACTTAAATAATCATAACTACTAATTATAGACTTTGTAATGGTGTTGACAGTCAAATTTAACTTTCTTGAGACTTGAACACTATAGGAAACCAATTGCTTATCTAACACTAGATATGATACCAGAAATTATCTAAAGTGTAGACTTATTATCAATCACATATCAACTCAACATGAGTTAAGTTTTCATTCTTTAAATCTCTTAACATATTTAGCACCATTAAAGATTCACAAGTAACAACAATCCTAGCAAGATATTTAGTATTTTTTTTTTTTTTTTGGAAGAGATATCCCAGACCACATTGGGCTCAGACTAATCCTCGGCAATTTTGGGCCGAAGCCCGACTGCTAAAGCATGCAGCCCGGGGTCGAAGCCCCCGTACCTCCAGAATGCGTCCCCTAGGGCTCGAACTCAGGTTCACCACTATGTAGTGCCCAAGTCTTACCACTAGGCTAACACTCATTTGGTAGATATTAAGTTCTTGCACAAGATTAATGTGATATAATTGTTTCCTACTTTTCTAAGAAGTTAGTGAGTTACCAATAAATAAACAAAAGATTTAGTAATATGGTTATAAGTTCCTTTACCAAAAGAGATTGTTTCAATATTTATCAACACTCTAAAAGCTAGATTAATTTATACGTGAGGCACAAGATAAATTCATAGATACCTGAACAATGAACAACAGTATAAATTAATATCAATTGGAGTTAAACTCAAGTAACACTACTAAAAAAACAGGCATCAACGACAGATCATTTCCATCACTAATTAGCAATGCATCAGTGATAAAATAGCCACAAGCATTAATGGCGGAATTAGCAATGAATTTACGTTGATCGACATCCCAGTCAATTTATGATATTGAATAAAATATGGAAGCAAGAATCACTAAATACATCTCCATAGTGTGTATGAAGTATGGTTTATAACCTAATAGGCAGAATTATTCAACAATTCAAGCCAATATTTTCATAGATACACACGCCTTTTTCCTTTATCCAAATCCTAAGGACTTCTTTCTTACCCATATCTTTGATCAAAAACTTTGAAAATAAAAGTGCTGATTTTATTAGTTTACAATTCAATTCAATCCAATTCATTTCAATTCTTTCTTACTTGTAATAACAATTCAACTCACATCGTTGTCTTGTCAAATCTATTTATATTATAAAAATTGAGACAAAGCCTTAAAAGAACCATCTTTTATGTATCAATCAATAATGATTATTAATACATATTACTTAAAATTTAAAATTCAAGATTACAAGTAATAACGTATGAACACAGTTTTTTAAAGCTACATGGTTGGATTTTTATAATTATCTGATATAAACTTAATTAATACAAAATAAACATATCATTTTAGTTATAAAAAATAAAAGTTATAATTAGGATAGCTATTGATTTGTAATAGAATACTTAATTATTATTTTTAAGAATAAAACATTACGTACGTATTAAACTACATCTTTATTAATCTAAATTAATTTATAATAACAAATTGAATTAAACAAATTATATAAAAGAAATGGGAAAATTTAAATCGTTAGCTTGATATTGATATTGATATGCTTATTTTTAATTCTTAAGGGATGGATCTTCAAATTATACGTTAGTCAAACACTGTCAACTTATAAAAAACCACAAAATTGTATTTTAAAACAACAAAACCAAAGTATAAAAAAAATCATTAAAATAAAGATACATCATACATAAATATATTTCTAGCTATGGGGTGGGTTCAAATGTGAACCACTTTTTGGTTGTGAACGTGAGGACAACCGAGAACGCGACACGTGGCGGATGACTAGGCGCCACGTCAGATCTACGGCGGATGACTAGGCGTGATTCATGGGAGGGCATTGAATTAAAGAGGGGGACCACACTCAAAGTCGCCACGTGTCGCGCTCTCGGTTGTCCTCACGTTCACAACCAAAAAGTGGTTCACATTTGAACTTTCCTCTTCTAGCTATATATTAAACAATATAACTTTTAAGCGTAACTAAGGAAGAAATCAAAGGTTAAGAGAGAGTGCTCGGTATCACAAGTTACGTGATGACTAAGGTGGTGTTTGTTTTTCTTCAAAAGCGCTTCAGAGCCTCTTTTTGCTTTCCCCCGCAGCACACGCGCAGCACTTTCTTGGCGCAGCTTGTTTGTTTTTTTTTTCCCCGCAGCACTTCCAAGTGCTGTCCGTGTGCTTCTTGGCGCAGCACTGGCCCAAGTGCTTTTCCCCACAGCACTTCCAATTCCTTTGCTTCCCATCTATTTTTTTATATACATTTTTTATATACATTTTTTTTATACATTTTTATCTATTTTTTTAACATCTATTTTTTTTACATTTTTATCTTTCCCCACATCTATTTTTTTTATACATATTTATCTATTTTTTTATACATTTTTTTATACATTCTTTGTTGACTTTATTAAAAAAATTGTTAACCTGATTAAAAAATAAATTATATAAATTACATTTTTTGTGTCTGCAGATGTAAAAAACAAACAGTCTTTCCCACAGCAGTCTACAGAGGTTGGGACCACCTCTTCTGCCACAGAGGTCTGCAGATGTGGTCCGCAGCACACAGCACTTTTACCTCTTCAAAAACAAACGCCACCTAAAATTCACGTTGAAAAATGTATAATTTAATTTAATTGATTATTTCTTTAATTACGACATTGAGTGTAGATCGATGAAAATAATTATTCTCAATTTAGGATACACAGATTAGGTTCGAGTCTATTTAATTAATAGGATTCTAAAGTATACTAGATGCGTGATTAAAATCATTTATCATTTATATATATTAAAGGAAGAACCTCATATAATGAGTTGGCGGAATGAGAGAGCTTCATTCTTATTTTTCTAATTTCCTATAATTTTGATTTATTTTTTTTACAAGTGGTTGTAGTTGGTGAAAAGATAGAAGTTAGTGTAATTTTGTTTATCCCACATTGGTAGGAAAATGAAACTTTGAAAACTAAAGATTTGTATTTAAAGGGTTGATAGGTGTTGTTGGAAAATGTAAATGATGTTGGTTAATTGTAGTCAAACCCAAGCTTTCACCAATTGTTTGGATTGTTGTGAAATCTTATTTGTCCCACATTTGTGGCAAAAGTAAAAAGTTGGAAGTAGAAGTGTTTATATAAGGAACAAGATATGGTTTGAATGTTCATCCAATCTTTGATCCTTTTTTGGGTTTGATAGTTAATTTTTTATTTACATAATAAAATATTTCAGGTAATTGAAAATATTTTTTTTATATAAATTTAAATTCAATGAATGTTCATCCTAATGTTAATCAATTTTTGGATTAAATAGTTATATTTTATTTACATGACAAAACATGTCACGTAATAGCTAAAACATTATAGTTTAGGTATATATAACCTAAATTTATATGAAAGAATCAAAATGTCAATGGATAGGTGGAAGATTAATGGTGTTTTAGTTGTCCTACATTGGTAGGAAGATGAAAAAAAAAGAAAATAAATGATGTGTATATAATGGGTTGAATTTATACACATCAAGTGGTAAATTTTGGTGAAAAGATAAAAATTAGTATAGTTTTGCTTATCCCACATTGGTAGAAGATGAAACTTTGAGAAGTAAAGATGTGTATTTAAATGGTGGATTGATATTGTTGAACAATGTGAAATGGTGTTGGTTAATTGTACTTTAACCCAAGTTTAATAGTTAGATGAGAAGCAAACATTCACCAATTGTTGGATTGTGATGAAATCTTCTTTGTCCCACATTGGTGGCAAAAGTAAAAAGTTGGAAGTTGAAGTGATTATATAAATGATAAGATATGAATGATCATCCAACATTTCATTCATTTTTTGAATTAAAAATAGTTCTATTTTATTTACATGACAAAACATGTAATGTAATATTTGAACATTTCATTTTAGCTTTATATAAACTAAATTTAGATCTTTATATATATAAAAGCAACAACCTAAGAGAAGTGAGATGGCACCATGAGAAGCAAGCATTTGCCAATTGTTGGATTGTGGTAAAATCTTTTTTGTCCCACATTGGTGGCAAGAGTAAAAAGTTAGAAGTAGAGGTGATTAAATAAATGATAAGATATGATTTGAATGTTTATCAACCTTTGATCCATTTTTAGGTAATAGTTAAATATTTAGATGACAACTCTTGATTATATAAATGATAGTTATTTTTTATTTAGATGATAAAGTATTTCATGTAATTGTTAAATATTTTATTTGATATATTAAAGTTACATTCAAATGAATGTTCATCTTAACTTTAATCTATTTTTGGATTTGGATTAAATAGTAATATTTTATTTACATGACAAAACACTTCATGTAGTAGTATAACATTTCATTTTAGTTTTATATAAACTAAATTATATGAAAATTTTAAAATGTCAATATATAAACAAAAGCTTTTAGATGATATAACATGACACAATGAAAACAAAGTATTCATTAAATTATGAATTGTAATAAATTTTGTATTGTCCCACATTGGTGAAAAATGTGAAAAAGTTAGAAGTTAAGTGAGTATATAAAGAATAAGATGTTTCTTGAATGTTCATCCAAATTTTGATCCATTTATTGGGTTAGATAGCTATATTTTTATTCACATAACATTTAATGTAATAGTTAAACATTTCATTTTCATTTTAGATGATGTATTGCCAACAAAATGGTAAAATTTGGTAAAATCTTCATTGTCCTATGTTTGTGACAAAAGTGAAAAGTTGGATGTTGAATGAGTATATAAATGATAAGATATGACTTGAATGTTCATACAAATTTTGAGATTTAATATTGAAAGTATAACAATCTTTGATGTAGCTTCACCAAACTTCAAGATGTCTTTTTTGAATTGTTATGTTTATTTTTTTCATTTTTTTGGGAATTTGGATTTTAAAGTGTCTTAATTTAATTAAGGTTTTATTTATGTTTCCTACATTTTTTTAAAATTTTAATACAAAGCTACAGTAGAAGTGGTTGTATTGCTGTTAAGAATGACTTCAATCATCATTCTTTATTTACTTCATTGAATCTAAAGTAATAAAACTTATTTGATGGTGTATCTTATTGATATGTTAATGAAGTTCAACATGGTGTATGTATGTTCAACATATTTAAGAAGCTTTTAGGTATTGTTGAAGTTCCATTCTTATTTTTAGACGGAAAAATAAAACTTGAATGAGAGTCAACTATTGTTAATGTATAATCCATGTTATAATCTATTTCATCTATATTTTATTATTTGTGTTGTGTAAATTTTTTGGGTTTTTGCTAATTCATTTACATTATAGGCTGATATGACAGAAGTACAACATCATGATCGTTTTATCTCTAATGATGAAAACCCTTAACATCTATGAGGTCATCCGTCCCATCTGTAAACCCTTAACAACTTTCCCGCCACCGCGCGAGCGCTGCGTGATTAAAATCATTTATATATATTAAAGGAAGAACCAAAGAGAATGACTTGTCATCATGACAAGGCTTCATTCCTATTTTTCTATTTTTCTAGATTTTTGAATTTTTTAAATGTCTAAGATTGTAAAGACTTTTTTACCCTTATGTATAAATGTTTGTTTCATTGTCAACAAGGACTTTTTTGTAACTTACATGTTTGCAATTCAAGATAACCTATCAATAACCTTTTGGCTTCCTTTCTCATAACTATCTATTAATTACTTTTCAATTTTGATTAATGTGTTAATTACTTTTTCGTCCAAGTTAATAGTATATATCTTATGAAGTTATGATTTGTGAGTTCTTAAAGTTACCACCATCATAAATACTAAGAGTTATTCTTAACCTTTCCATCTTCTTGTGCCCTTATATATATTCCTTTCTTATTCACCTCTCAAATTCATAATCTCTAATTAGTCTCAATTACTTTCTTTGGTATTTTCTTACTTATACATATTAATTTGTTGTTGACAGTTCATTTTGCTTCTACAGATATTTATGTAGGTTATTTGAACACAAATCACTCAAATTGTCAATATATTCAGAGTTGTCAGGTTTCGTTTTGGGATTTTGCGGTTATAAGGTAAGATTATGTTTATGATCACCATTTGGCTTATCATCTAAGATAAGAATGTTATGCACGTAATTTTTAGGATTTATAGCACCGTAATTTCATGTGTGTTTGTTTTGTGGTTTGGATCGTATAATAGTTTTATGCATTTTGTTTTATGATTTTAATGACAATATGGTTTTATATAGGTTTGGTTCGTGATTTTCATCACATTTGTGCAAGTATGTTCGTCAATTTGGTGATTCTGATCGCACTATAATGTCGTATTAGGTTGTGAATATTTTAATTTTTCAAGTTAAATATGTGATGTTGTGGTTTGGATCGCATAATAGTTTTATGCATTTTGTTTTGTGATTTTAATTACAATATGGTTTTATATAGGTTTGGTTCGTGATTTTCATCACATTTGTGCAAGTATGTTCGACAATTTGGTGATTCTGATCGCACTATAATGTCGTGTTAGGTTGGAAATATTTTATTTTTTTCAAGTTAAATATGTGATATTGGACTATAAAAATCGTGAAAATAAACACTATAAGGTAAAAGTGGTTAGTTTACAAATCTAAACATTTAATCTCATATGTTTCCGATTATGTTAACATATTTGGTTTAATTCTTGGTTTACTCTTATTACATATATCAATTACATTTTCTCATTATATATATAGACAAAAAAACAATAATTAAAGAAAGAGTAAATTATGATTTTCGTCCATGCGGTTTAATGATTATCATTTTCGTCCCTATGGTTTGTATTTTGTTGCTATATTCATCCGTAGACACTAATTTCTATATTCAAGTACAAGGGACCAAATTATTAAAGAAGTGTAAACCATAAGAACTAAAATAACATAAATTATAAATCATATGAATGAGAATAACAATAATTTACAAACCATAGGGACAAAACTGAAATTTCTAAACCATAAAGAAGAAAATCAAAAATTTTAACAAACCACAAAGATTAAAGTAGTAATTTACTCTTAAAAGAATTGCAAAAGCTCTCTTTTTGGCCTTAAATAAAAAACATACAATTATTATTCCTCATCAAGTAGATTAGAGGAAAATTAAATATTTAAATTCAATACTACATGTGTTACTTTTACAAAATAAAAAAAAGTGTATCAAATTTCTTTGTTATAGAGAAATGATGTAAATTAAAATTATGTAAAATAAAATAATTTGTATCGAGTTATGATCTTTCAATAATAGATTTGTATCCAAATGTCTAAGTAATGATAAAAAGATATTAGCTTTATGCCAATAAAAGGAAAATAATTTATATCCACTAATGATTTTTCAACAATAGATTTCGTATTGTTGTAAATATATAGCTCAATATCCAAATGTCTTATAAATGATAATAGGAGATTTTACATTTAAGTATTGTCTTAAACTTTATGCCAAACACAATGCACCTATATATATTAACAAAACCTTAATACTCTCACCTTAATATGGTTTCATTTTAATAAAAATTATATCGTATTTCATTAGTTGTAACGACTAATTACATTTCATGTTAATTTGATTATATATCCCCAAACAAAAGAAACTTTTTCATTGTGCAACGCGTGATGTCAATCCCCAATATATAACTACGCATCCAACATATTTCATAACTCAATTAATTGAATAGGCGCATAACCAAAATTTGTTTAAAATAAAGTATGATATATGGATTTGCACATTTTCTATATATAAAAATGGCAAATTAATATAAATTGCAATAGATATGTGAAATTACTAAAAAAAATCTCTCACTTATGAACTATAATTTTTATATGGACATAGAAAAGTTGTTAACATACTCAACATTTGAAAAAAAAAATCAAAACTTTGGGGGGAAAAAGAATAAAAGAATTTCTAAGTATAAGAAGATGCTACATTATCTATTTAAAACCTCTCTTATATATAGAATGATATAGATTTGATCATGTAACACTATGTTGTTTTTGTGAGACCACATAATAACATTGACCTTTTACAATAAAATATTGTGAAGGTATAAACATCACTTTTTTTCCTATAAAGGTTAATTAATACCTTCACAAAGTTAAAGTTTTAATGTAAATAAATTTGATAGGTTGATTACCTTTTGTCGAACATTTCGTAAAATGATGATATAGTTGTATGAAATGTTATTTATATTTTAAAAAGTATAACCCAAAAATTATTAACTATGAATTTCAAACTATTTATAACAAAAAATGATAATAAATAATTAAATATATGAAAATGTATCACCAATGAAAATACATTCTTCATTTTAATTTGGATATTATTAATTAATAACCGAAAAATTATGTTGTATCTAAATTCGAAGAAATATATTTTTAAAATACATTTCGCTACCGCGCAACGCGCGGTGCATCCACTAGTTTTTAATAATAGCAATATATAGCTCAAATATCTAATATATCACATGCAATTTAATTAAATTTTAAAAAATAAATAATGCAAAAATGGCATAATACATCGTATTTTTCTCTTTATTTGTCAACAATCTCATCTATATACTACTTATAAAAAGAAATAACTTTGACGGTTATTTTTGTTCAACAATTCATTTTACACATTTACACTTTGTACCCCCATAGTTAGTTATTAAATCTTATTTTAGTCCTTTACTTTTTCATTTTCTATTTTAAACCCTTACTATATAATCTAAATAATCATATATTATGAACTAAAATATATTAAAATTACGTTTTTTTTTAACAAATTATACCATCATAATCGTCTCGTTAATACCTTCGAAATGAGCCCAATATTGAATATTTTTTATTCAATTATATTATATATTCTATTATATAAATATAATACTTTTATTTCAATTTTCGAGATTGACTATTCAATAAACCATTAGAGGTTATTGGTTAACTGATTGAACACATATGATTAAATTGATGTTTACAATGACGTATATAAAAATTGGGCAATTGATACATACTTCGCGTTGCAACGCGTGCGGGTATGTTTCTAGTAAATTATGAAAGCATAGTAAAAAGGTTACATTGATTCAACACTTTCACTTTCTTGTGTAAGAGATTTACGATCTCAATTTACTACATTGGTTGCAAGTCCATCATCCTCTACCTCGAGTCGAATGTCGATGCTTAGCCTATAGCTCTTTCAGTATAATACCCTTAACCATACGGCTAATACTGGAACCTGGACCCAACATTCTCCCCCTCAACATAAGCCGTCAACCTATACCTCTTTCAGTATTGTATCCGCACATAATGCGTGAAGGGGGATTTGAATTCGAGACTTTGCTCTGATGCCAACTAGTGTTAGGATCAAAGAGTTTAACCTGTAGAACAAAAGGAATCCTTTGTGTCCAAGACCCCACCCTTATCTTTATTGACCTCAAGCGGAATGTCGGTCCATAGCTTATACCTCTTTTAGTGTAGTACACTTACAATATGGCTAATGCGCCATAAATCCGAAGCTACGTTTCCTTTGCGTCATCTTGGAAAATTTGGGTCTGATGCCCAAATCCAAATTATATATTCCAAATGAAGTGATGTATTAAAACACGGTACTTAATTAGCTTAAGTTGTCTTAATTTTACTAATAAGAAATTCATGGATTTACGTTTTCTTTAATTTATATCGGGTTGTATTTTCTTCAACATTGATATGTGTCATATCAAAATGACTATAAGTTATTGAAAATGAAGATGAAAGCAACATACATGGTCTATGGATAATGATGTCGTTGTATATCTTTACAGTAATAAGTATCTAGTTTTGACTATGAATTCTTTCAAAATTTAATTTTACGGATCAACTTGTGTTCAACATCGTGCATTACAAGATGATCCAAACTAAGCTGTTCGACTTTCTATTACCATATTAAAGGATTCAATAGCTGGAAAAATAATTGGCTTATCAAATTATATATCGAACCGTTAAAAAGATTTTGCAAAAGATAAAGATGTCACCTATAAAGTAAAGGGATAAGTTCACGAAAGGGTATCCAACTTGTCATCAAAAGTTATTGTATGTATTGAACTTGAAAAATTACCTTTTGACGTATCAAACTTTTAAAAAAGTTCCATTGTATATACCCAACCTGTTATAGCAGGTCATGTGCTGATGTAGCACTGGTTCTGATGACGTGGATGCTGACTGGACTATAACATGTATTTTGTTTGTTTAAAAATAATTGTAAATACATAAAAAATAAAATAAACTAAAAAACCCAATTTGGGGGTTTCCTTCTTCAACCTCGCCACACAAAATTGAAGAAAAAGAATCAGCCACCACCTCCGATCACTTCGCCGGCTGGCCATCTCCGACGTCCAGCCATCGCCGGCCATCTATCTACGCCGTCCGGCCATCGCCGCCCAGCCATCTCCGCTGTCCAGCCTCTTCAACCCTAAACCGTCGGCCAACCATCGCCGCCGTCCAGCCATCTTCAACTCTAAAACGGCCGGTCATCGTCAACTTTAAACCGGCGATGTTATTTCAACGTCTCCAGATAGATGATGAAACCTTAAACCGGCAATGTTTGCAAACGATTTCATGGGTTTTTCAGGGCTGCAGACGATTTTCATGGCTTCATTTTGAACAGGTTTGGTTCTTAGGGTTCTTGATTCACTAATAGGGTTCAATTCTTTGTAGGGTTTGGTTTTTAGGGTTCTTGGAAAATAAAATTTAGGGTTTTTGATTCTGAGTTTCATCTTTGTTAGGGTTTGGTTCTTAGGGTTCTTGGTGAATGCAATTTTGGGTTCTTGATTCTGGGTTTCATCTTCATAATCAGATATGGGTTTTTGAATTTTTGGGTTTCATCTTCATATTCATGTTCTTGATTATTTGTGTTTGAGTTTAATCTTAAATCCAAGTATCATTAAACTTTGATTTTTGTTTATGATTTTGAGTTTTGATTTAAGGTTTTTGATCTCAAGATTTGATTTTGTTCTTGTGGGTATGCTTGGGGAAGATGAATATTCAAACATTATGATCATCCCCATGTTTTTATTCATATCTAGTATTAATTAGTGAGATGGCATTTTTATTTGTTTAACTTTTTTGGAAATAGTGACACATAGTTCAATTGATAATGGGTGTGGTTAGCATTTGTTCAAAATCGAATAGTCCAGTGTTCGAGTCAAGGGAACCTCCATAGCCATAACCCCTAAATGAGTCACTTATGTCCCTCGTATTACGAAATTGACAGACGATTGTGTAGCGATTGGGGTTGTCAGTATCAATCTTTTGTCAAAAATAGATGTTTGTCCAAAATAAGCCGATACCATGAATCCAGAGGGTTAGTCAAAATGTGCCAACAATGTAGGTTTAAGGGAAAAGTCTAGAGGATTTTGCCGCATGAACAAAGGTATCTCAAGTTGTGACCTGAATCGCTTCATCAATATAGGATACACATAACTCAGTCACAATACAACATAAGAAAAACTAATAATTCTTATTATGTCATGTCATTTTTTAGTTTTACTTTTAATTTAGATATCTATATATATATATATATATATAGAGAGGAAGATTTGAAATATCAATAAAAAGATAGAATTTTGATTGGCTGCTCCTCTCTTATGAATAAAAGTTATTGGTATCCGATTACTATTTGAAATAACCGGTACGTATGATATGATGGATTATATGTGTGTGAAAATTGGCCAAAATTTGTTGTTATATAACGCGCGAATAAATTGTGTACCAAGTTATGTCAACTTGTCTACTAATAAAAGAGTGACAACTCATCGTTCAATCAACCTTAATTTTAATTGACATGATAAATGATTGAGGAAAAGTGTTTATCAAAAGTGGTGTAAAAAAATGAATTTAATAAAACGTGTTTGGCCTAACTTGTTTGGGTAAAATTTGTAAGTCAGGAGATAATTTATAATGAGAAATTAATGTTACAACAAAATCTTGTATTAAGATAAGGTCATGCCGACCACTCGTAAATCGTCGTCACTTTTAACGTTGGTTGTAAGATGAGTGTCGACATTCAAGCAACAGGCAAATGTCGATGCGTGACATACAACTATTGACGCTCGAAAGGTAAAACTCAACTAACGATTGAGTACAACGGATTATTCGACATTATTAGCTGAAACACCGTATGGTTATCTTACGATAATGATTTATTAAAGCTAACAACTAAACCGTTATATTTGATATACAAATTAAAGTAAGATCTTTCGCATTTAAAGAATAGGGTGAAACTAACGAACATAAATCACAACTAATCAATAATTCAACAGCTGTTACGACCATTATGATAACTAAAGACTATTAAAAGGCGATTTAAGAAGCAAATATACATGTGTAAGAAGATATTTTATTATCCCTAGAGTGACGATTGCGAATCGTCACTATAGCCTTTGTCGCTACAGGAGTGATTTCTTGTAGTGAGATCGGGTACGTACCCATGGGTTAGTGGTGTTAATTTATGACGGAGTACTATATAGATGGATACATCCGTCACTGATAGTCATATTTCTAGTACTGATTGCGATACCTATTGGAAAATTGTCCATGATCGTACCTTTCACGAAACCATTAGGGTGATTGGCCTATCAGGGTCAATCGCTGAAATTTGCTGTCAGTGTTAGAGACTAGTTTGTCATATGATGAGGATCACTATAAGGGCATCCACAATGATTAACAAATGTAGAAGACTTGAAGAAAATAAAAATACATTACAAAAGTATTAGTCCCACCATAATACGCTTTTTTTTTATCTTACTTTCCATCTCACATCCATTTCTTAAAAAACTTGAAGAATCTCAAAATCCAAGTGGTTTATAAAAAAAAAAAAAAGTCATCTTCAAATCATTGACTCCAATAATCAAGTCTTGATTAAGCTTTTTTCAAACAACCATTATACACACTCAAAACTGTCTGCGTTATGGCGTTCTTGACGACAATCGGACCGGAGAATGGATGGTGATTAGTTCAGCGGTGAACATTTCCTACGGATTACCAACATCTAGCCATTACCCGTGGAGCTGCAATGATTGTTTAGTTGCAAGAAGTGTTTAATTTTGTAATGTTATTGAAGCATAATAGACTATCACTGCATTTAACAAACTTTGGGCTAATTCCTATCATGGGGAACCAATTGTCAAAATCATCATTTAAGGGTATGATACAAAGTTTTCATTTATTTAAGGGTATGATTTACATATTCAATAGGGAACCGGTCACTTAAAGTGACGTAGCAAAAAGTTAAATTAAACAATAACCATGTCATTAACTAATTTCCATCTCAACAAAGTGTAGATAAATGTATTAATAAAATACAAGCTTTCCTGGTGTAGAGGTAGATGCGAATATGAGACATCAATAGAATCCGGATTTCTCTATGCACATATCAGATTCATACAAATTATATTAATAAAAGTACAAGCTAAATTAGAATCTAAAAACAAATAGGAACCTTATACAGGCTATATTAGACCAAAGTTAGTTCTATTTTGATGTAATTTTCCCGTTTTTAACATCTTTTTCGTGGAGGTGTTTTAAAAAAAAGTCAAGCCACCGAAATGCATTGTACCAAGTGAAATTGGACCATTTTTTTGCCAAAACGCACGACTTAATCCGCTCTACGATTTGTAGGCATTTTTGAACGGTTTGGAACACATTGATCGGCAAAATATACTACTAAAAAACAAGCTTTCATCGATAGATTTCATCGTTCAAAATTACCGCTGGATCATCTATAAACTGGTCACATGTTAACTTTGATCCATATCCGCATATTTCTGTCTGTATACAATTGAGATTAAAAAAAAGCTTTAAGCCTATGAATTACCTCGGATTACTGAAAGCATTAAGCTTAATAATTAATTAAATCAAATTCCATAGGTATTCCTTCCACGGTAAAACTATTTAGTTCAAAAGAAAATAAAAAGAATGTTGAAAATATTAATTTAATACTTAATAAAATAAATTTTGCTAGCGCGAAAGCTTATTCACGAGTAAACTACACATTTCGTTCCTGAACTTTACACAAAACAACAAAATTGGTCTTTGAACTTCAAAAAGTTTACTGAACATCCCTTAGGTTCATGTTTTGCTCACTAACCCCGTAAAAAACTCATGCATTTAAGTGAGAGGTGCTTTTGATTAAATAAAAAAAGAACTGTCAAATGGTAAGATAAAATCCAAAGCAAAACATGAATTTAGGGACGCCCAATGTATTTTTTGAAGTTTAGGAACCAATTTTGTTGGTTTATGTAAACATCAGGGACGTAATTTGTAGTTTACTCCTAATTCAATTTTCAAAAGAATTATTTAAACTATTGATGCATGACCGACATAATTTCTTTAACTAAATATTACTTTAAAGTCGTTTGACAATCCGTAAGTAAATATTTTTAATATTAAAAACGATGAATAAGTTTAGGACAGAATTAATTTAAGATTTCATTAAATAATATTCCGTTGCACAAGGCCAAAATACATTTGTATTTTATTATATTTAGTCTTTTTGTGAACCACTTTTTAATGTATGTCCAAAATTCCAACTAATTTTAAATATTTGGAATTGCTTATCAAAAAACTTATGTTTTTTAAAAACTGACTTATGTTATTTTTAAATATCTTCTTCCTTAAGATAAGTAATAAGCACATTTGAATAAACAGCCCCAAACACTGTACTTGTTTAATTTTTCTTCAACTTATTCAATGTTATTTTTTCATTGTAGAGATATAAATATGCATTACAAGAAATATGAACAAGAAATATGAGTTTTAGAGAATTTTTTTTTATTTAAAAGTTTGAAAAGCTTTTTTAAAGCAGAGAAAGTTTTTTTTATTATTATTATTTAAAAGTTTGAAAAGCTTTTTTAAAGTTTTACAAAACTTTTACTTTTGTCAACAACATTCCTTATATAACGATAGAAAAAGGTTTTAGGGAGTGTTTTAACGGAGTTTTAGATAGGAAAAGTTTGTATTTAGTTACATTTCTCACATTTGACATATAATTCTTTTCTAAAAATCACTTTTAGAAATGCTTACAAATCCTTCTCTAAAACCCCTTTTTTCTTGTAATGATGTTTCTTTTATATATATATTTTTTTGATAAGGTTCATCTAGGCTTTGCCTAGACTACATCCTTGGCAATTTAGAACTGAAAGAAAATTTGGCCGTCTAAAACTAAGTCTGGCCATAAGATGCGCACGAACGGATTCGAACCTAGGTGGGATACCATCCACATCCCCCACATGTCTTACCGTTACGCCACATCCCTTGTGGTTTTTTTTATAACTTTGTTATAAAAAAAATTCAAGTAATGTCAAAATGATAGAAATTTCATTTTGGATATATATATATATATATATATAGAGAGAGAGAGAGAGAGAGAGAGAGAGGGGAAGGTTCATGCGAGAAGCATATCAATTTTAGAAAACGTGAGGAGCAATCTCAACCACTCATCTTCGGTTACGGTGGATGTGATCACGAAGGATTGACGCGATTCATGTGAGGGTAGAGATTATTAAAAGGGGGAACCGGTCAAAGCCGGTTTTTTTGACCGGATGAGTGGTTGAGATTGCTTCTCACGTTTTCTTAAAAAGTTATGTTTCTCATTTGAACCTCCCCCCCCCCCTCTCTCACTCTCTCTCTCTCTCTCTCTATATATATATATATATACATGTAAATCACATGTGATTTTGTACTAAACAAGAAAAAGCGAGTGTAGTACACTTGCCGACAAGGCGCGCGGGTCGGTGCGAGTGGGCGAGCGTAGTACAAAATCACCTGTGATTTACATGGTTCCTTCATTCTTGTAAATTGGTTTTGTTCTTGTTTGAACCTAATTCTATATATATATATATCACGCACTCCTTTTTTGCCAATGACGCATAGCTCAGTTGGTAATGGGTGGGGGCATAGTTTGTCCAAAACCGAATTGGTCCTGAGTTCGAGCCCTACGCACCTCCATAGCCACAACCGCTGAGTCAGTCAGGTATGCCCCCCACATTATGAAATTAGCAGACGATTGTAGGCCGGTTGGGGTTGTCGGTATCAACCTTTTTTGTCCAAAAATTATATCATGTAATCCTTATTTTTGAAAGCCATAGTATCCCAAACTGCATAAACCGTCAATGAGGCCTCTTTTTATGGTCCAATTTAAATAGTATGGTCATTTACCTTCGGCCTCAAATTTTTCATAAATTACCATTATAGTTTTTGAGGAATCATAAAGCACCCAAAACGGGCGCCGTGAACATCCCCATCCAGGGACGGACTTGTAGTGGTGGCCACGGTGGCACGGGTCACCGTATCGTTCATCCGTTACAGTGTAAATGTCGTGAAAGTGTCACCGTATTAATTTGTTGTACGTGTGTCATCATATGTATTTTAAAACTGCAATAAAAACCCAAACTCTCCTTGGCCGAGTTGGTTAGTTCCTTGTTTTCTAGAAAGAAAGTCATGTGTTCAAATCTTGATAGAGTTATTTTTTTTTAGATTTTAGGTTTTAATATCATATTTATCAGTGTTTCTTAAAAAGTTGTAATAACAAAACTTGAACATGAGACTTTTCATTTAAAAATCGAGAAAACCAACCAATATTGACTTAATAAAAAAATATCTTTACAAATGTTCTTTATAATGGTGCCACCGTAAAAAAAATTCTAGGTTCGTCTCTGTCCCCATCTATCAGTGCCTCATAAACAAATTATTTCACAAGCACCCGAGCATAGATTGTGTCGCGTTCATGTCATGAATCATGATCCATAGACGTGTAATTTAATAGTTAACTAATATCTCAAAATTATAAGATTTAAACATAATACTTTATAATCAAAGAAGTGTTAGCCTAGTGGTAAGACTTGGGCACTACATAGTGGTGAACCCGAGTTCGAGCCCTGGGGGGATGCATTCTGGAGGTACGGGGGCTTCGACCCCGGGCTGCATGCTTTAGCAGTCAGGCTTCGGCCCAAAATTGCCGAAGATTAGTCTGGGCCCAATGTGGTCCGGGATATATTTTCTTAAAAAAACATAATATTTTATATCATTCAGAAAAAAATTGTTTCAATCACGTAAACTATAGCCGAATCTATAGAACTAAGAACATTGTATCTATAGATATGTACACACATGAAAAATTGAACGTTTAAGATCTATTTATTTTAGGTTTGTCTTACTGAAATATATATTTTAGGCCTTTTTATATTTCTTTAAAATTTTGTAACATTCCTTCTGTGCGTGTTTGATTATTTGTCACTCATTTTCTCATAGTTATAATATGACAAAAAGTATGAAGTATTAATATGACGGATGGTTAAAAGAATTTAGTATTAGA
Source organism: Centaurea solstitialis (assembly GCA_030169165.1). NCBI lineage: Eukaryota > Viridiplantae > Streptophyta > Magnoliopsida > Asterales > Asteraceae > Centaurea > Centaurea solstitialis. The sequence goes on from CM058041.1 coordinate 95,151,140, forward strand.
CAGTATCAGAGTAAGGAAGTCAAAGGCAGACAATCCAATTTCTTTGAATATCATTTTGTCATATTATGACTATAAGAAAATGAGTATTATTTTCTACTAATATATAGTATGAGAGTAAGAAAATTACAAATTAAAACGGAACAAACATTGTTTGGTTATTCAAAGAATGAAGTAATAATATGACAAATCAAACACAAACTTGTAGTCAATCTGAAACAAATTTTAGACGAAAATGTGGACGATGATGCCGAAAGGAAGCAAAATTGTTCGAACCCTTATTTTTTTATTAGTCTTTATTTTATTTTATTTATTTCTATTGAGCAGTCATGTCATATAGGCCCGAATTGGACATCCATTGCTTCTTCAACTCTTGTTAATTGGTAAAATCTGAAATTTACAATCCAGCGATTAACAATTGACTACTTTACCATAGTGCTATGTATTCAGAAACATGGCATTCCATACTCAACCGAGGATGAAACAGTGGCGAATCTATAGTTAGAACAGAAAACCACGTGGTTCCCTAATTAAGTTAAATCGACACAAATAACAACATTTAAGATTTTAATTTAAACTCTCTCTTAGCTTTAGGGGTGAGCATTGGGCCCGAACCGGACCGAACCGGCCCGGAACCGGTTTGGAACCGGAACCGGAAACGGCCGATTCTTAGGACCGAAAACCGGACCGTATAGGTAATACCGGTTCCGGTTTCGGTCCCGGTTCCGGTCCCGGTTTTCCGGTCAAAAACCCGGTTGGAACCGTGTAAATAAATTATATAGTGTGATAATTTCTTGATGAATGGAAAACATATTTTATTATCTCATGTTATTATTTTACTTATTTAAATGTACAACTAACCGACAACATGAAATATAAAACATCTATAATATATATATGAGACATTTACACGAGAACAATTACTATATATAAAGTTATTATTGTGATGGTCGATGGTTTTTTATGGCCGTTTTTTGATGGATTTTTTAATGGTCAATGTTTTTTTAAGTGTCTCTTGTCGGACTTATTGAATATTATAGTTAGAATTAGGTTTTTTTTTTAATTACAATGAGTATATTAAGCGTCTCTAAACATCCGGTCCGGTCCCGGTTTTTTACCCGCATATTTGGCACCGAACCCGGTTTGGAACCGGAACCGGAAATGACCAATTTTTAAGACCGAAAACCGGACCGCATAGGTAATACCGGTTCCGGTTCCGGTGCCGGTCCCGGTTCGGTTCCGGTTCGGGCCGGTTTTTTTCGGTCCCAATGCTCACCCCTACTTAGCTTCCTTTAAACTTCTAATTTTTTTAAGACAGATCCTCTAAACTTTTTAAAGATAGGTTTCATAAAAACTTCTATGTAACTTTTAATAAAATTTAAAAATTAGGTAGATCTCGATACCTACTTGAATTTACATAAATTTACCTTTGGACCGATATGAGTTCACAATGTCGTTTGTATAATTGTTTTATTTTATTATTTTATGTTAAATTACCGATAAATATTCAATGCAAGGTGCTGAAATTTATATATCCTAGTCCACTGATCATATTTTCGTCGGCGCCACATTTGACTTTTGACTATTTGCACTTAACTATCTGCAAGAAAGATACTATTATAATCTTTTTACCCTTCTGCAATAATTATTTTACTAATTACAAGACTTCTAATTTCTATAGGTTACGTATCTCTTTATGATTATAAAATTATTTGCTACCAATTGATTTCAAAACATAATGAGTTTGAAAGTTCTAGGATAAAAGTAATTAATAACGTTAACCATAACTACATTACTTCTAAATTTTTTCTTATCATTCTTGCAAAAAGGCAATGTCAGTTCTCAAGAAATTAATTAAATGCAGGCCCGGCCTTGGGGCCGTACAGCCCGTGCGACCACACAGGGCATCAAAGCCCAAGGGGCATCAAATTTCTATATAATGTTGTTAATATAGGTAATTAGTTTTAATAATTTATGAGTTGAGCTCTATACAATTCCCAAATATGGTATTATATTATATTATTAATCTAGTTGATTTTGATTTAGTGGAATTATTCATTATTCCATCTACTTACTTGCTTTTGCATCAATTAAAGGATTTAAGAAATTGGCAGATTGCATATTTGTATCTCAACATCAGTTAAATTGTTATGTAGCCTATGCTTAGAGATTTAGGATTTAGTTATTTGTTGTTTTCTTGCACCATTGCACTCACTGTTTTTTTTATCAATTTTAATGACCTTACTGTTTGTATTAGTCTTGACATTTACAAACTTGCTAAGTTGCAATTTTTTTATAACTTTAATCTAATTATTTACCATTTTAGTTAAAACTAATTATAGTTTTTCTTGTCTTTTATCCTTCTATGCATGGAGACATCGTTTTAGGTGACTTATATTTATATTTTGTAATATGGGGTTTTGAATCTTATGTCCCCCTTTGTACTCTTTGTTTAGTTAATAAAAATCAGCGCATGGATGAGCCACGTAGCTTGGCTAGGTTCCAAACATTGTATAAAAGCATATCGTTCGTCGTTTCATTTGCTTAAAAATAGACATATGGGCATAATTTTACATTTTCGCACAGGGCATCTGAAACTCTAGGAACGGCTATGATTAAATATATATGGTTGTTAGATCGAACACCAAAATTATAAAAGAAAACTGTTATTGACATGTATATGGAAGACGTTTTAAATAAGAAAGGCAATGTGGGTTCGTATATACATATATGAATATTTTGTTGGAATTTTTAGCTATAATAAAAGAGAAGTTTTGAAGATTGTCTAGTGAAACAATGAAAGGTGGAAGAGAGTTGAAGCCTAAAAAAGGAGACCTAAGGCTAAGATTTAAATCATTCCAATAAAATACATTTTAAGGTGGCGTTTGGTTCATGGATTCTGATGGAATAGAATTGGAGAAATCCTTTGACCAAATTCCTTTCCATTGTTTGGTTCATGGATTCTGATGGAATGGAATGGAATGTCTGAATTCCATCAAAATCCTTAAGTAAAGGAATTGGTCATTTCATGGCAAAGGATAAGGATTTGGTTGATATGAAATGTCAAAAATTTTTTTGTCAAATTTACCCCTCACCCTGATATGCACCACCACTGCCTTCGGCCACAGACCACCACCACCGCCTTCGGCCACCGACCACCACCACCGCCTCCGGCCACCAACCACCACACCGCCTCCGGCCACCGACCACCACCGGTGCCACCACCTCCGACCAGCGCTTCCGTCCACCGACCACCACCGCCTCCGTCCACCGACCACCACCGCCACCGACCAGGTGACCACCGCCTTCGTCCACCGACCACCACCGCCACCGACCAGGTGACCACCGCCTTCGTCCACCGACCACCACCGCCACCGACCAGGTGACCACCGCCTCCGTCCACCGACCACCGCCACCGCCTCAGCCACCGGCCACCGACCACCACCGCCGCCTCCGACCACCTACCACCACCACCGTCCACCGACCACCACCACCAACTCCGGCCACCGCCAACGACCACCATCCCCACTACCTCCGGCTGCCGCCACCGGCCAACACCACCACCGACCAAAAATGAAAAACATAAAAGGGTATTTTGGTCATTTACCAAAATTTCATTTCAATTCCAAATCCACATTCTGTGAATCAAACAAACACATTCCAATTCTTTTAGCAGATTCCATTCCAATTCTGCGAACCAAACAGGTGGTCAAACCTAACAACATTCCATTCCAATTCTTTCAAAGTCAAATTCCTTTGACAGATTCCATTTCATCCAAAAACATTCTGCGAACCAAACACCACCTAAGTATTTTATTCTTTCTTTCTTTCTTGGTCTCTTATTATAGAAAATAAAAAAAAGTAAAATGACTAAAATTCCCCTTTAGTTGACATACTTAACAGAGAATTAATCTAACGGAGTTAGAACTCAAGGACCCAGCATTATAAAATGTAAACCACATGTACCAAATCCATTGATATTTCTAAAATGAACCCACAGTGTTAAAACCACCAAACCACAGGAACCAAATATGTAATTTACTCTTAATTCTATTCAGTAGCTTTACTCTTAAGGGCATTTTAGTCTTTTTATATATTTGATAGTTTTATATTATATTTTCAAGTTTTAACACTCCCTAGGCCCCACCACCCCCATGTGACCCCACCCCACCCACTTCTTCTTCTTCATAAAAGAAAACCCATCTTTAATTTCATGAAACCATGCAACAATTTTTAAACTTCTTTCTTTACCTAAGAAACATATCACACACATACATACATATATATACACCTATAAATATATATATATATATATAGCCAAAAGCATTTAGACAAATATATCTATATATACACCCATATTTATTCACCAAGAATAGCATAATGGTAAATTACAACATATATTCGGAATCTTTATCTTGTGGAAGAAGGTGAGTGAGTCGGCCAAGATTATAAATAGAAAGGGTTGGTTCGATCATACCGATGAATATGTGTGTGTGTGAGTGATTGTTATGTATGTAGATGTATATATAGATATATTTGGGAATATATGTAGATATATATATATAGAGAGAGAGAGAGGAAGGTTCAAATGTGAACCACTTTTTAGTTGTGAACGTGAGGACAACCGAGAGCGCGACACGTGGCGGCTTTGAGTGTGGTCCCCCTCTTTAATTCAATGCCCTCCCATTAATCGCGCCTAGTCATCCGCCGTCGACTTGACGTGGCACCTAGTCATCCGCCACGTGTCGCGTTCTCGGTTGTCCTCACGTTCACAACCAAAAAGTGGTTCACATTTGAACCCACCCCTTTATATATATATATATATATATCTTGGTGAATATATGTGGGTATATATATATCTGTGTGTGTGTGTCTATTAATCGAATTCGGTTAGACAGAAATATCATTCACTGTCTCTTCAAATGTCACCAACCATTAGGCTAATAATGCTTTGATTATAATCATTAACTATTATAACAAAATAATAATTTGTTACCATAATGATTTTAATACAAGTTACACGTAAACATGAAATCTGTAACAAAAAATTACAAAGTTTGTCGACTCTAAAAACTTTAGTTAATATATTATTATTTTATTAAAACCATTTATTGACATTTTAACTTTTATGAAACAAAAAGATATATAACTACTTAACAAAAAGATCGACAAAAAAGTTGAACTTTGGATAACGACTTTTATCAATTTGTGAATCACAACAATATATAATGCAAAAGATAGTAGTAATAGGACTAATTAATAAGAATTCAAAATAATTAGTATTTAATATTTACTAATAACACTTATAATAATCAATATACAAAAAATCACCTAATTAAAATTTTAGAGAGGATTATCGATGGATCATCCATAAAGTATTATTGGTTCCAATGATCACTCACAAAATCCTTGAAGCTTTTATGATGTTTTTATGACAAATCACTTCTTTAATAATAAACTAGTTAATGGCCCGTGTAATACACGGCGATTTAAACATATTATTTTAGTTTCTAACAAGAATTAACATTTGCATTATAAAGTTCACAAATAATTCACCACAAACCAAACGTAATATCCAATTACCAATATAAATATGACTTAGTTAATTGATAAAAGAAACATTAATGATTTAGTTTAATTATAACTATTTAGGAAATTATATATATAACATTTAAATTACTTTTCTTTCATTTTTTTATTCAAAGCTTTCTTTGAAATTGAGTAAGTAGAAAATTATTATTTATTAAAACAATTCTAATAAATCAACGATTTAAATGAAAAAAATTACTCTTACTTTATTATTAAATATTTTAGTCATCTAATAGTTGTTAAAATATCTTAAATTCTTTTGTTGAAAGATTTGGATTTCGTGAATGATTCTAAAACATGAGGGATTCTGAAATAAATTATATAGTGTTTTTGATTTGTATATTTATAAATGATCTATAGAATTTGTAAGATTAAAAGAATGGAATCTTTAAATTTCAAGAACATCAACAATAGCGTTTTAAATAAAATAAACTTTTATTATTTATAAATAATCTATAAAAATATTTAGATTAAAAATAGGAATCTTTAAATTTCAAGAATATCAACGATAGAATTGTAATAAAATGTAAACAACTTAATGTATATCTATTCCTAATATTTACTAATATAAATAAATTTAAAAAAAATCAATATTATACTCATTTTGAAGGTATCGTCGAGACGATTACAAGGGTGTAATTTATAAAAAAGAAAAACAAAAAACTTAAATGGTTTTAATTCATATACATTATTTACCTTAATATGATAATAATGTAAAGTGAAAATTGAAAAACTAAGGGGTAATAAGTAATTTAATCAAATAATTATAAGGATACAAAATGTAAATTATAAAAGGGAAACTAATAAATTAATGAGAAATTTTAGGTATGTAAATTTTGAAAAAAAAATGGAAATAGATTATGACATCATCATTTGATAGGATTTGTTTAATTGACCAATGAAATGAAATCATCCAATTTCATTTTGATGACATCAGCAAAAACCTTCTTTTAATATATATATATAGATTTTACATGGAAGCTTCCAAGCTAAGAGGCTTCCAATTGTAGCGGGGTTCCATTTAGAAATGTCTTAGGTAGAAATATTAGGATCAAGTAAATTTTAATATATTAATTTAGGCTGTTTCACATTATCATATACTTTTCAGCTATTATTTATCAAATATTATTAGTTTTAATTATTAAAATATGCATAGTGATAGATCTTCTAAGGCTATTGGTAGCATAGTCCACTGAGTCCATATGTATATCAGCGTTACATCAGCTTTATCTACAAACCCACAGTAAGGCCACTACCTTACTGAACCTACTCAGTCAAGTACCACAACCCACCAAACCGAATATCCAATACATAAATAAAAAAAGAAGAGAGAGAGAGAGAGAGGAGAGAGAGAGAGAGAGAGAGAGAGAGAGAGAGAGAGATCTAGAGAGAGAGAGGAGTGTAGAGAAAGATAGAGAGAAAGGAGTAAGATAGAGAGGGAACAGTTTGGTCAGTTTCCATAAACCGATCCCCAAAGTTCACGCCAATCCCACCGATGTCGTACCCCTGCCCGCTGCAAACCGCTGTCCTAAACCGTTGAGCCCTTCAGGGTGCTACTGATAGCTTAAAACCCTACTTATGATTTTTTCCTACCGTATCATTTTCATTTCAATAGAATAAGATCCTTAACAAATCTCAACATTCAAGATTTTTACAGAAACCTTACTTGTCATAACTTTTACTTATAAAATGTAATTTTATTTATATATTATTCTATAAATTTATATATATATATATAATTTATGAAAGTAAGTGAAAGTAAGTGTTAAGAATTGCACAAAACAACTAGGAATCGAACCTAAACCCTCTACCAAAACTTGCAATCAACAACCATCCACAACCATACACTATGAAGATTGAAGAGTTTGTTAGAATCACATCTAGGAAGAGCAGGGATTCTTAGTCAAAATAGGATTATCGTAAGATATAGAAAGATAAAAAATTCTATACATTTGATCTTTTCCACACTAATGAATTTCTCAGTAATCTTGATAATTGTGTACTCAAAGATATAAAAAATTAAGATAATAAAAATAATTTGTTAATAAAATAAAATAAATGTACTTTTAATTCTTTTAATAGAGAAAAGACAAAAAAAAAAAGAGATTATATGACGAAAATACTCCTATGATAACTGACTTAACAAAGTCTATTAAAGGGAAGGACCCGACACACGTGGGTTTCCATACCATATGGACACGCAGTGTAATAAACGGGTTTTATGGAAGATATCCAAAATGACACCAAACCATAGGGATCGCGAGTGTAATTTACTCGTTTTCCATTGTAAACGTGAGGACAGTTAAGAGCGTGTCATGTGGCATATTCACTATGAATAATCATGTATTGTTCAGAATGAATAATACAACATTCATTATTATCAAGGTTATCTAGATGAGTACATAATTGAGGATCACTAGGATTAATATGAAAGAAGAAGTAATTAGTTAAGATCCAATAAAAATAATTAGTTAGTGAGACCTATAATCCCTAAGCTCAATGAATTGTTGCTTCAGCATTGAGATAGTGGCATGTAATGAATGACCAATTAACCTTTGTTTTAAATTTCCCCAATGTAACTGATCAATATGTTTTTGGGCTCTTATTATCTATTAACTTTTTTTCCTCTAATAATATGCTACAAGCTTTTAGGGTCGTTTTAATATATTAATTCCTCACACTAAACTATTTACACATTTTTTGAACAGCGATTTATTTATTTATTTATTTATTTTTTAACTGCATTTTAACTCACACACACGTTCTGGGGGTATCCGGATCCATACGGGCACCGACTAATCCCCCGCGCCCATGAACCGACCCGAAGGCCAACCCATATATAGTGAGGAGAACTTTGTGTCTCTAATATTTTTAACTCTAAGCATACGTCCATGTCGTCCTCTCCCAAGCATTATGGATAGGGATGAGACATGTGATTTCCAGACAACTTAGTTTTTTTTCCTTTTTATCTACTAAATACTTTATTTAGACCTGGCAAACATGTCGTGTCGAGTTCGTGTCATGTTCAAAGCTAAACGGGTTGCAAATGTTTGACCCTAATCCGACCAGTTTAATAAACGGGTCAGAAATCCTAACCCTAAACCCAACCCTTTTAACCAAATCCATTAACATTATTAAATTGGGAATACTTCTTCAAAATGTAGTAAACTATCCGCAATATACTATTGTGTGTATCAACCTAAAAAAATTCCTTTTGGATATATCAAACTTTATTTTTGAGTCTTTTGTGTGTACGGCGACCTGCTCAACCGGTCATCAGCTGGTTACCAGCAGTTGGGACAGCCACCGGAGGTGTTTGCAAGGGGATAGAGATCGGTGGTGATGGTGGTGACGATGTAGAGGTGGGCGGCGGTAGAGATTAGCGGTGATGGTGTGAACGGTTCGATGGTGACGGTGGCAGTTCGATGGTGATGGTGACGGTGGTGGTTTGATATATGGTGTTGGTGATGGTGAACGGTTCGATGGTGACGGTGATGGTGGTGGTTCGATATATGGTGATGGTGATGGTGGCAGTTCGATGATGATGGTGGCGGTGACAGTGGCAGTGATGGCTGGTGGTTCGATGGAGATGGTGGTGGTGATGGGCGGCGGTTTGATGGTGATGGTGATGGCGGTGATGGTGCTAGTGGTGGTGATGGTGGAGGTGGGTGTGACGTAGGTTCCCGACGGCGATGGTGGTTTTCGGCGGCGATGGTGGTTCCCAGCAACGGCAGCGGTGGTTCCTGGCAGCGGCAGGTGGAGGTGACCTGCTCAACAGGTTACAAGTCATCTGATACACACAACAGATTCAAAAATAAAGTTTGATATATACAAAAGAAATTTTTTTTAGGTTGATACACACAATAGTATATTGGGGATAGTTTAGTACATTTTGAAGAAGTATTCCCTATTAAATTCAAAACCCAAATAAATTGTATACCAGTAAAAAGATAAAAAGAAAACTTTATACATATACACAAACACACACACACACATGTATAAACGGGTTATTCGCGTAATTTTCGAGTTGATATGTTCGACCCTGACCTTACCCGTTTAATTCTCGTGTCGTGTCGTATCAACTCGTTTACTTAAACGGGTTGAAATCTGTTACCCAAACCCGTTTATTTCGCATCGAGTTCGTGTGTGTCAGGTTAGCGTATCATGTCAGTTTTTGCTTTTCTAATCGACCATGTTAGTGACCTAGTGTAAAACGTTCTTTACACGTTTTTTTTCAATACTAAATACATGTTGTTTTCACACAATTAATAGAGAAATTATACAAAGCAGGGACCTCCATTAGTCTTCTGAACCAAGCGGGTTTGTTAATGCTAATTTGCTTTAATTAATGCCTAGCTGGGTCACAAATTTTGGTATAAGCATGCCCATGCTGAACCATTAACTTTTTAAGACTCATGTTTATTGTTAGACTGTTTAAATGCTGATAATTACGTATATTAATTGTGGGTTGTTAGCTTAATGAATATTATTCAGCACGTGCATGCTTATCAGTCAATACATATACTGATGTTTTCGCCTTTAAATATGGCCAACATCCTTAACATTTCTTCTCGTCTTTTCAATTAAGCACAGCTACACTTACACCACTCTTCCTATCTCCTAAATAACTAGAAAAAAATGTTCACACAAGCTGAACTCAATCAGTCCCATCTCGAATCCATTCGAAAACATCTTCTCGATGATCATTGCGAGGTTTTTCCGGATAATTACCCAAACCCTAGTAGTGCTTTTCCGGGGTTTAACTTCGATGATTGGAGTTTTCTTGAGAACTCCGATGAATCAACGGAGAAAACGGAAGAAATCTCGAGTTCTTTCGTGGGGTTGAATCCGTGGAACTCGTCGTCGGAGATGTATAGCCGTAGTTCGAGTCTGATTTCTCCATATACCGTGGAGGATCATGTCGAACCCTCGCTAGATCTTGATGATTTTGAAATGTGTTGTCTTTTAGATGATAATAGTGGTGAAAATCATCCTATGCCAAATCCTTCTCATACCCAACATAGCACCACACAAATGTTTCCGGATCATACCAGCACTAATGCACCAGATCCCGTCAATATAGAGTTCACCGAAATTCCACCCGCTTCCCACTACGAAACGCAACCACAGTTTTTTCCAGACATGTTTGCTAATAGTTTTTCCGATAATATCAGCAATAGCACGGAGGGGGCCGCTAGCAAGCCGCTTAACTGGGATTTCTCGACAGGGCATGTGATCGGTATGGACGACGAAGCGTTTTCGGGTGGAAAAGACGGGCAAGCTCCGGAAAATGTCGTAATCGATGGTTTTCTTGAGGATGGGGGTATGGTGATTGAAGCAAAACCGATACCATCAATGCCAGACAAGAGGTATAGAGGGGTAAGACGACGACCGTGGGGGAAATACACGGCAGAGATGCGGAACCCGGAGAAGAAAGGTTCGAGATTGTGGCTAGGGACCTACGAGACACCGGAGGAAGCGGCCATGGCGTACGATCGGGCAGCGTTTAAACACCGCGGGTCTAACGCGTTGCTTAACTTCCCGCATTTGATCGGGTCACACCATGATTGTTCCAAAAAGCATACCACCAAAAACAAAAGTACCGCGAATAAGTCTAGGTCCTCATCATCATCTTCTTCTTCTTCTTCGACTTCTTCGGATTCAAAGAAAATCAACAGGAAGAAAAGCAAAAATTCTGCTATTTAATTAGGGTTTCTAATTAACTGTAGTAGGGGGGAAATTGTAGTCCAACATGCATTTAGTACTTACATGCACTTGGAATTTGTACTTTTCTAATATACTACTTCATATATGTACGGCCGCCAACAAGTTGCGCACGGTCTATCAGTATTGTGGTGGAGTGGATATGGCTTGGGGGTTCATAGCATCTATACCGGGTTTGAATCCCTTCATGCACAATCTGTAGACGTTTACAAAGAAACATGTTTTAACCCTGATCTTGCAGGTAATTAGTCGGGTCATAGGCTCGATCACCCTTTAAAAAAAGAAGTTGTGTGCAAAAAGTGACATTAATGAATATATATGTACACGATCTTGTGCAATCTAATAAAAATGTTGTTTTGAGCATTTTCTTTCTTGGCGCTCAAAGAAATTAAATATCTTTTTTTTCCTAGAATTTATATGAAAAATACAACTTTTGCTCAGATTATTCAATTAGTTTGTAAGTAGTTTTTGTTCAAATGTCAATCTCTTTATTCAATTGTATCTTGGTATTTCTTTCAAATTAATAAACACATTAATCTTGTTGAACAATAGGTATTAATTTCTTTTCAAACAAGGTGAACATAAAATAATATATAGGAAGAGTACGAAAGTAACTGTGTTATCTTTGACCTGTGAGAATATATTGGGATTATTAACCAATAACCATGCATGAATCTATAAGGTATCCAGGGACGATACACAAATTAAGGCAAATTTAGGGAAAAATGCTTAAATTTAAAATACGCATACATTGGATGACTAACTCTTAAGAGTAGTGAAAAGGCTCTTTAATTTCTTCTTCAAATGCCCTTTTATATATTTGAACAATCTATATATATATATAAAGCCCAAACATGGCATTGCCACGTGGCATTTTCTCAAATTTTCTAATTTTTTTCAATTTTCGATTTTATTTTTATATTCAATTTTCAATTGTTTCATAATGTCATTATTTATTTCATTTATTAAGGTTATTATTTAGGACATAAATGTGTCAAACCTCAACTCCAAATCTTTCACCTCCTTCTATATTAATTCAAAAAAGTAACTCCAAACCATTCATCTTCATCATGTATTGATCTCTTTTACATTACTACCTCCTTCTATATTAATTCAAAAAAAGTAACTCCAAACCATTCATCTTCATCATGTATTGATCTCTTTTACATTACAACTATATAACTCCAAACCTTCTTATTCAAAGGTTGTTGACAACAACCTTATGTGGAAGAATATCATCGTGGAAATCATGGATGCTACCAACAACATAAAAGTGAATCACATCATCTAAGGTTAAACATTGAAACACTTTTATTTAATCCTCAATGTGTCATTTTGTTTTCTCAAAAGTTGTCTCTTACTAAATCTCCTCATCTATATATCCATCACTTTATGTATGATTCTATCAAATTGGTTTCCAAGTTTATGTGCGAAAATACCCTATCTTCACTTTATGTGTTCAATATTGTTTTTCAGGTTGATTTAGAAAAAGTTCTAATTTAGGTATGTATTATGTATTTTTATTTTTATTTTTGAGATATTTTTCATTTTTTTACCTCATATCTTATATATTTTTTGTACATATTCCATTTGAAACTCGGGGTTTGTTATTTGCAACAATTTTAGAGTATTGATGACAACAAGGTTCGATGATGGAATCTTAATAGTATTACAATCGATATATATTCTCAACTAACTTCAACATGTTGTTTTCAATGGTTATTTTTATCTTTTTTCAAGTATTATTCAAGAAGACTAATCTAGGTATGTATTCATTTTGACTTTTGTTGAGATTTTAATATTTTGTCTTTTATATTTTCCTTCAAAAAAATTCCAATGATGAAACAACGGTTTGGTTTTTTGCAGGACTAAGATTCAATGATAGAATCTTGAAAATATTACAACATATGATGTAACATTAAAAAACTTGAACATGTGATTGTCGATGGTTATTTTTACATTTTTCAAGTATCTTTCGAGAAACTAATCAGAGTATGTGTTTTCTTTTATTTTTTTACTTTTATTGATATTTTAAAGTTTTCTTTTTTATTTCGTCCTTTATATTTTTCTTAAGGCTTTTTCCATTTTTTTATGATTTTTCTTTGTGTTTTAGATTTTTTAAAACTTACATTTTTTTGTGTTTTTTTCTAATGGAGCCAGCGTTTTGTTTATGATAGTGCTTTTAGAGTTTTGGTCGATTCAATAATAGAATCTTAAAGTATTATAATTTTTGACATGACATCATCAAACTTAAAACGTGTATTTTTATACTGTCTACTTATATTTTCAAAAAGCTAAACAGAAATTAGAAATCATATATATATACATGTTCATTTTTTTCTCTAATTTTTGTTTTACTTAAAAATGTTCTTTAACACTTTAATTACTAAAACTTTATTTTTCTTTTTTATTTATTTTACTATTTAACTTAAAAAAATCAACACATTGATTACCAAAAAGTTTTATTATTTTTTTCTATTTTAAATAAAAAAATAAATATAATTTAGTTTATATAATATATTTCACACACAAATATAATATATATATATATATATAATACTAAAAATTTCATTTTTTTAAATTTAAATCTCGACGTATATAAATTTTTTTATTTTAATATATAAATTTCAAATCATTAATACATATATATAATATACATTTAATTATTTTATTAAAAATTAATATCTTTCTTTTTTCTCTCTTTCTATATATATATATATGTAAATGAAAATATAATAAAAGAAATCAAAAAATCTATTGGTTAATATTTAAATAAATCTAAATTAATATCAACTTAAAAAATTAACATATTAGCTGTACTAAGTAAGATTTATCGATAAGTATTTAGATAAACTTGCTTACATTAATTTGTAACTTATAAATTTGTATTGATAAAAAATATATTTGTATTGATGATCAATTTAATATATGTTCATGTTATTTATAAACTAAGTTTTTGTTTGTACTTTTTACACAATTTTAGTTATGTACCGTTTAAGTGCATATATATTTCTTTCTTAATCGATAAATTCAACAAAGATACTTTTTTTTTGGCAAAAGAATGAAGATATGTTCTGTTTCAAATGAAATAAACATAATGAAGATTATCTAATTATAAAAACAATGGATAATTTATCCATGCACCCATTGATAATGTGATTAATGACTATGTGAGAAGAAGAATTATGTTGAGAAAGTAAGAAAAGATTTGGATCCTTAATAACGTTGGATAACTTGCATTCTCAATGGAATCCAACCTTCATTATTGTTACATATTATGTACACATTAAAATTAGACTAATTCAATTCTACCAACTTAATTTATTTATTTAGATAATCATTACCGCGCAACGCGCGGTTAGGACACTAGTTCAATTAAATGTTAATGGTTTGAAAATTTTAACCCAATCTGTTTATGTTGGTAGTAAAATCAATTAATATTGTGAACAAAATATAAAAGAAATCTTCCTTTAAAATAAGATCAATTTTTAAGAAAATATATGAGTTTTACTTTCCAATAATATCCACTTATGATTTTCATTGCTCATTGTTGCAGGGTCGTTTTTTAGTTACCTATACATATTAAATAGAAAACAAATAAGTTGAAAGACTTCGCTAAAGCTTTGGTCGAGTTATCGAGGAGATCGAGTTACTTGGGTATAACCTAATTTCAACCTAATAGATTCGATTTGTGCGTTGATCGTTGTGGTTTTCGTTTTGTTTCATTCGATCCCTTTAAATAACTCAAGTTAAAAAGATTAGTTATTGGTTGCAGGGTTTTTATTCGTCTCAATATATTTCTCGACCCATCTCGATAAAAGTAAAAAATGGTAGCTTATGGTTTAGAACCAAACCAGATACCAAGTCAATGGAGGGATTCTTGATTAATTCTGATTGATCTTGATGGCTTCTCAACTAGTTTCAATTGGTGTCGATTGGTCTTGAATGGTTCTCGATCGAGCTCGATGTGGTCTTGATTGGTGTCGATGGGTTCCCGAAAAAGTCCGTTGTTGATCCGTCGTTGGATCCGCTAGTGGTCTGTCGTAGATGCTTCCTTAGGCGATACTTTCAGGGACGAATCACCGACGGATTTGTATTAGCGATAGATTCTTATTAGCGACTGATCAACGATGGAAATCATTAGCGACAGATCTCATAGCAACAGAATTTCGATGGATCTTATTAGTAACACCTTAGGCATATCCCATATCAACCGTGGACAGAAGTGATGCTGGGTGTTATAAGTAATAACAACGTGTTTTGGGGCCTAATGCACGGCAGGTTTTGGGAACGCTGGAGTTAAGCGTGATAGAATGGGAGTAGTACCAGGATGGGTGACCTCCTTGGAAGTTTCTCACCAGGTCGCCAAAAACAAAGTCGTATGCCGGTGGGGCAAAGTGGACAATATTGTTGTCGAGGTAGGCGGAATGTTACAGATGGTATCAGAGCCACTCCTGTTCCATTTGGGATATGGGGCAAACTTCATCGAGGACGATGGGTGCTTGTACACCATAGGCATATCCCATATCGGCCGTGGACATGAGTGATGTTGGGTATTATAAGTAATATTTTGGCCTCATAACAACAACGCATTTTGAGGCCTAATGCACGGCAGGTTCTGGGAACGCTGCAGTTAAGCGTGCTAGGGTGAGAGTAGTACCAGGATGAGTGACCTCCTGGGAAGTTTCTCACCAGGTCGCCAAAAACATTATCGTGAGCCGGTGAGGCGAAGTGGACAATTTTGTTGTCAGGGTAGGCAGGATGTTACATTATTAGCGACGGATTTTCGTCCCTAATCCGTCGCGATTTTTACTAATTTAAAAAAATATATTGTAGTTTTCTGCAGCACATTTTAAATCAAATTGACTCAATATTTCATGTACATATACACATAAGGTACATATAACATTTTTTATTTACATTGTCAATTCTCTAAAATTCTAAATTACCATTAGATCTAAAAACAAAATCCATACACAATAGCTAGCTTCACCCTTCTTTTCCAATACCATAAAACCAAGCTAAGCTGTAATCCAACACATGTATAGATTTTGAGATCAAAACGCATGAAGCACATATAGATGTGGCATTTCATCTACAATATAGAAAAAAACACAAATATAATTGAAATGATAGAAAAAAACATGATACAAGCCTTGACTTTATTGGACGGTTCAAATCTTGTCATTCTATATATACACGAAATAATTTGTCCTTATTAAGTTTCCCTTTAAATCATAAGTGGAAATTAGGTCTAAAACATCATTAAACCCAAAACCAACACAAAAGTTACAATCTACATAAAAGTAAATCGAAATTAGGTTGAACAGTAAATTATACCTCAACCATCTCAATATTTCTATTAGCCTCAAACAAACCAGCAAGCGGAGGGAGGATAGTGGAGGGGGGATAGCGGCGATGGTGGTGAGTGGCGACTGCGACGGCGGTGCTGGTGAGTGGCGACAGTGGCGGTGGTGAGTGGCGATAGCGGCGGTGATGGTGGTGAGTGGTGACAACCACGAGTGGGTGGTCGGCGAAGGAGTGTGGGGCGACGAGTGTTTGGCCAGTGTCGACAGAAACACACACACAGAGAGGCGTGATTGAGAGAAATTAGGATTGAAGCTTTACTTATATATGTCACCCATCAGCGACAGAATCCGCGTCGGCTTATCCGTCACTATTATTTTTTAATAAATAATAATAATAATTAAATAAATAAAAACTACATATCTATTAATTATTTATATTATAAGAAATTAATATTAAACATTTTTATTTTTAAAGTTGAACATATTAACCTATTTTTAAGACAATAAAGCCAAATAAAATCCATTTGGATCGAAGTACGCCCAGTAGGCCCAATTAGAGCCCAATTAAATCAATTTGGACCGAAATTTGCCTAATAAATTTAGTTAAAGCCCAATTAAATCCAGTTGGACCGAAATTTGCCTAATAAATTTAGTTAAAGCCCAATTAAATCCAGTTGGACCTAATTAGACCTAATAAACCCAATTAAGCCCAATAAAGCCCATTAATATCGAATTAGGCACCAATAAACCCAATTAAAGCTCACTTAAACCAGGAAAACTCCAAAGGAGTGTTAGCCTAGTGGTAAGGCTTGGGCACTACATAGTGGTGAACCCGAGTTCGAGCCCTGGGAGACGCATTCTGGAGGTATGGGGGGCTTCGACCCCGGGCTGCATGCTTTAGCAGTCGGGCTTCGGCCCAAAATTGCCGAGGATTAATCTGGGCCCAATGTGGTCTGGGATACCTCTTCCAAAAAAAAACCAGGAAAACTCAATGAAGCCGACGAAACATGTTAAACCCCCATAAAGCTCGCTCTAGCTTGTTTTAGGCCCTATATATTCTAATAATATATTTAACTAAAGCCCAATAAAGATGAATCTAGCACTAGTGAACCATATTACATCTTAAAATAATGTATTATAACATAACAGGTTCTGATGACTTTTAATGAACTATACATTTAACTAAGGCCAAATAAGGCCCGGTATAATCGAATAAAGCTCATTACACTCAACTATAGTCCAATAAAGCTAAATACAAACCAATGACCTTCATTACATCTTAATAGTTATATTTGGCCTTTACGAAATGTAGCGACCCTTAATGAAACCGCGTTGGACCGAAATAGGCCTAATAAGCCCAATTAAATCCCAATAAGGCCCCTTGGACTGAATTATGCCAAATAAACCCAATCAAAGCCCAAATAAATTAGGAAACCCCGATAGAGTTCACCCGGACGAATTAGGCCAATATATTCAAATAATAAACTCAAGTAAAGCCCAATTAACGGGTTTTTGTGATTCTTAATGAATTGTACATTCAAGTAAGGTCTTAACAAGGCAAGTATATGCAAATAAAGCCCAATATTCTCAACTATAGTTTAATAAAACTGAATACTATCCAATGAACATGATTACAGCTGAATAGTTAGATTAGATCTTTACGGGATAAAGCAACCCTTAATGAACTATGTTATCTATGTCTTTGGGTCGTGTATGTATATACATGCATGGGATATTGTGAATGATCGATAATCATCTTTATTATAACATAACGGCTATTTGTTGATTCTTAATAAATTCGACACGTACAAGCTTGATCCATGGTTCTTAATGGGATATGGTATACAAACAACATATACATCGTTCTAACAACTAAGATACATCAATCATCGTTAACAAAAAAATACACACATATAACATGAATATTTATACACATGAGCAAATATAAGCCTAAAAATGAAAAACATGAAAAATAATTAATTTCGTCGCTAATTAGCGACAAGTGCCACGTGTTCGTCGCTAATTAGAGACAAAATTAATTAACAATTAATTGTTTTTTAATTAATTATGACGGTGATCCGTCGCTAATTAGAGACAAATTAATTAACAATTAATCTTGCCAACGATCCGTCACTAATTAGCGACGGATCACCGTCATAATTAATTAAAAAAACAATTAATTAATGAACAATTAATTCCTTCGCTGTCTGGTTGCTAATCCATCGCTATATTTCGTCGCTAATGCTCGTGCCCTTTCTGTCGCTAATCCGTCACTGCTAATTAGCGACAAAATTGGTCTGTCGCTGATAACCGTCACTGATGCATGTTTTTCTAATAGCGACATTCATGTTAAAAAAACAGTTTAAACGAAAAAAAACTATATCGGGATGGATGTCATGTTGTATAACCCTATGAACTTATGTAACTGTAATAACCTTAAGAACTAGTGCATTATGTGTTATTTCATATGATCTTTTTGCATCTAAGACTTTTAAAAAATTAGTTAATATATTTTTTTTTCACAATGTGTTTCCTGCACATGTGTTATGTAAAGAATGTGCACATGTTTTACATGTTTGTGAAACAAAAAGTTACACATAAAAATTTTACATCGAGAACCAAAACATGTCATACAATCTGTTAGGTCTAAAATGTTCTAATTATTGAAAGTTTTATAAAGTTAATTTGGATGTTATTTGTAATTTTTATTTATTGTATTTGGGCATCTATATAAAGAGATGCATCTATATAAAGAGGTCTTGGCCTAAGGTTTAAAGTCATGAGAGTCGATTAGTTCAGGGGATCTATATAAAGAGATACATCTATATAAAAAGGTCTTGGTCTACGGTTTAAAGCCATGAGAGTCGATTAGTTCAGGGCGAAACCACCTTAGCACCAGAAGGGTGCAATGGCTCTCCCTCACCATATAATTTCTTTAAAAAATTTATTATTGTTAGGAAAATTTATTATTCTTGAAGGCCACTAAGGTAGCGTTTGGTACGCAGACAAGATTGGACATGACAGGACTGGACTAGATTGGACAGTACTGGACAGGACAAGACTGGACGGGACGGGACTGGACTGGACAGGACAAATGTCTGTTTTGTGTTTGGTACGCCTAGGACTGGACTGGACAGAACTAGACAAGTTCTCCCAAAAAATTATTTGATGATTTTATATATCACATAATAGTTATAATTAACAAAAATAAACTAAACTATATAATTTATATAAAAATAGCGCAATTTTCATAAACATAAACACACACACACACACACATATAGGGGTTGTATCAAATACAAATATATGATTTTTATACACATATATGATTTTTATTAAACTACTATTGATGATTATGGTAGAGGTAGAGGTGGTGGCCAACGGTGGTGGTCGGTGGTTATGGAGAACGTGAAGATGGTGGATAGTGGTGGTGGTGACCAACGGTGGTGGTGGTGGTTACGGTGGCGATGGACAATGGTAGAGGTGGTAGACGGTGGTGGTAGGTAATCGTATACAATTTTAGAGGTGGTAGAGGAGGTTGTTGTATGGAAGAGGAGGTGGAGGTGGCCGATAGTGGCTACCGGTGGTGGCGGCGGCCATGACTAGTGGTGGTAAACAAAAAAAAATACCATATTGAAGTTATATATCAAACGAGTGTTAGTTAGTAATATATTAGTTTCTGTCTCATGTTGTTTCTGTACTGTCCCATGTCGCACCAAACATGGGACAGTGAATTTCTATTCTGTCCCATGCTGCGCCAAACGTGGGACAACGAGTTTTGCCCCGTCCTGGTCCCACGTACCAAACGCAGCCTAAAAGGGTTTAGTACGCACAAGGTTTGAAGAAACAAATATATTAGACGAAGAAACTTCCTTTATATAGTAGATTTGAAAGGGTGATTATTTCATAAGTAGGCGATGTGGGATGGCATCTTAACTTTATATACAGTATTATAAAGGTGATTGTTTGATAACCACGCGATGTGGGATGGAATCTTAGGTTTAGGAAGGAAATAAGGCATGACTGTTGCACTAGTAATAGAAAATCTGGTGAGATTTGATCCCACATCGTTGTCTTAAAAATAATGAAGGCAATAGGCCACATTATATATTAGTATGCCATTGTCATAAGTATTAAATATAAAATATGAGGATATCAAATTTTTACTTATATTATTAGCTATAACTTTTAGTGTTTAAGTTTATTGTTTATGTTAAAGCTATACATAACTCTTAGTTACAAGTAAATGAACAAGTGAAATTGACACTTGTTCATGTTATTTACAAGTGAAATTGAAAATTGTTCATGTTCTTCATATCTAGAAGATGAATGAGTGAAATTGACAATTGCTCATGTTGTTCATGTCTAGAAATTGACAATTGTTTATGTTGTTCATGTCTAGAAGATGAATGAACTTTTTGTGTTAGTATTGAACGATGAACAATGAAGTTCTATGTATATTTTATGTTATATGGACTTTCGCATCTTCTATGTATATTTTATGTTTTTATGGACTTTCGTATCTTCAGCTTCAACCGATAATTCTGAGAATTCCATATAAACAAAATTAAATATTGATAAACCGATTATTCTGAGAATTCCACAAACAAAATTAAATATTGACAAAGTTACACATTTACGTCGTTGACTCTTTATTCTTTACGCTATTTATTTCGAAAAACTCGTATGTTAAAAATCATGGATGTTCTTAAAATATTTTTCTCGGCACCCCCTAAAAGAAAGTTCTGGCTCCGCCCCTGGATTAGTTGGTGTGTGTGATTATAATCCATGAGAGCTCTCCATAAAACAAGTATACATATGATTCTCTATTTTGATTTATCATGTAAATCCTTCTTTCCTATCTTGAATCTTGGAACCTACACAATCACATTATAAAACAAATATATGTTAACCAATACATTAAGTACTACCCTTTTATGAGAAAATTAAAATCTTATGACACAAAGTCGTAACGTAAACGTTTTCACAAATCTCACAAATTTTAGAGTTCTCAAATATATAAACCCATATGTGAATATATAGAAAGCAATCTAGCGAAGGTAGTTCTCACTTGAGAAGTAAGCAATTAAGATGCCCCATTTCTATTCAAAACTCCATTAATTATGCTAAATAATTAAAGTAATTAATTAGCTAGTCTAATTAAGAGTATTTTTGGGTGGAACCATGTCTAGAAATTAAGAGGAGTAGACGTGGGCAAGGTGGGAGTCTATGTAATAATTGCTTTGAACGACAATCGACATACTTTTTTGAACAAGGAAAAAAATGCCTAAAAACTAATATTGATTCAGTAATTGCATGTTCAAGAAAGGTATGTATTTACTAATTCTATCGTATTAAACAAAAAAATCCCAAGACCGTGAAAAGGCATTTCAACAACTATAAAAATGGTAGGATGAATTTAATAAAAAAAATTACTAACCTTAAGAAAGTCCTTTGATTACTTGTTTTAATCAAAATTTCTAAAACAATCTATATTGTTGTCCATTTGTTTAACTCATAAGATCAGTACCCGAAATACCGTTTTAAACCTCTAAAATAAAATCGTAATTTTGTTTTCTATAATACTGCAACATCTTCTTTATCTTATTCTTTAAAATAGAGAATAATAGAGAAAACTCCCAATATAATTTAAAACATTCAAAAGGGAAGAGAGTTAAGACCGTTTGGTTTATTTATAATAAAATGCCTGAAAACCTCCCACGGTTTGAAATTTTAAGAGGGACACCATCCACCTCTTATTTTTTTAGACGTGAATTTAGACTTCAGATCTCTTAAAAAGCAATCTACACCTAAGTGTTTGCTCAATATTTGTTGGTAAACAACCCACTACTTAATTACTATGTTTGGACACACCAGCTAGCTTTAGAAGATGACTGAAGAATTCAAGCATTAACTACTAGGTCTTAAATGAAAGCTAGAAAAACAAATAAAAAAGATTTCAGATACATAAAAATGTTATTGTTGTGCAAAAACTGATGTTGAAATCCACCCATACTGCAAGTATAACTCAATTTTGAACATGAATTAAAAAAAAAAAACCAAATAGTAGCACAACCAATCCAAAACCATCCATGCATTCATGATCCTTGTATGTAATAAGTAGAGTTGTGTTATAACTTCAAAATGTTTTTAAACAAATTAATAAAATTTTAATCCTATGTATTTGGGTTAAGTTATTCAAATATTTTCTTAATACGAATAGAGATTTTTATCTTGTTGCATACGCTTTTTGGACTCAATTTCTTGTCCAACATATATTGTTTAAATAATAGAAACTTCGAAGAAAAAATGGATTGTAGAAAACCGATGAACATGTGATTTGACAATTATTTTGATTCAATTTAAATCAAATTTTAGTAATCAGTTTTATTTATATTTTAATAATATCAAAAAGAAAAGCAACAAATTTTGACCCAAACTGCTTTTGTCGTAGTCGTTTTTTAAAGAGAGAATTCATGATATCCATTTTATATATGGAATCTTTTTTCTTTAAGATATACATTAATACATATATACACAAATTTTGGGTCGTTGTCATTTCTTTTCCTTTCTTGTGCTTTAAAATATTTAATTTATATTTAGCAATAAATTGATGATAAGCTAACTCTTAATTGATAAATTAGTTGATAAATAAATTATAGTTTGTAGAACTAAGTTATGAATACATCCCAAAAAATATCATAAATAAATAATCAAGTATAAATCTTTTATAATATAGTCATTAAAAAATTTAATAATATAATTAAAATAAACTTTTAATAATATAATATGTTAATTAATATAGACAAGATAGTAAATAAATTAAATAATATAATATACTGATTGAAAGAATATGAAATTGATTATTATATTTATATTTAAACTATAAATTTAGAATTTTTTAAAACAAATTTTAAAAAAATCTACTTTAATTTATGATTTAAAGTACTATTAAATATAATAACAATAATATAGATCAAAATGGTATATCCTATGTAATTAGAAATTTTAAAAAATATAACTAAAAATAAGATTAAATATTTCTATATACATTTAACATGTTTTAAATATTTACGTAAAAAGTATAGCTTTAACTTTATGTAACTTACATAAGTATTATTAAAAAAGTTATATTTGTCTTTTATACAATTAAACATACTAAATAATAATTGAGATACTTAATAACATTTGGAAATAATTAATTTATAATGTATAATTAAACTAAATTAATAATTATTATTAATTTTAATTACTGTAAATTAATATTTATTTTTAATTAATAATAACTAATATTTATTTTTAACTAATAATAACAAATATTAGTAAGTAGTATAATTGAAATAAGTCACAAAAAGGGTCTCATAAGCTATTTCATATAGTATTTCAATAAGCTAAATTATGTCCATCCAAACATGTATCCCAGGATAAGTTAGCTTATTTTTACAAAGTATGGCCTTAACCTTTCAACTAGTTGATTTTATAATATATATTATTTAAGCTAATTATATCGGTTGTCATAGTTCTTGATATTTTAACAGTTCTTACTTGATTTAACCCATACATTACAAAAAAAGAGGGTTTTTTGGCAAAAAAAATCCGTCAAAAATCTATCGAAAAAGGCGATTTACCAGAAGGATATATGATTGCCGAAAATCCGATTTTTCGGTGGATTTACCAATGGATTTGACATTTTGGTGGATTTAGACACCTGAAAATCGTTCCGAATTTTTTCGAATTATAACTTTTCCGACATAGTTAGATCAATTAATAATGTTTATTAAATTACCGACTCAATATCCGTTGGTTATTTAAACAAGTTTTCTTTTATTAAATATATCTCTTAATAAAATTGATTTTATCAAAATATATACCAACCGATAATCTAACAAAAATACGTAAGTAATTTTATTTGCCTGTTTTATTTTCTTTTTAAAATTGTATATTTCTTTCAATTTTTAGAGTTTTCAATCCATCACTAGTTTGTCAGGTATCATTTTCTCTATTTTCATCGATTCAAAATTCAACAAATCCAAGAAATATTGAAACAATAACATTAAAAACGTGAAACCAAATATGATTCATTAAGTAAGTCGAATACAATTATTCGGGAAGAAATATCATACTGTTATTCCAATAAAAGTAAAATTGTTTCAATGCAAAATGTTGCCAACAAATAATCAAAACATCGCCAACAATTTTGAAAGGAACTATCAAGATTCACTTAACGAGGATATGCTAAAAGTTGACTGGCTAATTTTAGCATATCCTCCTTTTAGCCAAGTTCTTCTCGAAGGAGCAATTCTTAAACCCAACACATTAAATTGTTAATTTTCTACAATTACAAGAAAATGTTAAGAATATTTAAAGAGGTACACATCTAATTCTCAAAAGACGATGCACCATCGTGTGTATATCCCCTATCAAGATTCAATTGGGATTTTGGTTGTTCCCAAACCCAAACAGATCGACATTTCTTTGTTCCCCTAATTACTTGGTGTTATAAATATTTATATAAATATGGGATAGGTCGATGCATCATTGTCTTATTTTGGGGTGAGATTGGTTGAATAGTCATCATGTGGTTTGAACAAATAGTATAAGTCAATTGACAATATAACGATTTTTAGCCGCCAATTCTTCTATTCAAATACATTATCCACACCACCTCTATGGCCACCACCACCATACCACCTCCACCGCCTTCACCACCACCGCCACCATCGCCTTCGCCACCACCACCACCCTGCATATTACCCACCCGGAGCTACTGGTGGTGTGGGTGATGGAGGTAGTGCTTCTGGCGGTGGTGGTGGTGGTGCCGGCCGGTGGCATTGGCGGAACACTTTGAGGGCATTGGGGGGCCAAGGCCCCCCTGATTTTTCATCCTCATGCATTATAAAATATAATTTCTTATTTGTATAACAAGATTTGGCCACTCAATTATAAATACAATTCCACTTTTAAGTTCCAATTTTCAAAGAAGATGATAGTAAAATAATTTAATTAAAAAATACAGAAAGTTCCAATAATTAAATTAAGTAATAAAACAATTTAATAATATAATAAATAAATAAATAGTTTTGTTCTTTTATTTAATATAATTTGGTTTTATTGTTGTGTTTCATTGGGCATCTTGATGGTGAGAATTGTATAAATTTGACAAAAGGGTTTTGTATTCTTTTAGAGAATTGAATGTTATTCATGATTCATATATTATTATATATAATTTCGGTACGCCCCTTACAGTGAAATAGGCCGATAGTGTGGGTCGGTTAGGTTATTCGAGAAATACATGTTTTTTTGCTCAATATAATTCTTATCTATGAGTTTTAGGATTTTTAATGTTTTAACTTAAAAAATGAAATATTTGATTGATTGAACTATTTTTTTTATTGTTCGAAAGATAATGTATATCATTTTACTTTTTAAAATAAATGGATGACATATTTAATTATTTATATTGCTACTTAGTAAGTTTAATATCATCAACATAAAACCCCCATCTATTCTTTCAGAGAGTATTAAAAAAAATCATCTATATTGTTTTAAAATTCTTAAGATTTAGATAACAAAGAATAAGAGAATCCTAATACATAATGTTACAATAACTAAAAGCCCCTGTGAAAAGTTCAAAAGAAAATCAAGGTGTTTGTTGGCCCCTCGGGTTTTAACGTCCGTGTTCCGCCACTGGCCGGTGGTGCCGGAGATACTAGTGGTGTGGGTGGTGAAGGTGGTGGTGGCGGAGGTGATGTGGGTGGTGGTGCTGGTGGTGGTGGTGGCAGAGGCGGCGGTAGTGGTGGCGACGGCAGTAGAGGTGGAGTAGGTGGGGGAAGTGGGTAGACATGGTCAGATGGAGGTGGTGTGAGTGATGTATTTAAAATATAAAAATGGATGGCTAAGAATTATTCTCGTATTATCTTAAGTTCAATTCCATGTGGAAAACAAAGATACATTGATTTCTTAAACGTCCATTTTCTGATTGAAAACAAAGTTTCAAAACCCCAATTATTTCCACATGCGATGTGAATGACTTAAATTTCATGTTCAATTACACGTCAAAAGAAATGCAGGGAACAAGTGTAAATTGGGGTGCAAGAGGGGTTGCTAAACAAACTTTGAACTCTTGATAGAGTTTTCCAATATTTAAAATTGGAGGTAACTTCTTGATTTTATACCTGACTAGACCTTGATTTTGATTTTGTAATTGGGGTAGAATAAAGATGAAAGAAGAGAAGACAATGCACTTATGTGATTCGTAAAAATAGGCACATTGAATTTACGGAGGAAGGCAAGATGCGTGTTTATCACGGAGGAAGGCACATTGAATCACGAACGATTTGCATAATGCATCTAAATAATTTTGTATTATTCAAGTTCACATGTCGCATTTTCGGTTGTCCTCACGTTTGCAATGAAATATGAGTTTTCAGTTGAACTTTCATTGACTAATATATATATATATATATATATATATATATATATATATATATATATATAGAGTCTAGTTCATTTGAAAACCTAAACAATAGTAAAAACTATAGAAACCAAATTCAGCCAATCAGGAAATTTATTTCATTTTAGATTTTAAAAAAATAGAAAAGGGTATTTACGTCATTGAGAAACATTTACGAATAAGGGAATCTTTTCTAATTTATGAAACTCCATAAAATACTCCTATTAATTTTAGATAGAGATTAGTTTTCCTAATAATTAGCTTAATCTTCATATTCCATAAGAAACAAAAAAGCATATATGAACAATATTCAGTAAAACAAATATATTTTTGAAAAACATAATATTCAGCAAAAAATGATTATGATTGTTAAACCTGGTGGAGATTATCGATTGCTTCATATGGATAAAACATTCGTAAACATATGAAACATCATATGAAACATCATATGAATAAACATATGAAACATTCATACTAACAAAGATTTCATATGGAGAAACATATGAAACATCATACTAGCAAATATTTACCGAAAAATTTATTGTGAAACATTTGTAAACATATTAAACATCATCCTACCAAAGAGTATGAAACATTCATACTACCAAAGATTTCATATGGATAAATATATGAAACATCATACTACCAAAGATTTACCAAAACATTTATTGTGAAATATTTGTAAACATTCGTAACATATGAAACATTCTTAAACATATGAAACATCATACTACCAAAGAAACCTATCGACTTCTTTTCTTTTATGAATTCTTATGAAACTTCACTTCATATTATAATCGTAAACATATGAAACCTATCGACTTCTTCTTTTTTGGTTGAAACTCATTCACTTTCTGGTTTCACAGCAAATCCAATATTGGTAACCGATTGAAGTGTCTGATTGTTATGGAATCTACCGGCTTCTTCTTTCATTGATTTCGGTCTTCAATCGAACGAATGTGATGATAACCCTGAGAATTTGGCAAACACAGAGATGATGTCAAGCACCGGCAATGATGGGTCGTCAGCTTCAGTCACCACCATGAAAACGATTCAAGCACCGGCAGCGATGGGTCGTCGGCTTCAGTCACCACCATGAAAACGATTCAAGCACCGGCAGCGATGGGTCGTCGGCTTCAGGTAGTAATGGGTCGTCGGCTTCGGGCAGAAATGGGTCATCTGCTACAAGCACCAGCAAGGATTTGTTGCAGGGATGCTTCTATGAAATCCTTCAAATCTTGATCCTCCGTGAAATTGGCAGATGAATCCTTCAAATCCCTAAATTTTAGCCTTCTCCTTGTTACCTTATTTACCTGATGTACGCCTTTTTCCAAATTTGCCCTTTTTATCACTTTTTGGTTCACAAGCGTGTCCTTTGAAGTCCATGTTATTTCAATTATGCCACCTCCTTCATCAGCACCATCCATTTATTTGATCAATGGTTGAGATGGGTTCATACGGTTTTTACTAATGTTTTGGTTTTTAAATGAACCTCCCTATATATATATTATATATAATATATATATATATATATACAGAGAGAGAGGGGGGAAAGTTCAAATGTGAACCACTTTTTGGTTGTGAACGTGAGAACAGCCGATAGCGTAACCGTGGCGGAGACTAATCAATAAACGCGGCTTTGAGTGTGGTCTCCCTCTTTAATTCAATGCCCTCCCATGAATCGTGTTTAGTCATCCGCCGTGGACCTGACGTGGCGCCTAGTCATCCGCCACGTGTCGCGCTCTCGCTGTTCTCACGTTCACAACCAAAAAGTGATTCACATTTGAACCTGCCCCTATATATATATATATATATATTGACTATAATATATAAAATAGAAAATAGTATAAAAATTATAGTTTTGACCCCTCTATTTTGATTTTAGTAAAGATAAAGTAGTAAAGGAAAAAAAGTTTAAAAGCCAGAAACATAACTGAGTTTTTTAACTGAATTTCAAAGCAAAAATGCAAATAGTAAGGACATTCATTGTACTTATTTATGTTTAGGGACCATTTTCAATGTCCACTGTAAACCACATGGACCAAAATTGTAGTTTACTCATTTTTTAACCTCGGAGGGACCAAAAGTGAAATAAAACGATAACCATAATAACCGAAGTCGTAATTAATTTAGGGTGTTGTTTTCCCTAACTCCCGTTTCATTTTTTTTAAATGTTAATTGATTTTTGTTTCCAAAAAGTATGATTATAGACGTTAAAATGACAGCATATAAGAGGCTTTTATAAAACATTTTAAACAGACGAAGATACATTGATTATAATTGATGATAAACTTTTAAAAATATTTTTGTATTGAATAAAGTTTTCAGAAATAGATTTGATAAATAAAAAAAAGTGAAGTTGGTAATACACTAAATATGAGCTATATCTAACAATAACTTGTTAGATTTTAAATGCTTGGTGTGAACCTTACTCTACACGTAAGATGTGATATTCATTTGTCACATCGTCAGTTGAATTTTTAACTTTGATCAGTCAAATTCACTATCTCGTGCATGGACCAAGTTAGAGCTAGAGGCCAAGAATATCTCCCATCCTCCATTACTAAAGATATATATATATATATATATATAGGAAAGTTCAAATGTGAACCACTTTTTGGTTGTGAACATGAGGACAACCGAGAGCGCGACACATGCCGACTTTGAGTGTGGTCCCTCCCTTTAATTCAATGTCCTCCCATGAATCGCGCCTAGTCACCCGCCGTGGACCTGACATGGCACCTAGTCATCCGCCACATGTCGCGCTCTCGACTGTCCTCACGTTCACAACCAAAAAGTGGTTCACATTTGAACCCAGGGCCGGTCCTAAGCTTTCGGATGCCCGTGGCGGAAAGCTAAAAAAATGCCCTCTTCTCCCCCCCCCCCCCCCCCCCCCCCCCTCCCACTTCTCAATATATATAGCGAGGAGGGTTCATGCGAGAACGTTAAATATTTAGAAAAAAACAAGAAAATTTTCGTCAAGGTACAAAATCATATACGATTCACGTATAAAATCATATGAAGATGTGAACCTATATGAATTATTTGTAACGTTGGTTAACACATGTATTTTCGGATAAGCTTTATTGGAATTTTTCAGTAATACACATGAATCTTCCATTGACTTTCTCTTCGTACCTCATCACGATATTTGATCTACTTATTTGAACCGACTATATTTACACAACAAATGACGAATAATAAAACATCAAATACATCACCTAAAACGATATCTTTGTGCAGTCTTTGAACGAAGTATTTTACAAAGCATAGTAAGAAAACATTACAATTGAAGGCTGTGTTTGGCAAACATAAGCTAGCTTATAAGCTAGTCCATCCAAACATGTACCAGGTAGCTAGCTTTTTGAAACGCTACTTTGAGTAGCTTATGAGGAGCTTATTGTAGCTTTTCTCAATTATACCCTTATTAATATTCATTATTAAATTCAAATATACCCTTTTTGGTCATTTTACATACTCATAAGCTAGTTTTTGCCAAACATAATTTGTTCATACGCTAGCTTATCAGCTACTAACAAGCTTATCAATCAACAGCTAGCTTATCAGCTACGCTTGCCAAACATAGCCGAAGTAGTCAAAATTGAATAGTTATTACAGCATTTTCGATAAGCATTTTCAATCTATTTTGTATCGCAATATCAAAGATCAAATACAAACAAATCAAAAAACCATAAACTCAAATAAGCATTTTTTAAATTTCTACAAAATAATAAAATCAATATTTCTGAAAACATAAGAATTAATGTGATTATAGGAAACGGATAGTTTCATTTTTTATGATACTGAAAAATATTTATAAAACTTAAACTTAATGGTATTAAGGAATTAAAAATAATCTAAATTCTTAACTACTTGAGCATAAATATCTCAAAATCAAAAACAAAATAATACGCATATTACTTGCTGCCTTTTGGAATTTGTTGTTGGAATTAAAAAAAAAAAAACTATTTTCACTCCACTATCTTTCTTCTAGAGCGTTAGTCCACTTACTTACCTATTAATATGAAATTTCGTTTTTGATGTCCTGTAAATTGTGCTGCCCATGGCCACCGCGATCACAGCCATGGGCAAGGGCCGGCTCTGTTTGAACCCACCTATATATATATATATATAAAATATTTTATATATATATGGGTGCGTTCAAATGTGAACCACCTTTTGGTTGTGAACGTGAGCTCTATTATTAATAATGTTTGAGTATTTTTAGAGTTTTCTTCGGTAGGTTCGATTCCAAGTCTCTTTGAAATCATTGAGGATTATTTTGGCTATTCTTCAAGATCCCATAAGTTTAGGTAGTGATGGATCAAAAATATTTAGTTATAAGATTGAAAACGTATGTTCTACTATTGTTAACCATAAAAATTCAAGTTTAAAATTTTGACATGTTATCGTAGCCTCTCAATTTTTTCGATGATGACAAGTGGTAGCACAATTAAAAGGTGGTGAAAATTACAATACAAAAGACAAATTTAATAGTGGAATGTACCACGACCACGGTCCAGCCTGCAAGAGTGGGCCTAAATAGGCCCATACAATGGCATGACCTACCGCTATCATGTTACTAACGTAAGGGGGAATAGTTACATTTCTAATTAAGATTGTCACCATATTATTTCATTAGGTGTCAATGTATATTGTTATGAACCTAAAACTTTGATGTTAATGTTTATCGGTAGAGTGGGTATAAACGTTGCTCAATTGTACAAAAACCCTCGCTTCAAGTCTCCCAATGTCACAAAGTTATAGTTTTCAACCTTTTTGTTTATTTTGTGCATTATAAGAATTTATAGTGTGGACTTGGGCATGGATCCGTTTTATACAAGGACAAGAAACCAATCAACCCATTTACACTAATATTGTGAAATATAATATCAAATTTATTTTTGAAGTCAAATTGTATCACTACCCTAAAAAATCAATGTATGTGTCTCCGCATCACTATCGCCTTACTAAATCAACTCACATATGTACATATTACGTGGATATCAAGGATATCATCATGTATCTAAGAAAATAGTTATGGCATATTATGTGTCAATGCTTATATAACAGGCTAAAATTTATTATTGGGTAATCTTACATCATTCATCACAAATATCACCTTACGTCAGTAATCATGAGTAAAAGGTATAATCAAATTCACAATCATAGTGAAAGTCTTAACTTAAAACCATAAAAATCTCAAACATTAGTTCGTCTCATATCAGGCTATGTTCCATAACTCAATAATACATAATTGAAATAAGTTTACAACTAGCAAAAACATATTAAGGAAAAAAATATACAGAAACCTGACTACGCCTTGTCATTTCCTTTCTCTTGAGATGCTTACAAGTAGTTAGCTAAAACCAAGTGAGTTCATGGTTTATGTGCATATAAAAACACACTCCTTATCATTCATCGACAATATCATCAAATACTATATATATATATATATATATATTAACATATAGCATCAAATAAGTTCTCTTGAACTCCTCTCCAAGAAGGTCCACTCTTTTATTAGCATTCCCTATGTTGCACGGCTCACATCCTCCTAGTAACCATTAGCCCATTACGGGATCATGTCAGCACTTCTCTCTAGATAGGTCTACTCTATCATTAGCATCAGGGCCGGCCCTAGCCCATGGCTATCATGGCAACCGCCATGGGCATCAAAGGCCCATAAGGCATCAATCTTCAACCTACATGGTGCCTTTACTAGGCTTAGTTTTTGGATCGTTTCTACAAAGACTAGCGTGAGAATAGCTTGACTAGGTTTCGAACCCCTTACTTTATATGTATTATAAAAGGTGTTATTTTGGAGATTTCGCCATGGGCATCCAAAACCTCAGGATCGGCCCTGATTAGCATTCCCTCAATTGCACGCTCACACTCGTCTAGCACCCACCCTAAAGTGTGACATGTCGAGCCCAACCTCATAGCCAAGTATTGACACCATATTGTGCCACATAAAACAAACTCGAAAATATAGCATGATGAATTATTTAAAACATTAATAATGAATACATGACATTTATATACACATAAACATACACTATAAACATGCACATAAAACATATTATCATGTTCCATGTATGTAACTCGAAATAATTATCATGCCAACGTACGAATGTTTCTTTATTGGGTTTTTCGAAATTTAAATGTACTTTTTCGTATATTACTACATTTTGAACATATCTATCGATTATTCTATAAATTTGTTTTTATTTCGAATTTTAAAATGCTTGTTAAAATATTAATATCAATAATTTGTCATTTCTCTTAGAAAAACGAATAAGATTTCAGTTTGACTATTTATTTAATAAATACAAAATCATATAAAATATTAAATAAATTCAGCAATTGACTGCAACTTTTTTATAAATACATGTCATACATTATTGAAATAGTTTGTGACATGCATTCACAAAATTGAGCCCCACAATTTTTGTATACAGTTTACTTCTATATCGACATATATAACGTAACATTAATATCGTATTGCAATCCATTTGATTAACATAATAAAGATTGGCAATTCATGTGTAACAAGAAATAACATAACTGGTAAATGATATTTTAAAAACAAGGGACGAAAAAACAATTTAATTATAGTATTGGTTTTGGTTTTTTAATTTGCTGCAACGTTACTTTTCATCAAATGGTGTTAGCTCAGTTAGAGAGGTAACATCTTTGTGGGATGTGGGGTGAAAGCCACACAACAAGGGTTCGAATCCCACGAGTGACATTTCTGAGATATCCAGACTTTGAATCTGGTCCTTTGGGCCGGGTTCGGGGTCGGTATGGGAAGATCCAGTCTATGGGATCCACTTCCCTGTCAGTCGGGTTCAGTCATAGGTTGGGCCGGGTCGCAGCGAATTAGTGGGATTGCCCAATTGGAGGCCCGATACCGCTGGAGCGTGTGTATGTTAACTTGCCGTTCAAAAAAAAATTGTTGCAACTTTCCAATTAGACCATTCGCAATGGACCGTGAAGGAAGGCGTCAAGGAACCAATACCGACTGGTACCCCTGGGGAACACCGCCGAGGTTGATTGGGACGGGGTAAAAACGGCATGGCCATGCCAGTTGAGTAGTCGACCCGCCCCCACCCCACCCCACCCCACCCCACCCTCTCTCTCTCTCTCTCTCTCTCTCTCTCTCTCTCTCTCTCTCTCTCTCTCTCTCTCTAACTCTCTCTTCTTTTATTTTTTTAATTAATTGTTTAGATTGGTATGAGTGTGGATGAATTGGTAAGGTGTTTGTCAGATAGTGGAAAGCTGATGTGACGCAGATGTGGCATCTGGTACCATTAGCAAGCAGCATGACCGCTATAGATGGTTTTATAAGGCTATAAGCTATATTTTGGTCAAATCGCTTAATGGTTGACCAAATGTAATGAGACATACAACTTTGTTTTAATTTGTTAAAATATAAATTAAACAAGCATCCATATAAGAAAACGACGCCCTACCTTTTTTTTTCTATACCTGAAATTAGTTAGTAGGGGCTTTACTAACAACTAATATTGTTCTTCAACTAATTTTTTTTAATATGCAAACCGCTAACAGTCATGAAATAAAATTTATTTTGATAATGAATTGGTAAAGGTATAAATATTTTTAAAGAATTTTACATATGTTGTATGATAAGTGTGCTATCGTATAAAAGATATGATGATAAAGATATAGTTCGAGATAGAAATAAATATATCAAGGTACGTTAGATTAAAATTGAAATCTCTCGTGGTCGGTATTTGTAACTCATCTTTATTTTAAAGGGCTTATGATCATTAATGAAAGTAACATATTTCCTCTCATTATTCCTTGGTTATTCTATTTGTTTTTCCCTTTTTTTTTGGACAGCAGATAAACGCACACACACACACGCCCTGACCGAAGTCGAAGAGGTATCCGGGATTCATTTGGGCACCCGACTAATCCTCTCGACCATGGAAACCGTTACCAGCCCATAGCCTCGCTCATGCCCGGCCCGAAGGTCGACCCATGAACTGGGGTGTCGCCTCCTATTCCCATTCCGAATCAAACCCAAGTAAACAGGGATATCATCCACTGCCTCCCTCAGATGTTACCTAACATCCATTTTATATAACACATGCTATTTTTGGTATCTGCTGCAAAATTATTAAACAAACAAAACTTATGCATGTATTATTTTTCTAAAATAATTAATACTACGTATACTTTAGTTAGAAATTAGAGGTCGTTAAGTTATTCCTAAATTGAGTTAGAAGCCATAATAATAAGTTATTGCAAGAATTCATGAGTTTCTATAATGGCGGAGGGTAATTAATTATTGTGGTCCCTTATTGTTACTATCATTCTTTGTCTTTATTAACTAGTGACGGTAAACTATAGTAGAGTGGTCAGTACTTATTTATACTTTACTTTTGTTTTTTCTATGTAATATAATATTTTCGGGATACTTCTCTAAAATGTATCAAACTATACTAAAAAATTATTGTATGTATCTATCTATCAAAAATGTTTTTTGATGTATCAAACTTCATTTTTTTTGCTATTGTGTGTATGGTGACTTGCTCAACCGATCATCAACTGGTTACCGGCAGTTGGTGACAGTGGCCAGACGGTTCTAGGCGGCAGCGATGGCGGTTGTGGGTGGTGGTTGTGGGCGACGATGGTGGTGGTTCTAGCAGGCGGTTCTAGGCAGTGATGGTTCTGTATAGTGGTTCTAGGTGGTGGTCATGGGCAGCGGTGGTTCTATATGGTGGTTCTGGGTGGTGGTTATGGGCGGCGATGATTCTAGATGGTGGTTATGGGCGGCAACGGTAGTGTTTATGGGTAGTGGTTATGGGCAACGGTGGTTCTAGGAGGTGGTGGTGGTGATTCTGGATGGTGGTTCTTGACAGCAGTAGCGGTGGTTCTTGGCGGCGACGACGGCTCTCAACGGCAATGGAATCGAGAGATGGTTGCCGGGTGATCTCCGATGATGATTCTGGGTCAATGGCGATGGTTTTGGGTCTCCGGCGACGGCCTCCGACGATGGTTTACCGGCTAAAAAGGTAGCAAGTTATTTTGTAACACAATAACAAAAAAGATAAAATTTGATACATCAAAAAACATTTTTGATAGATGAATCTACACAATAATTTTTTGAATATAGTTTGATACATTTTAGAGACGTATCTCTTAATATTTATTTACCGCAAGTCCAACAAATAAATTCACAGTATAAACCAAACCCATGAAACCGTAAAACAACTGACCTATTAAACCGTCAATTAATAGGCTTTATATAACTTCGAAAAAATTCTATTTATGTCGATATGTAACACACTAGGGTTTAAATCAAGTGAGAACCTTAAAATTATTATAAATATAATACGTAAGAATTGATTTAAAAACAATTTTTACATAATACTTTTTTTGACAAATGTTAGGATTTAGAATATGGTTGCACGTATATTTATTATATAGTATGATAGTTTTACATATATTAATTTATTTTATCATGTGAATACTTTCACTGGGTGAGCAAAAAAAGAAAACTTCACTTTTTATTTTTTCACAAGATGAATACAAATATATGTAAAATAATATCTTAAATTCTATAAAAGTTTTGATGGAAAAAATCATGTAAAATATATATCTTTTATATTGGATCTCATAGGTTTGTAGCATTTTTGTGGTTTTATATGGTGGTTATGGGCTAATGTGAACTTTTCAAACCAATTGAGAGAAAAATGTGGCTATTTATGCACAGTGATTTTGAAACGTATCAATATTTGAATTTGCGTGGAACTAGAGCGCAACTCAAAGTGATCAATCATTTGGGCCAAACTAATCTTCAAAGCCAGTTGGTAATGAGTAATGGGTGGGGGCATAGTTTGTCAAAAAAAAAACTAATATTCAAAGCCCAATAAGAATGCAAGGCCCAAAAGGAATAAAACTTGAAAGCCCGATTTATCGTATAATCTTGAAAATCTTGAAAGCGTACCTGTAGATAATCCTTGATCTTATTCAGAATAAAACTCCAGGGATCAGATTTATCACTTTATTAAACTTAATCTTGATAGAAAACTGCAGGGACCAAAAGCAACAGAAGCTTCAAACTTGTCATTGAATTTTCCGGGGGTTGGCAGTGTCAAGCTATGAAACTTAACCCTTTAAACCATCACCCCTTTATAATACAAGGACCGGAAGCGTCAAGTCTTCAAACTTGAAAATTTAAAATGTCGACACATTCAAACTACAGGGACCAAATTCATGGAAGCTCCAAAGTTGAATCAAATTCTTAGTTTGATGACGTCGAAAATCCAAATCCGACTTAATTATTAGAATCCGACCGAATTTCGCTTCCAATTCTAAAATCCAACTCTAATTTCCAATTTCAAAAATCCAAGTCCATTTTCCAATTTCAAAATCCGACTCCAATTTCCAATTTCAAAATCCGACCCAAGTTGAGATTGAAATCCGAAACGAATTTGGTCCCAAATTCGAGTCGGAATTTCAGACTAAAGAGCCGGGAGATGACTTTTTAAACTCAAAATCCTCTCCAGATCCAAGAAATCGATGAAACAACTTGTAAAATACATTAAATTTAGCCTAAAGTTATTTCAAATCCCAACCTAGACACCAATCTTCATTTTCAAGATCCAAACTACAAAACTTCAAAAAAAAATGCAAACCCAGATATAAACTTGAAGAACACAGCTTCAAAATTCCAAAAAAAAAAAAAAAAAAAAAAATCTTCAAATCTGCTGAAAAAATCGATCAAATTGAATTATTTGTTTTGCTCTGATACCACTTCTTGGCCCAGTTCAGCAAGATTTAAAGAAAAAAAGATAGAGAATCAATGGAGAAATCAACTATAGAAGAGTGGGGAATGATTTTAATTTTAAGAAATTAATTTTAAAAAATTAATTTTAAGAAATCTACATATTTGTTTCACCTAGAAGGAATTAAAATCATTCCCCACTCTTCTATAGTTGATAGAAAGGTTATATCATTGATCAAGCAATCGTCACACCTTGCTTGAGAATCGATCTTTCCAAGTCTTTCAATACACTATTCATTTTAAAACCCAAAAAAATACTTACCTCGATGGTTTTTTGGATCTCCGAGGTGGGGTCAATGGATTTTGAGGAGGCTACCTTCTAGTGTTTTTGCAAACCCGTTTGGATTATGTTGTTACACACCGGAAGACATATGATTTTTTGGTTTGAAGTATTTCTTCCTCCATCTCTTTTCGATTTCTGCATCTATGAACTTCTTGTACGACTTAGTTTTTCTCTTCTTTTAAACCTTTGTGTTAGGCCTAGTCCCTAAAGCCTAAAACTTTATGTATTATGTTTTATTTCCAGAGTTTGTGTTGTTCTCTTATTTTTCCAAAGCTGGCCCATCCTTGCCCCCTTGTCTAATCCCGTGTTAACAAAATATTGGTTGTGCTTATTAGTTTTAAATTAAACCACTGGTCCAAATTTCATATTTTGGAATTCGTTATCTAGCCCACCTTGAAACTCCTCTGCCTCATTATTATGTTTACAATTTCTAGGATATGTGCTCACGCATTCTGTTGTTTCCGATGTAGCAGACCCCCAATGTATTTGATGAATGACCCTCATCTCCCTAGTGGGATTTCCTTTACCATAAGTTTTCGGATGTGACGGCTCCAATGATACGGATTTTTTCGATGAGGCCTCCTTTGGCTAATTGCAATTCTTCTCTAAGCCATTTTGAGTGGATATTCTATAAATCTGACAAAACTCGTCATCTTCCAAGGAAGCAGAGACAAATAAGGACTCGCCTTTCTATTTGATCAAGTTAATGGCGAATTCTAGAGTTGAAAAGGCAAGAAAGTGTACGGCAAGTTAGATTTTTCAAGATTTTGCTTATCTCAAGTGAATAAAGCAAGAATATTTATGGTTTAAATCACGTTATTTCAAGATTTCTTTATGCCATGAAAAGACAAGAAAGTTTATGGGAGGTAAGATTTTTCCAAGCAAAAATTGACCACAAAAATCCTCAACGAGATTTTTTTTTTCAATCCTGAATTCTTTTATTGTTTTATTTGTAATACCCCCAACATGCATGAACTAACCTTTAAATGTTGGGGGTTAGTTTGATTTTGGTTATAAGCAAATGAACATGTAACTTGTGACTTATCAATTTTTCTTAGATATATATGATTTGGGTTTAATGATCTTGTAAGTCTGATGAACTTTCATTTGTTTTGTTCGTTATATATTAAATTTGAGAAAATTAAGTAATAACTAGAACAAGAAATATATATATATATATATATATATATATCTATATCTCTAAGGTGAAAAATAGGATAAAGATATACCAAATAACATAGTAACATTACGATCTTGATTTTCATATGTTTTGAGTTCATGTGTGACATGGAGAGATAAACTTATGTTTTCAAAATAAAATCCATTGTTACTTGAGAGAGAACAATAGTAACTTTAGAGATTGGGTATTTATTAAAGAAAATGACTAATAATTATTTTAAGTAAAGTGCTCATTAGTGAAAGCCATAAGAATTCCAACCCTCTAACTATTTTCTCCATAAAATAGTCTTGCTTTGTTTTGAATTAATTATTGGTTGACAATTTCAAACAACTCATTGTTTCGATCACCAAGTTCATATTGTATATGGTCACTATGATAAGCAGTTCCTACTTCATTTGGTTCGATACTCGTGCTTTTAGAACTTTTGGTACTTATTACTTGATTCGACATGTAACATTGTCTGTGGTTAGATTTAGGAGATCTAAACCCACCTATCAAGACACTTAACTAAAACCCATCGGCCTCTAGGACAGTTAAACGGAAGTCCCTAGGCCTTCAAGCTTGCAAAGATCTACCAGATTGAAATTGACATACACCGAGTTAGCATTGGCTACGAAAAGAAACTCGAGATGTCGAACTATTTCCGAGTTATCTTTGGAGTCCACTAAAACTCTAAACTATTTCTGCAAAAGAAAGGTTGCATCCACCGTTACAAAGCATTTTCTTCTAAATATCTCTATGCTCGCAAAAAGTTTGTATCCACTATTCAATATTGTGTTCAACTCCTTCTCAAACTCTTTTTCATCGTGAACTAAAATAAAGTGAACAAACCTGAATCTTTTGCAATCTGAATCTTTTTCCACTTTTGTTGATTTTCCTTGGCAAGTATACATCTATCACCACCCATCTTTGTTGAAAATTATGCATAGATCCTTCTCAAATCTCAATCCAGTCCTTCAGAAAGTTCGTAAAGTAGTATGTTGAAGCCTCCATGTTATTGTTCCTTAACTTCCATCTCTTTTTTACGTACCCATCTTTTTCCCCCATTTTTCTTTTTCTAATTTAACAGAAGATTTAAATGGCGGTAACTTGTTCAACCAGTTACTCTTCCCCTTTTTTGACAAAATCAAATGTATAGTCCTTTCTTGGCAAAAAAATATATGTTCCCCTGATTGGATTTTTTCGACATTTACGTTACCTTTTTTTGGCAAAATCAGTGAGTGGTGGTGCCAGTGGGTGGCGGCAGTGGTGGCGGGCGTGGCGTTTGCCCTTTTTAAATAGTGTTCTATAAAATAGTTGTTTTTAATTGAAATGTCCTAAAAAGCTTCTTACTAAGCTCAACAACACCTTACAAACTTATACAATGTCTTTAGATAGTACACTTCAATTTTTAGTCCTACAAATTAAGTCCCTAGCTATAAAATGGTTAATTATGATGCTTTCTTTTTTTGCACAATTTTAATTGTTGTAGTGACCATTATCAAGAGTTGAAGGTTAGTCTTGAGTCTTGACACGGTAAAGATGTTTCGGTAACTAGAGAAGCTAGTGACAAGAACGAGCGTGTAGCTCAGTTGGTAATGGATGGGTGGTAAGTATGTAACAAATTCCAACATGGCAAGACATGCATGGTCGACGGTAATATGACATTTTAATTAGCTAATATGATACTTTATTTTAAAAATGTTCTAAAAAACATGTCACAACACGTCTTATTGTTTGTTTCTATAAACTTAGGTATTATAAAACAAACACGTACTTATTTATTTTTGATGTCTTGTAAACTTAATTTGATTATAGTATGTTATGTATGTATCTATCTAGTACATAATGTATAAATGGGTTCGTAGAGTATGATATTGAAATATCGAGTTGTCGTCATTAATACTTCTATATTATTGCCGGTTTTAGCAAACTAGCTTTAATGTAGATTGAAACTCTTTTATTTTCCTTGTTAGAGTTTACATATTCCTATAAAGGCCTCTTTGTGTTTACAGATTATCCTCTCCCTACACCCATATATTTGTTGAAATATAAAACTTCAAACTTGAAAAATGTTTACCCTCCAAACCCTTTCATCTTTTGAATACCCTGGTCTTGAAAATAGTAGGGTACATCTCAATGATTCATCATCTTTCATGAACATGTTCCCCATGCTGAATGATTCAGATGATCATCAAGACTCTGAAGAAAAGAGTAGTCAGGAACCACTTTTCTGTCCAAGCTTCTTGGACGGAAGCCAAACCGAAGAAGAAGGCGGTAAGAAGAAGAAACGGGCGTCGGTACCGGATACGGAAATCCAGGAGGTCGAGTGGAGGCGGTACAGAGGCGTTAGGCGGCGGCCATGGGGGAAGTTCACCGCGGAGATAAGGAACCCCGAGAAGAAAAAGGCGAGATTGTGGCTTGGTACGTTCGATACGCCCGAGCAAGCCGCATTGGCGTACGACCGAGCGGCTTTTAAGTTCCACGGCTCTCGAGCCAAGGTAAATTTCCCTCTCTTGATCGGCTGCGATGACCGGGCCCCCGTTGTAATCCCTCCGATGCAAAAAACGACCCGCGAACCGCATCATCATCATCGTCCATCGTCCTCCTCGATGTCCTCTTCGTCCTCTATGGAAAACGGACAACGCCAAAAGAACTTCACGATCGAACACCCAACGGCCAACAACGTGGGAATCGAGCATGACCCTTTACATGATCTTCAATTGTACACATCAACACCTTACGATTTTTCATCGAAAACCACCGTGGATCCGCCACCGACTACTAACACGGAAGAGGGGAGAAGGGATCATGACACCTTGTGGTCTATTTTCTATCAAGGCATGGTTCAATCTCCAACAGCTACTTCTAGTTCTAGAGTGGACGAAGTGTGGGATTTCCAGATGTTACCGGTGGCGGATCAGCCACCCGCCACCGCAACCGCCACCGCGGTTCGGGCATCGGAGGTGGGAACCGATCATGACCCATTCTGGGACTTTCAGATGGATACATTGACAGATGATGACTTTCTTTTCCTTTAGAGCTTTATATTTTACAATTTAGTAAACTTTTTCTTTTAATTATTTCAAGAATGTTTTCAAGATTCTACCCATGATCATGATATACTACTACTCGTAATTTCTAATCACCGTTTTCAATTTCCAATTAGTGATCAATTAATTTCTAAGCTCGGATGCTATATATCGGATTATACTCTAGAATACAAAGTTCTAATGTATAGGGTAATTTTAATTTATCTGATACTATTTATAAATAAATCAACTCAAGAAGTTTCTTCGTTTTGTATCCACTTTCCTAAAATTAATCCATTTGTCAGTTTAATATATAGAAGTTTTCCCCCAAATACATCCATTTTATATTTGTAAAATTCGAATATATTAGATTATGATATAAGAAATATGTATTGATGATATTTTTATAAAACCACAAGTCATAACAATAAAATATATGCATGCTTTTTGATATTGGAATTTTGAATATTTCAGTCTGACATCAAAGAATCAGTTATACAGATTATATATCAATAACTTAAATGAACTATAAAATGCAATTTAAACTAGTGGCTTTAGTCTAATATATAGGTTATAAGTTCAATTTCTAAGAGAAATCAATATATATATATATATATATATTCGCTAATCATTTTAAAAAAAGGTTAAAAAGAACCAGATTGTTTACAAAGTTACATTATAATTATATATTATTTGACTGAGCATCTAACATAAAAGTTTATAGTGAAAAAGATTTGTAAATAGTTATTTATTCTATTCTTGGTAGTGCCTTGTTAATTTTAGTTTTAGTTGTTAAACGTGTGTATATATATCTCGCATCTATGATTCTTTTTTATGTCTGCTAATTTCATCTTAAGCATTTTTCCTCTCATGCATTTAACGAATTAATGACTAGAAATTAAAGGGTAACATTAGGTACAAGCAACTTGACTAAAGGAGCCAACGATTCTCCTTTTCCGTCTTTGGAATAAACATTGGTTTGTTCCATTTCCTATTGATTTCTCAGATGTGATGTGATTCCTTCTTACCAAGATAACGAAAATAGCGGCCCTCACTCACTTCCTCTGTAGAATGACCGACACTATTTGTTCTTCCGCTACTTCAAGACGTATATCCTTATATTAATTTCATAAACACTACCAAATAGAAGAATTTTACCTACGAAATTTTCCCTAACAAATCTATGACCAAAAGGGTGGTTCGTCAAAAAAGTTGGTGTGTAAATTATTGGTGGGAAACTCAAGCAAGGACAGATTACTCTAGGTTCTTCTTGGTAATATTATGAGTGATTTTTTGAAAAACGTTGGATTCTACCTTAACCATTGTTTTTTTGTGGATGATTCGTCCGTCAGTATCTACCAGCAAAAATTTCCCTTGGTTAATATATATGGATAAAAGTCATTTGTTTTACAGTGAAACCAAGATTATTTGTTTGATACGCAAAGTCTTAGGGGATAACTAACATACATAGAATGAAAGAAGGCATATACATAAATTCTTAGAAGCAAACATAAAACCTTTCATCTTCTAAATCATATTATTCTTTAGTAAATGTATATGACACAAATTATAATTGATTGTTTGGAAAGTTTCACCTAATACATTCAATTGCTTACACTTACTTCTTTGACTCCGATGATCACAAAAAGAGAGTAAAAATTACAAAGAAATAGAATATTAAACAACCTAACTCTTCCCCAAATTAAAATATTTTAGAACTTGAAATTCAATAAGATGTTTTATGATCTTGTAAAGTGAATATTTTTTTTTTGGATGGCAAGAAGAGAGAATTTTATTACGAAAACTAGTAAGGAGCTAGAGTTACAAAGATCAACAGCCAAAGTCGGGTTACCAGACCACATCTCCCAAGACAACCACTTATCGGAAATCAGCCTACTCTAAAACCAATCAAAAGCTAAGAATCTAATATTCTCGTAGATCTCATTCCCTTTCAACATGACCCTGTTGAACACTTTATTATTTCGAACTCTCCACGTGGTCCATGGGAATGCCGCCCCGATCACTTTACAGTGAATATTAAATGAATTAACATAACATATTTTTACAGTGAATTATCATAACATGTTCCATTCTTGACCTTATTTGTTGGACATAAAAAATCAAATAGATGGATCTTAGTAACAAAATTTTGCCGATGACAACTTAAAGATTTATACTTTAAATAAATAATAATAATAAAAGCATTTATAAAGTTCACTTATTTTTTTAGGTAGAAAGTTAATCAAAGAAAGAATTAAGTGTCCATTAACAAAATTAAGTAA
Source organism: Centaurea solstitialis (assembly GCA_030169165.1). NCBI lineage: Eukaryota > Viridiplantae > Streptophyta > Magnoliopsida > Asterales > Asteraceae > Centaurea > Centaurea solstitialis. The sequence goes on from CM058041.1 coordinate 95,195,787, forward strand.
GTCTATTCGATAGCCTTTAATTAAGAATACGGTAAACATAATTAAGTAGATGTAGCCAGCCACAAAAGATGGGTAGCATTCTATATATGCTGTAAATAACTCTATATTATATATATATATATAATATATATGCTACCTTCTGGGGGGTACCTGTAGGGAGGGAGTCCCGGCATATTTACTACCGTGGTTAGGAGCCGTAACAAGTAGTAAGCCGCAAGAAAGTTGGCACTGTTTTATTTCTTTCAAAAATAGCATACTTGACTTCATAAATTATATAATTAGCTACAGGCATATATTTAAGGTTAATATGATAGATTTTCCTAAAACTACCTTCTATGAAATTTAAGGATGCATCCTAAGGCAAGCGGTACCCCATGCGGGCTTGGCCACGGGTTTGTAGTAACGGGCTCACGGGTTCGGCCGGGTAGTGGTATGCATGAAATGCGGGTTTGGATGAGGGGTGCCCTCATCTACCCGATCGTTTCTCTCTTTCTCTCACTCTCCTTCTTTCTCTCTTTCTCTCTCTTGATATATGATATATATATATATATATAGAGTCCCCTTATTTGCTTCTTCAAAATAGAGAATAAGTGTCTCCAAAAATGTTTTTTTTTTACTTTTTTACAAGTTATATCATTATAAGTGTCTCATCAATACCTATAAAATAGTAAATATTGAATTTTTTTTAAATTAATTTGTTGTAAGTTTGAAAACTCTATCATCGAGTAAAAAGTTTTCATTTTTTTTTTGACTAATTGACATTGAATTTTATACATTTGATATGTGACTTGAAAACTTATAAAACCATAAAATTGAAATTGAATGATAGGGAATAAAACTGACTTAAAACAAAATTATTTATTGAAGTGCTCAATAACTTAAGATGTTTTAGAGCATCTCCAACAGCATCTTTAAATTTCTCTAAAATAGCGAGTTAAAAGTCAAAATCTCTAAATAAATTTACATTTCACTCCAACAATTTCTCTATTTTTGAGACTCCAACACTAATTATATTATTAAAATATTGTTAAATTTATTATCCCAATACACTTTAATTTAAAATATTTATATCAAACAATAATAGTGTAATGTAATTGGTAGAAATGATTAAAATACTATTTTCTCTCACCTTCAACTAAGATATAGAGGATCCTCTATATATGGAGATTTTCTCAAGTTCTCTATTTTAAAGAATGATATAGGGATTCTGTTAAAGTGTTATAGAGAACAAAATTGAAGTTTTCTACAAAATATTAATGTTGTTTACATTAAGTACATACATATCTAGTTTATTATATATAGAATGTATGTGTGATGTTCTTTGCATATTAGGAGTTGTACGAAGATTGGTAATTTGGGAAATCCTTTTTAATGTCTTGTACTTACTATATGTAAAAGTATAAGTTGATATCAAAAATAAAATATAAAAAGTCATATTAATCTTGAAAAAAAATGTACGTCTAATTATATTTTATTTTAAAATTGGTAATTCGTTAAATCCTTTTTAATGCCTTGTACTTGCTATATCTAAAAGTAGAGTAAACTACAAATTTGGTCCCTGAAGTTTACCCAAATCTGCACGTTTCGTTCTTGAACTTCAAAAACTACAAAAAGCGTGTCTGAACTTCCATTTTCGCAACGGGTTTCGTCCCTGCTCACTAACGCCGTTTGAACTCCGTTAAGTGAGGGGCTTTTTTGTACATTTATAACCTTAGGGACCATATTGTAACTCTCTCTTTCTCTCTCTTATCTTCTTCATCTTCTTCATTACACCACCACCACCACCAACCACCATCACCCACCAACCACCACCACCTCCAAACCACCACCTCCACCGCCATCTCTACCACAACCACCACCACCACCACAACCACCACAGCCACACCAACACCACCACCATCTCCACCACCACCATCTCCACCACCACCATCTCCACCACACCCACCACCAACACCAACACCACCACCATCTCCACCACACTAACCCCCTTTCTCTCTCCATAGAAAACCCAAACCCACTACCACCACCACACCCACCACCACCACCATCTCCATCAAAAACCACCACCATCTCACAACCACCACTACCACACCCACCTCTAAACCGCCACCATGCCACAACCACCACTACCATAGCCATCACTAAACCACCACCATCTCACAACCACCATGAATCGTCGATTTAGGGTTTGGGGAAAAGGTAGAGAGGTCGATTTAGGGAGAAGAGGTGTCGATTTAGGGGGAAGAGGTCGAATCGTCCAAATCTTTAAAGTCCAAACCGTTGCAGCTTCGCCGGAATCTCCTCAGCCGGTGGTGCTTGTGGACGCTCAGGAGGTCGTAGGCGGCGGCGATGGTGGTTTGGAGGTCGTAGGCGGCGACGATGGTGGTTTGAAGGTTGCAGGCGGCGGCGATGGTGGTTTAGAGGTCGCAGGAAGCAGCGGTGGTGGTGGCAGAGGTCACCGACAGGCGACGACGGATGTGGTTTAGAGGTCGCAGGAAGCAGCGGTGGTGGTGGCAGAGTTCGCCGACGCGGCGGAGTGCAGGAGTCGCCGGCAACAATTTTGGTCGGTTGAGTTGTCGTCGTCTAAGAGAGGCTGAGAGGGAGAAAGGGGGTTAAGTTTATAAGAGAGAAATGAAAAACTTACGATTTGGCCCTTTTGCTTTCATGTAATTAAAACTACCCCTTGTCTAACTGAGTTCTTAACGGAGTTAGTGAGCAGGGACGAAACGCGTTGCAAAATTGGAAGTTCAGGTACGCTTTTTGTAGTTTTTAAAGTTTAAGGACGAAACGTGCAGATTTGTGTAAACTTCAGGGACCAAATTTGTAGTTTACTCCTAAAAGTATAATCTAATATCAATAATAAATTATAAAAAGTCATATTAATCTTGAAAAGAATGTACATTTGTAATTTGGTAAAAGCTTTTTAATGTCTTGTACTTACTATATCTAAAAAGTATCAGTTAATATCAAAAATAAAATATAAAAAGTCATATTAATTTTGAAAAAAAAAATGTACATCTAATTATAATTTATTTTAAAATTGGTAATTTGGTAAATCCTTTTTACTTACTATCTAAATGTATAATTTAATATCAAAAATAAAATATAAAAAGTCATATTAATCTTGAAAAAAATTACGTTTGATTATATTTTATTTTAAAATTCTAACGTTAATTTTATTATTAAAATCTTCTTTTTAAACAACTTTAATTATAGGGCTAATTGCATCTATATCCTTGCAAACTTAAGAAACTACACATATGTCCTTGTAAACTTATAAATTACATCAATATCCTTGTAAAACTTAGATAATTGCACCTATATCCGTGAACCTATTTTATTTATTTTTTAACTATATTAAAATCAGAGAAAAAAATCTTTAATATAATTTGGAAGTTAAATTCCCAATATACCCTTGTTTCTAAATCAAAATCAAAATTCTCATCTTCATTAAATTGATCCACTTCCCTTTTCTATAGATTCAATCAACTAGAAACAAAACAATGAAACCCAATTTGCCTAAACTCTATTCACATGGAAATAGAACCCACAGATGGAACTCAATCTTTATACAAATTCAAGCAACTAAAAGGAGCAGTAGCTTGAATTAAAACCCAATTCAACCTAATTTCATTTCCAATCTCTTGAATTAGAACAAAACTCACAAATCAAAACTTAATTTCATCCGTTGGTGTTACTCCAACAGCATGAACTTCTTAAAAAAAGAAATTGAATTGAAATCTGAAAACCCAGCTGAAGAAAGTTGCTTCTAAATGGATCGAAGTCTGGAAATGAAGAAAATCGATTGGAGAAACTCAAGTTTTATAACTTTCTGTCAAATGGGGTCAGCAAGTTTCAGAAGAAAATTCATTAAAAAGCCAAAGAAATCGACATTTTCTTTTGTGGACTTTGTAATTTAAAAAGAAGATGAAGCGTCCATTAAGGAAGAAGATGGGGAATTTTTTTGAAAACCAACATAATATTCAAAAAACCCAAGAACCAAAACCAGGAACCACCAAACACAAAGCTACCAATAAACAACCAAACACCCTAGATCAACCCAAAAGAGACTCACGAAACAGTCCTTACCACGACCTACCGTATGGTCATTTTAAAACTTTCAACACAGCTCTCGTGACATAGCCCCGCTGCTGCACCTCTTAGTTCAACAAACCAGACAGCAGAACAGCTGACCATGGACCTCGAACGCCTTATTTCGGAGCCTACACGAGCTCTAATACCTCTCGGCATCAAAACTGAATCTGCCACCTACACGGTCTCTGTCGATTTACCTCAGTTGCGGACAACAGATAGCATTTTCCAGTGTTGTTAACCACGTATTCCAATCGATGATATTTGATTTCGATCTCGTTGAAACCCATAGAATTGATCTACCACTTCCCTTTGTTCTTTTTTGATCGACCACACCACAAAATGGGAATCTGAGTTTAGGCTAATTGAGTTTCAATTGTTTTTAGTTAAATTGGGTTTCAATTGTTTTGTTTAGTTGATTGAATCGATTTAATGAAGAAGATGGGAAGTTTGATTTTGATTTAGAAACAAGGGTATATTGGGAATTTAACTTCCAAATTATATTAAAGATTTTTTTCTCTGATTTTAATATAGTTAAAAAATAAATAAAATAGGTTTAAGGATATAGGTGCAATTATCTAAGTTTTACAAGGATATTGATGTAATTTATAAGTTTACAAGGACATATGTGTAGTTTCTTAAGTTTGCAAGGATATAGATGCAATTCTCCCTTAATTATAATATATCTTATTTATATCAAAGAGGTGTAGCTCAAGTGGCAAAAGGCTTGAGGCTAGTAGATGATATCAATTGGTCTCAGGTTTAAACCATGAGAGTAGCACTTCGGCGATACCCAGACTTTGGGTCGGCCTTCGGGTCGTTTCGGGTCCAGGTAATGGGTACGCGGACTCGATCATAGGTCGGGCTTAGTCGTGCCTGGGCGGGTCCAGTCTATGTGGACTGGGACGGGTCGCCGCGGATTAGTCGGTGTTGCCCAATTGGATGTCGAAATGCCGCGAGTGCGTGTGTGAGTGTATTGGCGTACAAAAAAATATCTTATTTATAGGAACAATTAAAATATTTCTAGAGTTTTGAGATTTATGAATACTTCAACATTATCTATTTCTTTTATCTATTTTCATTAGGGAACATTTAAATATAAGTGGAGTAACAAAAAGAGAAAGAAAAAAATATATTATTCTTACATAGTTGTTAAAAATGTTTTAGAAACTTTTTAAAAACTTTATAGATAGAAAAATAATATTTAATATTTCTATATTAATCAAAAATATTAAAATTAATTATATAGGAGAGAAGAAATATTATTTTAGCTTTTGAATATGTTAATAAATATTTTAATTATAATTTTCTTGAATTTGAATCTCCAAAGTAGAGGAATTCTTCTGATTTGATGCGATTTTTTTTTTTTTATTTTGAGTTTTAATGTTATATTTTATGAAGTAAAAAAGATAAAATATTAATAAATTGTTCAGAAGGCTCTACATTTTCACTTTATGCGAGTTAATACTCTTGTTATGGACCTTATGGTGTTTGATGGTTCAACATTGTGTTGTTGAATGAAACCTTTTCAACCCTAGCTTTTTATATATTTCTTGCTTTTTATTTATGTCTAATTAATTTGAAGCGTAAATTTGATGATTTAGTTGAATGACCTTAAAAAGAAGAGGATTCAAAAGAAAATATTGATGATCAAGATCATGTCATCGTTTGCAAGTTTTCTAGTAATCAAGACCTTAAATTGCTTATGAAAGTTTGAAATTTAATTTTTCAAATTAAAAACTAACATAAAATTGGTTACATTTTAATATAGATATATCTTCACCTTTTTAGTATAATGTTTTAACAGAAACAAATAATGCATTTGAAAGTTATATATTCTCATGATTATTGGGGTGGTAGGGGACACCCTTATGGAAACGAGAAACGTAGAGTTTGCTCTTTGCAGTTATTGTGAATTTTTTTCTTGTTTCAGCAAATTTGATCTGTTAACAATTAATTGGGTCGTAGCATTTTTTTACACTTCAAATTTGTGACTTTTTACTATCAATCGCCCTTATTATAGCATATTAACATATAGTATATTTATAGTTATCAAATAAGATTTGAGTATATGTGTGCCAAATGATGGAGTTCTACCACCTTATTCTCGTTCAAGAAAAATTGATTTATAGGACGTTTAAACTAATGTCTAAGCATTCTAATAACATGGTTTATAGAACTTAGATATGTGTTTGGTACATGGGACAAGACAGGACAAGATGGGACAAAAATCATTGTCCCACATTTGGTGCAGCATGGGAACAAGAATTCACTATCCCACGTTTGGTACGACATGGGACAGGGGCAGGATGGGATAGGGACAAGGTGAGACAGCATGGAACAAAAACATGTTTTTTTTTGTTTCACCAAAATAGGTGAAACAACATGGGACAGAAATGAGACAAAAACTAAAATACAACTACTTAACATTCGTTTGACATATAACCTTAATATGGTATTTGTATTAGTGTTTAGCACCGCTTGTCGTTCTCTCCGCCGCCATCGGTGGACACCGTCAGCCACCATCTCCACTTCTTTTAACACTACCACAACCTCGTCCACCACCTCTACAACCACCACAATCCTTCACCACCGACGCAACAGTCGTTGAACACCAACAACAATCATCGATCGCCACCTCTACCACTGCCACCACCGTTAGCCATCTCCACCACCTCCTCTATCACAACAACCTCCTCCATAACCATACTATACAACTACCGTTCACCTCAACTACCATAATAACCACCAGTCCACCACCATCAGCTACATCAAATTTTTATTCGAATTTTTGGTTCTATTATATATGTATTTATGTTTATGAAAATTGTGTAAAAATGTTTATAAACTATATTATTTATTTTATTTATGTCAATTATAACTATTATGTGATATATAAAAATCATCAAATAATTTTCGAGGGAACTTTTCTAGTTATGTCTTGTCCAGTCGTAGGCGTACACCAAACACCAAACTGAAATTTGTTCTGTCCAGTCTTGTCCCGTCCAGTCCTGTCCTATATCTTGTCCTGTCCAGTCCTGTAACGTCATGTCATGTCATGTCCTATCCAATCATGTCTGCGTACCAAACGCTACTAATGTGTTTTTACGTGAAAGTGTTACAATAGGTATAACACTTTTGGATGTTTTAAGTTTTTTAAAACACTTTGAAAAATAAAATGTCATACTAACTATTTTATACGAAGTTATTTGCATATTTGTGCTATACACAAGTGTCCTACAAAAAGATATGGTATAAGGCAATTCTTGAAGTTGGCTATAATTTTAGCTAATATGATACTTTACTTGAAAAATGTCTTTTAGGTACTTGTTAAAATGCCTAAAAGCATTAGATAAACTTATTATAACACTTTCAAGCGTCCTGTACACCTAACTTTATTATCGTAATCTCTGCATTCATAACATGTTTAACTTGGATAAAAAAATTCAACAAATCAAATTAAGATACAATATATTTGGTCGAGATAATAACCATCATTCTATTTCCAATAGCAAATAGACATTAAGAAAGAGCAACTATGAAAAGCAACCTAGTCTTGTGGGTCGCTCAACTATCATCGATTGCAGATGGACCACCGTACGTGCATAGATTAGTGTTATTACATTGTATTTATTGAGTTTCAAATGGACCACTAGCCATGGAATTGTTGTCATAAAGTAAGGATGGTTGTTTTGTTGGGTTTCAATTAAGTAGTGTATGTATAATATGTTAAAAAAAAAAGTGAGTTAAAAACAATGAATTAGAGCTATTTTTGATGTAAAAATTAGTTGGGCAAATGTTTTATATTTGATGAACTATATAGAGGATCTTTTTCATATACGTAAGGGCTTTATCACGAGCTAAAGTTCGTCCAAAATAGAGCTCGTATAAATGAGAAATTTAATGTTAAAGTAAACTCATTCAAGTGGGTATTGTTGGGAAAGAAATGTTATCCCACATTGATGGAAACATGGAAAAGAAACAGGCAAGTAGGTATTCCTCTCAGGCAACTATCTTGGTCCGACAGTATCACTGCTCCGGCCGTTGTAACCTGGGAAACAGACACCACCGAGTGAAGTTGTTAAGGGAATTGTGTTGAACACAAGCCTCGACCCATATTACTTGTCTTCTTTTAATTTATTCAGTATTTTTTTACTATAATCTTAAAGCATACATGTTTTCGTTGGTCACGTAAATTTTGACAGCCTTCATCGTCTAATTAATTTAGACGTCATCCCTAAGTTTCACATCGGCTCTAAATATAATTGTAACACATGTGTTAAGGCGAAATTAACAAGGTCATCTTTACAATCTATAGAAACGTCGACTAACCCCTTGACATGATTCACACATAAGTATGTGATATGAAGTCAAATCCATCAAGAGATGGGAATAATTTTTTATTACCTTCATAGAAGATAGCACTAAATATTGTTATATCAATTTGCTTAAAAGTAAAGATGAAGTAATAGAAAAGTTTATACTGTATATAAATGTGTTAAAATTGTATTGAGCCTCTTAAAAACATGTTTTAGGTGTGTACATAGAAATTTTAATATTTATCAAAGGTGTTTCTATCATAACCCCCTCCTCTAGGGGGTATGTGAGTGAGGTAGGAGCAATGGCATGCCAGAAGGTGTTTCAATATATTCTGATTTTTTGTAACTTCAACTATAATTCTATGATTTTCTATTACAAGAAACATGCAGAAAAAGTCGATAGTTGATGCATAATTCAAGTGTAGAATGAGCTAGGGTTTTCCGATAACTTGAGGTAACAACAATTGGTAACCTTCCATACATTAATCATTTCAATTTCACTACTTATTGGAGAAAGTTGATTATGATAAATCTTATTGAAAGTTGTGTTTCGAGGAATGTTAGGACAACGATTAGGTTAAATTGGAATTTGTATGCTATTTTGTCATTCTAAGATTTTAATTTGTAAGGCATTTAATATAATACATGTTATGTGCTTTTATATTTTGGTTTATTCATTACTCGTCCAATCAATCTATAGTCTTGATATAATTGTAATAGGGCCTTCAAAAAACATTAGAATAGCCTTATGGGGTAAGAATAGATAGTATGTGAGTGGAGAGGGATATAAATAGCAACCCCTTGTTAAATAAAAGTAGCTTGGGTTGGGTCTACATATTTTTTTATACACCAGTCACCAGATCTAATATAACAGATGCAAAACCTTTTTGCGGTTTGAGATTCTCTATACCCATCTTATATACAATGGGGGCTTGCCCACGAGCTAATGCGCCAAAAAGTACATTTCGAAAAAAAATTCATATATAAAATAAGTAGTTACATAAAACCATTCAATAGACAAAAAATCAATTAAAAAAGATGTAAAATATATCATTATACACAACGTAAGAAAGGTAGTTTTACAAATACGAAGCATGGATATTTCATCTTCAACGATTTATTAACCTTCAGAGTATAGATTCTTTAACAACAAAATATTTTAGTATATAGTATTTTAAGATCGAGATGCGAGGCGTCCTATATAACATACCATATTTGATAGGTGGTAGGGGGCTTTAAAGGAGTCCAACCTAAAGCCACTTTTAATTTATTAAATAAAATGTAATAACGTATTAATGATATATAATATTTTATCAAGTTATAATAATATTACGGGTTCGTTGATCAGACATGCACAACATCTTTTCTTATCATCCAAATCTATCCATTGATTTTAATGGTCCAAATCAATCTCACCTGCTCATTTTCACGAGAATGGTTATTCAAACCTGTTTTTTATCAAATCAGACAAACTCAATATAGTACCAAATAAGAATGAAGAACTCTAAACATAAGATGGTTGTTGGGAATTTCCCTAGAGTCGTTCATTAAAAGAAGTGAATTTATCAAGCATTAAATAAAAAGAACCCTCCATAGCAACTATCTTTGACATTTTTCAATGCCATCATTATTGTGGAACAACTATTATAAATCATGTCTATGTATATAATTAATAATGCTTAATTAATTTATAAATACAATGAAAATAAGACGTATACCTATTTGGTTCCGTTTTTATTTAGTATAATCTAATTTTAGAAGCTTTGTTTTTGAAAATATATTACATCTTTCATTCTAATAAGATCGAGTTTTTAAGATGCTAACCATTTATGTGTACTAATAAATCGGTTTATAAGAATTGTCGAATTGGGTTTTTGATTAAGACCAAATAACAAAGTATCATATTTAAAAGGGTTTTAATACTTTTACATGACATTTTTTTGGACATTTTTATAAGTATTTTAAGACATTTTTAGTACAAAACATCATATTAGTATTTTATATTATGTTTTTGAGAAATTTCATATGAATACATCTTTTTATTGAACATTTGTTTTTATAAGACATTTTTTCAAATGGTGTTCTATATAATAGCTAATACGACCTTTTCTATAAAAATAAATTGTTCTAAAAACTTATTACGACAGCCAAAAATATTCTATAAACTCATTACAATACTGCCTTTAGATATGACATTTTATTTTTAAATCCTGTAAACTTCAGTTTTATAAAACAGTGTATTAAAACTCTTAGATTTAATTTTTTGACGTTCCATAAATGCAATTTTGTTTGATAATCAAAACGATGCTATTAAAAGAAACATAATATAAATTTGTGAAGAGTAATTAAATAATGTAAACGTGTAAACAAAAGTAACTTCTACCAAAAAGAATTTACTAAAATTTTAAAATAAAGCTTTTAAAAATGGGTCTTGGAAAGAAAATAAATTGAGACAGTATTAGTTCTATAAGAGTACAACTTACCTCTTTTAACCAATAAAAAGTAGCTCTATTTAAGCTTCTTCTAATAGGCTTTTTATATAGGTGGGTGTGACATACACCCATTTAATTGGTGTAGTATATGCACATGTGCATATATGTGGAAGATGGTCTTTGCCTTTTGCTATCACCTATTCACCTATGAAGGTTGGCGTCGCATAAGAAGAATTAATGACCATGACTATATGGTGCCCCTACACAATTACAAAAGATTCGATATGAGAGATTATAAATTAGGACACATAAAAGTGAAAGCAACTTCACAATAATAAAATTTAAGTTTTCGGTTTAGGTTTAGGGTTCAATGTCAAGAATCGTGTAAGTTAAGTTTAGATCATTTCTTCTATATATATGTTAGATCTTTTGTTCTCTTTTGAAGAGTAAATTTGAGGGTTCTACATATCCTCAAATGGTATCAGAATAAAGATCTATCACTCTAAGGACTCGATACTCTGGGGACATCTGTATTAGTCTACCCCTTTTTGATAATTTGGGACAAATTATGTCCATTTAGCCTCTATTTGAAGGGTGTGTTAGTCTTGCATCGGTTATACTTGGACCATTTATTTTCTATATATGTTGAAACGTCATTTCTCTCCTAAAAAAATTATTTCGAAGATTAAGGGTGTTTACTAAACACTTAATCGGGTAAGTGTTTGCTAATATCATTTACCTTATTCATTGAGCATGGTGAGGATTGAGAATCCTAACCGATAAGAGACAAAGGAATGAGCTAAGAAGCAAGACTCTTACCACAGTAAGTGTGGGAAATGACTCTTACCATGTAATATATGCGTTTACCTGGTTTAAAATGTTTGTCAGCAAATCATTTTTATTACCAAAGATGTTACACGATAAAGTAACTGAATGTGGATCGCATGCCGATAAACATTTATTTGGTAAGAATTTGGTAAACAACCCCTATAGATATGAGGGTTCTAATATACTCACACATAGGCATGAGAATTGTCCTCGATCCATCGGAGAACTCGGTCCACCTGCCCCGGTTGGGGACAGGGATTCCCCGGTAAACCGGGTATTAGGGATGGGGACGGGGATCCCCGTTTTCTCAAACCGGGGATGGGGACGGGGACGGATTTAGCACTCTCCGCCACGCCTCATACCCGTACCAGTATATATTTAATTATTTATGTAAATTATATATTATTTTTCTATTATATCGGTAAATGGTTGTTCCTATTTCGACAAATTATGAATATTAGTTGATGTGGTTTAATTCGACTATTAATTGATACGTTTTGGTACGTGTGTCATTAAAAATAATTTTGGGATTAAGTTTAATTTATTTTAGTATTACGTTTATAAATTATTATACGATTACGTCTATAAATTATTACACGATACATTGTTAGTTTTTATAAGAAATATGTGAGATTTAAACATGTATGGTATCTCAAAACTTTTATTTTTAAATAGATTATATAAATGAACATAAAATCTCCGTTTTCCCGTTGGGGATCTCCGTTACTCGTTGAGGACGGGGGTTGGGATACGATCAAATTCCCCGGTAAGAATGGGAAGGGGGACGGGGATGATGAGTAGGGCTCGGGGACCATGGGGATTGGAGTTCCGTTCCAGACCCGCCCCATTTCCATGCCTACTCTGATCGGCAAGGGCAACCCGATGGCAAGCCAAGCCGATTAGCCTCGACGGGGTTACCGATGGACCCGATCGGCAAGGGGCTACCCGATGGATACCCGTTGCTACCACTGCGGATGGTGTTACGGTTATTGCCAACTTTCATGTTTATTATTTTAATAGTTTAATCTATAGTCCTTTCAAAACACTCACCCCCACTTTCTCCTTGATATTGGAATTAAATTCTCTTTTCAAATTTATAAGTTACACTTACTACCAGATAATTTGTTGTAAAATTTACATTTAATTCTTTATTTTTCCAATTTTTATTTTATACTCTTATCATATAACCTAAATAATTGTATATTATGAACTAAAATGCATTAAAATTATGTTTCGTTTTTTATATATTATACTGTCATAATCGTCTCGTCAATATATTCAAAATTATCTCAATATTAAGTATTTTTATATGCAATTATATTATCTATTTTATTATATAAAAATAATATATGTATTTTAGTTTTCAAGATTCAAGATTTCATTTTTTAGAATCCCCCTTACTAAGTACCATTCATCATTTTCAATTTACAACTTATATTTTCTACCTTTATAATTAATTAATTAAATTTCATTTAATACCTTACTTTTTCATTTTAAACTTTACAACTTTATTATATTAACATAAATAATATGTATGAACTAATTAAAATATTCGTTTTTCATTTCAACAATTTATACCATTATAATCGTCTCGACAATACTTTTAAAATGAGTCTAATATTGAGTACTTTTTGATTTAATCCTATTATTAAATTTCAAGAATACATACAAATTAATTTATTTTATATTTTTTTACATTATTATCTTTTCATTTTACACACTTATCTATAATTCGATGCCAAATTATCATACGAAGTAGAAATGTGTTAATAGATGATTTGAGGAAAACATATTAATTCTATATAATTGCATATCTGATGTATACTTATTTTTTTATTTGATGGATCTCTTTTCAATAATATACCTTGAAATCAATAATAAATTGCAATTTGCTTCAAATGGATGATAAAATTAACATGAAAATATAAACTATATTTGTATAATTTGTAAAGTAAATAGATATCATTATGGATGATATTAAAATTTGTGTATTCAATATAAAAGAATATATACATGTTTTGGCATAAAAATAGTATAATATATCAAAAAGGGATGAAATAAATTTAACTTATTACAATAATCAAAGAGGGACCAAATATGTTATAAACTAAGATTAAAGAAATAGGAAAAGTGAATGGACAAAATTACCCATTATTAACTCTAATTTTTTTTAATTTATTTATAAGAAGAACTATATGTGTTATAAAGAACAAAAGTAAAAAAAAAAAAAAAAAAAAAAAAAAAAAAACTTTGTTAGTTAAATTTTTTTTGAAGGGACCTTAGTAAATAGTAATTAATTTTTGTAAACCATAAGAACCAAATTTTCATTTAACTCATAAATTTAGTAACAAAAACATAAAATATAGGATTGATAAATGTGTTTTTTTTTCAAACGTGTTTTCTAAAAAGTTATAAAAGTAGAATGATATTTTTATCCGTTTACCATTTTATGTTTTTTAACCAATTATAGAAGGTTATAGTCATTATCAACGACCAACGTCAAGAGAAAAAAAAAAATCTTTAATTTTTTTAGTTGCTAAGACTAGTTTTTTTACAATAAAAACAAATAGCAAATGACCAAAATCATTAACCTTTTTATTATTATAGAGAAACTTCAATCATTAACAAGATATAATTAGTTTTTAAACCTTTATTATTGTATCATCAAAATGAGTTTTTATATTTTGTTACCCTTGAAAGGTTAATCGCTTTCAAAAGGGAATTCACGAATTAAAAGTAATGAATCAAAATTTCTTGCAAACGATGTATCTTACTTTGACTTAATTTGTATTACCCGTTAAACAGTACAGATAAATTACTTTAAAATACTAATTGGTTTGCAGTGCAACATCAGTGATATTCATAGTGTAGCCAGTTGATGGCTCCACCGCACTACTTTATGTGGTTGAAGACGAGGATGTTAGAGAATGGGGATCATGAACCATAACTTGATCATCTTGTGACATGATTAAGTGGGGGAAGTTAACCTTTGCTCGTCTACCATGAAACTTAAAAGCAGCTTTATCGTAAGCTAATGCAGCTTCCTCGGCTGTATTAAATGTACCAAGCCACAATCTTGTATTTTTCTTCTTGGGAATCCTTATCTCTGCATAAAACTTCCCCCACGACCGCCTCCTCACTCCTCTATACTGCATCCATTCCTCCGGCCCATGGTCCTCATTCACTATTGTACTCTTCCTTTTCTTTGAACGTTGTGATTTTGTTTCACATTCATCAATTAAATCTAAACAAGTACCACATGTTTCTTCTTTTTTCTCAAGCGGGGAGGATATATTTTGACTTATTAAGTTTGAATCCTTACCCTGGCTCATCTCATTCCCGTTGATATTTAGATATATGAGTGGATTATATATAAAGGGCTTTTACAAGACGAACATGTGCTTGAATAGTTGTGATTTTTAAATTTCCATGTTTACGACAAATGTATTATTTTAACCAACAATATATATTCAACTTGTGGGTGCTTCGTTGATATTTTTTATTCCGACAACTACAAAAACACATACATGTGCCCGCACCCGCATCCGCACCCCGTCCCCATATGGCCATACATACATAAAGGATAGGAGATTTAAGAATAACGTTTAATTAATTACAATTCGTATTTAAATCTTCATAAATATTATACACTTAAAATTTTAAAAATAACAATTATAAGTTAATTTAAATTAATGTTTAATATGTTAATTTTGATCAGACTAGTCAAATAGATGCTGCTCCAATTGAAAATTTGTCGTCTATTTTTGTTCTTTTAAGAAAAAATATCACTTAAAATAATTTATTGATACTTAAACATTAAAATAAAACAAAACTTTCAAACAACGGGGGAATTAATTATAGATATTTTTTAGGTTCATTTATATTAACGTTTTGCTTTTTGCGTTTTGTGATTTTACTTTTTGTTCTTTGTTTTTGTTTTATAAAATTGGAGATAAGATATGAAAACCACGTTTTACATATGGTTATTAAAAAATGGAAAATCAATTAACAAAATCATCCAAACATGAATTATGACTATAGATATTAATTTTAATTTTTGTAATTGACAAAGGAATGTTATAAGTAAAGTTATGGTAGTAGATTAATTCAACATCATTTTTGCTTTAACTATATCTACGTATTTACTTAGTTGTTATATTAAACAAAATTATCATTGTTTTTCTGTTCTTTATTAAGACGTTCAAGTATAAACAGGGTCGTTCTTGAGGATTTTGATGCCCTGTGCGAAAATGTTAAAAAAAATACCCCATATACCTATTTTTTTAAGCAAATGAAACGTGGAAACATAAGATTTTAAAAAGGTTTGGGACCTAGTTAATCCCAACGACTCATTCGCACACTGATTTTTATTAAATATAATAAAAGAAAAATACATAGAGGGACATAAAAACCAAAACCCCAATTACAAAATATAAAGACACATTAACTAAAACGAGGTCATCATACATTTCAATTAGTTTTTCATTTGGAACCTAAAGATGCAAAAAACTATAATTTGTTTTAGGTTTGGGTGTTCGTGGATTGCAATTCGAAAACGTCTTCACGATGCCCCAACAATAATACCAGGCTTTACCTAAGCGGTTGGGCCTATGTTTTTTTATCTTAGTCCAATTCCTAAATTAGTAAACCTAGATTAATAATAATAAATGAAAATTTGATGTACCCCTGAATATGATGTCCTGTGCGGTCGCATGTGTTGTACGTGCCCAAGGCCAGCCCTGAGTATAAACCGTCACTACTCACTAAGCAATTGTTTAACATCAAATTTTCAATGCTTGCAGTTACTATATTAAACAATAGGATTTGAGTACAACCTCAAACTCGTAAAACAATTGAAATATTAGGAGGGTGGGGGATTATAACAACATGTTGTATATGAATAAAAAGTTATATTTTTGAACTTTTTTATAAACTAACAGTTGTGATCTATCCATAATCTCTACCGTAGTTTTAAGTTAAATTTAGATTTTATTAGATCGGTAATGTTGGTTTAAGCTTTGATTTCTAACTTTGGCACCTAAAATCCACTGTTCATGATTTACAAAACAAGCCCCTTAAGTCTAAGATGTTTGACACTTAGAATCATAAACTTCAAACATCATGCTAATCCTTGTCTTTCACATCCATAAGTTTAAAAAAACCTTCACTTTTTACACTAGTTTTGACTTTATTATTTATATTTTTATATGATAACTTTTTTCAACTTGCAAAATCTTAAATGTAGTCCTAAACTAAATGGGTGTATTCGTTATTTTGTGTGATTAACATAAGAACAAAATATGGTCTCAAACCGCCAAAATCAAATTGAAGTTTATTCGTGACTAACTTACTTGATACAAATAAAGGACAAAAGGTAAAACAGAACCAAATGAGTGATAGCCTAGTGGTAAGGCTTGGGCACTACATAGTGGTGAACCTGAGTTCGAACCCTAGGGGACGCATTCTGGAGGTACGGGGGCTTCGACCCCGGGCCGCATGCTTTAGCAGTCGGGCTTCGGCCCAAAATTGTCGAGGATTAGTCTAGGCCCAATGTGGTATGGGATACCTCTTCCAAAAAAAAAAGGTAAAACAGAATTCGTGAAGATACTCCTAATGGTTTGAAGATCATATCAACAGATCTTCCATCTCGCAAATAAGACATATCTTGTCTAGGCAAAAATTTAGATCGATGAGAGCCTTGGTATAGATGCATTAATGCCCAAAACTTGGACCTATTTTTTGGTAAATGCAAAAAAGAAAAGTTTGTATCGGCCTAAGCCTTCCAAACCCCATTTTCAATAAGCAAGAAAAAGGTTTGAGTTCTTTTGGCCCAAGTGAGTATTTGTAAGTTGAAAACGAGCCTAAGCAGGCTTTTCGGGTTGGGCTTTAACAAAGTCTCGAAAAGAAAATTTGGCTTGATTGCACCTTGAGATGGGTTTCTCGGGATTTTTTAAGTCAGGCGTAGGCCATCTCAGCTCCTCCAAAGTTGTGACGCACGCTTCGATGTTGTTTGTTTTTCAAGAGGTCTAAAGTACAATCTCACATCCAAAACATAAGAGACGAATAGTGCCTCTTAAAATTTCAAACGGTAAGGTTTCCAGACCTTCTCTTAAAAATAAAACAACCAACCTTAAGTCTAAAAACCTCTTAACTTTCAGACTTAAAAGGATCTAAGAGAGATTTTTTTAAGACAAACAGACCCTTAATCATCAAAGTGCATCGCGTAAGGTCCTATGTCACCATCTACCCATATTCGCCCAACAGTCGTACAATCTCCTCATAGCCAGTTTTTGTTGAGTCATCACATTCAGTACTATCCTGCATCAACATATCATAAAGAAACAAGGGCACCATCCTTATCAACATAGAAACAAACAAGCAGCAAACAAAAAAAACCAACAACCAACACCATGTCAAAAACACGTCGCAAGCTATGATGATGATCATCAAATTCAAATGTAGCAGCTCAAAAGGCTACAAAGGGTCTGATCTAATTACATAGCCAAAAACAATGCCAAGTATTTCTGGAATAGAATTTGATAAGCCTAACTCCAAAGTTTTGACTACTTGAAACATGTCCATCCCTCTTAGCTCTATCATTGGTGGTTGTAATACCATCAAGGGAACAAAAAGAAAACTGGCTTAGCCTGCCTGCCAATCCTCATTCTTTAAAGATTTTGCTAGCCCTCTTCAGCCCATCGGATGTCGTCTCCTGCAATATATACAAGTTAAAACCACCATTTTATTCTAAACTTATATATGTAGCAAATACTTGCCTTTGTACCGTCACCAATTTAGATACCCAAGATTCCTTGGAGAACAAGATTCCTTCTCCATCGGGGAATCGGGGGCAAAATTTAATTGTTTCTATGCTAATTTTATAAATGTCAATTTCACGTTTAGACAACGTATTATTCTAAAACTTCAATTAATCGAACTTCAATTGTTACATTTATATAGGAGTGGTTCAAAAATGAACACATCAATTACAATACTCAATAAGTGATATTTTATTCACTCACGTTATATCACCAAAAGTTTCTCCAAACAATCAAACCGATACTATAATATTATTTGAAAGTTTTCTTATCCTTGATACTTTATTATATTCATGTTATATGTACTCATTGGGTTTATCTTTATTTTACTAAACATATAAATACAGAGACGGGTTCAACGAGAATGGTACCTATTTAAAAGAACACTAGAACCAACAAAATCATGTATGATTTTGCATTAACTTTCGAAAAAAGCCATGCGAGCGACTTTGGCCACGACTTGCAAAGTCACGAAAATCATATATGATTTTGTACATGAATCATATATGACTTTGTTGGTTCTCATGTTCTTTTATAGCAACTATTCTCTTTTGATCTCCCCTCTATACATATATACTCTCTCTCTCTCTCTCTATATATATATATATATATATAGAGAGAGAGAGAGAGAGAGAAAAGTTCAAATGTGAACCACTTTTTGGTTGTGAACGTGAGGACAACCGAGAGCGCGACACGTGGCGGCTTTGAGTGTGGTCCCCTCCTTTAATTCAATGCCCTCCCATGAATCGCGCCTAGTCATCCGCCGTGGACATGACGTGGCGCCTAGTAATCCGCCACGTGTCGCACTCTCGGTTGTCCTCACGTTCACAACCAAAAAGTGGTTCACATTTGAACCCACCCCTATATATATATATATATATATATATATATATAGAGGGAGGTTCAAATGTAAACTCTATATTTCGTGTAAACTATGTAAACCCATCATGGCCCTTGATCAAAAAAATCAAAGGAGGATATGAATTCATAGAAAATATGGAAATGTGAAATATATGGTAAGTCAATGATTATGGAAATATGAAAATGTGAAATATGGAAACGTTTTTTAAAATCAATGGTGTGGATTGGTTTACATAGTTTACACGAAATATAGAGTTTACATTTGAACCTCCCTCTATATATATATATATATATAAAGTTAGGGGTGGGTTCAAATGTGAACCACTTTTTGGTTGTGAACGTGAGGACAACCGAGAGCACGACACGTGGCGGATGATTAGGCGCCACGTTAGATCCACGGCGGATGACTAGGCGCGATTCATGGGGAGGGCATTGAATTAAAGGGGGGGACCACACTCATAGCCGACGTGGCGCCTAGTCATCCGCCACGTGTCACGCTCTCGGCTGTCCTCACGTTCACAACCAAAAAGTGGTTCACATTTGAACTTTCCTCTATAAAGTTATTATTAAATAATTGAGGTTGGGTTCGGGTTTGAGGGGTATATACCCATCCCCAGTTAACAAAGTCGGAAACTCCCTGGTCAAACCGGATCAGGGCATCTTAGGGTGAGGGTTTTTTTGCCACACCTAATGACCATCTCCTTTTTGCCAATTTTCTATGCTAAAATCTACCCAATTGCCCCCATATCATTTCATACAAAAAATTTCCTAGGAAACATCTACCTTTAAATTTTTATCAACTTTCTAGTTTCTACACAAAGAAGCAAACTGCTCTGGTGCCAAGTTATTTTCTATTTGATCAACATAATGACTAGTTTTCCTTTATGCCTACGGTTATAAAAGCTACTTCGAAAAAAGGCCATTGTTTGTGTGTATTTAGACTTTGAGTAATAGTAAAACACATCTTGTGAGTTAAGCCGATTGTTGCAAAAGAAATCATGATAAAGAGAACACAATACTAATCAACATAACCTAAAAAGGACCAAGTGACCTCTAGCCCAGTGGTACCGATGGTCTCTACAGCCTTTAGGTTTTGAGTTCAAGTCCCTAAAGACATCATATATTCAATAAAAATTAAAAATGCATTGGCATCATTTAACACCACAGTGTGGCTCCCATTAGCTACTAGGAGAACTAAGATGAGACCCAAGAAGGTGAAAGATAAAAGATTAAAAACAAGTAGATGGTTGAAACAAGTGGCAGTTAGCAATCATGAAAGTTGGAATGCACAATGGTGCATGAACCAAAAGATGGTGGAAGATTACCTCTTGGATCGGCGGTCTTCATCATAATCCATTACTCCACCAGGTTCAGAGAAAATCCCGTGCCCTCGGAAGTCCATGTCAGCCTGCTCATAGTTTGTAACTTCTGCCACAACGTAAGTAAGACATATCGACAAACATATCCAGTATGAAATGATTCCTAATTTATTTTCTCTCCGAGATAATGAATGGTAGCAACTTGGGAGTGCAAGGAATTATCCACTACTACACATCAAGATCATCCACTGAACTATTTATATTCTACAACTAACTAAACTGGATAAAAAAAGGTAAAATGTTGCCAACGCGGCCAATGTTCTCTTTTAAATAAAATAAAATAAAGATTCTCAGTTTTAAAAAGGAGTATCTTCTGGAAATATGAAAACAGGGGTTGTTACCAAAAAAAACTATGTATCTCGATAGACCATATGCCGATTCAATAGTGTACTGCATCTTTAGCTAATTTGACAAAACATTTTCTTCTCTCTTCTCTGATCAATGTCAACTCAAAAAAAATGTAAGGATGCCTAATGTTTATACAACCTATCCCATTTGTATAACCACTGAAATCCAATCTCAAACGTCCATTTAATCTAGCAAGTATGTAGTTTTACAAATATCTTGATGACTTCCTGATATAACGCGTTGTTCATAATTAATGAACTCTAATCATCTTCCATAAATATCTAAATCATAATAAATGAACCCTCACCATCTCCATAAATATCTCATCAATTGGGTTGCATTGGTTGTACAAATGGGATAGATTGCATTTGAAACATACTATGCATTTGTAAATATTCTACCAAGTTATTACATCTACTTGCATTAAAAAATGGTCCTTGGTTGGCATCCTAAACAAAACATATAATCGAGCTCTAGAGAACCAGGTGCACAAGTGGACTTGCCGAATCTCAAACACCCATAAATTTACGAATACCGTATGCAGGAGCATACATGCTCAGTGTCAGGAGGTCAATGTTATGTGAAAAGAAGAAACACATTATCTACAAAAAGAATTAACATAAAAAAGGAATGGTGCTGACCTTGAGGGAGAGTGCATTCTTCACTTCTTCAAGCTTTTCTTCATTTTCCTTTTTATGTTTCTTGTCCAGTTCACTCATGTTATCGGCCCATTTTATCTTCTCTTGAATCGAAATAAGTAAATTATCTGAAGTACCCAACCTATGGAATGCCACAAATGTCACTGATGAGAACCAGAATAAGTACTCAATAATGGATAATGAAGAAAACTTGCAAAAAGTATGATTCTTTTCTCATGTTCAGCTTCATCACAAACATGAAAATTTAGAATTGAAAAGGATAAGTAAGAAGTTACGCAAACTTATGAGGTTTAACAGTTTTTTTTATAAATTGATTGTTTTTGCAAGGAGTGTATATTAGCCATCTTTAGTTTCATACTTTCACTTAAAAACTAGATCCCTGTTGTTTATCCAGTGAAATACATTTATGACTATTGCACTATGTATTTTCGATTATTTGTTTAGATCAACCCAGTTCATAAAAAGTATGTAAATCAACCCACCATTAACTTACTTGATCACCTAAAACAGAAACAAGAATTTAAACATCAAGATGAAAACTTGCTACATAAATAAAAAATTACAGGTGGGTTGACGGAATTGCCTTGCTAGTTCAAATAAATTTCATGATAGACATAAGCCTGGATGAAAGAAAAGACTGGGTAGTAGAAAGTAGAAACGTGCTACATTTGTGGGAAAAGAGGTAAAATATCAACCGACACCTAGCAGGCGAATGCATAGTGGATGAACAAAAACTAAAAAATGTTAAAAAGCACTATGCTAAATGGTTTGCATTTATACTCGTTTAACTCAAGCATGAAACCTGAAAACAAAAAAGTTGACAGAATAAGGGGATAACGTATAATATGGGGGGAAGTGATTGACATTTAATATGGGACACGCAAAATCAGTGTCATCAAATTTGACATATGAATGAGTGTGTTTGCGGTTTGCCTACTTTTCCATAGGGCATTAGTGTTAACCTTATTCGCGGTCCAAATCAGTGTTGCTTAATTTGTAGAACAAGTTGGTTCACAAAATGACAAGAAGTGATGGTAATATCATTATTGTACATGGTTTTATGGGGTAATGTCATATGGTGTGCTATTTTGATGTGATACCTGAAATACGTAAATTTAATACAATATAAGTGCAAGCACATGCCGAGATGTAAAATACAAATATGGGCTATCTGCTTCATATATGTGTATAGACTATCCTGATTGAAAACAAACTTGGTAATCAACCATTTTTTATATGAAAACTAAACAAATAAATACAAAAGTTAAGCCTGGTGCCTGGTTTTCTTCCTATCAAGTTATGATGGTGCATAATGCCATGGAGAATGTCTCTTTGTAGAAAAAGCCTGAAAGAAAAGAAGTAATGGTTTCCTACACAAGTTGCAAAGCACCCTTGGTTCTTCTAGTTACCCATTGTCACATTAAAATGGTTGTCCTCAAGTGTAAATCCGCACTTGTTACCTATAATCTATTTCTTGGTCTTTTAAGCTAGTAGTTCAACTTTCATCGGTGCATTCATTTGGGCTTGTATTATCCAAATTACATAACTATGCATTAGAAACCAGGAGTCCGGACTTTTAATAAAAATTAAAAAAACATATATATATATATAGAGGGATTTTCTTTTGTGAACTTATTTTTTGTGTGAACTTGTGAACTTCGTCAAAAAGACGATTATATGATGAAATTGGTTCTTAAAATTGTTTCATATGATGAAATTATATTATATGAAACATTTTTTGTTGAAATTGTTTCATATTTCGGTGGTTTTACGTGAAATCAAAAGGTTTCATAAAAATATATGAAACAATTTCATAATAATGGAAAAGTTACGTAAAAAATACCAAAATACGAAACATTTTCATCAAAAAAATGAATGATATAATATAATTTCATCATATTAAACAATTTCATGAACCAATTTCATAGATTTAACCTATGAAATCGTCATTTTGGCTTGAGTTCACAAGTTCACACAAAAAATAAGTTCACAAAAGAAAATCCCTCTATATATATATATATATATATATATATATATTCGTCCTGTATAAAGAAGTCTGGGCTTTTAATAAAAATTAAAAAAAAAATATATATATATATATATATATTAACAAGTGTCTTTTAGTTCCCACATTCAAACTTTTTCCAGTTAACAAAGGATCTAGATGCTTCACCATAGATAAATAAGTCATGAACCAGTAACCATCTCAAAGAAACAAAATGGTAAATTCAATACCAGAGTGTAAAGATATATCCAGAAATAATTTAAGATTACCAATCCGATAGTGTATGAAGCATATTCCCTAATTGTCCAGGCCTGAGATCCCGGCCTGCCGCAAATTGCACCTACAATAACCCACAATATTAAATCAAGAACAAATTCTATGAAAAAAGTATATATGCATATGCTAATGCTATCTTAAAAAAAAAACTAAAGAGTAAACCATCTAAGGATAGAAGATACAAGGTCACACCTCAAAACATCTTCGCAACTGGTCTAGCTTTCCCCTTACTATACCCTACACAGAGGGGAGAAACGAAATATGAAGTTATCTAAGTTAGTAATTGCATACATACAAGTTAACGAAATCCAAAATCCATGACAGCAAGAGTATATGATCAAATCAATTACAACATTAAAGAAACCAGAACTTACAAAGCTAAACAGAAATGCTAAATGTACAATTCATAGAACTACTAATAGACAAATGATTTCCTCAAGTACACAAAACCATATAGTTCAAAACATGCATTATAGTCATCGGATAACACCTACCACATACATACACTCGTTGATAAGAAAATCTTCAAGCTCACGGACATTGACCACATCCAGCTCGTGCATTAGCACATCATATGAGAGTACCTGAAAGTACCAAACAACAGAAACCAGAAACAGCATAAGCAGGCAACATAACACGATAAATATGGCTAGATTCCTTTGCATCCACAATGATACCCCCCCCCCCCCCCCACACACACACACACATTTCCGGTTTTCCCTAACATCATCCAGCATTCCTTTCATCAACGAAGAAAGTACTCCTTCAGAATTTCCAAGGTTGCCCTTTACTAATAGATGAGAGAAGTCATCTAAGAGTTCCACTACTACAAGAAAGAATATGCATATTGGTCCACCACCAGTATGGAAAACAATTACAAAGACCAAGGGCACTTTGGGGTTAGTTGTAAATACTATGTGTGGGGTCGTTTTCACTTCTTTTAGCGTGTCTTTAACTGCCCATTCCAACACCCATGTTATCATTTAAATATGTAGGTAAAAAGTGGTCTCAGAGAGTTAAATGATCAATTTAAAGAGCTAAATGGAGACGCATTAGATGCATTTAACTCTAGAGGGTTCTAATAATGTGGTTAAAATACTAATATGGCAAATAAGTGATCATGTTTTGGCTCGTTAAAAGTTAGATGAATGGTGCTACAATCTGTTAGTAAAATGGATGGAAAAGTAATGTAGCACTTGAGTGCAGTTTTTAGAAAATGCTAACATGACATGCTGACATGAAATATTTGATAAAAAGGAATAAATGGAAATACATAGATATATTTTTACATAGATAAATAGGCATAAAATGACAAAGATGTAAAAGGCATAAAATCACAAAGATGTAAAAGCTACAAGGTACATGGTAAAATTTTAATAGAAGCAACAAGATATTTTGTAGATTTTTATGATTCAAGTTTGTACCGAGTGTTTTGTTACTGTTACGGTTTTATAAACCAAACCAAACCAAGCAGACCCATTTAATTCCATAGGGAGAAGGGCTAGGGGAGTAGGGGGTAGTATGTACGCATACCTTACCTCATCCCTAGTCATGCATCCCCACTATTTGATTATTTATTATTTTGTTAATTTCTTTGGAACTTTTTTCTTATATCAGTTTTACGATTTCAATGAATTGTTTTTTTAGATGTATTAAATACATTAGTACTTAGACATCAAAGTTAGGTATATGAAAGTTGCACTTATTTTTACATGTGATTTTTTTCGTATTAGTCAACATGTATGTAATGCATTTATATTTGCATCTTATACTTAATTATAAATGTCAGAATAATGGTAAATTCAGACTTTCTTATAGTGATTTTTAAATATTAACCAACTTTATTTAACATTTTTTAATAAAAGAGCCATGTCAGCAAAATTTAAAAATAATTTGCCACTGAGGTACCATATCAAGCACCTCCAACAGACTCTGTAATTTCTCCACTAATGGAAAAGCAAAACGTTAAAATCTCCATAAAGAGAATTAAATTTATAGATTTTTATCCTCTCTCCTACTTTCTCCGTTTTGGAGAAAGTTCAAGAGAATTGGTTGGAGCAAATAATAGGTTAAAAACTCCAAATCTAAGTTTTCTCCATTTTGGAGGATTTGTTGAAGATGTTCTCAGTTGTCGAGTTATGTTTCCATCCATTTCTTTAACGAATTATATGAGAAGTCATTTAATTTTGAAAAGTGCAATATGATATGATCAGATAACCTATTTATTTTGACTACTTTCTCTTACTCTAATAATTTTTATTCGCTCACATTGGCCATTACCACTTCTTTTAGTTATGCCTTCTTTTTTTCAGTTCAAGCACAATTGGAGCGTATATATACCAATTTTATATACACCTCAAAGAAACATAATCATAAAAATCGTCTATATACCAATTTTAGCAGCGCTTATAATGTACTGAGTTGATCAAACTATTTCAGAGTAGTGACCTCTCTGTTACACAATACATGCAAGATAGAATACCTTGTTCGCCTCAGCTAGCGTGAGGATAGTGAGTTGCTTTAACTTGAGAACCTGATCACGAGTCAACTGCGGAAGATTACTGGCATTACCTACACATCATAACACAAAGGATAAAATCTTGAATCCCAATATAACATGAAAATAAAAAGTAATTGTCATGGTTAATCTGAGTATCATGCATGGGCACACTTCCAAACATCCATAAAGACACAATGGTCAGTAACATGGAAGCTCAATATTTAACCACCCCCCCCCCCCCCCCAAAAAAAAAAAAAAATCTTGAGGAAAAACAAAAACCAAGTGCTGCATGTGAGATCTATTTGGTTGCTTCAAGATAATTCATGGCTACGAAATGAAAAGTTTCACTCTACTGAACTGCAACAATGCTAGTTAAAATTTGATATCTAGAACATCTCCTGCAGCAGTTGTATCATAAATCATATATTATTCTGAAATGGAACTTCTAGAAAAATACATTAGTTTCAGACCAACGAAAAAGAAGCAAAATGTTTTCTTTCCAACAATCAACCTATACTGATAAAAGAAAATTGTTTCCACACAAAGAAAGAGTTTTTGTGAGTAACTAAAAGTGCACTCAATATGAAAGCATGAAGCGCTTGGCAGGATTTAGATTTAAGTCTTTTCTTTTAATTAATCAACACATATTGATACTTGTAATTTTACTTCTGGGTTTCCTCTTTGCAAAGTCCTTATTTTGATAGAGGTGTATATTTGATGTGATAGAAGTTTAAAATTTGACTATTGATGTCCATATAGTTACACAAATCTTGCAGTCAATAAGCAAAACTGAAACTATATTTATATACATATTAACTAACAATAAATATCAAAAGCAATTTTCTAAATGATAAAAGAAATATGGTGTGTGTGTGTGTGTTGTAAATATGCGTATCTTGTATTTACCATATCCCTTTAACCATTAGCAAACAATTTTTTTTACTTTTCAGAATAAATGTCCCCTAAATATAATTGGAGTTCAATAAATAACGATGTGCAGCGCTCCTATTGCAAAATGTTACAAAAAAACATAACGAGGTGGAGAGCCTACTCTTGTATTCACTCCATGTTCCATGTGCAAACATCTGAAGCAAATCAAGGTATATAGAATGCTCCGTTCCTTGAAGCTGCATAGAAAGTGTTTGATCAGAACATGAGAAAAAGAGAAGAACATCAAGTTGCAACAGCGATCGTAAACCAAAATGGTGGGAAGATTGGAAAAACCAAGTCATTTAAAGTTATCCCGATACCCTTTTCAGGCATGTCAGCCAAATTGCACCACACAAGCCTGCAAGGACTCAGGCACATTGGTTTGAAATGACAAGATTTTCTTGATTGAAATAACAGATTAAAAAAACTTGGTATCTATAACAATGTAGATCAATTCTGATAGCCATCTAGTGTATGATTGCGAACAATTATAAAACTTGGGAGGAGATGGTCATTTCAAAGATACATGGTGTATCTGCCACAAAAAGAGCAAAAACATATAACAGTAGGCATGTAGCGAATAATCAATAGCCCAGATAATGACAGATGTTGAGTTTATGTGTGATAGACATGTAATACAGTCAGTAAACCACTAAGGGGTAGTACAGGGCGCATTTGACTAAAAACATGGAAACAATGTTCAGTTTTCTATCCCTCTCATTATTTCTGTTTTCTACCCCTCTAGTTATCATATTGTCTGAGTGATTGGTGTACTTGAAGAAGAAGCACAAAATTGGTGACCCTTAGATTGAACTTCAGTCGACTCCATATTGGCAGCAAACCTTGCTTTTGTTATAAAACATAAAGCAATTATTTATAGTGTCCCCAATCTTTTTGCAATAACATAAGAAAATTCCATTAGCCCGACGTAGTTGCAAGCCTAGATTATTCACCAATACAAATATTAGTCGTAGAGTTATTTCATGTTGGTGAACTATGCAGAAAAATACATATAAAAAGTTATAATTACATAATATTTACATATATAAATACGTATATTTTTTTACATGAACTGCTATCTTCTTCCCGTTTTACTACTGCTAATTTCCGGCATCGCAAATCAAAGGTCTGATAACGCTTCCAGCTTAGAATCGCCTAACTGCTTAGTGCCTATGTTAATGTAATTGACCTTAACGATATTACCTAAAGTTTGCGCTTGATACTAGATGCATCATGCATGTAAAAGACCGCCTATTTACACCCCTTAAATTGTTCTTGGACAATTTGACTCATTGAACGGTTTGTAGTTCCCTGGGCCTAGATTTATTAACTCAAGCCATTGGTTAACTACTTTCCATATGAAGACATGTGGGTATATATTGTGTTTTATTCATTTTAATTGGACTCAACCCTGCTAGGAAATTTTATTTCAGGAAAACCCATAACCCTTGGCAAATCATTAAGGCGTAAAAACAGCTCATACATGGTGTTAATTATTGCATAGCAACCCTTGCCTCAACTCTCAGCAATGTTACAAGGTTCTGGTATGGATTGACTTGCTGTATGAAACGCGAGATGGGTGGTTTACTACACAGTTCGAAAAAAGTGTGACAGTCCATATCTGATTTAGGTAAATGGTGCATGTGTTAGTTCCATTCATGTGTAAAATGCACTGCAAGTGTTAAGAAATCTGAATAATCCACAGAATCTTCATATGGTGTTGCCATGATTCAATTAAATTAGAGTATTAGACAAATGATTATTAGTCTATTTCCATAAATAGAGAATAACACCTGCAAGAATAAATAGCAATATATATATTGTTGGGAAGAAATTAGATATGGGATAAGATTTTAATTCCAACTCTCAATCTTACTCTCTCTGCATCTATGTTTATATACGTATGTTGCTTTTATTACGATAATGATAAAGATCCAATCAGAAAGAAACGGACTGATGCCACTTAAGTGATACGTAGACATATATAAACCCTAGTTTTCGACCTGACTCTGTTGTTTGTTCTTCCTGTTTCTGCCATTTGTTTATGTGCATTCTTCTTATAAAACTGTCACATTTGTTGGTGATCTAGTGCAAAAACACATCATAATCTGGAGTCTGGACTACATGATGTGGATCATGGTGCAGAAGAGATGGCAACAAATTAGGCAACAGTGGTCTAAGTTCAAGTCCACTGACTACGTCTTAGGCTAGAAATTTAAGCATATGATAATTCACAGGAAGTTTCTTATTAAGCATTCAATGCACTTTTCACAATCCATCAACCTAATCTTCCCATAATGTCTTGTGTACATAACATGTGCATGAAGCAATATGGTAATAACTGATAAGTACAAATCACAAATTCATGGTAACACAGAATACACAGAAATTAGTAAAACTTAGGGGTTGTTTGGTCCAGTCTGGGAATAAAAATAGGAATGAAATAACACAGAATGAAAATGGAAACAAATTTTCGTTCCCCCAGTTCAACCTGGAACAAAATCATGGGTTTGTGGGCGAATGGACCCATTATCTTATAGAAAACCAAACAGTTTCTTTTATTTTCATTCCTATCGATTACTTCTTAATACCTCTAACCAAGCACCCTCTTAAGAAAGTAAAAGTTAAACAAATTATTAGTACCCGATTTCCGGCATACACGGTATAGATACAGACGCAAATACATAAATAACTAAGCGGCTAATCCGCAACTCAAGTGGGAATGATCGGTGGAAATTACACGTTTGTGTGTTCACAGTAACTTGCATATGTTATGTCTGAACAGAATATACTATATCATAAAGGCTCAGCATCTTGAATTCAAAGTGATTAATCATCTTATACTGCAACCATTGCAAGACTTATTTGTTTTTGTTTAAGAATTTACTGAACAACAAAATTGCCCCAAATGTTGACACAAATTCCTAGTTCTTGAAATATACACATCTGATACAAATACTGAAAACAAATCCCTCTGATAAATCTATGCAAACAGAAACATATGTAATCATCATCAAAGTAAATAAACACAAAATTGACATCAAACAAAAAGAAATTTTCAGACCTCGAGAACATTAGGGACAGCAAGAATCTCAGAGAAAGCGAAGAGAGAAGGATGTGAAGTGGCTTCAACGATGAGATTTGCAAGAGATGATGATGAACCCTTAATAATGGAGGCTTGTTTGACGAAGTGTTCGATGTGCTCTGCTTGCTTTTGTTCGATATCCATCTCGAATACAACGATTACGATCTCGAAAGTGCGAGATCAAGACTTAGCAGGAGTAGAATTGTTTGCAATTCTGAAAGAATTCAAAGCGAATTTTGCAAATTAGGGCTTCGAAATCAAGAAGGGGGTTTAGGGTTTTGATCACTCTCTTCTATTTACAGTATCTCTATTCCTATTTTCATCTGAAGACTGTATACAGGTTGCAAAAGAGAAGCCTTTTTATGAGTTAATTACAATAACTACCCCTAAAGTTTAGCAGAATGACAGATTCTACACCCATATTTACGGGAAATTAGCCAACTTAAGCATCTCAAAAATAACTATTGGCCTTCTAATCAAACTCTCTACCACTTTGCACTCCATGGCCACGAGGTTTAGCAAAATCCCGCCAAAGTCCTGCAAAATCCCTCAAAACCCCTTATTTTGCGGAACCTCAAAAAAAGAAGAAAAAAAATTAAACTTCAGCAAAAGTCAGCAAAATTCCCCCTACTTCAGCAAAAGTCCGCAAAAAAACCCCCTTACTTCAGCAAAATTTTGCGGAACCTCAAAATCCCTTAGTTATTTTTTTTCTCTTTTTATTGAGGTTCCGCAAAATAAGGGGTTTTGAGGGATTTTGCGGAACCTTTGCGGGATTTTGCTGAACCTCGTGGCCATGGAGTGCAAAGTGGTAGAGGGTTTGGTTAGGAAGCCAATAGTTATTTTTTAGATGGCTAAGTTGGCTAATTTCCCCCATATTTACCCATGGGCTAAATCATATATAGATAGATACCCTAAAAGAATTGGAAACCGTAAAAACTAGTTTGCGTGTTTGTTTTTATCGAATAACACGTGCGAATATATATGGTGTTCTTACAATGTTGTTTTATAAATGGAACGGCAAATAATGTTTGTATGCGAAAATAAGATAAAAATACATTTTAACATAATAAAACTCAAACGCAAGTAGAGATAGCCAAAAATTGATTCTACAGTGAGTCATGTTGGGTCCCAAAATTGGTTTTGGTAACCAGTCCTGACCAAAATCAAAAGGCTTGATTAACCTTTTTCATAACCTGTATGAGAATTATGGGACGAGTCAGTTCCAAATATTCTTTAACCAATAATCAATTTTGTTGTTTAAAGAAAAGGCAATATCTTATTGAAATACTCGTTCAAATACACTTTAAAAATATAAATTTGTAAATCATTCATATAAAATAATGTTATAGATGTTTTTATAATTACAATTTTTAAGAATTAATATTGTAATACTTACAAAAACTTGAAAACTTGATTAAATAACACTAGGAAGTTTTTGATTAAAAAAAATTAAAAATCTTATAGAAACATTGAGAAACTTTATGTATAGTTTATAAAAAATAAAAATAAAAGGTCTATGTATAATTGATCGTGTCGTGAAATTTCCTAAAAATCGTTACCATCTAGGGTTGGGTTGGTCCCAAGTCGATTCCGGTTTTGGTCCTCTGTGGGGCCGAGCAAAACCAATTTGGCTATCTGTTAGGAATTATGTGCAGAGTTGACAAACCAGGTAATTACACATCCAATGTTACAAGACACTTGGGGGTCACACCTGTGAGGACCTATAAATCGAATAAGTTGAATGAAACCCAGAAATGGAGAGTTAGGATTTATAATAGTTAATTATAAATCAGTTGGATAATTTCAGTCAGAATTACCAAAGTTAGAGGGTTATTAATTAATTAGATACATTATATATTTATTTGATAAAATAAATATATAATAGTTAATTAATAAGTAATATATATATATATATATATATATTAGATAAATATATATATATAGGATTATCATAAGCAAATTCTTTTCCAGTAATTAAAAAGGAAAAAGATTTGAGATAATTACTATATGGAAACTGAATCCTATTCAAACTGTGTTTTTTCCTCCATATAAATAAGGCTTATGGGTTAAGGAAAAAGTTAAGCTTTTCAGCCAACTAAAATCAGTTTTTCAGTTTCTCTCTCCCTCTCTCTCTCCAACCGGCGTCGCCAACCCCCCTTTGGATTCCAGTTTCGGTTTTCCGGTCTTCGGGTTTTCATTCGGTTCAGCTAGAGGAACATTCGTTGGTCGATCACCGGTGGACTAAATCTCAAGCAATCCAGTGTGTGTTTGATAACATAGGGTTTTATCAGTTCAGATATTAAACCTATGGGATTTATCGAACCAGTGAGGTTTCGAAGATCCACAATGATCCTCGAGTCAGTTTGATCCGAGGGATCTCACAAAAACCCAACACTATCTCCAAACACAAGTACATAATATGTGAATAAATCATAGCTTAAAATCAAAAAATTTAGATGTTTTATTGGTTTTCACAGGTTTAATTCCCATATGTATTGTCTTGTTTACGAAACAATATATGAGATTGGTTTCACAATTTCCAACTTTTAAATGGATTCTATATGAATTGCAATATATTCACGTTTAATCACAGTTCACCATGATATATACTCTCAAAACAATACCTAAACTTTCAAGATGTTCAAATTCTTCCTTTAGCAATAAGGAGTCGATTTTTTTTAATTGGTCAAAAATATAAAGTCTGATTGCACATCTAAAAAATAAGAGGTGGATGTTACTTCTCTTAAAATTTCAAAAGACGAAAAAGATTTTCATACATTTTCTTAAATATAAACAAAGAGTCTTAACAATTCAAACCTTTTTTATTTTCAGACTTAAGAGATTTTAAAAGATAATTTATCAACAACAAATAACCATTAAAATCTATTTTGATCACTTATCTATGGTTGTTAGAGTAAATTACAAATTTCATCGTTGTGGTTATATGAAATTTTGGATTGGCCCCAAACGAACTAACTACAACTATGGTCATCGTGGTTTTAATTTTGTTATGAATTGGGTTTTTGTCCTTTAACTTTCTCAACATAAATCCTTTTATGTGAGAGGTTTATATAGTCATTTTGTTTTTTTGTTAATTTTCTAATATAAATTGAGAATTTTATATTATACAATATATTATTCATTTTTTGTATATACTCATAAGCATGCAGAAAGTACTCGATCAACGAGCATTGTGTATCCCACCTTCCTGTTTCTCTTCGACCTCGGCAATACTCGTCCTTCTTTATGTGCCATGTCACTCTTCCTCGTTGTTCTTCTGTGATCTCCCTCCTTATCGGAGGTCCATCAATGGTAAATAACGACCCTAAATCTACTGGTGTGCAATTATTACAAAATAGATGGTTTAGGTTATGCATAAATGTTTTTAAATCACCTAAATGTAAATGAAAGTTGTTGTAGATCGAACCATACAAAAACAAATTTAAATTTTGGAATTTGAATTTGAATTTGAATTTTGGAATTTGCATTTTTAGATGGTAAAAATCAACTATGTTAGCAATTGGAATCAAAAGCATGATCTTAAAATTGATTTTGGGGTTGGGTGATTTTAAACCATGAGAATGGTTTTTGTTCTAGTGTTCGAGTTACAAGTTTAGGTTTTGGTATTAGGAATTTATTTCTCTTGGCTCTAGCTTTGTTAATTTTATTTATTGGACTTCCAACTGTTAGAGTCCCACATCGGCTACACTTGGACCACATCTTCACTATATATGTTGGAACCCCCTTCTCTCCTCAAGGGCTCTTTTGGAGATTAATCTAGGGGTTCCACATATTCTAACATGGTATCAGAGCCAAGGTCTACCACTCTACGGACACACATGCCGGCACTCTCTTGACCCTCTCCTGGTCCTCTCGTGACCGTTCTAGGCTCTCTATCTAGCCTCTGTTGGAGGGGGCGTGTTAGAGTCCCACCTCTCTTGGTCCTCTCGTGACCCTTCTAGGCTCTCTATCTAGCCTCTGTTGGAGGGGGCGTGTTAGAGTCCCACATCGGCTAGACTTGGACCACATCTTCACTATATATGTTGGAACCCCCTTCTCTCCTCAAGGGCTCTTTTGGAGATTAATCTAGGGGTTCCACATATTCTAACACCAACTTCTTTCTTGAATGGGGCTTTGGTATCACCTCATCTTTGGCTACAACCACCTATATGTTAACCTAATAAATATGTCCTTTCTCTTCACCAATCATTACTTGTGGTACTGTTTTGACTTTGGGTTCCAATTCTTACATTTGGGCTACCCTGCCCCCCTGGTGTGGCCCCTAGGTTTTGGGATATGTTTGTTCTTGCTTAGTGTTTGTAGAAATTCCTTAGGCCATCCTTAGCCATGTCGGTACCGAGTCGGTACCGACCATTTGCCGACGGTAACACCGCCAATGATGGCCGGTAGAGAACCGGCAGTGGAGAGCATCGGTGGTAGGCTGCCGATTGAAGAAAACTGAATACCCCACCCCCCTATACCCCTCCCCTCTCTATCTCTCTCTTCTCCCTCTCTCTCTCTCTTCTTTTTCTATTTTTTTTTTCAATTAATTACAAGGGTATGGTATTGGTATGGTTAAGGATGGATTGGTATGGTGTTGGTAAGGTGTTGGTAAAGCTGATGTGGCGCTGAGGTGGCAACAGAAATGAGGGGTATGAGGGGTACGGTTAAGGATGGCCTTAGTGGAACTCGGTGTTGTTTATTTAGAAAATATGATTTGAACAACTATACGAGCTTCACTTAATGTAAATTGTCTTGGCTTATGGTTAGACTTT